>JAHLJS010000008.1:9927456-10618332 GCA_038502445.1 Eremochloa ophiuroides
GCTTTGGCCCAAGCATGGTGACAATTATTGCAGATGTGAGACAATGATATAGGAATAGCTCGTGGATACGAACAATTGGTGGCAACGAGAGGGGGTGTTGGCGGTCGGTATGAAGTGATTGGAGAGGGCAAACAATGGCACAACTGAATTGAGGGCATGTATAGTATAGAGATAGATTGGCAACCGCAGGTGCCTCAATTGCGAAAATTCTAGGGTTTAACTTCCATATGAAAATTGCCCATGTCAACACTTGTTAATAGTCAACATGTATTTTTGCCACGAATTCACCTAGATATTAATTAAGTACCTGATGAACGATAGCCTAAGTATGGATTGTTTCTTTGAATACTAAGGCCAACCTCAATAATGGGTTTCAGAAAGTTCCATAAATATTAAGCTCCTAACTCAGCAAATATGTTGACATGGCACAATGTTAATGAAGAGAGATATGATCAAAGTTTCATAGGTTTGAAATGAATTTAATGGGGATGAAACTAGTCACGTTGTTCATAACATGTGAGACTCTTGAAAACTGGAGCATGAAACCTCCACAGAGACTAGCCTAAGGGCATGTTGATTCCGTGCGTGGTCTAGCTCTCGAGATCTAAACAAGAGGTCTATTGTTTTACCTAATTAAAGTTTAGTAATTAACATTACGAACAAATTTAGATCACACAAGTAAGCTAAAAGTGGTCTAAAGTTTTAGCCATCCTTAACTTTAACCAACTAAATTTTAAACTAGAGAATTCAAACATACCCTAGGTATGTCACTATTTCCTTGGTTCCTTACTTATTGACTGAGATAATATATAGATTACATTTGTATTGGCACATGTGAACACTGATTTTGACTTATGCTGATTTATTGTGAGAGTAAAACTTTATTTAAAAATAACAGTTTTTGACTGATAAGCTAACGTGAACAGATTAGGAATACAGTGTTGCCAAACATTCATGGGCCATAGTGGGTGCCCGCCCAACGGCCTGTTAGCTGGCAATTGCCGATGACTCGAGATGGCGGCGAACACATCCCTGAACCACCGCACGCATGTTCGGCGTACGGTCATGTCCATGGACCTGTCGGTCGCCCAACTCCTATACACGTACGCCCACCATGCCGGCAATGCATGCAAGGTTGTAGTTGTGGGTCAGAGAGAGGAAAAGAGAGGTCAGAGGCGGATAATAGACGGACGTTGTATATCTGATATGATCACGTAGCACTGGATATGGATTGATCAAGGTGCGTTTTCGTACAGCCCAACCTTCATATTCACTACATCATATTCAAACATTACTGCCGGTTCAAAACTCCACTTCACTGGTGGATTTTGAATGGGCACAACCAACTCGGCAGTGATGAGCTCATCTCCTCTTGGTCATCGGGCCCAAGTTCGTAAGAGTCATCATGGTCAATAGGAACAGATGCAGCTGAGACAAAGGCTGTGGATCCATCCACATGCACGGCCGAGAACATGCGATCCATCTCCGGCAGGTAGATTGGCCACCCGTCCTTAAACTTCTTCCAGTCAGGATGGCCCTGCAAAGTGCAGAAATATTAAACGTGAACATGATAACAGATTAGAACTGCATACCAGGGAAAAATTCATAGAAGCAATGACTAACCTTACAGTTCTCCTCCCACCAGTCGTCATCAGCAATCACAGAACCATCTTCCCTGCGACCTAAGCCGCTGGATTTGCAGCTTCTATCGATGAACGCCCACTGCTTCCTCAGCCGTCTGAACTGTGTTTTCAGTTGCTCCTTTGTATGGGGCATTTTGGCATATGAGTTAAAGTTGGTGAGCAGGTTGCGCCAGCCAGTCGTGTTCATGGCACCGAGGGCACAGTTTCCGTTATCGATTTCTTGACACCATAACTGGCAGAATTTCAAGGAAACTTCTGGCTGCCAATCGGCCCTGGGGGTCCTAGCCTAAACCATGCATGACAGGAGAAAGAGCATATAACGACAGCAGGACGCGGAGGAGATCAGAGGTTGACGTAGTTTGACTACCTAGACGGGGGCGTGGAGGTCGTCGATGCCACCTTCTGCGTCGCTTGCGTTCGATGCAGTAGCTCCTCGTCCCCTGGAACATCGTGGGGGGGATCCACCAACTGCGGTAGCAGCCAGTGGAGCAGAGCGCGCAGGATTTGGTCCGCGTCCCCGCGGCCTCCTCCACCATAGCTTGCAGAAGGGTGTAGGGGAACGGGGGGCATTGGTGAGAACCCATGGGCCCCACCAACGGCTCCTGGGTGAGCGGCCATGCCTGGCCAAGCTCGCTGCTCGTTTAGGGCGAGCGTGTCGAACCCTAACCAGGCGAGGGCCTGGCTGCTAGAACCAACCCAGCCGGTCAACGGGCCGCCGTACGGTGTCGCCGGGAAGCCACCGGCGTAGCCCATCCCCGCAGATCCGCGGCCGTAGATGGTGGCCAGAGAGCCAACGCCGTAGGTTGGCCCCGCAGACCCGCCGGGGTAGCCAGGGCCAACAGAGCCGCTTCCGTAGGCCGACCCCGACGATGAGCCGGCGTAGGGTGTCTCCACATCAATGCCGAAGAAGGAGCGTGTGCGGGGAAGGAAGCTGCGGGTGGGATTCGCGTCCTCGTCGTACGCGCCGGCGTTGTTGCCGTCTTCACGTGGATCCATTTCCGAAGTGCTGCAAGAACTTGGCTTCCCCAACTCGGAAGTGGTAGATCCGGTGGGGAAGAGCAGCCCCAACAATGGAGGGCAAGAGCAGCCGCGCACCGTTCTGTTCCGTTGGGATAGAGGATGAGGCAGGGAGCTCAAGCTCGAGCTTATATACCGCAGCAGTATCACTGGTGGTTCCAGCCACGAACCGGCAGTGATACATAGCGTCACTGCCGGTTCCTGGCTGGAACCGGCAGTGATACTGCGGAGTAACATCACTGCCGGTTCTAGCCACGAACTGGCAGTGATAACATCACTGCCGGTTTATAGTAGCAACCGGCAGTGATGGAGACCATCACTGCCGGTTAGTAACTAGAACCGGCAGTGATGTTGTCTACGGATCCTGTAAAAGGAATTGTATAAAACCATAACATATCCGTTCTAAACCGAAGTCACTCGCAGTTCAGTTGGTTGAGTCTTTGTACTTTGGCCTTGGTGGCCTAGGTTCGAACCAGAGGTTCCCCAAATTTTTTTTGTGATATTACTTTTTATTTTCACGTCTCACAATTCAAACCAAATTTAGGCCACCAAATGGTCTCAAATGGAAAACTTATAAACAACAAAGTTATATAACTCATGAATGTATACAACTTTTATTATAGTCATTTTTGCATTTGAGATTGTTTTATATGGCATGTCTCACAAACTACTATGTTTCCATATAACTCATGGCACTTTGTTGGAAACATAGTAGTTTGTGACACATGCCATATAGAACAATCTCAAATTAAGAAATGACTATAATAAAAGTTGTAGACATTCATGAGTTATAAAACTTTGTTGTTTATAAGTTTTCCATTTGAGACCATCTGGTGGCCTAAATTTGGTTTGAATTGTGAGATTTGAAAATTTGTAGAGATATGAACAATGCACAGTCTTCAAAAAATTCAAATGCATAAAATGACAAAATAAAAGTTGTTTAGCCTGATGAGTCCTACAACTTTGTTGTTTATAACTTTTTGATTTGAGATCATTTGGGGGCCCAAATTGTTTTAAAATACTGAATTTACATACTTTTTCAAACAAATGAGATATTTAAATTGTTCAAATGAAAACATCAACTAAACAAAGGTTGTAGGGAAATTCAATACAAACTTAATGACACCATTTTTACAATTTTTGGAGTTTTCTATGGATTACTATAAATTTTAAACAAAATTTTACAATTTTAAAAAATATGACATCACTGCCGGTTATATTATCGAACCGGCAGTGATAGCTCATATCATTGCCGGTTCTGTTGTGGAACCGGCAGTGATGTGAAAATAAAAAAAGATAATGCATAAAAAAATTGGTTCAAGCTCGACTTCGAACTCAAGCCGCCGAGACCAAAACGCAGAGACTGAACCCAATGGACTATGTGTGTGTTCAGTGGGGGAAAGGGTTTGATTTTGTTTTTAAAGCTTTTGTTTGTTAGTTTTGATGATTTGTTGAAATTTGTAACTCAAAAAATGAACATTAAAAAGATCGAATAATATATTTCCTAAATAATATTGGAAGAACTCATCAATCTTTATAACTCCATATGATCTCGAATTCGATGCAAAATACTAACACAATATTTATTTTTGAATTACATAGTTTGATATTCTAACTATTCACGGTGCAGGAACTATGATGGTCTCATCATGATCACTCCGAAGGTATGCAGGTTCTTCACCCCCTTCAAGGATAGGTAAGGTAACGTCCGCCCCAAAAGTGTCCATTTCTTGATAACCTCTATACTCTTCTTCATCCGTCACTTCGTCAACACCGACAATCTTCCTTTTGCCTTGCATGACTACTTGTAGTCTTCTCTTTGTATTGTTATCCCCTGCATAGAAGATTTGCAAAACATCCTTTGCAAGGACGAAGGGGTCGTCTCTGTATGCGGTCTTGAATAGATCAATGGTAGTGAATCCATCATTGTCGATGTTGATTTCGTCTAACCGTACCCACTGGCAACGGAAAAGAGCGACCTTCAACTATCGTCCATAGTCTAACTCCCATATCTCATCTATGAAATCATAGTATGCTGCCGCCAGCGTGCCGTGTTCATCGTGGGCATCGAAACGAACAACACTATTTTGGTTGGTGCTCTTGCCATCTTGCTTTTTTGTGTAAAATGTAAAACCATTATGTCATATCCTTGGTACAGTCCGGGAGCTAAAAGATCTAGCTAACAGCCCGTGACCATTCCTAGTCTGCGGCGTCGAAACCAGTCACTAAACGTCTTCTTATGCTTTTTCTCGTATTCTTGCAATATTTGCATGGGCAGAATGCAGGCTGCGAGTCCCCAGCATTGGCTCTGCCGAACTTGATAAAATCATCGATGCCCGTCAAGTACTGTCGGTCTGTACATGACAGATCGTACATCCACCTTCGATCCATGCTTGCAGAGAAAAAATGGGCAGGGCAGAGAAAACATAGTGAAATTTTAATAAGCCTTTCTCAACAATATTATTTGAAGCATAGAACTTAATGTATTCTTCGAAAAAATTTGAAATTATTTGCCCTATAAAAATTCAAATCGGCCATGCTATAAATTTGAAATAAATAGCCCATACAAAATAATTGTTCTACAACATGCCGTGTAAAAATAGATTCAAAAAACATAAGAAAAATTGAGGTTCCATCATAAACAACATTAATTGCACAAAAAATTATAGAAACAATAATGTAGCTGCAAACAATGGTTGTCACATAAATTACAATTGCCATAAACAATTATTCTACAACATGCCACATAACAAATTATAAAATGCAACTCCTCTTCTTGATCATGAACAATAATATAGCTCCAATTGAAATTAAAGGTGACAATGGTTTTAACTAACCTTTTGAATAGTGGATTTACCACAACCTTGATGCCTTCCTCAAGATCCAACCCAAATATGCTCTCTAAAATGGAGGAAGTAAACAACTACAATAAAAATCAATCTCCAAACACAAAAGCAATGTAAATCTACAAATCCAAAGGAGTGTGCTTATTACTAACCATAAGCTAGAAGATCTTCACCATGCTTGAGTTTCCAAGAGTTTCCTTGAGCAATTCGGTGAAGAGCAGCCGCAACAATGGAGGTCATGGGGAAGAGCAGCCGCAACAATGGAGGGAAAGAGCAGCCGCACACTGTTCTGTTCCGTTGGGATAGAGGAGGAGGGAGGGAGCTCGAGCTCGAGCTTATATACCGCAGCAGTATCACTGGTGGTGCAGCCATGAACCGGCAGTGATACATAGCGTCACTGCCGGTTCGTGGCTAGAACCGGCAGTGATACTGCGAAGTAACATCACTGCCGGTTCCAGCCACGAACCGGCCGTGATACCTAGCTTCACTACCGGTTGGCCCCTGGCCCAATCATTTGGGGTTTGAACTGGCCCATCACTGCTGGTCCAAAACAAACCGGCAGTGATGGGCCGGCAGTGATGTTTGAATCTGTAGTAGTGATTCAAACACTCTTCAATTGAATTTTAATTTTTAAAAGAATGAATTTATTTGAGTGTCTATTTTCTTCCAAATGGAAAACAAAAAATGTTTTTCCTGGGTCCATCTTATTTTGTCTTCTGCTAGCTACTTAGCTTCCTCTATTCCAAATTATAAGATGTAAAGCCAAAATGTCTTATGGAACCAAACGAGTAGTTTGCGAGGAGACCCTCAATAGTACAGACACAGGTACTAGCTCAAAAATGATTTTCCTATAAATACTAGCTTCTCATAACTAAGTTTTCAAAATTTAAAACTTAGAAAATTGAAACCCCATGGGGCATTCACATGATCTATACCAAAGTTATAGTTCCAACTCGATCTTAGAATTAGAGTTCAAGTTTTACTAAATTATTTGAAAACATTTAGAGTTCAAGTATTCATTCAGAATTCTTATATTTTGATATTTAAAATTTTGAATTTTTAATCTATTTTAGATAGAGATACACCCTTTATCAAAATCACTGTACTTATGACTTGTTTTATTTGGAATCATTTATGGGCAAAAATATTAATTACAAGATTTCAGAGGACATTCAATTAAAAGATAGTATCCTGTATAGATATTCACAAATTTGTGTGAAGTGTAGTGGTAAATAGATGTGTGAAGGTTGTGGTTAAATCTTGGAAGGCACAACTTTTGTTTGTTTTTTTCTCAAAACCATTAAAAGAGAGGCAAGCATACTACGTATTAATTAACACGCCCATCTTTATAAATCATTAGTATCTTCACCATTTTTTTAGATAAAGAATAGTCTGACCATTGACAACATAGATCATTGACAGTGGCGGTTGTCAATGCATGCTAGCTTCTGTAAATGGTGTTAGACAATATCTCCTTTCACATTTAAAAGGATTTTCCCCCTGAGAAACACTAAAAACTATTTGAGACGCAGACATATACGAGCATCTTGTTAAATCGAGACCTAACTAGCTCACGGCGACCGGCTTTTGGCAGTCAGCTCTAGCTGACTAGCTGTGGTACTGTAGGTGCCTGGACTTGACCTGAATAATGCATGGGCTAATTCATCGCCAAAGCGTACGTCAGAGGACGGATCGATCGACCAGTCACTCGGTTCTAATGGTAGCTAGCTATCGTGTAGTACCAACGTAACAGTGCGCTGCTTACGGCCGGTCTCCTCTTCTGATCTTATTGTTGATATTATAGATAGATATAGGTAGGTCGATCGATATATATCGGTTATTGTCTGGTCCATGTCGATCTGCTTTCGTTTCCTGCAGAGCAATGCATGGCCACGAGCTAGCTAATGTTCGTGTCCGATCCATGCAGTACAGCAGCAGTGTGTCCTCTTGACGTCATGAGTTTCGATCGATCTATCCATCTTTGTCCTAGCGCTCTTAGCTTCGTTCTTCTGTGATTTCAGCAATTATTGTGTACTTCGTTCACTCTATAGCTAGTGCATGCTGCATGTACGTAGGTACATATATAAGCCCGTCAATTGATGCTTTGATTTGGTTTACTTCCATTCATAGCTCCTCCGTTAGGGGGTATCCTTTGCCTTTTACTTTCTACGGTGCTATTTTTCTCTCGCGCGCTCTAGTAGAGAGTTTTTGCATCCTTTTCCTCGTGTTGGTTTTCTTGCATCACTGTCGGCTGGGTTTAAACCTGAAATCACTGTCAGAATCGGATGTGATCTTAACATTCTTTCAAGCATTTATAACATGTGAGCTACGCAACACTTATTACTATATAACCAACAATGTCGTTCTTTTAAGGACACATTGACAAATATCATTTGCCATTTTGTGTAACTCCTTTGATCATGAACGTGGCACAAAACTCTATAGCATATACATCACTGTATGGTTTCGGACATAAGGGCGTTCACAATGGTGCTAGTTACGTAGTTTGCTGTTGTGGAGGTGAGAGATAAGAGTAAAAATTATTTTATACATTCTTGTATTACTAGACTCACATGCTACTCTCATGTATTATTGGGTTACGTGTAATAGATCAGCTAACTTGTGATTATTCTCTCTTCTACTTTTTCTTTATCCACGTCCGTCCTATTCGGCTGGCTGATATGGTACGGCTGGCTGGCTGATTGTTCTGAGAGAAAAATACTGCTGAATGGCTGGCTGGTGCTAGCTAAACCAGCCAGCCGAACAGGAGCTAAATAGCTGATTGTTGTTGACGTCCTGAGAATTTAGCTTGAACCATAATACCATAGTGTGGGTTACAGTAAGGGTGAGAGTTGGACAAGTAACGCCAGGCGGGCCCTAAAATTAAAGATACCTACGGCCCACACCATACAGTACGTACTATGTGTACGTCTACTGTTTGATGATTCTCAAGGTACTGCTACATGGATGGATCGGTAGTGAATGAACTACTAGATTTAATTAGATGCGCATGACATGATTGTACGTAGGTACCCCACAGAAGATACAATTCTACCAATTTTAACTAATCATAGATAAAAAACTATAAATATTTAAAATATCAAATAAACATTAGATTAATTATGAAATGTAATTTTATAATATATTAATTTGAAGCCATAAATATGAATATTATTCACTGAACTATTTTACGTGACATGTAACCCATAATTACGTGTTTTCTAGGACAGAGGGAGTAGGTACATGCTTCGACGATATATGATGGATCGAGCATGGCATTGAATTATGTCACACGTACGGCCACTATACATATACAGTTAAGTACAGCTACTAGCTAGCAACAGCCAGCTAACCGTACCCAGCTAGCTAACTAAACGATTTCAAGCTAATAAGGCCCTGCTTGGAAGCACCCCAGGTAAAGTTTAGCTAGCTAATTGGATTAGCTGCTTTTTATTAGTTGAGGGACCTTTTAGCTGCTAATTAGCTGAGTGTTTGGATGCACAACAGCTAAAACTAGCCAGCTAAACTTTAGTTGCTGCTTCAAAACATGGCCTAAGTCAGTCACTATAGGTGTATATATAGCAGCTGCCGTACGTATGTTCCACAGGATCATAGTACTTAATCCATTTCAAATTATATACCGTTTGACTTTTTTCAACTCTAAATTCAACCACTCGTCTTATTTAAAAAAATTAGGTAAAAAAGATTAAATTTAACTTATTTGTGAAGAGTTTTTTATTAATAAAGTAGGTCATAATAAAAAAAATATCATTATACATAAATTTTTGAATAACCTAGGTGGTTAAATTTGGAGTCAAAAAAGATAAATAAGTTATAAATTAGAACGGAGAAGGTAGTATACCTACTACTACTTTATTAGTTGTTGTGCACGTGACCCGGCCGTACACGTGCTCTTTCCATCCCATGCTATATACTGCCTCCGTGGTGGCTCTGTGTTGACAAAAATACAATTCTAGATTTATTAGCTAGAGCTAAACTAATTTATATTTGATTAAATTATATGAAAAATAATATCAACATATATTTAACCATTTATTTAAGCCATGTGTTCAGATACATCCCTAAATTTCAAAAGTTCCATCACATCAATGTTTAATATGTATGAAGCATTAAATATTAATAAAAACTGAAACTAATTTGACAGCTTTGCAAAAAAAATACGAGACAAACACTAGTACAGAAAAGCTCTATGCCGACGCCACTGTTTAATTTGTACAGGTGGTTTTAGTTGTCAGACGCCAATAGAAAAAAAATGGTGGAGCTAGAATTATGGACCGCCTGTAGAAACCTCTTTCTCCTGGTGGTTCTGTTAAGTGAGCCGCCTGTAGAAACTACTTTCTACAGGCGGTTCACTTAAGGAACCGCATTTACTCTGTCTGTTATAAATACCCCTTCTTCCTCTCCGAGCTGAACAGTAACTCGCAGCCAACTTCCATGGTTGGCGATTTTGGAGGTCCAGACTTCACCAAATACAAGGGGAGAGATTTTGATCTTCATTTCTTCGAAGAAGAATGCTAAAAGAGGTTAGTTTACATACCTCTAACCTTATTTTAACCATTCTTTGTTCAATTTAGCCACATTTTGGATGTAGGGTTTCACCATGAGCTAGGGAGAGGAATAGCTAGGTTGTTGTCTTTTTTTCAAATGAGGTTGCTCAACATGGTTAGATGAAGTTTCTCCTCTCTCTTGTCATGATTGCTTTTTAGTTTAATTAGTTTCTCCTCTCTCTCAATATGGTTAGTTGCTCTCTCCTCCATTAATGGTGTGTTATGCATGAAGAGAGAGAAAGATAATGTATTCTATTTAATTTGTTAGTATATCTTTATGTTTACTCCTTGTTTCTCTACTTTTATATCTAAATTTTTATTATTAGCTATGTTTTAATCATATATTTATCTTTTTCGGTGCATATTAATTAGTTTTAATTGCATTATAAAATAATGTAAGCGTTTAATACATGTTTGTAGGACCTTGCATGTGTAGTATGATTAACATGATTTAATGGGAGATTATAATAGTAAATGGACACATGCATGTGTAGTAGTATTTACATGATTTAATGGAAGATTATAATAGTAAATGGACACATCCATGTGTAGTAGTATTTACATGATTTAATGGAAGAATATAATAATAAATACACATTCTTCCTCCCCGACCTAAGCAGTAACTCGCAACCACCATTATTGTCTCTCCTTTCATTTAATTTTTTATTTACAGGTAATGATGGAGAGGTCATACTGGATGTATAAGTTACCAAGAGTCGATCTATCATACGTACCTGAGGTCAACAGGTTCATTGATGCCACTAAGAGCCATGCTAGGAGAATAGACATGAAGCACATATATTGTCCGTGCACAGACTGCAAAAATATTGTTGTGTTTGATGACACAGAGCTAATCCTTTCTCATCTGGTCCGTCGAGAATTTATGTAGGACTATTTGATTTGGACTAAGCATGGAGAGGTTAGCTCTTCACCTTATATAGTTGGAAACCATAAGAACACCGACGCTGATGGTCTGGATAAGTTTGTACGGGGGACACAGCAGCCTAGTACCCTAGAGTGAACATCTTGTGCCAAATGTTACTGATTATGATTTTGTTGGAGGAAATATAGACGACAGAACTAATCATGTCCTGCTAGATGTTACTGCTGAGGAAGATGCACAATTCCTAGATGCAATATTGCATCGTCATACTGATCCATCGATGTTCTTCATAAAAGGTATGGAGGCCTTGAGGAAGGCAGCAGAAGAGCCTTTTTACGATGAGTCGAAGGGTTGTACAAAAGATTTCACAACACTGCGGTCTGTGATGAAGTTGTTGCTGGTCAAAGCTAGATATGGTTTCTGTGATACTGGCTTCGATGCGTTCTTAAGTATTATCGCAGACATGCTTCCAAAGGAGAACAACGTGCTTGCTAACACGTACTATGTAAAGAAGCTAATCAGTCCGCTTACTATGGGTGTTGAAAAGATCCATGCCTACAGAAATCATTGTATCCTTTATCGAGGTGATGAATATAAAGACTTGAAGAGCTATCCAAATTGTGGCGCAAGTAGATACAAGACGAACAAAGACTATCGAGAGGAAGAGAACGTAGCCCCTTTGTCTACAACAGGTAAGAGGAAAAAGAAATCCCAACAGAAGACCCAACAGAGTTCAAAACCCACAAAGAAAGAAAAAGGAGAAGTAGATTACTACGTCCAGAAAAAGATTTCTACTCTGGTGATGTGGTACCTTCCCGTGGTTGATCGATTAAGGTATTTGTTTGCAAATCCTGAGGATGCCAAGATTATAAGTTGGCATGCTTCCGAGGAGCACAAAGACGGTGGAAAGCTAAGACATCCAGCTGATGGCAAGCAATGGCAAGATTTCAATGCAAACCACCCAGAATTTGCTAAGGAACCAAGAAATATTAGGTTCGCTCTAAGTACGGATGGGATAAATCAATTTGCCGAGAGGAGCAGCAAGCACAGCACATGGCCGGTGATCCTCACCATATACAAGCTTCCACCGTGGTTGATGCAGAAGCGAAAATATCTTTTGTTAACACTTATTTTTTGTAGACCTACACAGCCTAGAGTTGATATGGATGTATTTCTGGAGCCCTTAATGGAGGACATGAAAAAATTATGGGAAGAAGGTGTCCAAATGTTGGACGAGTACCGCAAAAAGACATTTACACTGAAAGCAATTATATTTGTTACCATCAATGATTACCCTGCTCTATTCGTGCTATCGGGGCAGTTCAAGGGAAATGTTGGTTGTGTAATATGCATAGAAGAAACAGCTTGCGTGTACCTAGATGAATCAAACAAGCTAGTGTACATGAGACACAGGCGCTTCTTACCAAAAGGACACAAGTTTCGCTTGCGTAAGATGGATAAGTACTTCGACAATGCAAATGAACTACATTCTACTGCTCCATCAGGTAACCCTTTGCTCCGTATTCGGTGATCCTCACCATATACAACCTTCCTCCGTAGTTGATGCAGAAGCGAAGATACCTTTAGCTAACTATTCTACTGCTCAATCAGGTAACAGCAAAGGTCAAAGAGTTTTTGAAATTGTCAAAAATATCAAGTTCGTTTTCGGTAAGAAGACAAAAGATGGAAAAGCTAGTGTTAACACCAGATTTTGGGCTGGGAGCCGATAGCCGATACCGAAGGAAGATAGCCGATCTCGGAAGCAGATTCCGTCCAGCAGAAGGAAGGAGAATAGCCGATTGAACGGTGAATCGGTTATCGGGCGAAGGTGACAGGAGGCGTGCAGCGTCGGCATTGGTGACGTCATCCAAAGTCCGCGCCGCCAAGATGCTATCACGATCGGAGTCCGTTATGAAAGAGAAGTTGGGACTCCAAGTTACCTTAGATATAGGATAATTTGTTAGTTTCCTTATCTATTAATGAGTTGTAATTCGATTAGGACTCTACCTACGTTCAGGGTATAAATATAAGCCCTCAGCCATTGTAAAAAATAACAACATCAATACAACACAACTTTCGGCTCCGACCAACAAACCCTAGAGTCAGTCGAGTCCGGCGAGTTACTTCATCCAGGCTGGGTGTCATCCGGTGGACGCAGGCTTGCTTGTATGTATCGTCAACCCCCTGTTAAACTATGTCTTTTTAGCGTCATCCGGTGGACGTGGAAGCATGGCGGACCAGGGTCCTTGCTAAGCTCTGTTTCTTTGGCGTCATCCGGTGGACGCGGGAAGCACAGTGAGTCAAGGATGATTCACGCTGGTTTACCCGATCAATCTGTGTTAACCGTCATCCGGTGGACGAGATGCAGATTAGGACGGTTTTCACGCGCGGATTAGTTATCGATTCGTGTTTGTTTGCTTGATTAATCTATTAGTTAACGTCATCCGGTGGACAGGCTATAGATTAAGATAGTTTGCATGCATGGATTAGTTATCGGCTCTAGTTAAATTTGGCAGTTTAGCTGGATTCATTAAGTTACCGATATTGCTTGTGTTTATTGTTTATTATTTAAAGCAATCATCAATTTGCCCGTCTTGATCCATATGCATCGGCTTATATCTAATAGATCTATATGTTCAACGAATTATGCTTGCCATTTGTTTTATATTGATAATATAGAAAGCTTTGCACCAGCCGGTTGTATTTTGGATCTAGATTAGATACGGGTCGCACTTAAGTAATAAAGTAAACATTGTCTAGATTCAAAGGTTAACGAATTTAAGTTGCAACTTCATCATGACTGCCTCGATCCACTCGATCTCCACTGTTGCAAGATTGTGATTTAGATCTATTAGCCGGAGAGTTGAAACATTGTCTACTTTATAGGCTTGTATGGTGCCCGTATACACTGAATCGGCTAAAGTAGCCGATTTCATCTTATTTTACATTGAGACATCTTATGATCATGTTAGTTTGCTGTGACTACATCTTTTATAGCATATTTCTGTCTAAAGCAAGTATATATCATTGAATTCATGTCTGAATCGGTTAACTTGAGTTATAATGCATGTTTCGCTACAATCGGTTTATAACATGACGGAATCGGCTTTCTAGTCGATCTCCCATTACATCGGCTCTTCGAGCCATACAGTTGGAACTACCTGGACATACCGGTTAGTTCCGCCCTGTGATTACTGATTACTATCATTTTTCCTTGTCAATTGCAGGTCAAATTGACTGGCACGCTTGGGTGTTACTGACACTCTCAGACCGGGTCCGAAGCTAGCTGGATCTGCGAGAGCTTCACTGCCTCAAGGGTCGTTTCCGGCTTTGCTGGTGTGTTGGGCTTAGGGAACCACTTTTTGCGCTAACAGCTAGAAAGGATGTGAAGCCAGCTCCAGGGGATACATTTAAGAAGATGTCAATTTTCTTCAAGCATTTGCCATATTGAAAAGAGTTGGACGTACGACACACGATCGATGGCATGCATATTCAGAAGAATGTGTTTGAGAGCATAGTTGGCATCTTGCTAGACATGAAGGGCAAGACAAAGGAAGGACTGAAATCACGTCTGGACATGGTAAACTTAGGCATCAAAAAGGAACTTCACCCTATTCCTCTAGAAAATGGGAAGTACCACCTCCCAGCAGCAAGGTATAACCTCAACAGAGATGAGTAACATGGGATGTGTGTGTGCTGGAAGAATTTGAAAGTTCCATCTGGATTCTGCTCCAACTTAAGGAGTATTGTATCAATGAAAGACCTTACGCTCACCAACTACAACTCACATGATTGTCATGTCATGCTGACTACTTTCCTCCCTCTTGCCATTAGGGCTATAAAGCCGGTGTTCTTAAAGATGGCAATCACGAGGTTGTGCTACTTCTTCAATAAGATCTCACAGAAGGTAATTGCCCGCGACGAGTTGCCTTCTCTACAGGAATTCGCAGTGGAGACATTGTCACAGTTTGAGATGTGTTTCCCCCCATCTTTCTTTGATATAATAGTACACCTCATGGTGCACTTGGTGGCACAAATAGAGGTGTTGGGTCCCATGTATTTGCATGAAATGTGGACGTATGAGCGTTTCATGTCAATATTGAATGGCTATGTTTCAACTCATGCTCGTCCTGAGGCATCCATGATAGAGGGGTACTTGACCGAAGAGGCCATTAAGTCCGGAGGTCCTTTCTGCAACGATGTCCTAAAAGACCAGATTGCAATAGGTTTGCCTCCCACACGACATGAGGGCAGGCTGCATGGACGCGGGAGGTACGGAAATCATTCATCCCTTCAGATTACAAAACAGTCTTCGAGGCACACCACAGCATCCTACAACAGCTATCATTAATTGACCTTTTCATCGAGCAACACATTAATGAGCTTCGCGAACACAGTCCTGAATGCATAGATGATTGGGTAATAAAAGAACACAAGCAGCGGTTTACCACATGGCTAAATGAGCAGCAGATTCCAAATGGATAAACAATTGAGGAAAAAACCATCAAGAAGTTGGCATCGGGACCATCACGCCAGGTAACGACATGGCAAACCTATGACATTAGTGGCTTCACGTTTTGTACCAAATCCAAGGACCAGAAGAGCATGGCACAAAATAGTGGTGTTCGGTGCGAGGCCTTAGATGATGAAACTGGTGAAATCACTACTTACTTTGGCTTCATTGAGGACATATGGGAACTAGATTATGGTACATTCCAGGTCTCCGTGTTTCGATACCAATGGGTTGAAGACAAACATGTCACAGTGGATAACAATGGGCTCAGAGTTCTTGATCTAAGTAAAGTAGGTTACAGAGATGACCCATGGATCCTTACTAACCGTGCTGCACAGGTCTTCTATGCTGAACAGGTCCTTTCCAAGAATGAGAAGAAAAGCACCGACAAGCCTAAGCATGTAGTTTTTCCTGAAAAACAACAAGCTATAGGAGTTGACGATGTAACTGATCTGGAGGATTTTAACCAATTCAACGAAATGTGTGTCTTTATGGATCATCTAATCAAGATAAAGAATGTTGAGCGAAGCATCATACATAATTCGCTGCCATCGGTGCGCCACGATGGAGAAGGAAGAACAGTAGCAGGATAGCTAGGATCATGTATCTTGTAATCCATTTCTGATATAATATATTAATGGTACTATGTTTCTATTCAACATATAATTATGTTCATTTTCCACCATCATCATGTGTGACCCTAACCCTAACTAAACCTACCTACACCCTAGCTAGACACTAGCTAAACCCTAACCCTACCTATATATGTGAATATATGTATATTATATATTATATATATATTATATATATAGAAGATTATCATAATACCTATAAAATAATGCATAAAATAATACATGTTAATTATATATAATGTAGATAACTTTATTAGGAAACTAACAAAAAAAGAACCACCACTTTTTAAGCTACCAAATCCAAGATATGAATATTCAAAGATATTCTACACAAATACAAATAATTAATCAAAAACAATTTGTGCAGGCAGTTCTCTTAACGAACCGCCTGTAGTAATCCATTTGTGCAGGCGGTTCTCTAAGACAACCGCCTGCAATAAGACATTTGTGCAGGCGATTCGCTAAAATAATCACTACACAAACGCCTCCAATATATATCCCGCGCGGCCTCTCCAAATTTTCGCTAAGTCACGGAGGCACGCGCATTAGCACACGTACGCCGTCAGGCTGCCGGAATTTCTCCTGCTGCTGCCACCGCTGGTTTCGCCGCCGTCTGCCTCCGCCAAGCTCCTTGCTGCCATCACCATAGCCCGCGGTGCCGCTGTCGACCCGCGCCGCGCCGCCATCACCTCTGCCGACCGCCGAGGCCCAGCCCGCGGTGCCGCCATCGCCGGTATGTCTCTGTCTCTCCCTTCTCTCTCACGCGCCGTGTGTCCTCTCTGGTGGTGCGGGTGTGGTGCGCGGCCGTGGCGGCGGGCGGTGGCGCGCGGCCTGGTGGCGAGCGCGGCGGAGGCGGGCCGATGGCGCGCGTGGCGGTGTTCTATGGCGGCGGTGGTGCTCTGCAGCGGCCGGTGGCGCGCGCGGCGGTGGCGGCGGCCGGTGGCGCGGTGGTGGCCGGCGGCCGGCCTGCTAGGGCGTTGCCCTTTTTTTCTTTTTATATAGTTTTACTTTTAATTTAATTAATTTTGTTAATTAGTTAGTTTAAACTAGTTTAGTATTTTATATAGTTTAGTTTTAAATTTAATTACCTAGTTTAAACTTGTTAATTTAGTTTTCTTCTTTTTATATAGTTTAGTTTCTAATTTAATTAATTTAGTTAATTATTTCTTTATTGAGTTAGGTTTAAACTAGTTAGGTTTTAGGTTTTAGTGAAGTAGTTTATTAAGTTTGGCTTAATTAGCTTTTTAGTTAGTTAGTTAGGTTTAATTAGTTAGGTTTTATTGAGTTAGGTTTAGTTAGCTTTTTAGTTAGTTATTTCTTTATTGATTATTTCTTTATGTATTATATATACTATAAATGATTATTTCTTTTGCATTGAAAATGGAAAAGGCTAATAAATAAATATATATATATATATATATATATATATTTGTATATTTAAAGACCTTTGCTTATAATTCACTATATAACTAGGCTCCCGCCTTCATTATTATTTCTCGCTATAATCTATTGTCTTTGTATATGTTAGAACAATAATTACGCCATGAGTTCTTCAAACAAACACCAAGGACAAGGGTCGCCCCATAACGATGACCGAGGACAAGGGTCTCCCCACAATGACAAGAGTTCTTCTTCGCAAGGAGTTGAGCAAGAATCGGAAGGCGGAGGATACCACACCTCTAGCTATCCGTGCCCTAGCATCGATAGGGTGGCTCGCCGTGAAAGGCAGCGTAACCCGGATTACAATTCGGAAACCGACGAGGTAACACATCCATGATTTCATGTGTTTACCTTACATGCATGATTTTATGTGTTTACCTGTAATGACATGATTTCATGTGCCAACATATAGGAGGTGTTGTCTCAGTTCCGTCAAATAGCTGAAGAAAAAACAGTGCCACACGGAGACGCACCGGAAACAACCGAGTCACCGGAAACGACCACCGAGACTGGTTCAAGGAAAAGAAAGCAGAGTCATCAGGCAAGAGGTGATAGGGGAGTGAACAAGTGGCCGGACAACATATATAGGGTTACAGAAGTCAATTCCAAAGGACAACCCGTAGCTTCCTCATCCAGTGCCAGCTAAGTTTCGGAACGCTATTGGTTTCTTAGTTAGGGATAATCTGGACTGCACAATTTCTAATTGGAAGGATGTACCAGATGATACAAAGACAGACATGTGGAACAAGATTTGTACTCGGTTTGTTTTTCCTCAGGGTTCAGAAAACCTCGTTAGGGGATATGCAATGAAGCAGATTGCGATCTCGTTTCGGAACTGGAGGAATGAGCTGAATGAAAAATACCTGAAGCTCGGGTTGGACCCGACAACAAAGTATAAGATCACGTCAGGTCAGTGGGCTGTTTTTCAAGAGTAGAAGAATCAGCCAGAATTCTTAACTGTGAGCCAAGCCGCTTCAGAACAAGCAAAGAAGAACGTGTACCAGCACCACCTTGGCTCAGGTGGATATGACCGTCAGCTAGAGAAATGGAGAAGAGAAGAGGCTGAAAGGAAGGCAGCGGGGTTGCCTGTACTATCTGAGTAAGTTGGTGAAAGGAGCGTGAATTGGCTTCATGCTCAAAAACCTAGAGAAATAACAGAAACCGACACGTCCTTTCATGATCCATTGGTGGAAGAAGCTGCAAAGAACATCTACGCAGTGGTAACTAAGGAAAAGGAAGGATCATTCAGGCCACAAAGGGAGAAGGACACCCTGACTGTTGCTCTGGGTAACCCCGAGCATCCTGGACGTGTACGAGGCATCTCATCCAGGAAGGGATGGAAAGAAGGATTTGGTCAGGAGTGGGAGAACATGTACAAGAAACGCGATCGATACAAAGAACAAATTAAGAGTTATTTTGTGGAAGAGGCCAAGAAGGACTTCAAACAGATGATGTCTGACATGCTAGCTAACCCTGATCCTGATTTGGTGCAGAAATTGGTGAGTGTGGTTTCCAATCAACAAATGACGACCACTCAAGATCTGCCCCAGATGCAGCTCGTCCCAGCAACTGATCAACAGATAACGAGTCCAGTGATCAAAAGCAGTGTCGTGTCTACGACCAACAAGGTTCGCTATCCAGTTGATGACATCAATAGGCCAATACCTTATTCCCTAGTCATAAGGTACGGTTTCAATAATAATCGTACACGGGAAGTGGCCAGTGGCCCTACGATCCCAGGACGCAGGTATCATAACAGCGACATTCCAGAGGACTACTGCAAGGTAGAAGTCTCGACGGTCGTCCAAGGATATGAGGACGACATGTTAGACATCGCAGGCCTAGAGGGTATTGAGAAACTCGGCCAGGCTGTAAAAAATTTCATCCTGTGGCCTCGACGAGACGTCCAGTTGACTCAGGAGCAGCCACTAACGCAGGAGTCTACACATGCCGAGTCATCACATGGCCACTCTCTTCCACCACAATCACCTCCGCACTCCTTTCCTGACCCACCACCATCACATGAACACGTCTTTCCTGACTCGGCACACTCACCATCACCTAAGCAACAAACTCTGGTGTCACCACTGCTGCCTACCCATCCACACTCTTTCCCACCAGTCAAAGAATCCGAATAGTTGTTTACGACTCCGCCAGCACTGTCACCGCCTAAGAAAAGGAAATTCCCGATACCAAAATTGGTTTCCCCATTTGAGCAGAAGAAGAAATATGCTGGCACGGCTCTGTTTATGAAAGGAATTGGAAAGTCTCGCACGATACATTCCGTTGACTTGGCTGAGCACGAGAAGGCAGCAAAGCAGGCAGTCGATATCATACAGACTAGGAAGCCAACGAAAAAGGATTACGAAGATGTCCCACAATATGAATATGTGTTTACCAAGTCTCTTCTCAGTTGGCAGCGACTAACAAATATCCCTGCTGGTATAAAAAGGATGCATGACTAGTACATGAGAGCTTCTCATGCTGGCATCGACTCAATACCTATAAGTATACCATTCGGGGCTTTTCTTTGTCCCCACAATATGGCCATAATCAGCTTCGAGGACATCTGGTTAATGATGAACCTTAAAAGACTTGACGTACAGACCGTCACGTTGTTTGCATTGTAAGTATATGGACACTGATACTTATTACACACATATGCTTGTGTTGTTATCATTTTGTGTTATATGATCTCTGACATAGAAAAAAATCGATCGTCTTGCAGAATGCAACATGATGAGCAGGAGAATCGGGCTGAAAGAGACGAAAGCAAAATGATTGGGTATCTCAATCCAATGAAAATATGCGAGGACGAGCATACATTTAGGATCGGGCACAAACACAATGATCTAAAGGGTTTGAATAAGGAAGAAGCTGCCTTGAAAACTAAGGAAATGCAGAAGTACTTTGAAGCCAAATATTGCATTTACATTGGGAACGCGATGAAGCAGTGGAGGTGCAGGCAAGTCATAATGGCCCCGTACCACTTTGGGTAAGTATAGTACTGTGTGTGAGAGTATACGTACATTACGACTGTAACAACCCTAAAAACCCACACAACATAAAAATCCCAACCAATTAAAATTTTTCATTTATTTATTGTGAAAACCCATTTTTCTTGTGCAAGCATATAGGTTTCATTATGAAATTGGTAAATAAAGGAGTGTAGTTTGCATTTTAATTCCATTCACATAGAATAATAACTTATGCATCATATTTGGGATTTATTGCAATTTATGTTTGTATTTACTCAATATTTAAAATGGGCAATATATGTATATATACACTAAATTGAAAATAGAAAAGGAGAAAGAGAGTTAGGCCAGCCATTCGGCCAGCCGGGTCGCTAAGCCAGCCCAAGCCAGCCCGACCTTCCTCTCCTCACCTCACCCGCGCGCGGCCCACGTTACGGCTCGGCAGCGCGCGCGCGACCGGCACACACACGCTCGCGCTCGCTGCCAACCCGGCCCCGCCTGTCAGCCGCTCTCGCCCCCCCCACTGTTCTTCTTCCTCACGAAGGCGACGCGCCTGCCGGGGGTGTCACGTGAATGGCGTGACCCCGGTCCCACAGCCGACAGCATAGCAGAGCCCTGACCCCGCTGTCCCCCTCCTGTCCCCTCCTTTCTTGGCCGCCAAGCGAACCCGCGCCCATCCGGAGCCCTAGATCCACTCGAGCCACGGCCCTTCGATCGGTCGAGCGCGATCAGGGCCGTTCGCCATTGGAGCTGGCCAAGCTCGCCTATAAAAAGGAGCTCACCCCGAAGCCCTACCCTCATTTCCCTCGCCGCCACCGCAGCACAGACCGGCACACTGCACCAAACAGAGAGAGAGAACGTAGGAGAAGGGCGGAGCAGAGGAGGAGAAGCTGCCGGAGCGCCGCCGCTGCGGAGCACGCCGGAGCCGGACACGGAGGAGAAGCCCGAGCTGCGGACGAGGAGCGGCACGGCACTGCGATCGCTCTGCACGGCTCCGACTTGCCACTGCACCGCCATCCTAGCTTCACCGACACCACGGTGAGCCATCGCACGCCATGTCCGAACCTTGCCCTGCTTTTGCCATGGCGTTCCACCCTCGGGACGCGCAGGCACGAGCCTTTACCGGCTCGGGAAGATCACCTGCACCATGCACTCATTCGACCGGCCGAAACCCCCGGACTACAAGCTTGCTAGACCGAGAACGCAGCACGACGCGTTCTCGGCGGAGCGCGCTCACCACCGACGCGTTCCGACGCCGAATCACCCGTTCCGAGCAATCCGACTAGCACCCGTATAGGTTAGAGCGTCGTGGAGCACCGCCACGACCCCCTCGAGCTAGCCACGCGGATCTAAGCGCTAGAGGAAGCCTGAATCGCCTTGGCCGCGTGCGCCGCGACCTTACCGGAGCGCCGCCGCGAGCCGTCGCCAAAAGAAGGTCATGCCATGGCTAAAGTTCGCCACTAGAGTGTTGTATGCTTCTCTGGCCTCACCAATTTGACAAGACCGCATTCGATTGAACCAATACTTGGTCGTAGCCGCGTTGCCGCCTTCCGCCGTCGTCGGCGACACGCCGCCGCCACGACCGAGCACTTTAGGAATCTCGGTAGCCAAAATTGGTAGTTGGTATACCACCGCCATAGACCCTGGACGCGTATACATCTCCTAGAAGACCCCCTTAGCCCCGCCGGAACCTCACAGTCGCGGCGACATCACCGCCGACACGTTCCGCCTCGCCTAAATCCGTTCCGAGTACCCCCGGTCGCCTCGCGCTGCGGAGAAAGGCCGCCGAGGTTCGCCATGTCTGCCTCGGCACCGCCGCTAGATAGCCGAGCCCCGAATCACGACTGTCGCCTTGGCTACGTGCGCCTCCACCTCGTCGGAGAACCACCGTATGCCGAGGGAGAGAAGGAGGCCATACCACGACTCTAACCCGCCACCATCTGGTCGGACGACTGCCTGAGCACGCCAATTGGGGAAGCCGAGCCCTTGCCGAAATATGGTCATCGCCGCCCTGTCATCGTCCGCCGCACCGGAGAGACACCGCCGCCTTGAACAGACGCCCTGGAACCCTGCTAGCACCGAATCTCCGATTCGCCCGAGCCTCCCCGGTAGACCCCGGGAGAGCGGCCCCCTCGGGCGCCCAAATTTCCGATTCGCCCGAGCCTCACCGGGAGAGCTCGGGAGAGCAGCCCCCTCGGCGCCCAAATGTCCGATTCGCCCGAGCCTCCGCGGGAGACCTCGGGAGAACAGCACCCTCGGGCGCCCAAATTTCCGATTCGCCCGAGCCTCACCGGGAAAGCTCGGGAGAGCAGCCCCCTCGGCGCCCAAATGTCCGATTCGCCCGAGCCTCCGCAGGAGACCTCGGGAGAACAGCACCCTCGGGCGCCCAAATTTCCGATTCGCCCGAGCCTCACCAGGAGAGCTCGGGAGAGCAGCCCCCTCGGCGCCCAAATGTCCGATTCGCCCGAGCCTCCCCGGGAGAGCTCGGGAGAGCGGCACCCTCGGCGCCCCGAATCTCCGATTCGCCCGAGCCCCGCCGAGCTAAACCGAGCTACCCCCGACCACCGCCGAGCTACCCCTGACCACCACCGAACTATGCCGAGCTCCGCCGAGCTACCCCCGACCACCGCCGAGCTCCGCCGAGCTACCCCCAACCACAGCCGAGCTACCCCCGACCACCGCCGAGCCACGCCGAGCTACGCCAACTCCGGCGACTCTCTGGGAACCAGCATCGAATACCTGGTGGGCGACCATCGGGTCTGTGTTCTGACGAGGCGCCACATGCCGCACTACTGGACCCGCGCGCCACGTGGACCAATCCCGAGCTGACCCTGATTAACCGACCAGTTTTCCCATTTTCAGAAAATAGGATAATCTTCGGAAATTCATAACTTATTCATACGAAGTCCAAAAATTGCGCACCATATATCAAAATTCTCAGAAAAATGAGATCTACAATCTAAGACTGTGTTTGTGTGCATTTGGCTCTTTATTTTATTGGATTTTTCTGAAATACTCTATAGGAGTCGCTGACGCGACTATTTCGTGTTCGATTTCAGAGCCGGAGGAGGATCTGACTAAGGAAGACGACCACGAGTACTTTCAGGAGCTAGGAGACGACTACGAAGGTGCCACGTCCCACCAAATCCTTAGATCCTAATTACGCATTGCAAATGACATTGTTGCTATTGCTTTATGATTATGTATGGATTGGTTGCATGGTAGTATATTTGAATTTCCTGCCTTGATAAAACTATACCCTGCTATCTGCTGCTAGGTTAGCTGCTGCTTAATTTACTGTTACTCTTCCACTACTTTCTACTTGATATATGCTATGTGGTGGAATTGGGACGGTGTATAACTGATTATAACCACTGGGAGAGAGTGCTGCGTGCGTCTTGGGTGCGTGGTAAGGGTTGATGTCGACCAAGTGGGATGTGAGACGAGCCCATGGGGCAAGTCGTGCCGGGGGTGCAACCTGGGCATCCCCAAGCGAGATACCTGTGGCGGGTAAAGTTGTTGAGGAGGTTCCGGGTGGGATAGCCTTGGTGGTTTGAAGCCCGTGGACGGAGGTGCCGTGATGGCACGGGGAGAGTATCCCCTAAGTGAAGATGCCTGCTTGGTCAAACCTAGGACGGACTAGTTTCAGGTTCATGGGAATCCTTTTCTACTCACTCGCTTCTGATGGGCGGGAGACGGCTGGACTACTTGGTAGGACGGTGCCACTACTGCTAGGTTGAAAGGTGATAAGGGTGGGCGGAGACGGTCGATGGGTTCCCGTTCCGTTCTAGATGCACAGTACCACTGGATGGGCCCGGTACTGTGTCTCCCAGTCTCAGCATAACGGTGTAGGATCCGGAATATCCCAGGGCTGAGTGGTAGGGTGGCATCGACCTAGGCAAGCAAGCACCCGGAATTCTGCCTAGGTGTTTGCGCAACACCTATGATGGCTAACCTTGTGGGTAGTGAAACCTCTGCAGAGTGTACGGTTGATCGATCGATACATATGCCAACCTGTTGGCTATGGACCTTTCCTGTGAAGCTTCTACTAGTGTAGTGAGTGTTCTCTTCTCCCCCTGGATGACATTTTTCCGGCAGTGTACCCGTTGTGGTAGTGTGCCGCTGAGATAGGCCCGAGAGGGAGTTGGGCCTGTCGAATGAGAGCGAGGTGTGGGTAAGTGAGATGTGGTGATGGGTAAAGGGATAATGGTGTTAACTGGTGATAAAACTTGACTAATTAAACATTGATTACAGCTGCATAGGAAAACCTCAGCCTATAGGTCTGCTTGTATAGCCTTGCATCCACTTTCCACAAAGCAAATGCTGCATAGGTGGGCTCCGTGGCCAGTAAAAATCGTACTGATAAATTTGCTGTCAGGTGACGAGAATGAGTACGACTTCGAGGGAGATGATGACGAGGAATAGGGTCACGTGCTACACTCAAGTTGGCCGTGAAGATTGAATCGCTTCCGCATCTTCTAAAGCTTCTCTGAATGTTGATTTCGCCAATGTGGCGATGTAATAAGTGTTTATGTAAGACTTAATTACTGTTGTATGGATCCTGGTGTCAACTGAGATATGGGTAATTTCATGGATTGTCCCAAACAATCTGTTGAATTACAATTCGAGCCTGTGGATTTCCCTTCGTAGAAATCGAGGTCGTTTCAGTTGGTATCGGAGCCATACTTGACTGTAGGACGAGACCCATAGAAAATGGACGATAGAATAGGAAACCAGACTCTCTTTCGGTTATATTACCGACCTTGCATTCACTTTTTATGCAATGGCTTATCTAATACAAGGACCTGCTAATCCGTTTCTTGAAAAATTTGCAGATGACCAGCCTTGGACCACCACTTCGTCCACTGCATGACGGCACTATTGAGATCCCGATCAATGGGAGGAACCACGGCGGATTTGCCATGGTACTACGCCAGGTGCTGGAGGAGCTGGGAGCACCGTCAGACCAGATCCAGTACTTCAGCCGAGGGAAGCTTGTCGAGGCTGAGAGGTTTGAAGGACCTGTCACTACCAGAGTTGAGACACCCGTCAGCCTGACCCTTCCAGGGATGCCAGTCTTTACTGACTACACTGCTGGAGAGACTGTGGAGGACGGAGTACAGTCTGTCTCCCGCAAGGTACTACGCGCAGTTGTGTACACAACATACGAGTACCTTAAGGGGACCCACTCCTGTCTGCTACCTCAGGCCTTGGAGCTGCACCCTGACCCCATCCAGAGGATTCTATACACCAGCCAGATCGTTCAGGCCGAGACTGACCCTTGCCTACGCACAGTGGCACACCACCTCCAAGAGCAGTACGAGTTCATCAGCTCATTGGAGCAAAGGAGGCGGCGTGACCAAGCACGCATGGCAGAGGTCGAGGACAGTTTGCAGAAAGGGACTCAGACCCTGGAGAGTTTGAGCAGAGCAGTCACTGACTTGCAGTTGGAGATGCAGCGCCGTGATGAGTTACACCGAGCCGAGATCGCCGACTTGCGAGACAAGATCGGAGATTTTGGACTTCGCAATGACTACCTGAACAGCAGAGTGTTGGAATTACAGAGGAGACTGGACGACAAGGAGAGAGCACTTGCTGAGAGGGAGCAGAGGAGCAGAGACAGAGTAGTCGAGATGATCACGTTGCGTTCCAGGATCAAGGAGTTGGAAAAGCAGCTGGAGAAAGCCGAGGACAAGTCCACCCGCAACCAAGGGATTCTAATCGACCGCGTGAAGATGGTGGAGTTCCTAAAGGACAAGTTACGGAGGACAGAGACAGCTTGGAAGCAGTCCGACGCCAGGAGAGCTATTGAGGTCCGGAAGGTACAGAGTTCGCTTCCCCCACTGGAGATGGTGAAGCCCCGGGAGGGAGACTTCCGCGTACCACCCACTACTCTCAACCTGAGAGCGTGTCCGTCTCAAAGGATACAGGAGATTGAGGCCACTCCAGAGCTAGCAGTAGCACTCGACTATGTCAAGCGCCTGACCATGACCGACGACGAGATCGAGGCAGAGGACAGCCGCATACCCGACGCCGTACTCGACCTTATGCACCAGTAGCTTATGGGACCCTGCGTGGCCCTTAGACTAGTGATACCATGAGTTGTCCTGTCATTGGCTATCTGCGCATAGCACGATCTTCTTAGCAGGTAGGAACATCCTTTATGTAATAATAACCATGTGATGAGTGACATTTGGATCTTATGCTTCTTATGGTTCTCTATGCTTCTTTGGTTGAGTGTAGGATAGCATGAAAAATGTTTTAATTCATTTAAATCGTTGAAAACATCTAACTCCTACTTAAACCACTACAAGATTATTACTGCACTGAGCACGTACCTAATAATTTCAGATGTCGATGAGACGTTCTGCGCGTTTGGAGAACCGCCAGCCCTCCCCCGCGCCTGCGCCAGGACGCGGGCGTGGTCGCAACCGTGGACGCCCAGCTGGCAGACGTGCTGGAGTTAACCTGGAAGAAGAGCTGCGCCGAGCAGAGAATGCACCGCCGGTGAACGATCCGCCACCACAAGGCGAGAACGTGCCTCCGCCACCGCCACCGCCGCCGCCACCGACGTTGGCGGAAGTGATGGCTCAGCAGACCCAGCTGCTGAATGCCATAGCTACTGGGATGAACAGGCACCATGGGCCACCTCAGAATGACTTCCAAAGGAAACTGGAGGGTTTCCTGAAGCTGAGGCCACCTACCTTCGACGGGACCGACAGCGATCCCCTCGCTGCCGACGATTGGCTTAAGGAGATGGAGAAGAAGCTGGACCTGACCACTTGCTCCGATGAGGAGTGTGTTGGGATTGCTAGCCACCAGCTGACCAGTGCTGCACGAGCATGGTGGGACAACTACACCAGCGCTCACGAGGACCCAGCTCGCATTGACTGGGATGAGTTCACCGAGGCTTTCCGTGACCACCACATTCCTGAGGGAGTCATGGAGGCCAAGGAGAACGAGTTTCGCAACATCTCCCAGGGAGCTGATCGGATCCACGAGTACACCACCCGCTTCAACTGCTTGCTCCGCTACGCACCTGCGTCTTGCGTGAGTTCCGAGAAGGAAAAGATGTACTACTACAGGAAGGGACTTCAGACCAAGATCAGGTTGGCTCTGTCAGGGAACAAGAGCTACACTCTGCGTGAGCTGATTGACCGCTGTATTGAGATCGAGAAGGATCGCATGGAAGCACGACTGGAATTCGAGGCCCAGAACAAGGGAAAGAAGCGCTGCTCTGAGGGACCCGCTCGCGCTGCTCCACCCCAGAGACAGCGAACGGGTGCACCTCCGCCTTTCCGGACTCGCCAGGGACCCTCTTCGGGAACGAGCCGTGGTGGTACCAACAGCAGCAACTATCACCGCCCCGCTCAGACCTACCCTGCGCCGACTCGAGCTGTGCAGAACACACCCGCCCCCGCTACCAACACGCCAAGGACAAGCAATTGGAAGGCTCCTGCGATAGCCACAGCAGGCAGTGCGCCCTTCACTTGCTTTGGATGCGGAAAGCCTGGACACCGTGTGGCTGTGTGCCCCGACCTCAACCGTGCACCAGCAGCTGCACAGGGCACACCAAACCGGGGATCTGCTACCCGAGGAAGACTGAACCACATGACCGCTGAGGAAGCTGAAGCTGCACCTGATGCTGTGTACGGTACGTTCCTAGTTCAGGGTAACATGGCTACAGTTCTGTTCGATTCGGGAGCTACATGTTCATACATTTCATCTGCATATGCACGTAAGCATAACATACCTGTAACCCCGAGAGCAAACCCCATCCTAACTAGCTCGCCCTTAGGAACCTTCAGAAGCGTTCACATATGTAGAGGAGTGATAATCACTATCGAGGGACATGACTTTCGAGCTGACCTATCCCTACTACCCTCCAATAGCTTAGATGTCATCTTAGGCATGGACTGGCTAACCAAACACCGGGGAGTGATATCTTGTTCACCTAGATATGTTCAGGTAACCCACCCTTGGGGAACAGCTGTCCGATGTGTACCCCAAACCAAGAGAGTCCAAGCCCTCCTATGTGCCCTGGAGACTAAAGCAGATAAGACAGAGCTGACATTCAGAGATGTGCCAGTAGTCTGTGAATTCAATGACGTATTTCCAGAGGAGTTGCCAGGAATGCCACCAGATAGAGATGTGGAGTTTGTTATAGAGCTGATGCCAGGGACTGCACCGATTGCCAAAAGACCCTATAGAATGTCGGCTGATGAGTTGAAGGAACTCAAGAAGCAGCTGGGAGAATTACTGGAGAAGGGCTTCATTAGGCCTAGTGCTTCGCCCTAGGGATCTCCCGTTTTGTTTGTCAAGAAGAAGGATGGCACGATGAGGATGTGCATTGACTACCGGAATCTGAATGCGGTTACAGTCAAGAATAAGTACCCATTGCCCCACATCGATGATCTGTTAGATCAACTGAGCAAGGCCAAGTACTTCTCGAAGATCGATCTCCGATCAGGGTATCATCAGATGAAGATCAGGGAAGAAGATATCCCGAAGACTGCATTTGTCACTAGATATGGACAGTATGAGTGCACAGTAGTCTCATTTGGACTCACTAATGCTCCAGCATACTTCATGAACATGATGAACAAGATCTTCATGAATGAGCTAGACAAGTTTGTGGTGGTATTCATTGATGATATATTGGTTTATTCAGCCACAAAAGAGGAACATGAACATCATCTGAGGACCGTATTGGAGAGGTTGTCTCGCAACCAGCTATACGCCAAATTCTCCAAGTGCGAATTCTGGCTTGAGGAAGTTGCTTTCCTTGGACACGTACTGTCAGGAGAAGGAGTCGCAGTAGACCCAGCCAAAATTGAAGCTGTGCAAGAGTGGGAACAACCCTGTAATGTGTCAGAAATCAGAAGCTTTTTGGGGCTTGCAGGATACTATCGCAGATTTATTGAGAATTTCTCCAAGATTGCAAGACCCATGACCAACTTGCTGAAGAAAGAGAACAAGTTTATCTGGACTCCTGAATGTGAGAAGAGTTTCCAAACCTTGAAGGAGAAGCTCAGTACTACACCTGTACTAGCCCTACCCGACATTCACAAAGATTTTGTTGTATATTGTGACGCCTCTCGGCAAGGTTTGGGCTGTGTACTAATGCAAGAAGGAAGAGTGATAGCTTATGCCTCAAGACAGTTGAAGGAACATGAGCAGCGATACCCGACTCATGACCTAGAACTTGCAGCCGTGGTACATGCACTCAAGATTTGGAGACACTATCTGATGAGCAACAAGTGTGACATATACACCGACCACAAGAGCCTGAAGTACTTCTTCACACAGGAAGATCTGAATATGAGGCAGCGCAGATGGTTAGAACTCATCAAGGACTATGATCTTGAGATCCATTATCACCCAGGAAAGGCCAATGTTGTCGCTGATGCACTTAGCCGCAAAAGCTACTGCCATACCCTCATCACCAACTCTATGCCACCTGAGCTCAGGAGAGAGTTTGACGCGTTCCAGCTCGAGGTAATCTCCTATGGCATGCTAAATGAGCTTCGCGTCGAGTACAATCTCACCTCACGAATCCGTGAAGCGCAAAAGAACTGTCCTGAGATAGACTATATCCGTGGTTTGGTGAAGCTGGGAAGAGGCCCCGAATACCGAGAAGATGAGCAGGGAACTATATGGTACAAAGATAGAATCTGTGTACCGACGGATTCAGCGATACGAGAAGAGATTCTGTCAGAAGGACATGACTCCAAATATTGCATTCACCCAGGGTCAGCCAAGATGTACCATGATCTAAGGAAGCACTTCTGGTGGGAGAATATGAAGACAGACATTGCAGGGCATGTAGCCCGATGTGATACATGCAATAGAATCAAGGCCGAACATCAGAGACCAGCAGGGTTGCTACAACCAGTTGAGATACCAGAATGGAAGTGGGAGTGCATATCCATGGACTTCATAATAGGACTGCCCCGATCCGAGCATGGATATGATTCTATATGGGTAATAGTGGACCGTCTAACCAAAGTTGCACATTTTATACCGGTCAAAAGGAAATATAGAGTCGAAAAGCTAGCAGATCTGTACGTATCAAACATTTTGAAGTTACATGGGGCGCCTCTGAGTATTATATCTGACCGAGGCTCACAGTTCGTATCACAGTTCTGGAAATCCTTGCACAAGTCCATCGGAACCAAGCTCGACTATAGCACCACATACCACCCGCAAACGGATGGGCAAACAGAAAGAGTGAACCAGATTCTCGAGGACATGTTACGTGCTTGCGTATTAAGGTACAAGGAAGGATGGGAGAGCTGTCTACCCCACGCCGAGTTCTCATACAACAACAGTTATCAGACAAGCATTAAGATGTCTCCATTTGAAGCGTTGTATGAAAGACCGTGCAGAACCCCGCTAATGTGGTCAGAACCAGGTGAGAGGACATTCTTCGGTCCTGCTAAGATTGTGGAAGCAGAAGAAGGTGTTGCCCAAGTAAGAGAGAATTTGAGGATTGCACAGAGTAGGCAAAAGAGCTATGCAGATAGAAGACGTAGAGAGCTTGAGTTCGAGGTTGGGGATTATGTCTACCTCAAGGTATCTCCACTTCGTGGCACCGTCAGATTCCACGTAAAAGGAAAATTGGCACCAAGATATGTTGGGCCATACAAGATCTGTAAAAGGGTTGGAAAGCTTGCTTACAAGCTGGAACTACCGGAGGAATTATCTGGAGTACACCCCGTGTTCCATGTCTCGCAATTAAGGAAGTGTTTGAAGCTTCCCGAGGAGCAAGTTCCTACGGATGCATTAGACCTGCAAGACACACTTGAATACAAGGAACATCCGATCAAGATCTTGGCACGGGATACCAAGGAGACTCGAAACAAAACCATTCCGATGTGCAAGGTACAGTGGAGCAATCACACTGAAAGGGAAGCTACGTGGGAGAAAGAATCGGACTTGCGGATTATGTTTCCTTACCTCTTCGATGGGTACGTTATCTCTGAATCTCAAGGTCGAGATCCTAATGAGGGGGAGGACTGTAACAACCCTAAAAACCCACACAACATAAAAATCCCAACCAATTAAAATTTTTCATTTATTTATTGTGAAAACCCATTTTTCTTGTGCAAGCATATAGGTTTCATTATGAAATTGGTAAATAAAGGAGTGTAGTTTGCATTTTAATTCCATTCACAGTAGAATAATAACTTATGCATCACATTTGGGATTTATTGCAATTTATGTTTGTATTTACTCAATATTTAAAATGGGCAATATATGTATATATACACTAAATTGAAAATAGAAAAGGAGAAAGAGAGTTAGGCCAGCCATTCGGCCAGCCGGGTCGCTAAGCCAGCCCAAGCCAGCCCGACCTTCCTCTCCTCACCTCACCCGCGCGCGGCCCACGTTGCGGCTCGGCAGCGCGCGCGCGACCGGCACACACACGCTCGCGCTCGCTGCCAACCCGGCCCCGCCTGTCAGCCGCTCTCGCCCCCCCCCCACTGTTCTTCTTCCTCACGAAGGCGACGCGCCTGCCGGGGGTGTCACGCGAATGGCGTGACCCCGGTCCCACAGCCGACAGCATGGCAGAGCCCTGACCCCGCTGTCCCCCTCCTGTCCCCTCCTTTCTTGGCCGCCAAGCGAACCCGCGCCCATCCGGAGCCCTAGATCCACTCGAGCCACGGCCCTTCGATCGGTCGAGCGCGATCAGGGCCGTTCGCCATTGGAGCTGGCCAAGCTCGCCTATAAAAAGGAGCTCACCCCGAAGCCCTACCCTCATTTCCCCTCGCCGCCACCGCAGCACAGACCGGCACACTGCACCAAACCGAGAGAGAGAAAGTAGGAGAACGGCGGAGCAGAGGAGGAGAAGCTGCCGGAGCGCCGCCGCCGCGGAGCACGCCGGAGCCGGACAAGGAGGAGAAGCCCGAGCTGCGGACGAGGAGCGGCACGGCACTGCGATTGCTCTGCACGGCTCCGACTTGCCACTGCACCGCATCCTAGCTTCACCGACACCACGGTGAGCCATCGCACGCCATGTCCGAACCTTGCCCTGCTTTTGCCATGGCGTTCCACCCTCGGGACGCGCAGGCACGAGCCTTTACCGGCTCGGGAAGATCACCTGCACCATGCACTCATTCGACCGGCCGAAACCCCCGGACTACAAGCTTGCTAGACCGAGAACGCAGCACGACGCGTTCTCGGCGGAGCGCGCTCACCACCGACGCGTTCCGATGCCGAATCACCCGTTCCGAGCAATCCGACTAGCACCCGTATAGGTTAGAGCGTCGTGGAGCACCGCCACGACCCCCTCAAGCTAGCCACGCGGATCTAAGCGCTAGAGGAAGCCTGAATCGCCTTGGCCGCGTGCGCCGCGACCTTACCGGAGCGCCGCCGCGAGCCGTCGCCAAAAGAAGGTCATGCCATGGCTAAAGTTCGCCACTAGAGTGTTATATGCTTCTCTGGCCTCACCAATTTGACAAGACCGCATTCGATTGAACCAATACTTGGTCGTAGCCGCGTTGCCGCCTTCCGCCGTCGTCGGCGACACGCCGCCGCCACGACCGAGCACTTTAGGAATCTCGGTAGCCAAAATTGGTAGTTGGTATACCACCGCCATAGACCCTGGACGCGTATACATCTCCTAGAAGACCCCCTTAGCCCCGCCGGAACCTCACAGTCGCGGCGACATCGCCGCCGACACGTTCCGCCTCGCCTAAATCCGTTCCGAGTACCCCCGGTCGCCTCGCGCTGCGGAGAAAGGCCGCCGAGGTTCGCCAAGTCTGCCTCGGCACCGCCGCTAGATAGCCGAGCCCCGAATCACAACTGTCGCCTTGGCTACGTGCGCCTCCACCTCGTCGGAGAACCGCCGTATGCCGAGGGAGAGAAGGAGGCCATACCACGACTCTAACCCGCCACCATCTGGTCGGACGACTGCCTGAGCACGCCAATTGGGGAAAGCCGAGCCCTGTCTTGCCGAAATATGGTCATCGCCGCCCTGTCATCGTCCGCCGCACCGGAGAGACACCGCCGCCTTGAACAGACGCCCTGGAACCCTGCTAGCACCGAATCTCCGATTCGCCCGAGCCTCCCCGGTAGACCTCGGGAGAGCGGCCCCCTCGGGCGCCCAAATTTCCGATTCGCCCGAGCCTCACCGGGAGAGCTCGGGAGAGCAGCCCCCTCGGCGCCCAAATGTCCGATTCGCCCGAGCCTCCGCGGGAGACCTCGGGAGAACAGCACCCTCGGGCGCCCAAATTTCCGATTCGCCCGAGCCTCACCGGGAGAGCTCGGGAGAGAAGCCCCCTTGGCGCCCAAATGTCCGATTCGCCCGAGCCTCCGCGGGAGACCTCGGGAGAACAGCACCCTCGGGCGCCCAAATTTCCGATTCGCCCGAGCCTCACCAGGAGAGCTCGGGAGAGCAGCCCCCTCGGCGCCCAAATGTCCGATTCGCCCGAGCCTCCGTGGGAGACCTCGGGAGAACGGCACCCTCGGCGCACCAAATCTCCGTTTCGCTCGAGCCTCCCCGGGAGAGCTCGGGAGAGCGGCACCCTCGGCGCCCCGAATCTCCGATTCGCCCGAGCCCCGCCGAGCTAAACCGAGCTACCCCCGACCACCGCCGAGCTACCCCCGACCACCACCGAACTATGCCGAGCTCCGCCGAGCTACCCCCGACCACCGCCGAGCTACCCCCAACCACAGCCGAGCTACCCCCGACCACCGCTGAGCCACGCCGAGCTACGCCAACTCCGGCGACTCTCTGGGAACCAGCATCGAATACCTGGTGGGCGACCATCGGGTCTGTGTTCTGACGAGGTGCCACATGCCGCACTACTGGACCCGCGCGCCACGTGGACCAATCCCGAGCTGCCCCTGATTAACAGACCAGTTTTCCCATTTTCAGAAAATAGGATAATCTTCGGAAATTCATAACTTATTCATACGAAGTCCAAAAATTGCGCACCATATATCAAAATTCTCAGAAAAATGAGATCTACAATCTAAGACTGTGTTTGTGTGCATTTGGCTCTTTATTTTATTGGATTTTTCTGAAATACTCTATAGGAGTCGCTGACGCGACTATTTCGTGTTCGATTTCAGAGCCGGAGGAGGATCTGACTAAGGAAGACGACCACGAGTACTTTCAGGAGCTAGGAGACGACTACGAAGGTGCCACGTCCCACCAAATCCTTAGATCCTAATTACGCATTGCAAATGACATTGTTGCTATTGCTTTATGATTATGTATGGATTGGTTGCATGGTAGTATATTTGAATTTCCTGCCTTGATAAAACTATACCCTGCTATCCGCTGCTAGGTTAGCTGCTGCTTAATTTACTGTTACTCTTCCACTACTTTCTACTTGCTATATGCTATGTGGTGGAATTGGGACGGTGTATAACTGATTATAACCACTGGGAGAGAGTGCTGCGTGCGTCTTGGGTGCGTGGTAAGGGTTGATGTCGACCAAGTGGGATATGAGACGAGCCCATGGGGCAAGTCGTGCCGGGGGTGCAACCTGGGCATCCCCAAGCGAGATACCTGTGGCGGGTAAAGTTGTTGAGGAGGTTCCGGGTGGGATAGCCTTGGTGGTTTGAAGCCCGTGGACGGAGGTGCCGTGATGGCACGAGGAGAGTATCCCCTAAGTGAAGATGCCTGCTTGGTCAAACCTAGGACGGACTAGTTTCAGGTTCATGGGAATCCTTTTCTACTCACTCGCTTCTGATGGGCGGGAGACGGCTGGACTACTTGGTAGGACGGTGCCACTACTGCTAGGTTGAAAGGTGATAAGGGTGGGCGGAGACGGTCGATGGGTTCCCGTTCCGCTCTAGATGCACAGTACCACTGGATGGGCCCGGTACTGTGTCTCCCAGTCTCAGCATAACGGTGTAGGATCCGGAATATCCCAGGGCTGAGTGGTAGGGTGGCATCGACCTAGGCAAGCAAGCACCTGGAATTCTGCCTAGGTGTTTGCGCAACACCTATCATGGCTAATCTTGTGGGTAGTGAAACCTCTGCAGAGTGTACGGTTGATCGATCGATACATATGCCAACCTGTTGGCTATGGACCTTTCCTGTGAAGCTTCTACTAGTGTAGTGAGTGTTCTCTTCTCCCCCTGGATGACATTTTTCCGGCAGTGTACCCGTTGTGGTAGTGTGCCGCTGAGATAGGCCCGAGAGGGAGTTGGGCCTGTCGAATGAGAGCGAGGTGTGGGTAAGTGAGATGTGGTGATGGGTAAAGGGATAATGGTGTTAACTGGTGATAAAACTTGACTAATTAAACATTGATTACAGCTGCATAGGAAAACCTCAGCCTATAGGTCTGCTTGTATAGCCTTGCATCCACTTTCCACAAAGCAAATGCTGCATAGGTGGGCTCCGTGGCCAGTACAAATCGTACTGATAAATTTGCTGTCAGGTGACGAGAATGAGTACGACTTCGAGGGAGATGATGACGAGGAATAGGGTCACGTGCTACACTCAAGTTGGCCGTGAAGATTGAATCGCTTCCGCATCTTCTAAAGCTTCTCTGAATGTTGATTTCGCCAATGTGGCGATGTAATAAGTGTTTATGTAAGACTTAATTACTGTTGTATGGATCCTGGTGTCAACTGAGATATGGGTAATTTCATGGATTATCCCAAACAATCTGTTGAATTACAATTCGAGCCTGTGGATTTCCCTTCACGGAAATCGAGGTCGTTTCAACGACATCATTAATTTATAATTTCAATATGAATTAATAAATTTGATTCGTGCAGGGACCAATGGATTTGCTTTTATATTTATCCAAGGCAGGGACGGGTGGTAATCTATGACTCCGCAGACTATGATCCCTCAACTTATGCAACAGTCTTGACCTTTATAGAGCGGTAAGCCAAGATGTGTATGCGCATATATACTTTTATCGATGTGAGCTTGAGATTAATTAATTTGGTGATGATTAATTCGAGATCATAGGGCTTGGCGGTGGTTCCAGGTGAAAGAGGGAAAGCTTGACCCCAACAAATGGGGGATGCCAATGGATATAATTTATAATTACCCGGTATGTATAACTTATAAATAAATGTGTTATACACACACTATACACACAAACACACACACACAGATATATATAATGTTGGCAACTTTATTTGTCTGTTATATATAGTGGCATAAGCAACCTGTCGGATCGGTGCACTGTGGATACTACGTGTGCGAGTTTATGAGAGTGAACGGACGATACGTCAACGACCCTGAGGTAATAAATACACAAGCAACTATATGTCATTAAAGTTTAAATTAATGTGTAATAATCAAGGTTTAAAAATGATGTTTATACAGGGACGAGGATGTAAGATAGAAAGGACAAATAACATGTCAGAAAAAACGTTGCTGGGCATCGTCGAGGACATGTGCAATTTCATGTTGAAAGAAGTCATCTCCTTTGACGGAAAATATCACGATGCTACCTGGCATCTTAGCACAGCCCAAGTATAAAGCCCTAACAGACATTGGTAGGCTAAATCTTCAGCGTGAAGATTACTAGGGCACGTACCAATATGAAAACATTGATGTATATGTGTGTATTATATCGATATCGCATGTGATGTAAAAACATAGAAGTATGTGCATAAATATGAGTGTACATATAATTAATTAATTGTATGTTTGTATATATGTATTGATAATGACCATATAATATAATAGGACCTAGTATATTCAAATACAATATTAAAAAACATTTTGAAAAAAGGCGAGAAAAACAAACACAAACGGTAAATAAAGTGAACCGCCTGTAGAAAACCAATTTCTACAGGCGCTACTGGCCTTTCCCGCTGGCGGTTGTGAGAAACGTCTGTAGAAATACGTTCTCAACCGCCAGAGGGAGGTTTTCTATACTAGTGAAATCTTTTGAGTCTAATTAGATCATGATTAGACATTTATTATAAAAGTTAGCACGTTGCTACAGTAAAAAAGTTATAAAATATTGAATCTAAACACCCCTTAGCCAAGTTTGCAATTTTTAAAAAATCATTGTAGTGGTGGTTTTTTGGTAGCGCTAGTAAAGCTCATTGATTTTTACTGCCCTTTCACACTTGTTGATAAAAGAAACGCATGAAAAATATGAAAAGTAAGTTTTAAATAATTGGACCAAATATTACTCTAGAATTATACCTCTTTTGGGAGGAGAGTATCATCATTATATCCTCCCTCCATCCCAAATATATCAATTCCTAAATTCGTGCAGCCGAAACTATCTTAAGTTTGACTAACTTTCAAAAAGAAAAGAGTGATCAATATTTAGGACATAAAATGAGCATATCATAAAAATATATTTTGTGGTGTATCTAATGATACTAAATTTGATGTCATAAATCTTAATCATTTTTTCTAGAAATTCAATCATAAATTTTTTGATTTATTTAAGACAACTCTATAAATCTATTTAATCGGGGAAAAAAGGAGCCTTAAATGGCTTGATGGCCACCTGTACACAAGTTAATCAATGGCTTAACGGCTTTCAACTTATTAGTATTTTACTTGTGTTTAGGCGTCAAACTTTAGAATAACCTAGATCGAATTGTACTTTCTTAAGGAAACCTATTCATCAATCGTGTGATGGGAGAAATTAATCACACGAGTTTTGCCTTCTCTAAGTCCTCTCTTCTTTTCTCTTGTTCTTGCATAGAAAAAAAATATTGGTTTGAGAGGAGAAACAATTCGTTTGACGTCTCACACAAATCAGCTATATAGACAAACTCTAGCGAGTAAGAACTACTCCTGGACAAGTTGGTAGCCAACCGTACGTGTGCGGGCGATCCAAAAACCAGATGCGTGCACGCCCGCCGTCTCGGCCGTTCAATTCGTACAGATAGCCAGCTACTACTAGCGTACTACAGGAGCACCTACGTACACAGTGAACTCCCTAGCTAGCATGAAAGCTACTAGTCCTACAGAGTACTCCACCCGTCTAAAAAATAGTGTCGTTTTAGAATTTCAAATATTTTAATTAACTATTCATGTTATTTAAAAAATTCTATTAAATATTATTTATCTTGTTATGATTTATTTTTATCATTAAAGATATTTTATAGTTTGTACAAATTTTTTGAATAAAACGAATAGTCATACACGATATTCAAGTAAAAATGATATTTTTTTAGGACGAGAAAGTATATGATATTATTATTTTATAGAAGGGCCTCAGTATGTACCACCTCTGTTCAGTCATTAATCAAACTTTTTTTTATAAAAATGAGTAGCCATATTTATAACATGAAATAAGTATATACACAATTGAAAATAAATTTTATGACTAATCATAATGGTGCCCATTTGATTCGTCTTCCGAAAGCAATGCAGTTGTAAACTAGTGCTAATTAAGTTAAACGATTTAAAGTTTAACTAAACTTTTATAATAATATATTAATGTTTATAACACAAAATAAGAATTATTAGAGTCGTCACGACATCCATTTTTATACCATGTCTATTTAGACACATACACATGAAAAATACTATTTTGTATAAATTAATCAGGGTAATTTAACTTTAACCAAGTGAGTGATAATATGTTTTCACGCACCCCGGCCTCTGCACCTATGCTGCGTGTACTACCTCGACCCATCCCAAAAAAAAGATATAATTGTGCGTAATCGTGTCAAGTCAAACTATCTTAGAATTTGACTAAAACTAAATGGACAATACTTATGCTTATAATACTATTATAAGTATATGGGAGTGTCTAGTTATCCGTCGACATATTTTATATGGTCAAATCTGTCAGATTTTTATATAGGCGACTTAATTGTAACATAAATCGTAAAGCACAATCAAAATATGACAGATTTGTTTGTTAGTGTGTGTGTGTGTGTGTGTGTGTGTGTGTGTGTGTGTGTGTGTATATATATATATATATATATATATATATATATATATATATATATATATTCGTGGTCTTAAATATTGATATTGGTTTCTATAAGCTCGGTCAAAAGCTACAGCTATATAGTTTGATGACTCTCACGGGATCTCCTTTTCTTTTCATGGTAACAGCATGGCAAACGTGTGAAGGAGCTGATGATGAACCAACTGAAATAACGTAGTCCATGGTGATGACGCCGCATGGTGTCATCACGCATGCATGCACACACGAGCGGCCGGGACGTACGTGCCGGCTATGGCAGCTTTTGGGTTTTGGTTGCTGTCCCGACAAAATGGTACCGGGCGAAAGAGAAGCAGCCGGGGCCTGGATCGAGTACTGGACTGGACCTGCCAAGTTGCCATTGCCACCCAGCGATAAAAGAGACGCGAGTACCAATGGCATAGACGGCCGGGTACACTCGCGACGGCGACCGCCCGGCGCTGCCAGCAGTGCCAGCCATGCCGCGTCCCCGGCCACGTGCTGTCGGACAGCGACGCCGTCGGGCCGGGACAGCGAGACGGTACGTGCGGAGCGGAGGATGTCGGGCCGGCCGCAGGTTGCGCGCGCGCTCGCGGCGACGACGTGCGGCCTACCGCGCGCCCGCAAGGCCGGGCGACCGGCGGCTAGCGTGACAGTGTCTGGATGCTCGGAGCCATGCACGATGATGTGTCGGCGTTCGCGGTCTGCTCGCCCGCTGAAACCGGGGGATTTCGTACGCAAATGTGTGGATATATCGATCGGATATCGTTCGTCTCCAGATGTCGCGCGCTGCAGGGGCGGCCGGCGGGGCCGGGCGGCAGCTGAGACGTCGTCGTACGTCCTTGGGCGCCTGCTTGCATGGTGGTCTGCTGGTCACCACAGCCACTGGCCACACACGGCCTCCATCGATCGATCGATCAATTTCCTAGCTTGCTGCTGCAATGTTGCATGCGTCTGCATCCATGCATGTGCCCTACCGTGACGACGACCACGACCACGAGTACGTATACGTGCGTGCGTGCGTGGTCCAGTTTGAAACACGGCCGGCCGTAACCACCGTGCTATATAGCTAGCTCTCTCCATCGCTCTACGCATATATATATACGACGTACTATGTATACATACGTTCCAACAACCGCCGCGACGACATGCGTATGTGTATCAGTGTATGTATATGGCCGACTCGATCGCCGTGTGTGGCCTCAATCGGGCGGCCCCGGCCAGCCATACACATACATAAAAGCTCCATAATCGAAGCACATCACAACTTCACAAGTGGTGTGTGGCTGTGCTCTCTCTCTCTCTCTCTCTCTCTCTCTCTGTGTGTGTGTGTGCGCGCGCGCTTGATTCACTACTACACAAATGATTATTACGGTAACGTCTTAATTTTGAAGAGCCTTTTTTTTTGTATATTAAACCGTATTTATCTTTTTGTGTTGGCCTGTATAGATTTCAAACCTCGGCTACAAATCGATTTTCAGGAGACAATTGGATCTAATAAAACGACCTATAAAAACTTATTTCCAGAGGGGTACTTGACATATAGAACAACCATCCCTATGAATTAAATTTTCTAGGGCACATATTGTCTTATGCTAACTGTCCTTAAAAATGAGTTGAATTTTTAAGACGGTTGTCAAGCAACTAATTAAGTTCATAAGTTTTTCAAATGATGTCGGATGTGATGACAAAATGTGCATCACAATTGAAGCACTTGACAAGATCTAAAACTTTGTAGCTAACAACCTTTTTTATTAGAGATTTTTTAATGTCTCAATATATGTTTTAAGCTCTCAAAAATTGAAATTCAAATTTTGAAATGACCTCAATTAGATATAGCAAAATTGTAGTACTCAACGATGTCTAAAACTTTATAGTTCAACAAACTTGTTTTATTGAAGATCGTCATAGGCAAAAATGTTGAATAATATCAGTTCTATATATAAAAAAACACAAAAGTTTAATTAGCATCCTTACTTTGTTATGAATGCAAACAGTGGCGGATGCAGGATTGGGATAAAGGAGGGGCTAAATAATAAAGATTTAGGTCTAAAGCTAGAGATTAATGATGATTTGATACTAAGCAACAGTAATTTATTAAAGAAATCATGGTCACTATGGGGGCTGTAGCCCCGGCAGCGCCCCCCCCCCCCCCCCCTAAATCTGCCCCTGAATGCAAAGTTACTTGTGACACATGACCGGGCAGTGTCCATTTGCCCGAAGAACTTTTTTCCTATTTTTGGTGCTGTTTAATAATTTTTTATGACTTTTAAAACAAGTAATTTTAGGGATAGCTGAATAGGCTAACCATCTTTAAAAAATATTTTTACAAATGCTTGACTTAATAAAACCATTCCTAAAAATCATTTTTAGAGATGGTTTTAAAATCACCATCTCCATGTAAATGTCTCATTTTTTTCAATTAGTGTGATGTAGTAGCTGTTTTGAAAAGCGTCCTTGAAATTCAATTTTAACCATTTTCAAGAAACGTGTGATCTATGTATACTTACATTCTAAGAAGATCAAGGACCACAACGTACACTTGCACAACAACTTTGAACTATGCATCTTTTCAAAATGCACGTCAAGTCTCCGGCTCTCCGCACGATACTATTCGAGTTGTTGTTTGCATGGTGACGAATCTTGCCAGTAAAGCATTAAGCATGCATGCATCGTCCTTGCATTGCATGGTAATAAATATACATATGTGGTTCGTATTCATCCAGTGAATTCATTTTGAGATTCCGCAGTGAAATCACACATGCCACACAGCAGGAGCCTAATAAATTAAACCAAGTGGCTTATCTTCGCGTGCTAGCTGCTGCATGCTTCATTGCGTATAGCGATAATGCTTTGTCTTTCCTAACGCTTCACTCCGCGGGGAAGTCTAGTTGCGCTTTGGTTGTATTTCTCTGTTTTTTTTTTTAATTTTCTCTGACTTAACTAAGCTTTTGATTTGTGTATGGTGTAGGGCGTAAGCTCCAGATATCCAATGGTGCTAGCTAGCTTGCAGTGCCCTATCTTTATCGACAACGACAAGGAACAATGAGAGACCATTAATTAACCCTACCTTATTAATAAATTATTTATGATAAGCACTGTCTATCCCAAATGTAATTCAATTTCACCTAGTTGGTCAAGCTTATTTTCAGGTTTGACTATATGCATAGAAGAATGTTACTACATACATTTATAATGTATGGTGTTTTTGTTTAAAAACGATGTATATATTTCCTCACACACATGCATGTCGTTAGCCAAAAAGGAAGTAGTATTTCTATTCAAGACCATGTTGATGTCCTCATAGACAGGCCACGCTATTGTTTAGAGCATCAGATGTGGTGTTTATTTCCAGAGTTGTTGAAAAGCTACAAGCAGTCCCAGACAGCTTTTTGTGCAGAGATAATGTAACTGGATAGATATGATCACACTCAAAGACGTACTCCAGGACAATCAGGGGTCCTTTAGCTAGAAACATAACTAATTAACTTGACATGATGAAAAGCAAGCAACTGACGAATAAAGCAGGAGGAAATGTGTGCTTTCATGTATTTACATGTGCATATGTGTGTGTAAAGCTAGCTCTAGAGCCCCCCACGATTTGTCCCTTATCCAATGTTTGTAGCTATAGACTCAATTGTTGAATGCAATGATAATATCACACTAGCAATCCGGCAGCCTAGCCTTTTGCACCGTCAGTGCAGCGTGTGTGCCATATATTCTCTTGTTCCATCACTGCAAAGGCCCCTGCTCAAGAAAGTTGCTGAATTATATCGTGTATTGATCAGGCTCTGCATTGTAGCTATGTTAGTTCTTGACATGATGCATCGATCCTCTATAGATCACTGAAACCGTATGATTAGTTGCTATCCCTCCTGTTGACATTATTGTTGCTAGTACTTAGAGCCAGATCGATCAGAGTAATATTGTCGATTGTGATGCATAGAATTTTCTTCGCATTTTGATTGAATTGAACCCTGAAATTCCTGGAGCTTGGTAGTAGTCACTCTCATCCAATCGCTGCCTCATTATGGGCACAACTAGTTTGATGTGCCTCTTATATATCTTATTCGATCATCAGAAACTCAAATTCTCAGCAAATTTGAGCAGCACAGAGAGAACATGATGTGTTATTTTGTGGTTATTATATCGATGTATGCATGCTTTTTCTAACATATTCCCTCTATCCTTTTTTGTCTGTTGTTCTCATATACCGAGAAGTCAAACAAACTCAACTATGACCAAATATATACAAGAAAATTAATATCAATGCTTACCGTACATAATTAGTATCATTATATGATCATTGTATCTATATTCTTCACAATTAATTTACTCAAAGATATAATTGTTGCTCATATTTTGCACATGTTCTCATAGCGTTCCCATAGTGACAAGTATAAAGGGAAAATGGGAGTAGAAGGTGTACGAGTATGACTACAGGGCTGTTGGGACTGCTCAGCTCTACGTTTTTTTAGCTTCGCTTCATTTTTTTATTTGAACAGTTTCGGCTCCATGCGTTCTGTTCAAGGAAAAAATGTGAAATTGTAAGAGCACATAAAAAGGTACTTCATGATCTCTATTTGTTTTGGAGCTGCTCCACAGTAGAGTTCGTGGAGCAGTCCCAAACACCCGCTATACTTCACTGGCCATAGAAAGTCATGTGACACTGAATGAGGATCATATGGATCAAAAGCTATATACACAAGAGGCGTCAAATCCCCACAGGCATATATACGCCGGCTGATTGAAATCGAAATGTCGAGGACATAACTGTGTATATCAAAACCATGTATCCAGTGATAATTCCAGAGTGCTGCTGCAGAACATATTTCGGCAGTCGTCGCCGTATTTATGGTTCTTGGTTGGCCTTCTGTAAAGGCGGAGATGTTAGACGGATGAAATTACGAGAAAGAGACAAGCAATGTGAACGTATCTCAGGTGTTCGTACCGGAAGAAACAAGAAGCAAAACTCTTGGGGTGGCTATCACCACGATGGTACTACTTATATATATGCATGTTCCAGTTTTCAACTGGCTACGAGTAAATTTCTATATATGCGCGTCAATTATTTCGCCGTGCGCTAAGGATATGCTTGCGAGAGCAAACATCATGATACCCTGCGGCGTTTTCTGAAGAACAGTTGGATGATGTAGCTAGCCATGAAAGAGAGAGACGAAATGCAATAACCACTGAACTTTTTGTTAGTCTAGTTTGGCAATTGGTATCAACCAAAATTGGATTTTGGGTCGTTTTTCGTCACGGAGTTTTCAGATAGAGAGTGATATCGCTGAAAAAAGTAATTATATTGGAGAACATTTGCAGGTTGCAGCATGTACAGTCAGACACAAGCGATACTATAGCACCTGAAGGGTTACTGACCGAACAAGGCAAATCAAAGGACCAACGATCTCGTAAAAACCTGCTTTTGTTCTCTTTTGCCTGGTGGACAGACAAATCACAGACTGATCAAATCATCTTTCCATCTGCACTTGGACACTTTAATTGCATGCAGTGGCAGTGCCCTGCCCTATCTATCTGCTTGCACTTACTACTAAACATGACAGGACAGGCATTTGCACTACTGCCGACCCCATCGTACTATAGCTAGGGATGGAATGGTATGGATGGTCCTTGCAAATCAGATGGCCTACTACAGTGGTCATGAAAAAGATGCAGTGCAGCAAGCCCATAAAGCAGGGATTAAAGGCAGTGCAGCAATGCAGTGTAGTGCAGTGCAGTGCAGTGGAGGACATGCATGCATGTATGGTCCTCAGTGTCCTGATGATGCATGCACACTAACACTACTATTGTGTGTGTAGCTAGTGCCCTTGAGCGGATGGGAAATAATGCCAAGTGGCCTCAAGACAAACAAGAATATATAATCCCACGCTAACAACATGCACCACAGCTCAGCGCTGCATTGCAGACTCGATCGATGCACACGCAGCAGCTAGCGTTGCTTGCTGCGTTGAGATTATGAGGTTAGATTTGATCAGATAGCCTTCTGCTCCCATATAGGCCCTTGCCCTTGGTTGTGCTGTGTGTTGGCCCTGCCCTTGGTTGTGCTGTGTTGGCCCTGCCATGCATGCTCACCACTACTGCTACTACTGCTCTCTCCTTTCCAGCTCATCCACTCATTTGCTTTGCTGAATCGAGAGGCAAAGCAAAGCAAAGGCAACCCCATATAAATCCTAGCTAGTGAGAATCTTCAACAGTGCCATGACATGCTAATGGCCAATTAGTCATGATCACCATCATTATCAAACAAAAACCAGGATTAGCACCAGGACAAAGCTGGCTAGCTAGCTAGAGCTCGCTATTTGTGTGGTCACTGCTGGACAGGACGCTATTGGACACGTCGTCCATCGATATGATTAATTGCTTTTGTATGTACTATATATGACTCCATGCAGATGCATCCACATCATGCATGTTCGTTCACCTGGTGTATGTGCTGTGTGATTGTGTCGTGTAAAGATGAAAATGAAAGTCTAGCCGTGACTATACTAACGGAACATCACTATGCATGTGTTTGTGTTGTATCCCTGTCTCTCTCTGTCTGTCTGTCTCTCTGCATATATCCCAACATGGACGCCTGCAGCCGTACGTCAGTCAGTCAGGTTACCGTGCATGCATGCCGTTGTGTGCCTAGAAAGGTCCACGGGAGGCATGGATGGCGCCGAAGCTTAAAAAAGCCAACAATAACAATGGAGGAGGAGAAAAATCATCCCAACCCACAAGAACCAAAAGTCCAAAACCCTAGTGAATCATGCATGGCTCGAAAGTGAGATCGCAACGCAAGATAGAAACAGTTGAGATCTATCTCTGACTGTAGTACGTACCGATCGATGGAGATAGCTGATGGGACTGATGAATTCGTTCGTACATATATATCGTCTGAAGATGATCGAACTAGCATCAGAGAGATGCATGCATGCATGCATGAGTACACTGCTAGTATCTAGAGCAGAGCTAGTACAGATTGTTGGCAGTGGTTTGGTAAAGTTCTAATATACAATTTGCTGTGTGGACAGGTCATCAGTTACAGTGTTGGATTAATTTTAATAACGGGTAGAACATGCATGAAGCAAATTAATAAAGCAAAACAAAGCATCTGTGCGTTGCCGTTCTTTGTTTAACAAGAGCATCTGGTGGACAAATTGGAGAAAAGAAGGGATAGATATGAGATGTCGGCAAGAGGGATAGGGACAAGACAAGTCACCCCGGGCCAGGCCAGCATCATCGGCCGGCCGGCAATTATTTATTTCTCTTATTACTAACACAGGAGAAAAAGATCGATGCAATATCAGTCATGCCATCACTCTAAAGCTTGGCTGCTTTATTACATGATTACATCAGATCTTGGCACGCACAGTTCATTATGCACGTCCTTCAGTTTTCAGGTCGCTGCTCGATCGTCGATCGATGGTTTCAATCTCGTGAGAAGAGAAATTAAACTTGTAATTCGTGGACCTGATTTCAGTCTAGTATTTGTGGCCTCTGACTCTCACCTCTCAGAAACACAACTAGTTGAGAAACTGTTGGATGATGATTGATTTTAGCGTAAATATTACGAGAAACAATAGAGCACTGTGTATGCTCTTCACTGATCGTTGTCTATGTTTTTTTTAGAGAGAAACTGATTGTCTATGTTTCACTAGTCACTACAGTGGAGTACAGCGTTGTGTTTGCAACAGATCAGCACTTGTCATAGTATGGGCATCGAAGGGAAACGGAGGCCCATTAGGACTCGAAATCTATAATCTTAACTGGGTTGACCTGTTTTTTGTTAATTAATATTAATACTGTAATTGGCTATATAGAGGCGTTTTAAATCTTTTCTTTTTTACTACAATGGGATTTGAAACATCGGCAAGGTGAAGGAGCTCTACTAAACTCTGATTGGCAAAAGGTCTAGCATCCAATCAGAGTTTAGTAATGACTTTCTACTTGAAAAGTCATTGCAAAATGACTAAAAAAACAGTAGCAAAAATCAGAAAGCCCATGTATTTTTAGAAAGCACATGCATGTATGCATGATTGAAAGGCTACATATGTCCTGGACCAAAGAATCCAACATGATTTTTGTTGATTTGAAAGTTTACTGTTGCCGAGAACTTAAGTTTACAAACATATCTAAATTAAATACAATGAACAAAAAACGAAAAAAAAAAATCAAGTAGAATACAGTTCATGTCGAATAGTGCGTATACGAATGAGTGGCAACTAACGTCGGATTGCTAGTAGCAGTATTTAGGCTAGGCCCAGCTATGGGTGTATGTATACACATGCACGCGGCAGAGAAGCAGAAGCCAACGCCGACCGTGCAGCATTTTGGGCCCGATGCACTCTAGACACGGATCACATTTTAGGACGGGCTGTACAATATTTTGGATCACACTGCGCGTCTAAATAAGCCCACCATGAGGCCACAATGAAACAACCGAACACTAAAATGAAACACAGGGGATTTCTCTATTAAACGAAAAAGGTAAATAAAACACAGAAGCATGAACTCAAAGAAGAACAAGTATGAACAATTAAAAACTGAGTGAAGTTAGTTTACAATAATAGCCGGCTTTTTAAAACATAAAATCTTATATGAATAAAGTATACTCAAAAGAAGCCGCTTTCCTCACGTCAATTATAGTAGAGTACACACATAAAACCTACCACTATATTTATGTTGAGAAAAATTATCTATTTGGCACTGGAACAGTCTTCCTTCCGTGGCGCTCGGAAAATCAAACTTTCTTATCTGGCACCGAGTAAAAATTTTCTTTCTTAAATGGCACTACGTACCGTCATCCATTTGGTTGTTAAGTTGCTCCCAGAATGACCTAAATGTCCTCTGTGGGGGAAATATATGGTGCCAAATAGGAAAAGAATAAATGGCTATAATGTGAAATAAGAAAAATCATAAATATACCTGTGAACTAAAATAGAAAAGCTTAAATATCACAAATACACTTGTGAACATTCTTGAGTATAATTTGGGGAATAAATGTCAAAAGAAGAGAAGAAGCTAATACAACACTGAATGAAGGCTAAGGTATAATCTCAATAGGGCTTTTTCTTTTGGTAATCAAGACACCAAGTGGGTGTGATCACATTTAGGATAGATAGCCGACTATAAAGGGGAGAATTAGGTTATGGATTACCTTCAAGTACTCTAGGTTGCATTTTATTGTATTGAACTAACCCAACCTAGTGTGAGACTTAGAAAACCCTTGAAAATTGTTTTGAGAATGCTAACACACTGTGCACAAGTATTGGAGACCTTGAGTGTTAGCACATAGAAGTAAGGGGTAAGAAACTAACTTGAAAAGAGTTGAAAACCGAGCGTTGGACGCTAAGGTTCCAAAGCGTCGGACCATTGTAAGCTAGCGTCCGACGGTGCCCAGGCTCTGGTTCTAACTGTGAAAGAGTCAGATGGTGTTCAGTAGTCCGACTGGTGAGAGTCGCACTGCGTCCGAGCATTTCAGGAGCTCTCAGTGTATTTTTGCATAGCGTTGGACTCCTAGGTTTGTTAGTCCGACGCACTGACGACAGAGCATCTGACGGTGGCTGAATTCGGCTGACTGTTGTGAGAGTCTGATAGTCTGACAAAGTTTGAAGGGAGAGCGTCAGACCTTTGGCTCTCGATCCGACGCGTGGCGTGCTCTGGTTCACTGTTCTGGCAGTGCACGGGGCAAGTTTTGTTCACGGCGTCGGATGTTGCTGGTTAGTCCGACGGGGTGCAGAGCTCTTGGGTAACTCTCTGAAAGCGTCGGACGTTGAGAGTGTTTAGTCCGACGCTGCCCCATCTGACGAGTTGTGTTTTGCGCACGAGCAGTTAGCCGTTGAGATCCGGCGGCTGTGGTTGAACGCAAGTGACACGTGGTGCATATCCAAGCGTCGAATGCAAGTGCTTGGTCCAACAAGTTTAGTCCGATGGTTGCGTTCAACGCCCCTAAAACGTGTCTAACGACTGTTTTGTGTGAGGCAACGGCTAGGAGTGTACTTAGGGGTATCTATTTATACTCCTTCCCTGGTCATTTGGTGACTCTATTGCACATTTGATTCTTTAACATACACTTGTGAGCACTCTCTAGCCTTCCACTCACTCACATGCTCATCCATTGATCATCTTTGTGAGTTGAGTGATCCTCAAGTGCATCTTTGCTAGTGATTTGCATTCTAAAGCACTTGAGAGTAAGCCATTGCTGAGTTCTCATTCTCTTGGTACATTGCCGTGTCCCTAGACGGCTTGGAGGCAGATTCGGTGTGAGATTGATTGGTGGTTGATCAAGTCCACACCGAAGGGTTGATTGTGTGGGGTTCTTGCGGTTATTCCCCGGCGGAGTACCAAAACCGTCTCTAGTGGATTCCTCGTGATGAGAAGCCACTTCTCTTGTGTTAGTGAGTGGCTCTCGGTGAGGGATTGGCGTGTGAAAGCATAGCTCGCAATCGACTAAGGAAGACCGGTGCCACAACGAGAAGTAGCGTGACGGCGATCACGTGAACCTCGGTAAAAAATCGAGTGTTCTCTATTCTCCACTTTCGAGTGGATGACTTGGCTTTCCGATGTTTCTATTGGATGATCACTTGGTTTTCATATTGATTGGACTTCACCGATGATTGGTTCATCCTCTACTCTCCTCGGTGGTATAGCTTTCTCTATCTCTCACTCACTTGCGCTTATATACTTGTTTAGGTGCTCTCACTATAGGATCGAACTGAGGGTTTCTTGCACTTGTGTGCATATACTTGTGAAGTAGCAGATTGTGATAGGTGGCTTGTATAGGATAGTCTAGAGCTAGTGCTTAACATAAGCTTTGCTAATTACTAACTTGTGGGCTAGCGCTTTCTAGAATTTTTATAGGCTATTCACCCCTCTAGCCTATTGGGACCTTTCACTCAATCAAATTTTGAAATATATTCATTAAAAATTCTATTAACATGATATCTTCGAATGATGCCTCGATACATATTTCTCCCTAACAAAATATGATCACTTTTCCAAATCATGCAAATTAATAAATGTTATCCTCACATGAAGCTTACAAATCTCTCTGTGGGAAAGGACAAAATAATGCACAAAAGGTTTCTAATACTAACACAAAAGATTTGTTAATGCAACAATACCTAGAGATGGTTCCTCTTTTGAAGTGCAAACATCTCATACAGATGAGTACTTGTAGGATGCTGACACTTTTAAGAAGAGATTGTGATAACTTCAATCATAATTGAGGTAAATGAATTACAACAATGGTTGTTGAATCTACTATAGGGAAGTTAGACCTAAAAAAGATAAAGCTTATGCTCTAAATGGGCTTGCATATTATTTCAAAGTATGGGCAAAAATCCCATAGCAAAAGGAAAGTTCCCTTACTTACAAGATAATCATTCTGTTACACGGAAAAGATTTTCAAATTTATAGGATAATCTTCTCGTGATGGAAGGTAAAAACCCAAATGAGTCAGATGACCATCCCGAAGAGGGATCCACAAACTTATCAGATATCAAAGAAATTCCAATGATAGAAGAAAGATCTCCAAAGTTGTATGATCATAATGATTGTGAATGAAAATTATTGGATCACAAAGTATGGGATTGTGACAAAAGATTTTTGGAAATATTCTTATCTCAACAAACAAATACTTTCCTTCAAATGAAATGAAAAACAATGATATATCTCATGATGAGACCGTGCACACCAAAGATGAATCCACCCAAACTCAGCCATCCAAAATCCTAGATGCCCTTGATCAGCACCAAAATTTCACTACCTCCGATCCAATAGAAAAACACCTTTGAAACCAACTTTGCCTTACCCAAACAACACAAGCCTTGCTCAACACCTACTAGCATTCCTTATGAGTTACTCATCCCTAAGCTTATCTTTAAAACTAAGCAAAATCTTTCAATAATTTCCCAAGAAATTGTTGATCTGATCTGGGAAATATATCAGCAAAAGAAGATGAAGGTGTTTCTTGGCCTCCAAGAATATTTCCGGGATCTGTATACTGGGAAAGACAAACACGGAGGGTTATCTTTCAATATTCATATGTTCCCATTTCTCCATCTTGAGAACAAATGGATTATCCATCCATGACACAAATATATCATTCTTAGAGCTGATATAAATCTAAAATATTTGAGAAGCTTGCATACACATTTTCCCAAAGAGATCTCTTTACAAACAATAATAGATCAAGGGTTGGTTCATGCAATTTATAGATCAATGGAAGAAATCCTTCATTCTGATCTGGTAATAGCCATGAAAAAAAGAAGCCTGCAAGAAACTATATTAGGTCAAAGGAAGAATTAAGATAATGCTCTACTCGTCACCTCTAAACTTCACTCCACCACCAAGGCCTGCAATGCATGATGTTTACATTAACAAGGGATATTACAACTTTTGGTAATGAATATTATGACTTGGGACAAGATTGAAAAGAGTTGTTGTCTAAAGATACGAATCATGACAACTGGAAATTTTTCAATGAAGCCAAGGAGCTCGAAGAAAATGTTAGATTTGATCCTTCATATTATATGGTTTCCAAAATAAAATCATTAGCATCTTTCTTCAGGGACAACAAGGAAGTTTTGGTACAATTACAAGATACGTCGAAAGAATGAGAAAACTAAATTATGGCAAAGAAACACAACTACGAAAAGAATATCATGAGCTCATGTCCTAGCAAGAAATGTGGTAGCTTAATGAAATTGACAGTATAGAAGGACGCCAATGATAGACTATGAAGAAGACTAGCTACTTTAACAAGATAAGTGGGAGAAGATATTGAAGAAACAATTATGAAAATCTAAAGGCACATTATGAAGACATTTTTCAAGTCAAAAAGAGCTAACACAATACTTATGGATAGTCGAAAGAGACATTATAAAAAATGCTTCACCACTTTTGTGAATTCAAAATAATAATTATGAAGATTCCCAATAATGCTTCGGACAAATCAAAAGCATCATCATTAAAGTTCAATGATGTAATAACAATTCAAAAATATCAACATGAATAATCTCCTCCAGCATACCCTTGCAACCCCTATATAAGGTGAATAAGAGGTAAGGGAGGGGCATCATCACACAACCAACACAAGGGATGGGTGGTGAAGTTTAAGGTGTTGGAGATGCCTTGTGACGCTTCTGCTGGTTGTGTGATGATGCCCCTCCCTTGCCTCTTCTCCTTATATAGGGGTTGCAAGGGTACAGTGGTGGAGATTATTCATGATGATATTTTAACTTTTAGTTGCATTAATGAATTTTTATGATGATACTTTTGACTTGTTCGAAGCATTATTGGGACTCTTTATAATTATTCTTTTTAACTTCACAAAGGTGGTGATGCATCTTCATAATGTCTCTTACTATCCATATGTAAGCTGTTTCTTCAATAATGTCATCCACTTGTCTTTTCAAAGTATATAGTCTTCTTCTTCATATCCTTGGTGGGTCTTCTGTACCGTCAATTTCATCAGGATGCTGCATTTCTTGCTAGGACATGAACTCACGATATTCCTTTTTATAGCTGTGTTTATTTGACATGTGGTTTTCTTATTCTTCTGAGGTATCTCATAATTGTATCAAAACTTCCTTGTTGTCCTGGAAGAAAGATCCTCATGATTTTATATTGGAAAACCATATAATATTGTTGACGGTAGTTATTGTATGATTTTACCCATCAACCAATCATGAAAAAGGATATAAATCAGAGCCAACACCTAGAATAGGGTTTAAACTGAAAGAATTGTACTAGTTTTGGTGAATCTGTGTTTTTCAGGAAACTATACAGGAAAAGAACTAAATAGGACCCACTCCGCAAAGAAAAATACCAAATTATGCCGCGGCAGGAGATCAAGAATATTCTAGAGAACACCTAGAGACACTCCTGCAAAAGGAGGGCCCACATGCCAGTCAGGGGGGATCAGGCCGATCCCACTGATAGGTCGGCCGATCCCCTGCAGAGTCCTTTTCGTCTGTGTTTCGACGTGGCCCCACATCCCGAAATTTCATACAATCCCACCGCCCGTCGAAGTCGGTTTGATCCAAGGGCTACGGTTCATCCCACCGGCTTATATAAGGACCCCCAGACCCGCCAGGGTTTCATATCAATCCAGAGAGAAATCAATCCAGGGTTTCAGAATTACACCGACATATCTCAAATAGAGTAGAAACCCAAGATAGGATCTAGAGCCAAGCATCAAGTAGAAGATTAGCCTTGTAGTCTCTCCAGATTAGGGCTATTCTTGTTCTAGAAGTAGTTTGGTAGTAGAGCTGGAGATAGTTAGGGGAGTTGCCGGCCTGTCGGTGACTGCTCTACGACTTGTACCACGGATTCAAGTCCTTCTTTGGGACTGGTTTTGAAGATTTCTTCGGAATTGTACTTCTAATCCAAGTGAGTAACGTTGCTATTATTGTTCTTGGGGTTTATGATTCTTTTGAGTGCTTTAGTCTTGGTAGTTCCTTGATTGAAGTAGTTATTTATAATTTAAGCGTGGTGCTTAGATTATATTTACTCGTAAATGCCCTATACTATTCGGATCGGTGGTAGACCACGAGGGTGACCTAGCCTTGTTGAGTCTTACACAGTCCACCTCCCGTCAGTAAGACTGTAGGATTCCATTACTGAGGAATTTATCCTTTGTTGGTATATTCCTATAGTAATTCCCCTTGAGAACAATCATATCATATCTTGTGAGGATTAGAACTAGAAGCCTTAGCAATCTCCTATATCACCTATTTTCTCCATCCTTGATAGCAGCTCAGGGGTTAAGTCCTAGATTCTAGTCATTCCGTTTTCCCTGTGGTAAAATATAAATAACGATACCTGGAATACTCCCGGGTGAGGTGCTACATCGGTATCTGTCCGCTTGCAGATAATTCTAGTGTTTATTTGTTTGAGTTATCTTATACCAACAAATATGAAGGATCAAATGTGACATTTTCTTGAAGCTGCATCATGGCTTTATTGAAAATTCTCCATTTGTCATGATCCATATCTTTAGAGAGCAATTCTTTATAATCTTGTCCCAAGTCATAATATTCATTAATGGGGAATTTGTAACTTCCCTTGTTTATGTAAACATCATGCATTGCAAGCCTTAGTGGTGGAGTGAACTTTGGAAGTGACGAGTACACATTATCTTGATTCTTCCTTTGGCATAATATAGTTTCTTCATGCTTCTTTAATGGTCGTTACCAGACTAGAGTGAAGGATTTCCTCCATTGATCAATAAATTGCATGAATTAACCCTTGATCTATTATCATTTGTAAAGAGATCTCTTCAGTAGAATATGTCTGCAAGCTTCTAAAATATTTTAGATTTATATCAGCTTTGAGAAAGATATATTTGTGTCATGGATGGATAATCCATTCATTGTCAATGTGAAGAAATGGGAACATATGAATATTGATAGATAATCCAGGAAATAATCTTGGAGGCCAAGAAACAACTTCATCTACTTTAGCTGATATTTTCCCAATTTGGATCAATAATTTCTTGGGAAAAGATTGAAAGATTTTGCTTAGTTTTAAAGCTGAGCTAGGGATGAGTAGCTAATAAGGAGTGCTAGTAGGTGTTGAGCATGGCTTGTGTTGTTTGGGCAACGCAAAGTTGGTGTCGAAGGTGTTTTCTATTAGATCATAGGTAGTGCAATTTTGGTGGTGATCAAGGGCATCTAGGATTTTGGATGGCTGAGTTTGGGTGGATACATCTTTATTGTGCATGGTCTCATCTTGAGAGACATATCATTCTTTTGCATTTCATTTTGAAGGAAAGTATCTGTTTGTTGAGATAAGAATATTTCTAAAAATCTTTTGTCACAGTCACATACTTTGTGATCCAAGAATTTTGATTCACAATCATTTTGATCAGACAACATTGGAGATCTTCTTCTGTGATTCGAATTTCTCCAAAATCTGATAAGTTTGAGGACCCCCTCTTCAGGATGTTCATCTAATTCTTTGGGTGTTTACCTTGCATCAAGGGAAGATTATCTTAATAATTTGAAAATCTTTTCGGTGTAACAGAAAGATTATCTTGTAAGGGAACTTTTCTTTTACAATGGGATCTTTGCCCATACTTTTGAAATAATATGAAAGCCCATTTAGATCATGAGCTTTATCTTTTTTGGTTTTAACTTGTCAGACTAGATTCAATAACCTTTTTTGTAATTCGTTTACCTCAAAATTGTGGTTGAAGCGATCACGATCTCCTCTTGAAAGTGTCGGCATCCTCCAAGTACTCATCCGTATGCGATGTTTGTACTTCAGAGGAGGAACCATCTCTAGGTATTGCTGCATTAAGAGAATCTTTTGTGTTAGTATTATAAACCTTTTGTGCGTTATTTTGTCCTTTCCCAGAGAGAGATTTGTAAGCTTCATGTGAGGATAACATTTATTAAATTGATGATTTGGAAAAGAGATCATATTTTGTTAGAGAGAAATATGTATCGAGACGTTTGAAACGACCTCGATTTCCATGAAGGGAAATCCATAGGCTCGATTTGTAATTCAACAGATTGCTTGGGACAATCCATGAAATTACCCATATCTCAGTTGACACCAGGATCCATACAACGGTAATTAAGTCTTACATAAACATTTATTACATCGCCACACTGGCGGAATCAACATTCAGAGAAGCTTTAGAAGATGCGGAAATGATTCATCCTTCACGGCCAACTTGAGTGTAGCACGTGACCCTATTCCTCGCCATCATCTTCCTCGAAGTCGTACTCATTCTCGTCACCTAACAGCAAATTTATCAGTACGATATGCACTGGCCACGGAGCCCACCTATGCAGCATTTGCTTTGTGGAAAGTGGATGCAAGGCTATTCAAGCAGACCTATAGGCTGAGGTTTTCCTATGCAGCTGTAATCAATGTTTAATTAGTCAAGTTTTATCTCCAATTACACCATCATCCCTTTTCCCATCACCACATCTCACATACCCACACCTCACTCTCATTCGATAGGCCCAACTCCCTCTCGGGTCTATCTCAGCGGCACACTACCACAGCGGGTACACTGCCGGAAAATGTCATCCGGGGGGAGAAGAGAACACTCACTACACTAGTAGAAGCTTCACAGGAAAGGTCCATAGCCAACAGGTTGGCATATGTATCGATCGATCAACCATACACTCTGCAGAGGTTTCACTACCCACAAGATTAGCCATCATAGGTGTTGCGCAAACACCTAGGCAGAATTCTGGGTGCTTGCTTGCCTAGGTCGATGCCACCCTACCACTCAGCCCTGGGATATTTCGGATCCTACACCGTTATGCTGATACTGGGAGACACAGTACTGGGCCCATCCAGTGGTACTGCGCATCTAGAACGGAACGGGAACCCATCGACCGTCTCCACCCACCCTTATCACCTCTCAACCTAGCAGTAGTGGCACCATCCTACCAAGTAGTCCAGCCATCTCCCGCCCATCAGAAGCGAGTGAGTAGAAAAGGATTCCCATGAACCTAAAACTAGTCCGTCCTAGGTTTGACCAAGCAGGCATCTTCACTTAGGGGATACTCTCCCCGTGCCATCACAGCACCTCCGTCCACGGGCTTCAAACCACCAAGGCTATCCCACCCGGAACCTCCTCAACAACTTTACCCGCCACAGGTATCTCGCTTGGGGATGCCCAGGTTGCACCCCCGGCACGACTTGCCTCATGGGCTTGTCTCACTTCCCACTTGGTCGACATCAACCCTTATCACGCACCCAAGACGCACGCAGCACTCTCTCCCAGTGGTTATAATCAGTTATACACCGTCCCAATTCTACCACATAGCATATAGCAAGTAGTAAGTAGTGGAAGAGTAACAGTAAATTAAGCAGCAGCTAACCTAGCAGTGGATAGCAGGGTAAAGTCTTATCAAGGCAGGGATTTCAAATATACTATCATGCAACCAATCCATACATAATCATAAAGCAATAGCAGCAATGTCATTTGCAACGCGTAAATAGGATCTAAGGATTTGGTGGGACGTGGCACCTTCGTAGTCGTCTCCTAGCTCCTGAAAGTACTCGTGGTCGTCCTCCTTAGTCAGATCCTCCTCCGGCTCTGAAATCGAACACGAAATAGTCGCGTCAGCGACTCCTATAGAGTTTTTCAGAAAAATCCAATAAAATAAAGAGTCAAATGCACACAAACATAGTCTTAGATTGTAGATCTCATTTTTCTGAGAATTTTGATATATGGTGCGCAATTTTTGGACATCGTATGAATAAGTTATGAATTTTCCGAAGATTATCCTATTTTCTGAAAATGGAAAATGGCCGATTAATCAGGGGGTGACAACTCGGGATTGGTCTACGTGGCGCGCGGGTCCAGTAGTGCGGCATGTGGCGCCTCAACAGAACACAGGCCCGATGGTCGCCCACCAGGTGTTCGATGCTGGTTCCCAGAGAGTCGCCGGCGTTGGCGTAGCTCGGCGGTTGGTCGGGCGAGCTCGACGTTGGTCGGGGGGCGTCGGCGTAGCTCGGCGGTGGTCGGGCGAGCTCGACGTTGGTCGGGGGGCGTCGGCGTAGCTCGGCGGTGGTCGGGCGAGCTCGGCGTAGCTCGGCGGTGGTCGGGGGTGGTTCTCAGTGGTCGGGGGTGGTTCTCAGAGGTCGGGGTCGGTTTGTGACGTTGGCCGACCATTCGGCGTGCCATGGCGGCCGGCGGCGAACTGCCGCAGGGCTAAAGCTCCGGTAGGCTACGTTGCAGCCCACAGCGAGGCAATTTCTCCTCTCCGGGCCCCAATATTCGTTTCTAAGGGACCCAATTTGGCTAACAGGGTCCCTTTTGGTGCTCAGCCACGGCACAGGCGCTTCTCCGGCGAGGCGGGCGGCGGTGTGGTGGCCGGGGTTCGGTTTTGGCACGAACGGGTGTGGTTCCCTTCTATTGACATAGTCAGTAAGGCCCTCGGGTCGTTGGTGGCAACTCGGTGTCACAGCAGGGTCTCCTCCTGGCTTCGGCACGCGGCGGAGCTCCGGCGAGGTCGCGGCGCACTCGAGCAGGGCGGACGAGGCTTCCTCTAGCGCTTAGATCCGCGTAGTTAGCTCAAGGGGGGGTCGTGGCTGTGCTCCACGACGCTCTAACCTATACGGGTGCTAGTCAGATTGCTCGGAACGGGTGATTCGGCGTCGGAACGCGTCGGTGGCGAGCGCGCTCCGCCAAGAACACGTCGTGCTGCGTTCTCGGTCTAGCAAAGCTTGTAGTCCGGGGGTTTCGGCCGGTCGCATGAATGCATGGTGCAGGTGATCTTCCTGAGCCGGTAAAGGCTCGTGCCTGCGCGTTCCGTGGGCGGAACGCCATGGCAAAAGCAGGGCGAGGTTCTGACATGGCGTGTGGTGGCTCACCGTGGTGTCGGTGAAGCTAGGATGGCGGTGCAGTGGCGAGTCGGAGCCGTGTAGAGCGATCGTAGTGCCGTGCCGCTCCTCGTCCGCAGCTCGGGCTTCTCCTCCGTGCCCGGCTCCGGCGTGCTCCGCGGCGGCAGCGCTCCGGCAGCTTCTCCTTCTCCGCTCCGCCTTCCTCCTTCGCTCTCTCTCTCGGTGTGGTGCGGTGTCGTGGTTGGTGCCACCAGTGGCGGCGGCGAGTGGAACGAGGCTAGGGCGCCGTGAGGTGCTCCAATTTATAGCGGAGCTCGGGTGGCTACCTATGGCGGACGGCTCTGATCTGCTCGGGCTGATCGGAGGGCTGTGGCTTGCGCGAGCTAGGGTTCCGGTGGTGCGCACGGGCTTCTTGGCGAGCAAGGCAGGGGACAGGCGAGGGACAGCGGGGTCAGGGCTCTGCCATGCGTGGCGCTGTCGGTCACGCCATTTGCATGACTCTGTCGGCCACCGTCTTTCGCGAGGTGAGAAGAAGAACAGTAGCGAGAGGAAAAACGCTGACGGGTGGGGTCGTTGCGGCAGTGACTCAACGCGCGCGCGGGTGTGATAAAGAGGAGACGGGTCGGCTGGTTGGGCCGAATCTGCTCTTCCTCTTTCTCTCTTCTTCTTTTTCTTTTTCTTTTTCTATTTTCACTTAAGTGTATAAATACATATATTACCCATTTTAAATATTGAGTAAATACAAACATAAATTGCAATAAATCCCAAATGTGATGCATAAGTTATTATTCTATGTGAATGGAATTAAAATACAAGCTATACTCCTTTATAACCAAATTTATAATGAAATCTATATGCTTGCACAAGAAAAATGGGTTTTCACATTAAATAAATGAAAAATTTTAATTGGTTGGGATTTTTAGGTTGTGTGGATTTTAGGGTTGTTACAGTCCTCCCCCCTCATTAGGATCTCGACCTCGAGATTCGGATATAACGTACCCTTCGAAGAGGTAAGGAAACATAATCCGCAAGTCCGATTCTTTCTCCCACGTAGCTTCCCTTTCGGTGTGATTGCTCCATTGTACCTTGCACATCGGAATGGCCTTGTTCCGTGTCTCCTTGGTATCCCGTGCCAAGATCTTGATCGGATGTTCCTTGTATTCAAGTGTGTCTTGCAGGTCTAATGCATCCGTAGGAACTTGCTCCTCGGGAAGCTTCAAACACTTCCTTAATTGCGAGACATGGAACACGGGGTGTACTCCCGATAATTCCTCCGGTAGTTCCAGCTTGTAAGCAAGCTTTCCAACCCTTTTACAGATCTTGTATAGCCCAACATATCTTGGTGCCAATTTCCCTTTTACGTGGAATCTGACGGTGCCACGAAGCGGAGATACCTTGAGGTAGACATAATCCCCAACCTTGAACTCAAGCTCTCTACGTCTTCTATCTGCATAGCTCTTTTGCCTACTTTGTGCAATCCTCAAATTCTCTCTTACTTGGACAACACCTTCTTCTGCTTCCACAATCTTAGCAGGACCGAAGAATGTCCTTTCACCTGGTTCCGACCACATTAGCGGTGTTCTGCACGGTCTTCCGTACAATGCTTCAAATGGAGACATCTTAATGCTCGTCTGATAACTGTTGTTGTATGAGAACTCGGCGTGAGGTAACATGTCCTCGAGAATCTGGTTCACTCTTTCTGTTTGCCCGTCTGTTTGCGGGTGGTATGCTGTGCTGTAGTCGAGCTTGGTCCCGATGGACTTGTGCAAGGATTTCCAGAACTGTGATACAAACTATGATCCTCGGTCAGATATAATACTCAGAGGTGCCCCATGTAACTTCAAAATGTTTGATACGTACAGATCTGCTAGCTTTTCAACTCTATACTTCCTTTTGACCAGTATAAAATGTGCGACTTTGGTCAGACGATCCACTATTACCCATATAGAATCATATCCATGCTCGGATCGGGGCAGTCCTAATATGAAGTCCATGGATATGCACTCCCACTTCCATTCTGGTATCTCAACTGGTTGTAGCAACCCTGCTGGTCTCTGATGTTCGGCCTTGATTTATTGCATGTATCACATCGGGCTACATGCCCTGCAATGTCTGTCTTCATATTCTTCCACCAGAAGTGCTTCCTTAGATCATGGTACATCTTGGCTGACCCTGGGTGAATGCAATATTTGGAGTCATGCCCTTCCGACAGGATCTCTTCTCGTATCGCTGAATCCGTCGGTACGCAGATTATATCTTTGTACCATACAGTTCCCTGCTCATCTTCTCGGTATTCGGGGCCTCTCCCCAGTTTCATCAAACCATGGATATAGTCTATCTCTGGACAGTTCTTTTGTGCTTCACGGATCCGTGAGGTGAGATTGTACTCGACGCGAAGCTCATTTAGCATGCCATAGGAGACTACCTCGAGCTGGAATGCGTCGAACTCTCTCCTGAGCTCAGGCGGCATAGAGTTGGTGATGATGGTATGGCAGTACCTATTGCGGCTAAGTGCATCAGCGACAACATTAGCCTTCCCTGGATGGTAATGGATCTCAAGATCATAGTCCTTGATGAGTTCTAGCCATCTGCGCTGCCTTATATTCAGATCTTCTTGTGTGATGAAATACTTCAGGCTCTTGTGGTCAGTGTAGATGTCACACTTGTTGCTTATTAGATAGTGTCTCTAAATCTTGAGTGCATGTACCACGGCTGCAAGTTCTAGGTCATGAGTCGGGTATCGCTGCTCATGTTCTTTCAACTGTCTTGAGGCATAAGCTATCACCCTTCCTTCTTGCATTAGTACACAGCCCAAACCTTGCCGAGAGGCGTCACAATATACAACAAAATCTTTGTGAATATCGGGCAGGGCTAGTACAGGTGTAGTAGTGAGCTTCTCCTTCAAGGTCTGAAAACTCTTCTCATATTCAGGAGTCCATATAAACTTGTTCTCTTTCTTCAGCAAGTTGGTCATGGGTCTTGCAATCTTGGAGAAATTCTCAATAAATCTGCGATAGTATCCTGCAAGTCCCAAAAAGCTTCTGATTTCTGACTACATTACGGGGTTGTTCCCACTCTTTCACAGCTTCAATCTTGGCTGGGTCTACCGCGACTCCTTCTCCTGACAGTACGTGTCCAAGGAAAGCAACTTCCTCTAGCCAGAATTCACACTTGGAGAATTTGGCGTATAGTTGGTTGCGAGACAACCTCTCCAATACGGTCCTCAGATGATGTTCATGTTCTTCTTTTGTGGCTGAGTAAACCAGTATATCATCAATAAATACCACTACAAACTTGTCTAGCTCATTCATGAAGATCTTGTTCATCATGTTCATGAAGTATGCTGGAGCATTAGTGAGTCCAAATGAGACTACTGTGCACTCATACTGTCCATATCTAGTTACAAATGCAGTCTTCGGGATATCCTCTTCCCTGATCTTCATCCGATGGTACCCTGATCGGTGATCAATCTTTGAGAAGTACTTGGCCTTACTCAGTTGATCTAACAGATCATCGATGCGGGGCAGTGGGTACTTATTCTTGACTGTGACCACATTCAGATTCCGGTAGTCAATGCACATCCTCATCGTGCCATCCTTCTTCTTGACAAACAAAACGGGGGATCCCCAGGGCGAGGCACTAGGCCTAATGAAGCCCTTCTCCAGTAATTCTCCCAGCTGCTTCTTGAGTTCCTCCAACTCATCAGCCGACATTCTGTAGGGTCTTTTGGCAATCGGTGCAGTTCCTGGCATCAGCTCTATAACAAACTCCACATCTCTATCTGGTGGCATTCCTGGCAACTCCTCTAGAAATACGTCATTGAATTCACAGACTACTGGCACATCTCTGAATGTCAGCTCCATCTTATCTGCCTTAGTCTCCAGAGCACATAGGAGGGCTTGGACTCTCCTGGTTTGGGGTATACATCGGACGGCTGTTCCTCAAGGGTGGGTTACCTGAACATATCTAGGTGAACAAGATATCACTCCCCGGTGTTTGGTTAGCCAGTCCATGCCTAAGATGACATCTAAGCTATTGGAGGGTAGTAGGGTTAGGTCAGCTCGAAAGTTAAGTCCCTCGATTGTGATTATCACTCCCCTACATATGTGAATGCTTCTGAAGGTTCCTAAGGGCGAGCTAGTTAGGATGGGGTTTGCTCTCGGGGTTACAGGTATGTTATGCTTACGTGCATATGCAGATGAAATGTATGAACATGTAGCTCCCGAATCGAACAGAACTGTAGCCATGTTACCCTGAACTAGGAACGTACCGTACATAGCATCAGGTGCAGCTTCAGCTTCCTCAGCGGTCATGTGGTTCAGTCTTCCTCGGGTAGCAGATCCCCGGTTCGGTGTACCCTGTGCAGCTGCTGGTGCACGGTTGAGGTCGGGGCACACAGCGACACGGTGTCCAGGCTTTCCACATCCGAAGCAAGTGAAGGGCGCACTGCCTGCTGTAGCTATCGCAGGAGCCTTCCAATTGCTTGTCCTTGGCATGCTGGTAGCGGGGGCGGGTGTGTTCTGCACAGCTCGAGTCGGCGCAGGGTAGGTCTGAGCGGGGCGGTGATAGTTGCTGCTGTTGGTACCACCACCACGGCTCGTTCCCGAAGAAGGTCCCTGGCGAGTCCGAAAAGGTGGAGGTGCACCCGTTCGCTGTCTCTGGGGTGGAGCAGTGCGAGCGGGTCCCTCAGAGCGACGCTTCTTTCCCTTGTTCTGGGCCTCGAACTCCAGACGTGCTTCCATGCGATCCTTCTCGATCTCAATACAACGGTCAATCAGCTCACGCAGAGTGTAGCTCTTGTTCCCTGACAGAGCCAACCTGATCTTGGTCTGAAGTCCCTTCCTGTAGTAGTACATCTTTTCCTTCTCGGAACTCACACAAGACGCAGGTGCGTAGCGGAGCAAACAGTTGAAGCGGGTGGTGTACTCGTGGATCCGGTCAGCTCCCTGGGAGATGTTGCGAAACTCGTTCTCCTTGGCCTCCATGACTCCCTCAGGAATGTGGTGGTCACGGAAAGCCTCGGTGAACTCATCCCAGTCAATGCGGGCTGGGTCCTCGTGAGCGCTGGTGTAGTTGTCCCACCATGCTCGTGCAGCACCAGTCAGCTGGTGGCTAGCAATCCCAACACACTCCTCGTCGGAGCAAGTGGTCAGGTCCAGCTTCTTCTCCATCTCTTTAAGCCAATCGTCGGCAGCGAGGGGATCGCTGTCGGTCCCGTCGAAGGTAGGTGGCCTCAGCTTCAGGAAACCCTCCAGTTTCCTTTGGAAGTCATTCTGGGGTGGCCCGTGGTGCCTGTTCATCCGAGTAGCTATGGCATTCAGCAGCTGGGTCTGCTGTGCCATCACTTCCGCCAACGTCGGTGGCGGCGGCGGTGGCGGTGGCGGAGGCACGTTCTCGCCCTGTGGTGGCGAATCGTTCACCGGCGGTGCATCCTCTGCCCGGCGCAGCTCTTCCTCCAGGTTAACTCCAGCACGTCTGCCAGCTGGGCGTCCACGGTTGCGACCACGCCCGCGTCCTGGCGCAGGTGCGGGGGAGGGCTGGCGGTTCTCCAGACGTGCGGAACGTCTCATCGACATCTGAATTTATTAGGTATGTGCTCAGTGCAGTAATAATCTTGCAGTGGTTTAAGTAGGAGTTAGATGTTTTCAACGATTTAAATGAATTAAAACATTTTTCATGCTATCCTACACTCAACCAAAGAAGCATAGAGAACCATAAGAAGCATAGGATCCAAATGTCACTCATCACATGGTTATTATTACATAAAGGATGTTCCTAGCTGCTAAGAAGATCGTGCTATGCGCAGATAGCCAATGATAGGACAACTCATGGTATCATTAGTCTAAGGGCCACGAAGGGTCCCATAAGCTACTGGTGCATAAGGTCGAGTACGGCATCGGGTATGCGGCTGTCCTCTGCCTCGATCTCGTCATCAGTCATGGTCAGGCGCTTGACGTAGTCGAGTGCTACAGCTAGCTCTGGAGTGGCCTCAATCTCCTGTATCCTTAGAGACGGACACGCTCCTAGGTTGAGCGTAGTGGGTGGTACGCGGAGGTCTCCCTGCCGGGGCTTCACCATCTCCAGTGGGGGAAGCTGAACTCTGCACCTTCCGGACCTCAATAGCTCTCTTGGCATCGGACTGCTTCCAAGCTGTCTCTGTCCTCCTTAGCTTGTCCTTTAGGAACTCCACCATCTTCACGCGGTCGATCAGAATCCCTTGGTTGCGGGTGGACTTCTCCTCAGGCTTTCTCCAACTGCTTCTCCAACTCCCTGATCCTGGAGCGCATCGTGCTCATCTCGACTCCTCTGTCTCTGCTCCTCTGCTCCCTCTCAGCAAGCGCTCTCTCCTTGTCGTCCAGCCTCCTCTGTAATCCCAATACTCTGCTGTTCAGGTAGTCATTGCGAAGCCCAAAATCCCCGATCTTGTCTCGCAAGTCGGCGATCTCAGCTCGGTGTAACTCATCACGGCGCTGCATCTCCAGCTGCAAGTCAGTGACTGCTCTGCTCAAACTCTCCAGGGTCTGAGTCTCTTTCTGCAAACTGTCCTCGACCTCTGCCATGCGTGCTCGGTCACGTTGCCTCCTTTGCTCCAATGAGCTGATGAACTCGTGCTGCTCCTGGAGGTGGTGTGCCACTGTGCGTAGGCAAGGGTCAGTCTCGGCCTGAATGATCTGGCTGGTGTACAGAATCCTCTGGTTGGAGTCAGGGTGCAGCTCCAAAGCCTAAGGTAGCAGATGGAAATGGGTCCCCTTAAGGTACTCATATGCTGTGTACACAACTGCGCGTAGTACCTTGCGGGAGACGGACTGTACTCCGTCCTCCACAGTCTCTCCAGCAGTGTAGTCAGTAAAAACCAGCATTCCTGGAAGGGTCAGGCTGACGGGTGTCTCAACTCTGGTAGTGACAGGTCCTTCAAACCTCTCAGCCTCGATAAGCTTCCCTCGGCTGAAGTACTGGATCTGGTCAGACGGTGCTCCCAGCTCCTCCAACACCTGGCGTAGCACCATGGCAAATCCGCCGTGGTTCCTCCCATTGATCGGGATCTCAATAGTGCCATCGTGCAGTGGACGAAGTAGTGGTCCAAGGCTGGTCATCTGCAAATTTTTCAAGAAACGGATTAGCAGGTCCTTGTATTAGATAAGCCATTGCATAAAAAGTGAATGCAAGGTTGGTAATATAACCGAAAGAGAGTCTGGCTTCCTATTCTAACGTCCATTCTCTATGGGTCTTGTCCTACAGTCAAGTATGGCTCTGATACCAACTGAAACGACCTCGATTTCCGCGAAGGGAAATCCACAGGCTCGATTTATAATTCAACAGATTGCTTGGGACAATCCATGAAATTACCCATATCTCAGTTGACACCAGGATCCATACAATGGTAATTAAGTCTTACATAAACATTTATTACATCGCCACACTTGCGGAATCAACATTCAGAGAAGCTTTAGAAGATGCGGAAATGATTCATCCTTCACGGCCAACTTGAGTGTAGCACGTGACCCTATTCCTCGCCATCATCTTCCTCGAAGTCGTACTCATTCTCGTCAATTGACAGCAAATTTATCAGTACGATATGTACTGGCCACGGAGCCCACCTATGCAGCATTTGCTTTGTGGAAAGTGGATGCAAGACTATTCAAGCAGACCTATAGGCTGAGGTTTTTCTATGCACCTGTAATCAATGTTTAATTAGTCAAGTTTTATCTCCAATTACACCATCATCCCTTTTCCCATCACCACATCTCACATACCCGCACCTCACTCTCATTCGATAGGCCCAACTCCCTCTCGGGCCTATCTCAGCGGCACACTACCACAGTGGGTACACTGCCGGAAAATGTCATCCAGGGGGAGAAGAGAACACTCACTACACTAGTAGAAGCTTCACAGGAAAGGTCCATAGCCAACAGGTTGGCATATGTATCGATCGATCAACCATACACTCTGCAGAGGTTTCACTACCCACAAGATTAGCCATCATAGGTGTTGCGCAAACACCTAGACAGAATTCTGGGTGCTTGCTTGCCTAGGTCGATGCCACCCTACCACTCAGCCCTGGGATATTCCGGATCCTACAATGTTATGCTGAGACTGGGAGACACAGTACCGGCCCATCCAGTGGTACTGCGCATCTAGAACGGAACGGGAACCCATCGACCGTCTCCGCCCACCCTTATCACCTCTCAACCTAGCAGTAGTGGCACCGTCATACCAAGTAGTCCAGCCGTCTCCCACCCATCAGAAACGAGTGAGTAGAAAAGGATTCCCATGAACCTAAAACTAGTCCGTCCTAGGTTTGACCAAGCAGGCATCTTCACTTAGGGGATACTCTCCCCGTGCCATCACAGCACCTCCGTCCACGGGCTTCAAACCACCAAGGCTATCCCACCCGGAACCTCCTCAACAACTTTACCCGCCACAGGTATCTCGCTTGGGGATGTCCAGGTTGCACCCCCGGCACGACTTGCCCCATGGGCTTGTCTCACTTCCCACTTGGTCGACATCAACCCTTACCACGCACCCAAGACGCACGCAGCACTCTCTCCCAGTGGTTATAATCAGTTATACACCGTCCTAATTCCACCACATAGCATATAGCAAGTAGTAAGTAGTGGAAGAGTAACAGTAAATTAAGCAGCAGCTAACCTAGCAGCGGATAGCAGGGTAAAGTCTTATCAAGGCAGGGATTTCAAATATACTATCATGCAACCAATCCATACATAATCATAAAGCAATAGCAGCAATGTCATTTGCAATGCGTAAATAGGATCTAAGGATTTGGTGGGACATGGCACCTTCGTAGTCGTCTCCTAGCTCCTGAAAGTACTCGTGGTCGTCTTCCTTAGTCAGATCCTCCTCCGGCTCTGAAATCGAACACGAAATAGTGGGCTTCTTGGCGAGCAAGGCCGGGGACAGGCGAGGGACAGTGGGGTCAGGGCTCTGCCATGCGTGGCGCTGTCGGTCACGCCATTTGCATGACTTTGTCAGCCACCGTCTTTCGCGAGGTGAGAAGAAGAACAGTAGCGAGAGGAAAAATGCTGACGGGTGGGGTCGTTGCGGCAGTGACTCAACGCGCGCGCGGGTGTGATAAAGAGGAGACGGGCCGGCTGGCTGGGCCGAATCTGCTCTTCCTCTTTCTCTCTTCTTCTTTTTCTTTTTCTCTTTCTATTTTCACTTAAGTGTATAAATACATATATTACCCATTTTAAATATTGAGTAAATACAAACATAAATTGCAATAAATCCCAAATGTGATGCATAAGTTATTATTCTATGTGAATGGAATTAAAATACAAGCTATACTCCTTTATTACCAAATTTATAATGAAACCTATATGCTTGCAAAAGAAAAATGGGTTTTCACATTAAATAAATTAAAAATTTTAATTGGTTGGGATTTTTAGGTTGTGTGGATTTTAGGGTTGTTACAGCGTTATTAGAACATATCATGTTAACAGAATTTGAATGAATATATTTGGAAATTTGATCGAGTCCTATTTTCTATAGTTTTGAAGAAAAGGATAATTTTACCTCTTTTTATGTGTTTGAAATTATATACCTTTAATTCCAGAATTGGAGTATCCTCATTTTTCATGGGGTTGAAAATTGGAATAGCTAAGGTTTAATTTGAGAATGGTAAAGATTCGAATTCAGCTATCTTGGATTCTTATAATTTCTCTTTAGGTTTATTATCTAAGATTTATCTAGGATCATTCTTGCTTCAGGGGCTGAAATGTGCATGAATGTTCCTCCCGAAGATGTATTAAGAAGTTTTATAGCTTTTTCATTAAGACCCATATAAAAATGATGAATGAGAATAGGATCTAGCAGGGCTAAGTCTAGTCCAGAATCTACAAGACAGTTATAGCATTCCTAGGATGTGCGCAAAATTCATTATCGTCATGTTGGAAAAATAGGATCTTGGTTCTAATTAAGGCTGACGATTTCAAAGAGGGGATACAATTCTAAACAAAAGTTAGAACATAGTGTTCCCCAATCTCCTTCTTTCCCTACGGTTCATTTATACCACTTCTTAGCTCTTTCCTTCAAAGAGAAAGGAAAAGGCTTCCATCTTAAGGTCTCATCTGACGTTCCCTCTATGTGGAGGAAGCCACAGGTTTGCTCAAACTCTTGTGGGTGAAGATAAGGATTCTTGTCGACCTTTTCCGAAAAGGATTGGATTTAAACCATTGCAATAAAAAACGGGAGTAGTTCATAGGAAGGAGTTAGGATAGACTTTGAGCATTGTCTAGGCTTATGGCTGATGTTCGTGGATGCGGTACATTTATAAATGGGTGTGGTATCAATGGCATCCATAAGGATCAAAACAAAATAAGGAGATGTTTAGGATAAAAATATGATACAAGGTTAAGATAGACTCTATGTTGATTTAACCATTTTTTTCGGCAACCGTGCCAGAAATGCTTGTTGGCAAAAGTTAACTCACACAAATAAATATTAGGAATTATCTGCAAGCCAACAGATACCGATGTAACACTTCACCCAGGAGTAATCCAAGGTATTGTTATTTATATTTTACCGGGTGGATGTATCGTCCCTGAGCAAACAATCATTTGAACCTATGTCACTTGGTTAATTAGTTAGCCACCTCTTTCAAACCTATATCTCTTACAATAACTGAGTTGTCATCTCTAACATGAATATAAGAGACATGTACGGAACATACCCAGAATAATAATAAGCAGTCATTATGAATGCAAGTGACTAGAGAGAATAAAAATATAATTGATCATGAATTAAAGTATCTGCAAGCGCACCGATTAATCTATACCATTGTAATATTTTACACTAGTATTCCAGGGTTGTCGATTTATATGTTTACCACAGGAAGAAGGTATGGAGCTAGGCACAAGTTGATAGATGCAAATACATTACTTATGATAGAAATCAATCACAAAGCACTTACTTAAACAGGGGTAAGCCGATGATAAAGATATATAAAATTTTGATAAAGGCTTAAATAACTTTTCAGAGATAGAAATGGACTACTCATTATTAAAATCAACCAAAGCTGGAGATTAATTAAGAAATTGAACTCTTATGTTATTCTTAATTTATTAAGTCTTTCATCTACTCTATCAAATATACAATCATATATAGCATAATGACTCTTTATCTATGCAAAAGGAACATTACTCAGGAAAATCAAGAACAGAGCAAGTCTATCATCATAATCATGTTCTACTCTCTCTACATACCGGAGTGGACTATAATGGACTCAACGGGAGTATCATATCCGTGATCTACCACATGACCCGATATATAAAGCGCATTCGTAGGCAAACAATATCTAAGCACCATGCCTCTATAATGTCGACCACCTAATTCACTCGAGTATTGCGAGTATTGAATTAGGCGCTTTGCGATCTCATGCATAAACCCATTAACAATCATGACTATATAAAATAAGAATAAAATAGAAACATAACAAATAGAAATATAGTATTAAAGTAGTATAAAGTCATAACAATAGGAAATATAGTAGAATTACCGGCCTCTAGTAGACAGGAGATCCAGAATCCTGAGCCGCAAGCTCAACTCTACTTGAATCTACTAGCTAGGTCTAACTAGAAATTCGAGTGTGTAACTGTAATCTCTTGTGGAGAGAGCTTCTTCTCTTCTGGTTCAAATGACTTGGAGGATCATCGATATGAAACGTTGGGGGTCTAGGAAAGGCAGTGGAGAACCAACGTCGAAGCGGGAGTCCGACAGGTGGGCCATGGATCGACCGATCCATGGGCCCCATCGGCAGATGCACCCTATACCAAGTGAGCCTCGCTTTCACGGGTGAGTCTTTGGTGTTCTTTAGAATATTCTTGACATGCTTTCGCCGTAGAATTTGATATATTTCTCCGACATATGGGTCCCCCTTGTTTCTTTTCTTAAAAACACCCTGCAAAACATAGATTCACCAAAACTCATAAAATTCTATCAGTTTAAACCCTAATCTATGTTTGAGAATGATTTCATGCCCTTTTACATGTCTAGTTGATGGTTAAAAATGCTCAATAACTACTATCAACAAGCTCTCCCAGGCTTAACCTATGTTCATCCCTGAGCAAACAATCAATTATGAATGACTCAAGTACACATGCCTCCAATAAAAATTCTCTACCAAAATAGAGTGACAAATATAACTAAACTTATCCATATGTCCTGAAATCATGGGGCTTCCGCTATGACTTAGTCTTGGATAGTTAAAAGATAGAACAATCGATCAATAACTAAATCTCAAATTTATTATTTCACCTCTATTTTGTTATTTTTGTAAGTTTTAAAATAAAACTCATAATTTCCCTTGTATGACTCTCTCTCTCTCTCAAGTCTCTCCTGTATGTGGTATTTGTGGATCCATACTGTGGGGATATAAACCACCGGTACCACAAGACAAGACATGGGCCGCACCATCAAAAATGGCCTGGCCCAGAAGACAAAGACGTGCGACGCAAGGCACTGCACCACACGGTTATTATACCAACTTAGATAGTTTACTTGTAACTTTATCCCTTCATACTATATAAAGAGAGGCAGGGATAGATCCCTCAACCCAGATCCAACGTCATATCATAACAATACAGTTCAACAACACACAGGACGTAGGGTATTACGCCTCGCGGCGGCCTGAACCTGTATAAATCTCGTGTCTCACGCTTCCAGCGTAACGCTTGTTCGTCTCAGGCGCACCTTCACCGATAAATCTACTATCTTGGGCATACCCCTCGGTAGACCGCCGGCGATATTCCGTTGACAGTTGGCACGCTAGGTAGGGGGTGTGCTTTCTGATCCCATGACGAACAAGATGGATATTTTTTCTTTCATCGTCGTCGACCACGACAACGGCATCCGGCGGCGGCAGAACCGGATGGATTTTTTTTCGTCACCAGAGCGGCATCCTTCCTGGAAACCACGATGATCCGATCTACTACGACCACTAAGCAGATGGTGGCGTATTGATGAAGGACCTGCGCCTGTGATCGATCACGCATGGAGATCAAAGTTGTCGAGGAGCCTGCGTGAAGTGCAGGATCCATGCATCGACCAACACAGCACCCAATCAGATTACGAGTTCAACTTCTCTGCCAGCGCTAATTCGTCTCCGAGTCCGACTCTCTCCTGCGACCAACAGACAAAGCAAACAAGGAGTCTGTATAGAACCGCTGGCAAAGCACATGCATCATCAAGATCCGATCCCAAAAAAAAAAAAAGAGTTAGCATGATCCATGGCATGCATGTTAACAGCGGCAACGAATGCATCTGTCGGTGATCCATGGCGGTTAGCATCAAACCACAACTTCCGTCGGTTGACTGAAGCAATGAAAGGTGTACGGATCAGCGTGACATGAAGACTAATTATGGAAGCATACCACGTATCCATCATCAAGCATGCACACGCAAGCTAGCTACCAGATGCATATACATGTGTGCATGCAAGCACGCTGGCTAGGAGAGGTCTACGATCCAATCTACAAAGCCATCAAGCTGCACCATCCATGAGTCACGTATACATATACGTTGCTCATCTACGTCTTCATCACCAGAAGCTAAGTCATATGTTTATCTTAATTAAGATATTTTTACTCGTCTTTAGATTTCTTCATAAATCTACATTATATTTATTAGCAGAGATTCAATCGTGCTTCTTGTCATCAACGCCCTGCAGCGGCCTCAACGTTGTTCGGAGCCACGTCGGCGAGCCACCACGTGAGCCACTCAACCGCCAAGGCGAGCTAGATGGAAATTTTTTCAACATCATCCACGACGACACGGATTTCTTGATCAACATCGGCCACGTACTCCTCGAAGCCGCAAGAACTTCGGGTAACAGCCCTCGTACATCTCCGATGGCAGCAGGATATTAGCGTTCGTCTACTCCGTGGACACACTCAGAATCGAGCTGCCGAAGCCCATCGACGATACGTGGTCTGTCCGTGTTCAACATCGTCCTAAGTCAGGTACGGATCCGATAGACCAAGAACAAATCCAAGAAGACCAGATGTTTGGTTTAATCCGTAGAGCCGCAATCGTGCAAGCTAATTTAAATATTTTATTTAATAAAATATTTTTCTATCCATAGATACATCTATCTACGTAACTATCTATGCCAGGAGGAACAAGCCGCACGGCTCGTCGTCCTACAATGACACTTTTATCAAAAAAATGCGTTAGTTCAGCTAATTTTCTTATACCTAGGATAAAAACCCTAGTATAGAAAAAATCTATATAACCACGATTATATGACCAGCTGTATATCTTTTTTTGTTGCAGAGAAGAGGCATGAGGCTAGGGAAAAGTGAGAGTTGTGAGAGAAAACAATGGGTACAAAGATGTCCGAATGAGAGGTAAAATAGACAAGTGTCCGATGAAATAAAATAATGGGTACTTGGATGCCTGCCTGAAAAAAAGAGAGAAGGAAAAAGAAAGACCTAGCCCATGTTGTCCTGCAACACAAGCTTCAAAGTTTTAAGAGAGAGATATGTTTTCAAGGAACAAAACTAGAATTAAGTAGCCACCATATATCCATCATTCCACACACATGCACTTCTTGTTTTGTTTGTATGACTCAACGCTCTTTGGATCCATTATTTGACTTTACAAAATACTTTACAAGCAAGTGTTCACTGTTTCCCACCTATGAGCTCCACAAAAACCTTATGTTGACGGTGAATAAGCCCGAAAATTACACATATAAAAACCATCAATAGGCCTCGATTTTGATGGAAGATTAGCATGACATGAATATATTTTATCCAATAACTAGTTCCACTTGTACTCTTAGCTTTTGAATGCAAAGAAGATCAAACAGGTGAAAAAGGAGCCACAGAAGGACCCATGAGTGGGTCGGCCAACCCACATATTGTGACTTCAGGCCATCAAATTTCAAGGCATAACTCATGGAAGCGTATAAGAGAAAGTAGAGGTCAAGATGGGCCGATACATGGGTTGGTCGACACATCTGTGGGGCCTCCTCGGCTCTGCTGGCATGGCACGATCCATGTGACACTCCATCCAACTCATTTCCACCATTGGATCAAAGTTGTGCTTTCATTTAACGGTGGAAGATCAAAGCACATGGATCAAGGCGTGAACCGACAGGACCAAGACAAAACCAGCACATGGTCATGCTCTACGACAAGTGGGGACCATGTTGGTAAGCCCAGCCTGTCATAGGGGGGTTGGCCGACCCCCCCCCCCTTGGTGGCTTTAGCCCACAGCCATACTCCACCGACCTTGTGTATGTCTCCATGCAGCTGCCTCAATCCCCATCGTCCATCTTAAGTCGATTTTGAGGCGGTTTATCCAAAGGAGGAGAATGGAGGAGCACGTGAATCGCTGACATGGCACCTCTCCACTTCCCCCTATAAATAGAGGCAGCCTCCACCCTCTCAAAGCATGATTCATTCAAGATACAAGTAAGAAATAGTGTAGTTTCACTTCTAATAGTAGTGTAGTCTAGTGTGGGAGTTAGGGTTGAGTCGAAGCTAAGCTCGGGGTTTCTGGAGTCAACTTCTGAAGAGTCTAGTATAGCTCTTGTATCTTTCTCTTTCTGTAAGATTTTCCTTATATTAATATAATATTCTTACTTTACTTTACTGAGTATTTACTTTGTGCAATATTATTCTTGCAATAGTATTATTGTGATTTATCTTATCTCACAATTGCTACTTACTAGATTGTGATGATGTAACCAACTCTTGTTTGCTATTCATCGCCTGTCACAGGGCGCTCTAGTTGCCTTGATCATAGCTAGAGTAGTGAAAATTAGAGTAAGCATGGTGCTTAGACTAGATCTTACCTTTGATCACCGCTTGCTGCACAGGATTCTTTGTGGGTACTTACAGGTGGTGACGGTCCTTGTTAAGTCTTAGCATCCCACCACGTGTTTTAAGTAAGCTCTTAAAAGGTAGGCTCTCATAAGAGTATAGTTCGCTTCGGGTAGAGGTTTTCACCTCTACTGTCTCGGTCTATCCCTAGTAATACAAGTAGTAAGGCAGCAATCCTAGTCGTTTCATCTGTTTGATAAGGTTATATCACATGAGTAGAGCTTGAATTCGCAGGAACCTTTCTCACTCATTGTCCTCCCATCTGGCCATACTACACTAGTTATCTTTAGCATCTTATATGTTTATCCTTGAATCATCACCTTCCTATCATACTTCGATTACCCCCTCTACACTAGCTTGTTACTAAGTTGAGATATAATTAATTGTCATTTCTAGCTACCGCTTTCCCTTGGGATAAAATAAATAACGATATCTTGAATACTCCCGGGTGAAGTGCTACTAGCGGTATATTCTGTGCGCTTGTGGAATTATCCAATAGACATAAGAAATATACACAAACACTTCTAGCACCGTTATCAGAGATAGCATAACACCCTGTCTTTGGTGATTGCGCTACGAAGTGTCAACAAGCATTTCTAGCGCCATTGCCGGGGAAAGCATAGCCCTAGAAATTTTAATAAGATCGAATCCGGAATTTATCATCAATTTAGTATCAATTAGTTGTAGGAGGGCTTACCCTTGCCTTTGCTTCTCTTTATCGTGCAGCAAAGCATTATATGAGTGGATTCCAGTTTCGAGCCACAACCAAAGAATATCCCAAGACATTTACCGGGAGTTCTAGACCTCGTCCAGCCTCCTCGTGGAAGTCCGATTCAGTTTTGGAATCACTCAAGGAAGGAGGCTTTGCACTTTCACCTAAGGAAGCTATCGCCCAAAAGACCATCTCCGAGTATTTTACACCGTCAGCTGACAACATCAACACTGGTCCATAGTTTAACTTTGGAAGATGCCACTTTTGAGCTCAAGCTAGCTCTTATTAATATGGTGCAAGCCAACCTATTTAGCGAAAATCCTCATGAGGATGCAAACGCACATCTCCAAAATTTTCCTGGAGTTGTGTGGCACTATTACTATAAAAGGAGTCAAAGCAGACACCATCTATCTTTGCTTTTTTGCGTTCGCTTTGCTCAGAAAGGCAAACAATGGTTCTATGCTTGTCCTGAAGACGTTGGCAATTAGATGAGCTGTGCCAATGCATTCCTCAGGAAATTCTTCTCGATAGGCAAAACCACTGCTAATCGAGAAAAGATTTCAGGCTTTACACAACAAGTGGAAGAGACGATCCCCGAAGCATGGGAACGTCTCCAGGAATATATTCAGGAATGCCCCCACCATGGTATCCTAGAATGGCTCCTGATTCAAGGTTTCTACCATGGGCTAACCTACATAGCCCACAGTCACCTTGATGCCGCTGCTAGAGGAGCATTCACTTCACTCGGTGTCACACAAGCCAAGAACCTGATAGAAAAAATGGTGACAAGTCAAGGGTGGAATGAAGACCGACTCCAGTCCAAGAAAAAGTGTATGCATACCATCCATGAAGTGGATGCAATTGCTGAAAAGATGGACATCATTTAAGAAAGTTAGAAGAATGTGCTAACTTCAAGAAAGATCGAGAGGCCATCCAACACTACGCTTCCAAACATCAATGGAACCAGGTATGTAGTATAACGCATTCAGAAATAAATCCTGAGAAGGTAGACGCCATCTACAACAAGTACAAACTATCCTCAACAAGGAAGATGGGCGTCAAGCTCCAAGTTTCAAGGTAATACAAGTTTTAGTACTTTTAGAAATAACCAATTATTATTAAAAGATCTTGTCATGAATCAAGCTAAAATCAATGAAAGCATGAATAAAAGGTTGATAGAAAATGATAAGACCCTTGAAACACTAAATGCTAAGATGGATGTTTTTGCTTCTTTTGTTAAGGAGCATATGAGTTTTAATAAAACTAGAGGAGGGCCCCCACGCTTCGCGTGGGAGGGGTAAAAATTTCTTTAACGGGTGGTACTGTTTATTAACGGATACGTTACTGTTCCTTATCGGATTTACTGTTTTCTTAGCAAGTATGGTACTGTTTTTTAACGGGTAGCACTGTTTACTAACGGGTATTACTATTCACCCAAACCAGTACTGTAGCTACCAGGATTTTACTGGTCACAGGGATCTGGTACGGTAGGTACTATAGCTATCGTGGTACTATTCATTGGAGTCACCGGGATTATATATATATATATAGATGTCAGAATCTCAAATAGCTCGATTTGTTGCTACTATTCCATCTTCTAAAATTTATTGCAATACTTCAAATATCAATGCGGTGACTACGAGGGGAGGTAAGACCACTCGCGATCCACCACATCCTAACATGACAAAGAAGGCTGCAAAAAAAGACAAGGAGGATGAGGAAGAAGAAGAAGAGTCGCCACCTCATGAAGATAACACCAAGTCGCATGGAAAGACAGCCCCACAAGATTACTATGACACCAATGTGCTACTACCTTTCCCTAAGACAAGGAAACAAACCGCCGACGAAGAATTCAGGAAATTCGTCGAGGTAATTCATCATCTGTAAATCCATATTCCATTACTTGACGCAATGCAGGTCCCAACCTATGCCAAGTACCTGAGAGACATCCTCAACCACAAGCGCCCGCTGCCCACGACGAAAATAGTCAAATTAACTGAAGAATGCAGCGCGACCATATTAAACCAATCGCCGCCCAAGAAGGACCCTGGGTGTCCCACCATAGACTGCTCCATTGGGACGCAATACTTTGAGCATCCACTGTGTGACTTGGGAAGCAAGTGTCAAGTGTCATGCCAAAGGTAGTATTCGACAAAATCAACCATACTACTTTATCCCCTACATCAATACGGTTGCAGCTGGTGGATCAATCGGTTCGCTATCCAGTGGGGAATAGCTGAGAACATCCCCGTCAAGATACGTGAATTCTTCATCCCCGTGGACTTCGTAGTCCTAGACATAGAGATAGACGAAAAGACTCCACTCATCTTCGGGAGACCGTTCCTCAGCATCGCCAACGCACACATTGATGTTGAAGTAGGAGAAATTCAATTCACTATTAATGGGACCCAAGAGAAATTCCACTTTCGGTCGAAGGTCGAGCAATGCTCGTTAATCCTGGTAAGAGATTTGCAAACCTTTGTTGTTATGACAGACGTGAAGAAGCCCATATCACAACCACGAGCAAAAAGCAAACGAGTCTGGAAAAGAAAGGTGGTACGACCAGCTGCACATCCAAGGCACTTCACCACACTGGTACAGGAAGGAAGTCCTACTCCAAGGACTTAAAAAAAAAGTAAATCCTCCATCGAGGTAAGTGAACAATTCTTTTATCCAGCATTTATTTCCTATTATTTTATATTCGACCTTGATTAACTTAACGCTAATAAAGCATGCTAATAAACCTATGGGAGAAAATTCGAGCCTGAGTAGAGACCAGGGAGGGGTCGGCCGACCCCTCCATGGGTCCCACAACCATCCACTTTGCCTACAGAACACGATGATCTAAAAATTTTAACATGCAAGGGGAGAGGTCAGCCGACCTGCCCAATATGCCCTTTCTCTCTCATCTCTTAAGATAAGTATGAGATTAGCAATAGAAAATTAAGAGGTTTAGTAAATAAACAAAGCAATCAAAGGAATGATGATCAACGTAGGAGCATAATTTCATTCGATGAAAGAATCTTTCTTAATCTAGCCATGTGAGCACACACAAAGCCATCACCATGCTTTTGCTTGTCCTTCTTGTTAGCATAGAGACCTAGGGAATAGAGTGAAATGTTTACATCCCATCCATGCTCCCCACTCACTCTCCCATAGATTCCATGCATGCAATCACTTTTGTGATCCTCTTTTGCTAATCATGGGAGAGGAGTACCAAAACCTTGCTTAGTAATTTGCAAATCACATGAGCTCTCCTGGGAAAAAATCATGAGCATGTGGCCACCCATCGTGGTCATGTCTTTCTTCCTCCTTTTGTTCTTTCTCCATTCCATCATGCAACTCCTACTTGAGCAAACATATAAGCCTAGGAAAAATCCACCACTAGAGTGCTCCACCAGCATGTGAACCTGCCTCCGAGACCAAATTTTGGTCTATTGCAAATTGAGGTGATGGGTGGGGGTCGCCCGACCCATGAGGTTGCCTCCCATCATACCAACTTTCTCTACTTTCCACATGCGACTCGACCCATCAATTATTTTTGCAACTTGATTGAGGGTGGGGGTCGGCCGACCCATGAAAGACCCACTCCTCCTCATCCTCTCACTCTCATTTTAAAAACACACGAAGGAGAGTTGTTTGCCATCCTCATAAACTCCAGAGAACTTCCACACTCAAAAGCACTTGCTTGATTAATCTCTCTCCAATCAAGCGGTTCCCCTCCTGAAGGATTAGAGAGAGGCACTCATCCGGTAAGAAGGTCCATTAATTTAAGCTAACCCTTCTTGTCCTAGCTTTGTTCGCCTCTTTCTCTGTGCAAGCATGAAGAACCCACTCAAAGCTGCAGCAAGGAAGGTACGCACAACACTAAGTGAGAGTTCATCGCTGACGTTCATCACGGGAAGGACAATCCACCCATGACACTGAGATACGGCTCTCGGGGTCACAAGATGAATAAATTTCTGGAGCAACTTTGCCTGTGCAGAGCAACAGCGAGCAGGACATTGAGCAATCACCTCATGATCATGACGCAGGCAATGAACGGTCTGATGAAGAAGAACAACCTGTCAGAACATAGGACCCACAAACAGGCATTTGGGTCACGGCTCAAGAATTACTCACCCTCAACTTGATTCGCAACCGCAACTTCGAGCATGCCAAGGTAATTGATTCTGGACTTCTCCAACTCACAGGTATGTATGAGGAATTCTTTGATGTATTTGGTGCAATAGGTTGGGGTGAATTTTGGAATTTTGCTAATTACCCAGGTAGCAAGCTTCTCACTTTAGAATTCATGAGCAATGTGCAAATTACTAGAGACACCATTTATTTTCGCTTGTTTATTCAAGAATTTAATCTTCAATGGGATCAATTTAGCGCCTTTCTGGGCTTTATAAATTGCACCACAAATTTAGAAGCTTCTATCCGAGGATTTAATAAGCTTGAATTTTGGCATGAGATAACGGGGGAAAACACAATGGCAAGGCACGTACTAGCCATATTTGCAACCTCACTGCTTCGCTTTCTGTATAGATGGTTGGGAATCACTTTATTCCCGAGGGATGATGTAAGGATTGTTAGAGAAGTTGATTTAAGAATATTGTATGCCATGGCACATAAAATTCAAGTATCACCCGTGAAATCCATGGTAGAACATTGGATATCTACACCCTCAAGAGTTGGCTCATTTGATTTTACATCTATCATTACAAAATTTTGTATTTATCTTGAAATGCTTGATGGCTTTAATCAGTACATAACCACCCCTAAAACCATCCTAGATGGAAAGTATTTTATTAAGGCACACATTATTGCTGGTGGTCCCCAAGGAACAATTGAATTTAAATTCTAGAATACTACTGCATGACTCACCATACCATGTGCAGAATTAAAATTGTATCGGGGCCACCCTTTAGTACCTAACATTGCAGGGGTAGGTGGACGCTGGAGTTTTACAAGACCTGTTACTCGTGGACGAGCACGAGCTGCACAGCCTGATGAACAGTCTGAAGAAGACGAAAGTACTTATGCAGGCAGCTCAAATGCAATACAGACATCTAGTTCTGGAGGGAGACGCCGTTCAGGGGCACAAAGTGCCAGATTCTCTCACTTCATCTTTTCAGGATGCATGGACCCGAAGTCACCATCATGACATGGAACTGCACACCAACCAATTTCGTGTGCTGCGGACCGGCCATGAAGCCATTCATAACATCACAGTACAAACCCAGCAGCAGCTCCGGGGCTTTCGGGAGCAGAGTGGTAGACAGTGGGCCGCTCTCTACGCACACCATAACATGCCACTACCACCATATATACCGCAACATCTACTGTCTACCACTGTCTATCATACATGTGGTAGTGGCACGTTATGGTGTGCGTAGAGAGCGGCCCACTGTCTACCACTCTGCTCCCGAAAGCCCCGGAGCTGCTGCTGGGTTTGTACTGTGATGTTATGAATGGCTTCATGGCTGGTCCACTAGCACACCAAATTGGTTGGTGAGCAGTTCCATGTCATGACGGTGACTTCAGGTTCCTGCATCCTGAAAAGATGAGTGAGAATCTGGCACTTTGTGCCCCTGACGGGCGTCTCCCTCCAGAAGCTGCCCGCATAAGTACTGTCATCTTCTTCAGACTGTTCGTCAAGTTGTGCAGTTCATGCTCGTCCACGAGTAACAGGTCCTGTAAAACTCCAGCGTCCACCTACTCCTGCAAAGTTAGGTACTAAAGGGTGGCCTCGATACAATTTTAATTCTGCACATGGTAAGGTGAGTCTTGTAGTAGTATTATGGAATTTAAATTCAATTGTTCCTTGGGGACCACCAGCAATAATGTGTGCCTTAATAAAATACTCTACATCTTGGATGGTTCTAGGGGTGGTTATGTAATGATTAAACCCATCAAGCATTTCAAGGTAACTACAAAATTTTGTAATGATAGATGTAAAGTCAAATGAGCCAACTCTTGAGGGTGCAGATATCCAATGTTTTACCACGGATTTCACAGGTGATACTCGAATTTTATGTACCATGGCATACAATATTCTTAAATCAACTTCTCTAACAATCCTTACATCATCCCTGGGAATAAAGTGATTCTCAACCATCTATACAGAAAGCGAAGCGTGAGGATTGCAAATAGGGCTAGTACGTGCCTTGCCCATTGTGTTTTCCCCCGTTATCTCATGCCAAAATTCAAGCTTATTAAATCCTTGATAGAAGCTTCCAAATTTGTGGTGCAATTTATAAAGCCCAGAAAGGCGCTAAATTGATCCCATTGAAGATTAAATTCTTGAACAGACAAGCGAAAATAAATGGTGTCTCTAGTAATTTGCACATTGCTCATGAATTCTAAAGTGAGAAGCTTGCTACCTGGGTAATTAGCAAAATTCTAAAATTCACCCCAACCTATTGCACCAAATACATCAAAGAATTCCTCATACATACCTGTGAGTTGGAGAAGTCCAGAATCAATTACCTTGGCATGCCCGAAGTTGCGGTTGTGAATCGAGTCGAGGGTGAGTAATTCTTGAGCCGTGACCCAAATGCCTGTTTGTGGGTCCTATGTTCTGACAGGTTGTTCTTCTTCATCAGACCGTTCATTGCCTGCGCCATGATCATGAGGTGATTGCTCAATGTCCTGCTCGCTGTTGCTCTGCACAGGCAAAGTTGCTCTAGAAATTTGTTCATCTTATGACCCCGAGAGCCGTATCTCAGTGTCATGGGAGGATTGTCCTTCCCGTGATGAACGTCGCGATGAACTCTCACTTAGTGTTGTGCATACTTTCCTTGCTGCGGCTTTGAGTGGGTTCTTCATGCTTGCACAGAGAAAGAGGCGAACAAAGCTAGGACAAGAATGGGTTAGCTTAAATTGATGGACCTTCTTACCGGGTGAGTGCCTCTCTCTAATCCTTCAGGAGGGGAACCGCTTGATTGGAGAGAGATTAATCAAGCAAGTGCTTTTGAGTGTGGAAGTTCTCTAGAGTTTATGAGGATGGCAAACAACTCTCCTTCGTGTGTTTTTAAAATGAGTGTGAGAGGATGAGGAGGAGTGGGTCTTTCATAGGTCGGCCGAGCCCCACCCTCAATCATGTTGCACAAATAATTGATGGGTCGTGTCGCATGTGGAAAGCAGAGAAAGTTGGCGTGATGGGAGGCAACCTCATGGGTCGGCCAATCCCCCACCCATCACCTCAATTTGCAATAGACCAAAGTTTGGTGTCGCAGGCAGGTTCACATGCTGGAGGAGCACTCTAGTGGTGGATTGTTCCCAGGCTTATATTTTTGCTCAAGTGGAGTGCATGGTGGAATGGAGAAAGAACAAAAGGAGGGAGCAAGACATGACCAAGATGGTTGGCCACATGCTCATGAATTTTTCCCGGGAGAGCTCATGTGATTTGCAAATTACTAAGCAAGGTTTTGGTACTCTTCTCCCATGATTAGCAAAATGGGATCACTAAAGTAATTGCATGCATGAAATCTACGAGAGAGTGAGTAGGGAGCATGGATGAGATGTAAACATTTCACAATATTCCCTAGGTCCCTATGCTAACAAGAGGACAAGAAAAAGCATGGTGATCGTTTTGTGTGCGCTCACATGGATGGATTAAGAAAGATTCTTTCATCAAATAAAATTCTGCTCCTACGTTGATCATGATTCCTTTGACTGCTTTGTTTATTTACTAAATCTCTTTTCTATTGCTAATCTCATACTTATGTTAAAAGATGAGAGAAAAAGGGCCACTTTGGCAGTTTGGCCAACCTCTCTCCTTGCCTATTAAAATTTTTAAATCAGTGCACTATGGATCATCGTGTTGTGTAGGCAAAGTGGATGGTTGTGGGACCCATGGAGGGGTCGGCCGACCCCTCCCTGGTCTCTACCCTAGGCTCGAATTTTATTCCATAGGTTTATTAACATGCTTTATTTGCGTTAAGTTAATCAAGGTCGAATATAAAAGAAGACGAAATAAATGCTGGATAAAAGAATTGCTTACTTACCTCGATGGAGGATTTACTTGTTTTTAAGTCCTTGGAGTAGGACTTCCTTCCTGTACCGGTGTTGTGAAGTGCCTTGGATGTGCAGCTAGTCGTACCACCTTTCTTTTTTGCAGACTCATTTGCTTTTTGCCCGTGGTTGTGATTTGGGCTTCTTCACGTTTGTCATAACAGCAAAGTTCTGCAATTCTCTTACTAGGATTAATGAGCATTGCTCGACCTTCGGCCAAAAGTGGAGATGTGTGTTTGCGTCCTCATGAGGATTTCCGCTAAATAGGTTGGCTCTTGCACCATATTAATAAGAGCTGGCTTGAGCTCAAAAGTGGCATCTCCCTAGTTAAACTGCGGACCGGTGTTGATGTTGTCAGCTGACGGTGTAGAATACTCGGAGATGGTCTTTTGGGCCATACCTTCTTTAGGTGAAAGTGCAGAGCCTCCTTACTTGAGTGATTTCAAAACTGAATCGGACTTCCACGAGGAGGCTGGACGAGGTCTAGAACTCCCGGTGGATGTCTCGGGATATTCTTTGGCTGTGGCTTGAAACTGGAGTCAACTCATATAATGCCATGCTTCACGATAAAGAGAAGCAAAGGCAAGGGTAAGCCCTCCTACAACTAATTGGTAATAAATTGATGATCGATTCCGGATTTGATCTTATTAAAATTTTTAGGCAATGCTTTCCCCGGCAATGGTGCTAGAAATGCTTGTTGACAATTCGTAGTGCAATCACTGAACATAGGGTGTTAGGCTATCTTTGATAACGGCGCCAGAAGTGCCTGTGGGTATTTCTTAAGTCTATTGGATAATTTCGCAAGCGCACAGAATATACCGCTGTAGCACTTCACCCGGGAGTATTCCAAGGTTTCGTTATTTATTTTATCCCAAGGGAGAGTGGTAGCTAGAAATGATAATAGGAAGAGATCTTTAATTCTATGTCTACGTAGTACAACTAGTGCAGAGGGGGTAATTGAAGTGTGATAGGAAGGTGATGATTCAAGGATAAACAAATGAGATGCTAAAAGATAACTAGTGTAGTATAGCTAGATGGGAGGACAACGAGTGAGAAAGGTTCCAGCGATTCAAGCTCTACTCCTGTGATCCAACCTTATCAAACAGATGAAATGACGAGGATTGCTACCTTACTACTTGTATTGCTAGGGATAGAGCAAGACAGTAGAGGTGAAAACATCTACCCGAAGCAACTATACTCTTATGGGAGCCTACCTTTTAAGAACTTACTTAAAACACGTGGTGGGATGCTAAGACTAGACAGGGCTGTCACCACCTGTGAGTACCCACAAACAATCTGTGCAGCAAGCGACAATCAAAGGTAAGATCTAGTCTAAGCACCATGCTTACACTAATTCTTACTAGTCTAGCTGTGATCAAGGCAACTAGAGCACCCTATGACAGGCGATCAAAAGCAAACAAGAGTTGGTTACAGGATCACAATCTAGTATGTAGCAACTGTGAGATAAGATAAATCACAACAATACTATTGCAACAATAATATTGCACAAAGTAAATACTTAGTAAAGTAAAGTAAGAATATTATATTAATATAAGTCTGTCTTAAAAAGAGAAAGGTACAAGGGATATACCAGACTCTCCAGAAGACGACTCCGGAGACCCCGAGCTTAGCTCGACTCAACTCTAACTCTCACACTAGACTACACTACTACTAGAATTGGAACTACACTATTCCTCACTTGTATCTTGAATGAATCATGCCTTGATAGGGTGGAGGCTGCCTCTATTTATAAGGGGAAGTGGAGAGGTGCCACGTCAGCGATCCACATGTTCCTCCATTCTCCTCCTTTGGATAAACCGCCTCAAAACCGAGTTAAGACGGACGATGGGGATTGAGGCAGCTGCATGGAGGCATGCACAAGGTCGGTGGAGTATGGCGGTGGGCTAAAGCCACCAAGGGGGGTCGGCCGACCCCCTATGATAGGCTGGGCCCACCACTATGGTCCCCACTTGTCATAGAGCATGGCCATGTGCTAGTTTTGTCTTGGTCTTGTCAGTTCACGCCTTGATCCATGTACTTTGATTTTCCACCGTTGAATGAAAGCATAACTTTGATCCAAAGGTGGAAATGAGCTGGATGGTGTGTCACATGGATCGTGCCATGTCAGCAGAGCTGAGGAGGCCCCACACATGGGTCGGCCAACCCATGTATGGGCCCATCTTGACCTTTACTTTCTCTTATACGATTCCATGTGTCATGCCTTGAAATGTGATAGCTTGAAGCCACAATATGTGGGTCGGCCGACCCACTCATGGGTCCTTCAGAGGCTCCTTTTGACCTGTTTGGTCTTCTCTGCAATCAAAAGCTAAGAGTACAAGTGAAACCAGTTATTGGATAAAATATGTTCATGTCATGCTAATCTTCCATCAAAACCGAGGCCTGTTGACGGTGTTTAATTGTGTAATTTTATAGCTTATTCACCGTCAACATCCACCGAGGCTAAGTTTAATTGTTTGCTCGAGACAAGCAAAGGTTAAGCTTGAGGGATCTTGTTGACAGTGAATAAGTTATAAAACTACAAGGGCTACGGTTCATCCCTCCGGCCTATATAAACAGCCCTAGACCCCCAGGGTTTCATATCGATGATCCTCCAAGTCATTTGAACCAGAAGAGAAGATGCTCTCTCCACAAGAGATTAGGGTTACACACTCAAATTTCTAGTTAGACCGAGCTAGTAGCTTCAAGTAGACTTGAGCCTGCGGCTCAGGATTCTGGATCTCCTGTCTACTAGAGGCCGGTAATTCCGTTGTGTTTCCTATTGTTATGACTTTATACTGTTTCAATACTATATTTCTGTTTGTTATGTTCCTAGTTTATTCTACTAGTATATTTGATATAGTCATGATTGGTAATGGGTTTATGCATGAGATCACAAAGCATCTAATTCAATACTCGAGTGAATTAGGTGGTCGACATTATAGAGGCATGGTGCTTAGATATTGTTTGCCTACGAATGCTGCTTTATATATCGGGTATGTGGTAGATCGCGGATATGATACTACCCGTTGAGTCCATTGCAGTCCACTCCCGTATGTAGAGAGAGTAGAACATGATTATGATGGTAGACCTGCTATATTCTTGATCTTCCTGAGCAATGTTCCTTATGCATAGATAAAGAGTCATTATGCTATATGATTGTATATTTGGTAGAGTAGATGAAAGACTTAATAAAATAGGAATAACATAAGATTTCAATTTCTTAATTAATCTCCTGGTATGGTTGACTTTAATAATGAGTAGTCCATGTCTATCTCTGAAAAGTTATTTAAGCCTTTATCCTAATTATATATATATATAGGGAAATTATTTCCTACTCTCAGGGAGTAGTTACTCCCATGTTTATATCTCAAGATTTTGGGTATGTATGACCAAACAAAGTATATGTATTCGAAGTATATGATCATACTAGACCATCTAGGGTGATATCTATGTTAAGTATGTGTGCATACATAGAGTATGCTGGTTATACTTATTTTATATAGTACAGTAGTGGCATTTTAATAATATATTAAAAAATATGGGTTCGTTTGATAATTTTTTGCGTAGGAATATTTGGAGTATCTTAATATGAGTATATAAACATACTTAAAGTGATAAATAAGTATGAACTTATATGCAATATGGGTTTTTGAAGATGGGAGTAACTACTCCTGCGAGTATAGAAAATGCACCTAACTTAACAAATATAGTAATCCCTCAAATTCAAATTTAAACAACCTGGCTCTGATACCACACAGCAATGGGTATATGGATATTCAAGATATTCAAACTATTCAGACTCGAATTCGAAATTCAGATATTCAAAATTTGAGTTACTATTCACGGCACCATTCAAATTCCGCGGTCACTATTCAAATTCGCTGCACTATTCAAATTAATTGGCATATTCAAATTCGAATATGAACAATGCACGAGAACTGACCTCAGTGGCTCACACACCCAAACTTAGACACTATTCAAGGCACTAGGCCTTGCCTTTTGTGAGTAAGTAGGACGCTTGCGCGAATTAGTCGTGCATGTGATTAGTGAATATGCGTGCAGGTTATGCGTATGCGGGTTATTCTCAGAATCTTTGCAGACCTTCAGTGGATGGCAGTGCGGCGGTCGTCTCGTCGTTCTGGTGTCGAATGCTTTGCGCCCAGCCTCTCCTTTTATAAGCGCTGAGGATCCTTCTGTTTTGCAAACATCAATCAATCGGGCGTGGAAGACCATACCCAAGAATATCCACTGCCACACGATTTTGATTAATGTTTTGCAACATCAATCAATCGGGCGTGGAAGAGCATACCAAAGAATATCCAGTGCCAGACGTGAAGTCATTGCGCAGCATACGACAGCGCAAAAAGGAATATACATCATCTCTGCTATAGCCAGGACAATTATTGAAGACAGCTGTACCGTTCAGGTGTCCAGGCAACAGTGCCAGAGAATAATTGAAGATGCTCCAGAAGACGCTGAAGACATGTCCGCACTCCAGAAGGCTCTTCAGCGGCTATAAAAGGAGAAGCCGGGCGCATGCTCTAGAAGCACCACAGGAGGCAAACCACGAAGCCTTCACCATCATCGCATCCACTGAAGACCTTCAGCACTCCATTCCACCATCCACCATGCATAGCCATAATAATTTGATTAATGTTTTGCAACATCAATCAATCGGGCGTGGAAGACCATACCCAAGAATACAGACGTGAAGACATTGCGCGGCAGATGACAACGCAAAAGGAATATACAGCATCTCTGCTGAAGCTAGGACAATCATTGAAGACAGTTGTACCATCTAGGTGTCCAGGCAATAGTGACAGAGATTATTACACGTTCGCACTCTAGAAGACTCTGAAGACACGGAGGCGCTCCAGAAGGATCTTCAGCGCTTATAAAAGGAGAGGCCAGGCGTAAAGCATTCGACACCAGAACGACGAGATGACCGCCGCACTGCCATCCACTGAAGGCCCGCAACCTCCACCACCACTCCACCATCCACCATGCATAGCACTAACTCAGAGCCCCCCTGAGTGCATCCACCATTAGCCGTAATAGTAGTGATCCACTGCCGCTGTATTAAGGCAGTGCGGCGGTCGTCTCGTCGTTCTGGTGTCGAATGCTTTGCGCCCAGCCTCTCCTTTTATAAGCGCTGAGGATCCTTCTGGAGCGCCTCCGTGTCTTCAGAGTGTTCTGGAGTGCGGACGTGTAATAATCTCTGCCACTGTTGCCTGGACATCTGGACGGTATAGCTATCTTCAATAATTGTCCTGCCTATAGCAGAGATGCTGTATATTCCTTTTGCGCTGTCATCTGCCGCGCAATCTCTTCACGTCTGTATTTTTTCATGAGTATGGTTTCATGTTCTTTAATTCATTATCTTTGATTATATTTTTAAGATAAGCTAATTTTCTAATAAGAAAGACTTGTTTTTCTCTAATTGCAGGCCATTTACAAAGCATAGAGGTATTATATTCTCCACGTATTTTCTTTAGTATTTGTTCATAATATTCAATCTCATTTTGTATATTTTTCATTATAAAAGTATTGACAGTCTTTCCTGTATTCACTTCTGAATGTAACTTAACAAATATAGTAATCCCTCAAATTCAAATTTAAACAACCTGTCTCTAATACCACATAGTAATGGGTATACGAATATTCAAGATATTCGAACTATTCAGACTCGAATTCAAAATTCCGATATTCAAAATTCGAGTTACTATTCATGACACTATCTAAACTCAGCGGTCACTATTCAAATTCGCTCTACTATTCAAAATAATTGGCACTATTCAAATTCGGAATATGAACAACGCGCGAGCATTCACACGGGAGTGGCTCAGGCACCAAATGACTTTCACTATTTGTTAGTGCTAGTTTCAGTGGGGCTAACACCGGCTAGTAAATATGTGTTTTGCGGTTGAGGCTACGGATGGTGTGCAGGGGGAACACGGGGATTATACTGGTTCAAGCCAAGCAAGCCCTACGTCCAGTGGAGAGGAGAGTCGTGTTGCCTTGCACCGGGGTGCTTGTAGTAGGGGGTTACAAGCTAGGCGGGAGAGGGAAGTTCTCCCAGGTCTCTTGTGTTGTCTAAGTGTATGCAAGTCGTTTGCTGTTGGTGTGTATGTATGGGTGAGAACTTAGGACTTCCGGGGGTGTCTTCTAAAGCTGGCCTCTGCTCTCCCTTTTATAGTCGCAAGGGAGGGGTAAGGGCAGCGCTTACAATGCTATATATGTTACAGTGAGGAGTTGCTCTTCCTCGTTTGACTATGGTCAGCTACGGTCATTTCTCCGCGTCTCCGGGGTATGGCCGTAGTGGTTCGCACGATCTTGGTGAGTTCCGAGGCAGCTACAGTCGTCGGATTATGGCACGCCATAGGGTCATAGCTGATGGCTGTCCTTCCGCACGATGTGACAAGAGGGCGAGTCGTCTCGGGGCGTTGTCTCCCAAGGCTCGGGACTCCTGAAGGCGTGATGGGATGGAGCAGGGTGATATCTCCCCTTGGGCGTATTTCCGGTCTTTGAACAGTACTTCCCGAGGGTCAGGTGGGCCCGGATGGAAGGCGTGCTCGTCCTTTCGAGTGGACAGTGCAGTAGGCGCTTTTTCTGTTCTTGCGTATTCCGTCGTCAGGCGCTCGGACTGTCACAGTTGGAGTTGATAGACCCCGGCAGAAAACGGGGCGGCGCACCGTAGACCATACCTTGGAGAGGACGGCCGTAGTGGGCCTATCAAATCCGGTGCCAGGGAAATCCTGACAGGTGGTATGGCCGTCAGGGGCGTGCGAAGCACAGTCGCGTCGAGAATCTCGCCTGACGGGACAGTGCCTGTAAAGTGGTCAGAGAGGTCTCTTGTGGTCCAAGATTGCTCTGCTGACATCACCGGTGCCTTGAATGCCTTTGTGAGATTGCACTCGAGGGGGATGGGGAAGCTCGGGTGAATCGGAGAATGGGCGCCGAGGGCGCCGCTCTCCCGAGCTCTCCCGGGGAGGCTTGGGCGAATTGGAGATTTGGCGTTGAGGGTGCCGCTCTCCCGAGCTCTCTCGAGGAGGCTCGGGCGAATCGGAGAATTAGTGCCGTGGGTGCCGCTCTTCCGAGCCCTCCCGGGGAGGCTCGGGCGAATCGGAGAACTGGCTGTCATTGGTGCAATGACGTCGTGGGCCTCTGTAGACGCGGCCTTCGTGGGCTTCCACTGGCCTTACTTGGGCCGGGCCGCGTTGGGAATGATCGTTTTTGCATTGAAGTTGGGTACCCAAAACTTTGGTACCCGACACTATTCAAGCCACTAGGCCTTGCTTTTTGTGGAGTATGCAGGATGCGCGAGTGCGCGATTAATGAATATTCTTGACTAGAGAGTATGCGCGCAGGTTATGCGTATGCAGATTATTGTCAGGATCTTTGCAGGCTGGCGAGACTAAATTTTTCTGCCCGGTCTTGTGCTATGGTTTGTGTGGATCCTACTCGGTACTCACCGATGCGTCGCCGGCTCGCTTCAGGAATCAGGCTAGCCAGCTTTCATCCCTCGCTATCCCCGAACACGGACACACGGAACTCAAGCCCTATCATCTCCCCAGGCAGTTCCGCCCGAAGGGAACACTTCTCTACGCAAACAGTGTTCTCTAAAACGCCGCTACCATGGGCTAACACGAGAACAGACACACGCAGACGTTTGTCCTCTAGGGTCCCTAGCATAGAGGGTTCGTCCCGCATGAACGAGCTCGAAGGAAGGCAGGGAACAAAACAGAAAAGCTTAATTCATTTTCACGGAAACAGGCTTACATATGGCTTTCCTTTCGGGAAGCCCCAAGCAACTAGCACAAACCTTAATTACCTTACAAGGACGCGTGCGCGATTAGTCGTGCACGTGATTAGTGAATATGCATACTGTTCATATTCCGAATTTAAATAGTGCCAATTAATTTGAATAGTGCAGCGAATTTGCATAGTGACCACGGAATTTAAATAGTGCCATGAATAGTAACTCAAATTTTGAATATCTGAATTTCGAATTCGAATCTGAATAGTTCGAATATCTTGAATATCCGTATACCCGTTGCTGTGTGGTGTCGGAACCAGGTTGTTTAAATTTGAATTGAGGGATTACTAATATTTGTTAAGTTATATTCAGAAGTGAATACAGGAAAGACTGTCAATACTTTTATAATGGAAAATATACAAAATGAGATTGAATATTATGAACAAATATTAAAGAAAATACGTGGAGAATATAATACCTCTATGCTTTGTAAATGGCCTGCAATTAGAGAAAAAGAAGTCTTTCTTATTAGAAAATTAGCTTTTCTTAAAAATATAATCAAAGATAATAAATTAAAGAATAAATATTCTAAGATACCTGTTGTAACAAAGGGACAAGAATTTGAGGTAAATCGGGAAGATAAGGAGAATTGTAGAGTTAAAGAAGTGGTTCAGAATAATAAAACTAGTTATGCCATAAATAAATAAAGTCAGTGGCAAGCTAATGAAGATATTTTAGAAAGCTACGAAGAAGAAGTAGAGGAAGAAAATAATGCCGAAATGTTATAATGACTTTATAAATTCTTTAGATGATGTTGAATTATGTAATTTAGATAATGCTATGGAAGGATCAGATATAATAGAGAATATCAATGGTTCTGAAGAAGCAAAAACTGAATTAATGGATCAAGGTGACTGTGAGCATGATTTGGTAAAAGAAGAGGTGATTATAATATAAAATATAACTTCTGCATATATTATCCTAGTCAAGACAACAGAGCTACCTGCAATAAATAGTTTAAAGTAAGCATGTGTTTTATGTATAAAAGCATTTAATAAAAAATGCAGACAAGAGTTAGAATTAGAATCTGATGATAAAATATTATCAAGTAGAGTCAGAAATTTAGAAAATAGAGTAAATAGTTTAGAAGTTGAATTAGAAGAACTAAGAAGTAAAATTGAGATCAATGAAATAAATAAAATTGAAGATAATACTATTGGCAATACTGAGCTAAGGATCAAATGATAATAAATAAAAAGAATGATAAAGTAAAACAATTAAAAGATGCCATAATAAGTTTTGGTAGCAAATATATAGTTAAATTGTCCATTTAAAGAAATTATAGGAATAAGAATACCAGTAAAGATAAAATTAAAACCTCCGGTCACTTATAAAATATTAGCTCTAGTAGATACTGGGTGCACAAAGAATATTATTCATGACAAATATTTTGTAAGATGTCCAGAAATAGTTCATACAATAGAACAAAATAAAACAGAAATATCTACTGATATGTCTGGAATGAAAAAGGTCCATAATCAACTAGCCAACAATATTGAGATTCAAATAAATAATGCAAAATATATACTTGATGAAATTACAATAAGAGATTTATCCATGATAAATGATGATATGATATTAGGTCTAAGATTTTTACAATTCTCATTATAGACAACAATCATACATGAGCAAGGAATTACATTTATTCCTTATCGAGACAATATTCCATATATAACAGAAGTACGAAAAACTATAAACTCTAATTTGGGAAAATCTAATTTGGAACTCCAAGGATCAGGAGATGAAATCCCTGATAAGTATATAGATGAAGAGTTAGGTGAAAATATAGAAGAATTTCATATAGCAAATACATACACAGAATGTATCAGTTTAGAATCATTATCACCAAAATCTAAGAAAGATATAGATAAAATTGTACAAAAATTAGAGGATATTCAAATAATTGGAGAAATACCAATGAAATATTGGGATAAAAATGGTATAGTATGTAAAATCAATATAATAAATCCTGTTTATATAATTAAGACAAGTCCGATAGAAGTAACACCAAAGGACATAGAAAGAATTTAAGATGCATAATGAAGAATTACTAAAATTAGGAGCAATAAGAGAAAGCAAGAGTCCTCATAGATCAACTGCCTTTATAATAAGAAATCATGCTAAAATAGTTAGAGGAAAGGCAAGAATGATTATTAATTATAAAAGGCTAAATGATAATACTATAGATGATGCCTATAATATTCCTAATAAATAAGAATGGATAAGTAGGATACAAGGAAGTAAATATTTCTCAAAATTTGATTTAAAGGCTGAGTTTTGGCAAGTAAAAATAGCAGAAGACTCAATAGAATGGACTGCATTCACATCTCCTCAAGGACATTTTGAATGGTTTAGTAATGCCTTTAGAATTAAAAAATGCCCCTGCTTTATTTTAAAGAAAAATACAGAATATTTTTAATGAAAAACAGAATTCATATTAGTTTACATAGATGATCTTTTGATCTTTTCAAAATCATATAAAGAGCATATTGCCCATTTAAAAATATTCTTTAGAAAGGTAGAACAGCATGAGTTAATACTTCCTAAAAAGAAAATGGAAATATGCAAGGAAAAGATAAATTTCTTAGGTCATGAAATTAGAGAAGGAAAAATTTATTTACAAGATTATATCGCAAAGAAAAAATTACAATTTCCTGAAGTCATGAATGACAAGAAAACCTTATAGCAATTTTTAGGAATAGTAAACTATGCTAGAAATTATATTGAAAACTTAGCCAAACTAGCTGCACCATTATATGCTAAATTCAGGAAAAAAAGACAAAAGCATTTTAACTCAGAAGTGAAAAATTAGTAACAATTATAAAAGAAAATTTAAAGACTTAAAACCCTTAGAATTACCATTAGATGATAATTATTTCATTATAGAAACAGACGCATCTGAAGTAGGATAGGGTGCTATATTAAAACAAAAGCCTAATAAGTACTCTCCAAAATCATATGAAAAAAATATGCAGATATGCTTTAGGGAAATATAAGTTAAAAACTATAAACAATACAGATAGAGAAATTTTAGTTGTAGTTAATGCTATAAATGCCTTTAGACTATACCTAGGATTTAAAGAATTCACAGTAAGGACAGATTGTGAAGCTATATGTAGATACTATAATAAAATCAATAGTAAGAAAAATTTAATAAGGAGATGGGTTTTATTCGAAGATATTATTACGGGGAACACTTATAAAGTAATTTTTGAGCATATAAATGATAAAGATAATACCTTACCTGATATATTTTCACGATCATCTATTTTGCAAGAATGAAGAGAGGACAAAGCCCTAGTGGGGGTGAAAGTTTCAGCTTTGGAACTGATAATAAGTTAAGAATTTTCCCACCAAATACTTATAAATTCAAGCCCAAAAACCATATTGTCCTAGATGATGTACAAGAATGTATTTTAGACAATTTCTGGTTTAATATAATAATAAAAGAAAAGACAGAGGATATATGCTAACAATACTCAATAGTCTAGCCGAATATTTTCATATGGTAAATGGTATCATACAACCAAAATAATCATCTGAGAATACATAAAAAAGCTATATATGTTATATATAGAGGAAAGAGACCAGGAATTTATATATCATTCGAACAAGTAATAGCTCAACAAATGGAGAAATAGAAAGATGGAGGAGTATCATGGAAAAAATATTAGATGTGGAGCAAGCTCTTACATATGCAAGAAGTATGCTGGGAGTAAACTATTTCCTAGAGCCTGCAGCTAAAGAATACATTCAAAAATATAAGAAGGCAAATGATGTGAAGATGAATATACCAAGAGTAAATATACGAGAAGAAGGATCTTCAAAAATACCCACATCTAAAGATGTAGTAAGAAATGAGGTGATATCAAATGAAGAAATTATTGAAAGAAAGTTGAAAGAAAAGATAGAATCAATAATTCCTTCAATGAAGAAAAATATAAAGGAAGAAATTTTACGAGAAATAAGAGGTGAGATAGATTAAAATAGTGAAAATATAACGAAAGACTATGAAGATAGTATAAAGAAAGATTATGAAGAATATATAAAGAAAGATTACGAATCTAAAATGAATTTTCAGGTAACTGATATTGATAATGATGAAGACATGTTAGATATTGCTGGTCATGGGCAAAAACCAGAATTCTAAATTTAAGCTTGGCCAGAAATAAAAATAAATACATACAGAAAATATACTCTCAGTGTTGATAAAAATTAGCAACAATTTGGCTGTGGGAAAGAATAATGACACATGCCAGATTTTGATTAATGTTTTGCAAACATCAATCAATCGGGCGTGGAACACCATACCCATGAAACCATACTCGTGAAAAAATACAGACGTGAAGACATTGCGCGGCAGACGACAGCGCAAAAGGAATATACAGCATCCCTGCTATAGTCCAGGATAATTATTGAAGACAGCTATACCGTCCAGATGTCCAGGCAACAGTGACAGAGATTATTACACGTCCGCACTCCAGAAGACTCTGAAGACACGGAGGACGCTCAAGAAGGATCCTCAACGCTTATAAAAGGAGAGGCCGGGCGCAAAGCATTCGACACCAGAACGACGAGACGACTGCCGCACTGCCATCCACTGAAGGCCTACAACCTCCACCACCACTCCACCATCCACCATGCATAGCACTAACTCAGAGCCCCTCTGAGTGCATCCACCATTAGCCGTAATAGTAGTAATCCACTGCCGCTGTATTACTCCACTCCCTCTATGTAAATTAGAGAATAAAGGAAGTCCAGTGATCTTCCTGCGCTTGTAAGGATAATTAAGATTTGTGCTAGTTGCTTGGGGCTTCCTGAAAGGGAAAGACGTATGTAAGCCTGGTTCCATGGAAATAAATTAAACTTTCCTGTTTTTGTTCCCTGCCTTCCTTCGAGTTCGTTCATGCGGGATGAAGTCTCTATGCCAGGGACCCAAGAGGAGAAACCTTAGCCCATGGTAGCGGCGTTTAGAGAACCCTGTTTGCGCAGAGAAGTGTTCCCTTCGGGTGAAACTGCCTGGAGAGACGATAGGGCCTGAGTTCTGTGTGTCCATGTTCAGGGATAGCGAGGGAAGAAAGCTGGCTAGCCTGGTTCCTGAAGCGAGCTGGCGACGCATACGGTGAGTACCAAATAGGATCCACACAAACCATAGCACAAGACCGGGCAGAAAAGTTTGGTCTCGCTAGCCTGCAAAGATCCTGAGAATAATCCGTATACGCATAACCCGCACGCATACTCTCTAGTCAAAAATATTCATTAATCGCGCACTCCTGTATCCTGCATACTCCACAAAAAGCAAGGCCTAGTGCCTTGAATAGTGAAAGTCATTTGGTGCCGGAGCCACTCTCGGGTGAGTGCTCGCGCGCTGTTCAAATTCTGAATTTGAATACTGCCAATTAATTTGAATTGTGCAGCGAATTTGAATAGTGACAGTGGAATTTGAATAGTGCCATGAACAGTAACTCGAGTTTTGAAAATTTTAATTTTGAATTCGAGTCAGCAATGGGTATACGGATATTGAAAATATTCGAACTATTCGGACTCGAATTCGAAATTCAGATATTCAAAATTCGAGTTACTATTCACGGCACTATTCAAATTCCGCGGTCACTATTCAAATTCGCTGTACTATTCAAATTAAGTGGCATTATTCAAATTCGGAATATGAACAGCGCGTGAGCACTCACCTCAGTGGCTCAGGCACCCAAACTTGGACACTATTCAAGGCACTAGTCCTTGCCTTTTATGAGTATGCAGGACGCGTGCGCGATTAGTCGTGCATGTGATTAGTGAATATGCGTGCGGGTTATATGTATGCGGGTTATTCTCGGGATCTTTACAGGCTGGCGAGACCAAACTTTTCTGCCCGGTCTTGTGCTATGCTTTGTGTGGATCCTACTCGGTACTCACCGTATGCGTCACCGGCTCGCTTTAGGAACCAGGTTAGCCAGCTTTCTTCCCTCGCTGTCCCCGAACACGGACACACGGAATTCTGGCCCTATCGTCTCCCCAGGCAATTCCACCCGAAGAGAACACTTCTCTGCGCAAACAGGCTTCTCTAAAACGCCGCTACCATGGGCCAACACGAGAACAGACACACGCAGAGGTTTCTCCTCTAGGGTCCCTAGCATCTAGGCTTCATCCCGCATGAACGAGCTCGAAGGAAGACAGGGAACAAAACAGAAAAGCTTAATTCATTTCTACGGAAACAGGGTTACATACGGCTTTCCCTTTCGGGAAGCCCCAAGCAACTAGCACAAACCTTAATTACCTTACAAGCGCAGGAAGATCACTGAACTTCCTTTATTCTCTAATTTACACAGAGGGCGTGGAGTAATACAGCGGCAGTGGATCACTACTATTACGGCTAATGGTGGATGGACTAAGAGGGGCTCTGACTTAGTGCTATGCATGGTGGATGGTGGAGTGGTGGTGGAGGTTGCAGGCCTTCAGTGGATGGCAGTGCGGCGGTCGTCTCTTCGTTCTGCTATCGAATGCTTTGCGCCCAGCCTCTCCTTTTAGAAGCACTGAGGATCCTTCTGGAGCGCCTCCGTGTCTTCAGAGTCTTCTGGAGTGCGGACGTGTAATAATCTCTGTCACTATTGCCTGGACACCTGGACGGTACAGCTATCTTCAATAATTGTCCTGGCTACAGCAGAGATGTTGTATATTCCTTTTGCGCTATCATCTGCAGCGCAATGTCTTCACATCTGTATTTTTTTCATGAGTATGGTTTCATGGGTATGGTCTTCCACGCCCGGTCGATTGATGTTTGCAACACATTAATCAAAGTCTGGCATGTGTCATTATTCTTTCCCCCGGCCGAATTGTTGATAATTTTTATCAACACTGAAGAGTATATTTCTTGTATGTATTTATTTTTATTTCTGGCCAAGCTTAAATTTAGAATTCTGGTTTTTGCCCATGACCAGCAATATCTAACATGTCTTCATCATTATCAATATCAGTTACCTGAAAATTCATTTTAGATTCGTAATCTTTCTTTATATATTCTTCATAATCTTTCTTTATACTATCTTCATAGTCTTTCGTTATATTTTAAATATTTTCATCTATCTCACCTCTTATTTCTCGTAAAATTTCTTCCTTTATATTTTTCTTCAACGAAGGAATTATTGATTCTATCTTTTCTTTCAACTTTCTTTCAGTAATTTGTTCATTTGATATCACCTCATTTCTTACTACATCTTTATATGTGGGTATTTTGAAGATCCTTCTTCTTGTATATTTACTCTTGGTATATTTATCTTCACATCATTTACCTTCTTATATTTTTGAATGTATTCTTTAGCTGCAGGCTCTAGGAAATAGTTTACTCCCAGCATACTTCTTGCATATGTAAGAGCTTGCTCCACATCTAAATATTTTTTTCACTATACTCCTCCATCTTTCTCTTTCTCCATTTGTTGAGCTATGACTTGTTCGAATGATATATAAATTCCTGCTCTCTTTCCTCTATATATAACATATATGGCTTTTTTCTCTATATTCTCAGATGATTGTTTTGGTTGTATGATACCATTTACCGTAAGAAAATATTCGGCTAGACTGTTGAGTATTGGTAGCATATATCCTTTGTTTTCTCTTTTATTATTATATTGAAACCAGAAATTGTCTAAAATACATTCTTGTACATCATCTAGGACAATATGGTTTCTGGGCTTGAATTTATAAGTATTTAGGTGGGAAAATTCTTAACTTATTATCAGTTCCAAAGCTGAAACTTTCACCCCCACTAGGGCTTTGTCCTCTCTTCATTCTTGCAAAATAGATGATCGTGAAAATATATCAGGTAAGGTATTATCTTTATCTTTTATATGCTCAAAAATTACTTTATAACTGTTCCCCGTAATAATATCTTCGAATAAAACCCATCTCCTTATTAAATTTTTCTTACTATTGATTTTATTATAGTATCTACATATAGCTTCACAATCTGTCCTTACTGTGAATTCTTTAAATCTTAGGTATAGTCTAAAGGCATTTATAGCATTAAGTACAGCTAAAATTTCTCTATCTGTATTGTTTATAGTCTTTAACTTATATTTCTCTGAAGCATATCTGCATATTTTGTCATATGATTTTGGAGAGTACTTATTAGGCTTTTGTTTTAATATAGTACCCCCATCCTATTTCAGATGCGTCTGTTTCTATATTGAAATAACTATCATCTAATGGTAAGTCTAAGGGTTTTAAGTCTTTAACTTTTTCTTTTATAATTCTTACTAATTTTTTATCTTCTAAGTTAAAATGCTTTTGTCCATTTTTCCTTAATTTAGCATATAATGGTCCAGCCAGTTTGACTAAGTTTTCAATATAATTTCTAGCATAGTTTATTATTCCTAAAAATTGTTGTAAGGTTTTCCTGTCATTCATGACATCAGGAAATTATAAAATTTTCATTTGCGATATGATCTTACAAATAAATTTTTCCTTCTCCAATTTCGTGACCTAAAAAATTTATCTTTTCCTTACATATTTCCATTTTCTTTTTAGAAAGTATTAACCCATGCTGTTCTCCCTTTCTAAAGAATGTTTCTAAATGGGCAATATGCTCTTTATATGATTTTGAAAGGATCAAAAGATCATCTATATAAACTAATATGAATTCTTGATTTTCATTAAAAATATTCTGCATTTTTCTTTGAAATAAAGCAGGGGCATTTTCTAATCCTAAAGGCATTACTAACCATTCAAAATATCCTTGAGGACATGTGAATGCAGTCCATTCTATTGACTCTTCTGCCATATTTACTTGCCAAAACCCAGCCTTTAAATCAAATTTTGAGAAATATTTACTACCTTGTATCCTATTTATCCATTCTTGTTTATTAGGAATATTGTAGGCATTATCTATAGTATTATCATTTAGGCTTTTATAATTAATAACCATTCTTGACTTTCCTCTAACAATTTCAGCGTGATTTCTTACTATAAAAGAAGCTGATCTATGAGGACTCCTGCTTTCTCTTATTGCTCCTAATTTTAGTAATTCTTCAATATGCATCTTAAATTCTTCTATATCCTTTGGTGTTGCTTCTATCGGACTTGTCTTAATTATATAATCAGGATTTATTATATTGATTTTACATACTATACCATTTTTATCCCAATATTTCATTGGTATTTCTCCAATTATTTGAATATCCTCTAATCTTTGTACAATTTTATCTATATCTTTTTTAGATTTTATATCTCTATATCAGTTTGGTGATAATGATTCTAGACTGATACATTCTGTGTGTGTATTTGCTATATAAAATTCTTCTATATTTTCACCTAACTCTTCATCTATATACTTATCAGGGATTTCATCTCCTGATCTTTGGAGTTCCAAATTAGATTTTTTCCAAATTAGAGTTTATAGTTTTTCGTACTTCTGTTGTATATGGAATATTGTCTTGATAAGGAATAAATGTAATTCCTTGCTCATGTATGATTGTTGTCTGTAATGAGAATTGTAAAAATCTTAGACCTAATATCATATCATCATTTATCATGGATAAATCTTTTATTGTAATTTCATCAAGTATATATTTTGTATTATTTATTTGAATCTCAATATTATAGGCTAGTTGATTATGGACCTTTTTCATTGCAGGCATATCAGTAGATATTTCTACTTTATCTTGTTCTATTGTATGAACTATTTCTGGACATCTTACAAAATATTTGTCATGAATAATATTCTTTGTGCACCCAGTATCTACTAGAGCTAATATTTTATAAGTGACCGTAGGTGTTAATTTTACCTTTACTGGTATTCTTATTCCTATAATTTCTTTAAATGGCAATTTAACTATATATTTGCTACTAAAACTTATTATGGCATCTTTTAATTGTTTTACTTTATCATTCTTTTTATTTATTATCATTTGATCCTTAGCTCAGTATTGCCAATAGTATTATCTTCAATTTTATTTATTTCATTGATCTCAATTTTACTTCTTAGTTCTTCTAATTCAACTTCTAAACTATTTACTCTATTTTCTAAATTTCTGACTCTACTTGATAATATTTTATCATCAGATTCTAATTCTAACTCTTGTCTCTATTTTTTATTAAATGCTTTTATACATAAAATACATGCTTGCTTTAAACATTTATTGCAGGTAGCTCTGTTTTCTTGACTAGGATAATATATGCAGAAGTTATATTTTATATTATAATCACCACTTCTTTTACCAGATCATGCTCACAGTCACCTTGATCCATTATTTCAGTTTTTGCTTCTTCAGAACCATTAATATTTTCTATTATTATATCTAATACTTCCATAGAATTATCTAAATTACATATTCAACATCATCTAAAGAATTTATAAAGTCATTATAACATTCGGCATTATTTTCTTCGTCTACTTCTTCTTCGTAGCTTTCTAAAATATCTTCATTAGCTTGCCACTGACTTTCTTTATTTATGGCACAACTAGTTTTATTATTCTGAACCACTTCTTTAACTCTACAATTCTCCTCATCTTCCTGATTTACCTCAAATTCTTGTCCGTTTGTTACAACAGGTATCTTAGAATATTTATTCTTTAACTCATTATCTTCGATTATATTTTTAAGAAAAGCTAATTTTCTAATAAGAAAGACTTCTTTTTCTGTAATTGCAGGCCATTTACAAAGCATAGAGGTATTATATTCTCCACGTATTTTCTTTAGTATTTGTTCATAATATTCAATCTCATTTTGTATATTTTTCATTATAAAAGTATTGACAGTCTTTCCTGTATTCACTTTTGAATGTAACTTAACAAATATAGTAATCCCTCAAATTCAAATTTAAACAACCTGGCTCTGATACCACACAGCAACGGGTATACGGATATTCAAGATATTCGAACTATTCAAACTCGAATTCGAAATTCAGATATTCAAAATTCGAGTTACTATTCATGGCACTATTCAAATTCTGCGGTCACTATTCAAATTCGCTACACTATTCAAATTAATTGGCGCTATTCAAATTTGGAATATGAACAGCGCGAGCACTCACCTCAGTGGCTCAGGCACCCAAACTTGGACACTATTCAAGGCACTAGGCCTTGCTTTTTGTGATTATGCAGGACGCATGCGCGATTAGTCATGCACGTGATTAGTGAATATGCGTGCGGGTTATGTGTATGCGGGTTATTCTCATGATCTTTGCAGGCTGGCGAGACCAAACTTTTCTGCCCAGTCTTGTGCTATTCTTTGTGTGGATCCTACTCGTTACTCACCGTATGCGTCGCCGGCTCGCTTCAGGAACCAGGCTAGCCAGCTTTCTTCCCTTGCTATCCCCGAACACGGACACACGGAACTCAAGCCCTATCGTCTCCTCGCGCAGTTCCACCCAAAGGGAACACTTCTCTGCGCAAACAAGGGTTATCTAAAATGCCAGTTACCATGGGCTAACATGAGAACAGACACACGCAGAGGCTTCTCCTCTGGGGTCCCTAGCATAGAGGCTTCATCCCGCATGAACGAGCTCGAAGGAAGGCAGGGAACAAAACAGGAAAGCTTAATTCATTTCCATGGAAACAGGCTTACATACGGCTTTCCCTTTCAGGAAGCCCCAAGGAACTAGCACAAACCTTAATTACCTTACAAGCGCAGGAAGATCACTGGACTTCCTTTATTCTCTAATTTACACAGAGGGGGTGGAGTAATACAGCGGCAGTGGATCACTACTATTACGGCTAATGGTGGATGGACTCAGAGGGGCTCTAAGTTAGTGCTATGCATGGTGGATGGTGGAGTAGTGGTGGAGGTTGCAGGCCTTCAGTGGATGGCAGTGCGGCGGTCGTCTCGTCGTTCTGGTGTCGAATGCTTTGCGCCCGGCCTCTCCTTTTATAAGCGCTGAGGATCCTTCTGGAGCGCCTCCGTGTCTTCAGAGTCTTCTGGAGTGCGGACGTGTAATAATCTCTGTCACTGTTGCCTAGACATCTGGACGGTATAGCTGTCTTCAATAATTGTCCTGACTACAGCAGGGATGCTGTATATTCCTTTTGCGCTGTCGTCTGCCACGCAATGTCTTCACGTCTGTATTTTTTCACGAGTATGGTTTCATGGGTATGGTCTTTACTCATGTTTAAGTAGTGCTATGTGATTGATTACTATCATAAGTATTGTATTTGCATCTATCCACTTATGCCTAACTCCATACCTTCTCCTTGTGGTAAACATATAAATCGACAATCCTAAAATACTCGAGTAAAATGCTACAATGGTATACATTAATCTGTGCGCTTGTAGATACTTTAATTCATAATCAATTGTATTTTTATTCTCTTTAGCCACTTGCATTGATAATAACTGCTTAGTATTATTCTAGGTAGGTTCCATACATGTCTCTTATATTCATGGTAGAGATGACAACTTAGTTATTGTAAAAGATATAGATTTAAAAGAGGTGGCTAAGTAATTAACCAAGTGACACTTAATTAATACCAACACTCGCCTGGAAAACAAGAGAGAAGATTGATAGCCCATGTTGTCCTGCAACATATTTTCAACTTCCAAAAAGAGAGGTATGTTTTCAAGGAGCAAAAGTAGCATTAAGATTTGCCACCATATACACCCATCATTCCACACACATGCACCTCTTGATTTGATTCTATGACTTAACTCTCTTTGGATCTATTGTCGGACTTTACAATAAATGCTTTGCAGGTATGTGTGCATTGTCTTCCCATCTATGAGCTCCACATAAGCCTTATTAGTTGTAGGGAGAAGGCATACCACCATATTACCTTAGTCACAAAAAAAACCCACCATATTGCCTTGGTAAGGGTCCACAAATACCACATATATAAGAGACTTGAGAGAGTCATACAAAGGAAACTCTGAGCTTTATTTTGAAATTATACAAAAAACACCGGAACATAGGTAAAATAATGAACTTGAGATATGGTGCTTGACTTAATTGTTCTATCTTTCAATTACCCTAAGACTCAAGAGAAGGTAAAAGCCCCATGATTGCAGGTAATATGGAAGAGTTTGAAAGTCATATTTATTTTACTTTGGTCATGTAGAGAATTTTTTTAATTAGAAGCATGTGTGCTTGAGTCAACTTATGAAATGATCGTTTTCTCATGGACGAGCAAAGGTAGCTTGGGTTGTTTGTTGATGGTAATTATTATTCATTTTGAACCATCAACTGAACGTGAAAAAGGGCATACATCAACCTCCAACATAAAATTTGGGCTTTATCTGATAGAATACGACATGTTTTGGAGAATTTGTGATTCTACCGGGGATTATCGGAAATGGAGGAAAGATAGTAAGGACGTTGGGCTAAAAAACATATATATTCTGCCAGTGAAACAAAGTTGAGAAAAATCTAGAAGATACGAGAAGGCAACCCACCAAAAGGTGGTCCCACTTGGCAGTCGATGAGGTCGGCCTACCCTAGGCCCACCAAGCAGCCTCCCACCTTCTATGTTGGTTCCTCAATCGCCTTAGGGTTTGCATCTCTACAATTAATCAAGGTCGGTTTGATCCGAGGGCTCTGGTTCATCCCATCGGTCTATATAAGCACAATCCAACCCCCAAAATTTAGAGAAGAGAAGATGAGAAAAGAAGAAGAAGCCAGAAGATTAGAAGGATCTCTTCTCCACCACAGAATTAGATTAGCTACTCAAAGTTCTAGTATAGGCTACTAGCTAGGTTTTTTCTAGAGTTCGGGCTCCTGCTTATGATTCTAGATTTGTCGTCTTCTGGAGGCTGGTAAAGCCAATGTATTCCCTGTTGTTATGACTTTATGCTAGTGCAATATTAAGTTTGAGTTTATTATGTTTCTAGTTTCCTCAATAGTATATTTGATATAGTCATGATTGATAATGAGTTTAAGCATAAAATCGCAAAACGCTTAATTCAGTACTCGAGTGAGTTACATGGTTGACATTATGTAGGTGTAGTGCTTAGATATTGTTTACCTACGGATGCACTCTATATGTCGGGTCATGTGGCAGATCATGGATGTGATACTCCGATTGAGTCCATTGTAGTCCATTCCCCATATGTAGAACTAGAAGAACCTAGTTATGAAGGAGGCCTTGCTTTGTTATTGATTTTCCTTAGTAATATTCCTTATGCATAGATAAAGAGTCAATATGCTATACATGATTCTATATATGCTAAGCTTTTAGTAAATAAGAAATGACATAAGAATTCAATCTATTAATTAATCTCCTATTTAGCCTTACTTTAGCAATGAGGTAGTCTATTTTTATCCCTGCTATTACCAAAGCCTTTGTTTATCAAACACATATATATTCTCATTGGCTTACCCCTGTTAGAGTATATACTATGATTGATTTCATCATAAGTAGTGTACTTGTGTTCATTAGCTCTAGCCAACTCCATACCTCCTCCCTATGGTAAAACTATAAATAACTGATCCCTAAAATACTCTTAGGTACAATGCTACAATGGTATTTTAAGAAATGACAACAAGTGTTCAAGAAATAATTCTTTGAAGATTTGGACTAGAGGAAGGATCTAAATTTAATTCAGGGATACCATGGGAACGTCCTTATTACCTTTTCACCATAATATCATTATTAATTCATGAATGCTTCTAATTTTGTTTCCCATAAGGATATCTTAGCAAGAAATTATATATCTTGTACCTTGTTACCTGTTGGAATGATTTACATATGGGTAGATTTTGCTAGCGCTCCAACTAATTAAATATAATCTAAATGTTGATTAATGGATATATGCAACGTGTATAAAACTTGCTTTTTTGCAACATGAAATCAAGGGTCTAGAGCATTGAGCTATTTTTATTGTGCTCTAGAATCCTCTCCCTAATTAAGGACTTATCTGTCTGCAAATGCTCTCCCTAATTATGGACTTATCTGTGCAAATGCGGGGACATACCGTATAACCGTGGGGCTACATAGCTCTATCTTTAGTCAAGATGACTTTTTCTAACTTGTTAGTGGTTACCGAAAGGAACACAAGGAAAGTCTTGGTTGGAGAATGGCTTCTCATCTCCCAGAATGTGTATAGCCTGCGTGGACATGCCAATTTGTTACAGGGCCTCCATTCGCCTAGATACTTAAACTTGGCGGTTAATAACTTGCTAGGGAGAGTCATTTGAAAGACTTCATAACAAACCATGTTGAACCTCTCTTGAAAATGGGTCAAGAGGCTAGCTACCTCATGAGAAAGGGTAAATCATAACTCATGGTGAAAGTGTATAACCTTTGCAGAGTATAAAACTATTAAATGTTCATGGTCATGAGCGACCCGAAAAACTCACTGAATAAATGGTTACTAATAATATTGTTTATTTATTTATTTATTTATTATTATTATTATTATTATTATTATTATTATTATTATTATTATTATTATTATTATTATTATTATTGTTGTTGTTGTTGTTGTTGTTGTTGTTGTTGTTGTTGTTGTTGTTGTTGTTGTTGTTGTTGTGACTCAATTGGTTCCTATATGTGATCATGTGGGTATATATAATCTGGGGCTTAAGAAGAATATGAGACAATCTAGTTCTAAAATATTGACTCCCTAAAATACTAAATGTTGTAAGCCAGTATCAGCCTCTTGAGGTTCATAACTCCATGCTATGCTTATTAAGTATCTGACGTATTTATGCTTGCTTTACTTTTCTATTCCTTGGAAAAATCCCGGATGGGTACCAATTTGCTAGATTCTAAAGTAGTTAGGCTTGTGATCAACTAGTTAGTTACCCCTGTGGAGTGAAATCTTCGTCTAAAGATCGGAGTTGCCTTTCCCGTTGTTTGCTATGTAAGAATATATCTTTTGTACGAACTACGTTATGTATTAAACATTATCATTTTATTCACCCCTTATTTGTGGCCATATGTGAGATTTGACTTTCTGAACTCACATATGATGTGTGTTCGGTTTAGTTCTTGTGCTACACAGGGTAAACCAAATAATATACGAATGATAAGTGAAGACAATGGTCAAAACTTATGTATGGCATGGACAAAAGAAAGGTCTCCCGGGGACATGGAGACAATGATAAGTGAACACTTCCCCTGTCAAGTGCATGATTTATCAATGCTGGAAGTGTTCACTCTCACTGGTGACATGGAGTATACCTCTTTGGTCACTCGGGTCGCTAACACAGCATGGGTTGTTTGAATAGTGCCTTAGTTTCATTTATCCTTTAGCCACGCACTTACTTATATTGATTTTGACTATTTTGCCAAGCTAATACTCTCAAGAAAGGGGAAGATTATGTGAGTATTTGTTGTGATGTACCGCCCCTATACAGACGAGATTCCATTACCTAACTAGAATTATGGCTTGTATGTCGTGCAATCTTTAATCCTGAACTTGAAGAAAAAAGCTGCAGCACCAGGCAGGTGTGCCTCTACACGGATGATCGACTTGTGCAACACATCCACAATATTATGTCACCGATCCAATGCTCAGCATATGCCGGCTATGCGGGCTGAGACCATGCGGGGCCTTTGCGTAGGTACCAACCTGAATAAGCTCAGCATACAGCCTAGAGTCAACCCACACATGATCATTCAGGCGCACATGCATGGCTAGAAGGTTCAAGCGCACAATGGCAAGTAGGGAATCCCTATCACTATCATGGTCATGGGAGATTTACCTGTCAAGATCAAAAGCAACATCTGGTGGACACCATTCTTCTTGGAGGGGACGAATGTACTTCTCTGGCCACTGGCACCACGACTATCAACAAACCCTCCACCGCATCGACAATAGGCTTGAGACCGTTGCCATGCAAAGTACATTTCATAGTCACACACAGTGGCAGGCAACCATGGGACATGAAGTTGGGAACCGCCAACAACAACAAGGCCAGCATATGGAGACGCTGTGCCTTATTGGTTGGCTATCAAAATTTGACATGCCAAGGATTGACAAGCCAAAAGTTGGGCAAAAAATGCTAACGATTTGCAAGCCAAATGTGTGAAGCTGGCAAGTTTTGGTAGTTAACTAAATACTAGCCAAAATCTTGGCTTGCCAAATCCTTGTGATGGCAAAATTGTACTGTTATAAACAATCTATGCAAGAAAATTATATTGCCAGAAAACATTCATGGTCCAAAAATATTGTACTATAAAAAATATTTAATGTAAGAAAATGGCACCGTTAAAATATAATTCTTCACACAATGGTGTGGTTGCATATGAAATAGGGGTAAAATAGTCTTTCCTGCTCATTGTTGATGGTGTTGGAGGTTAAATCTAACGGCTGTGATATATATAGGGAACCAAAAACGAATCTGATGTTGTATTGGAAAAATTTTATCTTCCGAGATGCTAAAATAAAGAACCATGTTATATTCTGATGCTACATAGGGAATTTTCTCTATGCTTTATGAGACTCCACTGTCATCAAGCTCTATCACCCCTGAAGTCTCACGGTTCACATTCTAACCATCCATCATCATTTATGAAGTTGAACATAACACATTCCTATAGAGTGTGTAAAGGTTATATAAAATCATACTTCCCATGCCCGAACCCTCCAAGACCTAGAGCACGGCTAAGCAACTAAACGCGTGACCATTAAGAACTATCCATTCTGTAGGAAGTGACAAGGTGCATGGTAAGCAATAACAAAGGAATAGGAAACGCAGCAAGTAGGATCTACCCAATATCGTTATTATTCGATTAACACAACCCACATGCTATTACCCATAGCATTATACAGAACAATAAAAATTAATAGTCAAAAGCTTAATTAGCAAGATGCATATATGATGCTTACCCTGGGTACAGAAGATACTAAGGTACAGATAATTTGTACTATTAGTCAATCATAAATTTTAGAACTACGTCATGTGTCCTTATTACGATTATAACTATGGTGTGCTATAAATATTATTTATGCCAAATAAAGAAACAAAGTAGTAGAAACAACATGATACCGGCATACCTCTCTATTAGATCAATTTTTTAATATAGTTCTTTATATGCTAAGAAAAAAGCAAAGAGATAGAAACACCATACGACGATCAGGAGTGACCGCGGCTCAGCTCATCCCAGCTATATACCATGCACGTATGCACATACTCTCCGAGACTCCTACATGCAAGGCAAGCCCACGCTATAGCAGATGGAAGACAAAAAGAATCGATCAATCGTCGTGTGTGTTTCTTAAAGACATAAATAAATGAGTACTCTATTTAGTTACTATGTGCACCTTCCGGGTTGCCGACCAAAGAGGAGAAGGAAGAAACAAATGCCAGTAGCCAAGCTTCGAGGTGTAATCGAGGAGAGAGAAGTAGGCGTCGCCCTCGCCAGCGGCAGCAGGTAAGCACCTCTAGTAGTAGTGGAAGCTGAGGAAGAGAGTGAGAGAGAGAGAGAGAGAGAAGGAAATGGCTCAGCGTCTCTTTGGATTGGGATGTGCCTGAGCTCTTTGGATTGGGAATTTGGGATGTGCCTGAGAAGAGCAAGCACACACACGACACAGCTTAATGGCGCAGCAGCTTTGCCTTTGCCTTTGCCTTTGCCTTTGCATTGGGTTCTCTCCACGCCACCATGGGTCCATGGCACCATCCAATCCAAGATTCCAATGCACAGGGTAAGGGTTGCAATTGCATCGGTTCAGGAGGGACACAGCATGCTTGGAGTTTTTTTTTCTAAGAAAAGAAATGCCGGGTAGAGATCGAAAGCGGCAAGGTCGTCAAATCCCATCATTGAAACTTTGAAAGCAGCTTCCTTTCTTTTTCTTTTTTTTTGAACGAAAGAATCTGCTGCATCATAATGCAGGCTTGACTTGAAGTCTTTTCTTTTCCTAAAAAGAGATGCTTGGAGCTAGTAGAGCCCATTCCTCAGGGGCAGAGATGGAAAGCACAAAGTCGTCAAATCCCATCAATAGCAAATTAAAGAGAGATGTGAGTTTTCCCACCCATATGATCCATGGCGTATTATGCGGCCGTCCCACGCATCCAATGCACCGGCCTCCTCAACATGCACATACACTCCCTTGTCCACCGGTGCAGTAGTATGCATTGGACACTACGAGTACTACTGTTGAGGTATACAGTAACAAAGGTCGTTGGCACTCCATGACAGGGTCAGCTCAGTGTTCATTTCAAGGCAGGATCTGCACTGGCCAATCAATCCAAAACAAAACTAGCATATAAAAAATTATTTTTATATAGTATATAAAAAAATCATTCTCAACCGGCACATACTCATATAGCACAAGAAAATCAGTTTGATTACTTGTGCTAATATTTGTATTTGACATACCAAGCAAGATAAATGGTAGGTGATTTGTGTTTCATATTGTGATATGTATAAGCACAACTTATTTTGTGGTTGCTAGGTCACGTTGTTTGACCAATCATTACATTTTGTATAGTGTCATCAGCTCGAAGTTGGTATAAATGAAAACAGCATACCTGAAATCAAAGCCTATCAGAGAGGTTATTCAGAATAACAAAAACTAGTCCGTACTAGGACAGGATCAATTACGGCTGCGTTTGAGGTAGGTTCAGCTTATTTCCAGATACAGAACGGTATTTTTCCTCTCACAACAACTTCAGTTGTACAATTCAGTTCAGCCAAATTTCTGCTGAGCCGAACAGAGATAAATAAAATATTTTGCATGAATGAAAAGTAGGGTTGATTCTGATTGATAAGATGAAGCGAACAAGCTAAAATGCTTTCATAGAGGGGGGCTACAATAATATATTCTCAAAGTATATGTAACAACATGCAGTTCATATCCAAATATTGCACTTAAGGAGAATATGATGAGAAAAGAATACCTGTGCAGCCGCAACCAACCTATCCTTTCACTGAAAAGGTTAGGTAGAAATCAATAATAAATTGTATGCAGCATACAACTTAGCCGTTGTGTGCAAATTAGTCCAACAACTTGTTGCTTGATTTAGTACAATAACTTGGCAAGTGGTGCATCTATGGTTCAAATGTTACAGATACAATATGTTTGGCTTGTATTGTGTCATTATTTTATTTATTTTATTAATACCATGACCAAAATAAATTTTGGATTATACCATATTTTCTAATTAATTTTAAATTTTTCATCTTACCACTGCATAATTATTTTTAAAAAAGTAATAAAACCAAATAGCTTGAAATAAATAATAATAATTTTTAGGAATATTCTACTCATAGTTGAGCATCAACGCACACTATAAACATACCTTATGAATTAATTGACGTCTTTAAATTATTATTAAAAGTTAAAATACCATTTAATTATAATTCAAATTAAAGAAAAATATTGTTTCTAATGTTTCATAGACATTGTTTGTTATTACGTCAAAATCATAATTAATGTTTCATAGACCTTGTCTCTGTTACATCAAAATCAGACTAAACTAACTTGGTATATAGGCACAAAATATATCTCATTTCTGGTTTTGAATTTTGACTTTAATATCCTTGTCTTGGATAACTATATCACCATTGCAATGTGAATATCAATGTACATATAATTATGAATTATTTGTTTCGAGCAGAATATATAATCTCTTAGCTATACACCAGACGGCCATAAACTACATATTAAGACGGACTTATAGTGGTTCCTATCAGAGCAAACTAACTATCATGTACTTCTTGCATGCTCAAAAGAGAGAACTCCCACATCATCATGCACTTCATTTTTTTAAAAGGATGCTCCTTTTTCGGCTTGTACTTCTGTGGTGCTATCTTGCTATCCTTGATGTCGTAGTAGAGCCTATCTAAGCTTTGACATTTTCGCATAGTTATCGATTTTAAGCTTTGACGTCTCAGCATAGTGATCAATGATGTTGTTGACATTGTTCTTGCATTGCTGAAATATTCATATCAGTCGGTCCATCTCTGAAGAATATCTTGTTCTTCATACTCCGAAAATTCGGTATCGGAATCAGTATAAAAGGCATAAGATGAGGAATCGTCTTCCTTGCCAATGTCATCATCAGCCTTCAATAAAAGTATGGTTATGACTAAACATATCACAATAAAAAAGGATATTGAGATTAGTATCCACTGCTATTTCATCATCAATAAAGTATATTAACAGATCCTAAATAAAGTATATAAACACTGGCTATTTATATAAACAGATCCTAAAAATCAGACATTAGTCTCACTGCCAGTTGATCATCAATAAAGTATATCAACTTCCGTACTGACATAGATGCTTCTGAATTTACAAAATATGGTACTGATGTATGCAATCAATTTCTTCAGGGGTACGAATAAAAATTGTCAAAGAAAGTGTAGCACAGATTACAGATAGGATAGAACTGAGGCAGTCTCAAATGCAATCAACCTAAAAATAGGATACACAATTGTCAACGGAATACCGGCGATAGTCTACCGAGGGGTATGCCCGCGGTAGTAGATGAGACGGTGAGGGTGCGCCTGAGACGAACGAGGGAGCACAACTCGCGCGGAACAGAGATTTAGACAGGTTCAGGCCGCCACGAAGCGTAATACCCTACGTCCTGTATGTTGCTGTGTTGTATTGCTAGTAGATTAGATGAATCAAGTAGACCCCCCTGCCCGCCTTATATAGTCCGGGAGAGCAGGGTTACAAGTTGATCTTGCCATACATAACAGATTACAATCCTAGCCGATCTAGGAAACCAATCGGCTAGATCTTAGGAAAACTATTTTCTTGCCCGCCAAGGACTCGGCGGATATACGCGATCTCCTGGAGATCGTATGGGCGACGCGTCCTTGGTAGTTCAGGCCTGTTCGATAGACTTGGGCCAAGTATGACTATGCGGGTATACGGGCTTATATCCCCCACAACTAATGCTTTCAAAATAACTTTGAGACCCACTGCACTATTAACCACTGAGTGTTTACACTAGTAGAGAACAGACCTTTCGTCGATGGACAGGATTGGTCTTTAGTCCCGGCAAATTTTGTGTTCGGGACTAAAGGCACCTTTAGTCAGGGAACCTTTAGTCCCGGTTCCGTCCACCAACCGGGACTAAAATGTCCCTGGCAATCGGCTACTGGCATCCACTGCTGTGTCTGAGGACTTTTAGTCCCGGTCTGTGGATGTAACCAGGACTAAAGGTTGCTCTTTAGTCCCGCGCGGTGTCTATTCCCGGTTGGAGACATAGACCGGGACAAATAACGATCATATAGTCTCGGTTAATAATCCCAACCGGGACTACAACCACTCATATATAATCTTCGAGCACCCTTTCGTCCGCCTCTGCCCTAGCATACCTCTATTCTTCCACTCGCTTGTTTGTTCTTGCTTCGTTCTTCGGCCATCACACGATTTCTTGCGGTCTACATCGATTTTTGAAGGTAACTAACTTTATTTTCACACCTCACCACTATATGTCATTGCATTGTCTAGAAATAGCAAAGATGTAACAAGTTGTCTTTTGTGGTCCATTTCTTGATTTGTGGCCATTTAAGTTTATATTCTCTTGAAATCTGTATTTTTGGACTGAACAAAACTTATAGTTGTTGTTTTTAACTAGAATGCCCTTTTTATTAGTTTTTAACTAGAATGCACCTTTTATTGGATGAAGACAGCTTGTATTTTCATATATAGCTTTTTAATGGTTATGAGAAATAGAGGAATTTAGTGGTTTATGAAAATATCCTTCTTTAGAAACTGAGAAAAAATAAATACCAATAGCAGTATTTTTAAAATGAATGTATGGGTTGATATCGTTTAGTTTTGATTGTGCATGACAACTGCCGTTGGGGCCTCAATCAGTGTACCTCGGCAATCCAAAGATATGGCGGACTTCAATCGCAACTACATGACAATTTTTGACGCACATGAGGTCAACTTGCATACTACTAATATGCTAGGCAAATTAATACTTATCAAGGTCCCCATGCAAGCTATCCCTGATGCGTACCCATATTTCGTTAATCGCACCATGATACAAGAAGCACTGGTGCAGCAGTGTCATGTCTTTGTCCCGCTAAACAATATCTCGCATTATCTTCGGGATTACCTGGTGCTAGCCTCATCTCCAACTGATGCACATGCCATCATGTCTGTATCACATATCGAAGTTGGTGTTCATGAGCTTGTCATCCTTCCATGGTACAAGTAGAACCAGCATCACCGTCAGAATATTACGAACCACTCAAACTTGTCATTTATGGAATGCCACCGCATCTTTTTGTGCAACCTTTCTGAAAGAACATCTAGGATCCCTAAGTGTTTTGGTGATTAATAACAACACGATTAAAGGTCTAATGAACATTATGAGATTTGCAGGCATTTATTCACAGGTGCACAATGATGGTTGAGATTATTTATATCCATATGAGATTACAATTTTTGGGTTGTCTAACTTATATTGATGAATGGAAACAATCTAGTTGAAGCAAAAGACAACAAATATACAATTGAAATGGTATTCAAACCATGGTGTGAAGCATGTGCAATGCACATAAATCTTGATGTGATGTTAATGATAAGTGAAAAACTTCGAAGGGACTAAGCGAAAGGTGAAGGGCAAGTGACGACTTGGCGGCCTGAGGGACCTAGCTAAGGGGAAGAAGGAGCCAACTTGGAGTTAGCCATGCAAGTGGTGATTGTCAATGTATAAGATCAATCAAATGTTCAAAAGTGACTTGAATTCGACACAAGTCACATGCTCAAGATGAAGGGATCATGAAAGTAAAGTGATGAAGCTCTCAACAATTCAAAGTTCAAACCGGCAAAATATTTGAAGATCAAGAACAACTCAAGTGAGGAACAAGACAAATTTTGTGTGAGTTGTATTTGTGTTTGCCCCTTCTTGGAGAGTCGCATCACTATAGTTTTGGAGACAAGTGACAATGCTCAAGAGTAAAAACCTGAGTGAAAAGAACTTGAGAGAAAAGGGAGGAAGTGAGAGAGGCAGCTGGCTGGGCAGCCTAACCCGGCTAGGCCGGGTAGCATAACCTGGCCAGGCCGACTTTCCCAGCCAGGCCGGGTTGGTGACTCGGCCAGGCCGCCCCTCCAACGGCTAGTTGGTATTTGAACTGTTGAACCCAGTCAGGCCGAGAGCCCAACCCGGCTAGGCCGGGTTTGTCGATTCAGCCCGAACGGCTAGTTTTGGAGAGGAGGCTATAAATACCTCTCCCACTCCCTCTTCCAATGCTGCTGGTTCTCCTAATACCCCATCCATGACCAGAAAAGCCCTCTTGCTCTCTCTACTCTCTCTTTGTGAGTGAAAAGATTACAAATTACTAATCCGTGATTAGTGAGTGAGCTTGAGCTTTGAGAGACTTGTCTTTGTGGCAAGAGTGATCCAAAGAGCTTGTGTGAGCAATCCCATTCTTGAGCACTTGAGCAAGTCGAAGATTCTCTAGTTCGTTGCGTTCTTTCTCTTGGAGCTTCGACTCCGTGGTGGCAAGGTGTCACCGACTGAGCACCCGTGGGGTGTTGTAGGCTGCTTTGGTGGCCATTGTTGTAAGGGTCACTTCCCACTGAAAAAGGAAAGAAAGCCCCTTAGTGAGGAAGGTGGAAAGAGACCATTTCGGGTCCGGTCACGAGTTGACCTTGGTTGGATCCTCACCGGCTTCCACAACGGAGAGTAGGACACCTGTGGGTGTGCCGAACTTCGGTCAAACAAATTCTTGTGTCTTCTCTTGGTTTGCCTCGCTCATTGTTTGTTTTCCACATATTAACTTGTGTTTTTCCGCTTGTGCTACTCGGGTGTTGTGGTTTGTAATTGCAAGGGGTGTTTGGACTTGTCCATACACTTACATAAGTGCCACACATCAAGAAGTCATTCTAGCAAAGCAGTGAAAGGCACCTCAAGTCGTTCTCAGCTCAGAACATCGGTAGTACCGGTCAAAAATCGGTAGTACCGGTCATAAATCGGTAGTACCGGTAGTTTGCCGGTAGTACCTGACGACAGAAGGCCAAACCGTGAAACCCGGCCAAGCCGGGTTGTAAAACCAGCTAAGCCAGGGTAAAGGAACCGGCCAAGCCGGATCTGTCGGGTTGCAACTTGTGCTAACTATTATCTGAATTTTTTTAAGAGCCTATTCACCCCCCTAGGCATCGATTCGGTCCTTTCACTTTCATAGTACCTAGAATGTTCACGAACCTATGTCAACTTCGCGACGTCCAGTACAATAGCAATGATCTCACAATCCACATGATCACATATGCTCAAAGATCAACTATACCCAGGGTTGCACATATCGGAGTCCGCAAATAGTCACCCTCCAGGGATGCCATGATGTACATATGGCCAGTTTAGATTACTGTAGACTCACTACCACTGGGTGATCAACAGGAGGCCCATCGTCCCCTGATTGGTAGGTGCACTTACAACAGAATCTTGTTGCGTGTATATTACATTGTTCCTTCTAACAATTGTCACTCTCACTACAGCCCTCCCTCAGTATCGAATCCGATACACACTGTACCCACACATGGATCGCGGAGGTGCAGGAACTTCTGGACATGGAGGTGCAGGGACTACTAGACATGGAGGTGTGGGGACTTCTGGACATGGGTTTACATATGTGGGTTTACATATATTCAAAAATCCTGAATTACGTGATGCACAGGTTACTTAATTGAGGGACCCTGCGATTCTTCATCAGAAGAAGGTTCGCCTGCAAGCACCACAAGGGAAGCACCGGGAGACACCACAGAAGTTCCAGAGACACCACCTTCATCATCAGATGGTTCACTGCTTCTGGACCCGGATGTTGGATCACAGGAAGCAGCCCCACATGGTGACATCGAAGGTTCGACCCAACCATTTTCACGAGAATGGTATATTTATAGTTTAGCTACAATTATTATTTATGCAACTGGTAAATTATACATGTAAATTATATCTAACACAACGCATTTAAATTTATAGGTACCAAGGATGACGAGGAACATGTGGCAAAGAAAGCGCCAACCACTGAATCTAAAGATACTTTCAAGGATGATGGTGCTTGATGCATATGTGATCCTCCCTTCAGTCATCGTTTGTCAGATTTGTGAACTGGATGTGTATTTGAACTTTAAATTTGTGAACTTGATGTATATTTGAACTTGTTGTAAACTTATATTTGTGAACTCATGAATTTTGATGAACAATTCGTGAACTTGCTGCGGTATTTGTGAACCTCTTTTGTACTGAATTATGAGTCTGTGAACTTAGTCGTTGCGGTTGCATGGGCGGGAAACTAAACTACTGCTAGAAACCCACTTTTGTAGGGCGCCAAATCGACTTTAGTCCCGCCCCAGCTGCAAACCGGGACTAAAGGTTATCTTTAGTCCCGGTTCGCACTACCAACCGGGACTAAAGATAACCTTTAGTCCCGGTTCGCACTACCAATCAGGACTAAAGGTTATCTCCGGTTTGTTGCTGGGGCCGGGACTAAAGTCTCACGCGTATATATTGCGCGCGCCCTATGCCCTTCTTTTCGGTTCGTTTCGTTTCATTTCAATTGTCGCCCGCCACCGCCGCTTCGCGCTCGCGCTCGCGCGTCCGCCTTCTCCGGCCACGACCTCGCCGCCGTCTTTGACCTTGCCACGGCCCGTCCGCCTTCTCCTCGGACCCCGCCGCTCCCTTCTCCGACTGCGACCCACCGGCCGCGCCCGTCTCCGACCTCTGTACCCGCGCCCGGCCACGGCCCGGCCGCCTTCTCCTCGAACCCCACCGCTCCCTTCTCCGACTGCGACCCACCGGCCGCGCCCGTCTCCGACCCCAGCCGCATCGTTCCCCGCTGCGCCCTGGTGATATACATTAAGTCTTCATATTGTTGAATAATGTCTTTACATTTTGCCTACGCCTTAACTGATAATGCCTTAACATATATTTCGGGAGGGATATTCCCTTTCCAAATGATTTTGTGATAAGGGCCAGAGTCATAATTGTTATGTGATGTCAATTTTAATTGTGCCAGGATCTGAGATGCATGGCATTAAGGTTCTGTTTTTTAAATAGTGTGATACTTGCTTTGTAATATATACCACCACAAAGTATGATACTTCTGATACTAAAATATAATAATACTCATTGTTTTGGGATTAATTTTTGGGAGACAGCGGTACTAAAGTAGTTAATTGTATTTGGTTGTGAAATTGTCACCATGATTTGTAATATCTTCTTTGGACCTTCTGTTTATAACTACATTACAGGATTGTAAAGCTAGCCTATGTGATTAGGTGCAAGTGAGGCTTGTTGCTGGAAATTGTTTAAATATATTCTCAATCTATGATTGATTACTAAAAGATATTTGTTGGTTTTTTGATTTGTATAGATAGATGATGTCGTAGCGTTAGCACGGGCAAATATACTAGTAGATAACTAGTGGACACCCAAGTCAATATTTGAGGGCAGAAAATCTTTTTTTAAACTATATCCAACAACAATACCGAAAATATAAGACCCATTTCACGTGTCATTTCACGCAGCTTTTATTTTTAGAGATGGCCGGACGTTTGCCTGCACCAGAAAGGATTGGACACAGCGGCTATGTAAATGCTTTTGGATTCGATCCAGAGGTTGTTAAAACAAATTGGCCCTATCAACCATTGTAAGCAGTTGAATAAGTTTGTGTAATTATATTGTCCAATATGTTTATATGTTTATAATGTAAAGATTAACACCTATTAATTGTAGGTAATTGATCCAATTATTTGCCTGAAAGAAACACTGTACAAATTCGGTGTTCAGACAGTTAATGTTGAAACCTTTCAAGTAAATAATGGCCAATTAACACAATGTCGGATTGGCTTTTCCATCACCACCAGGCGTGGTAGAGGCCCGAGTTGTACAAGTCTCAGAGGTCGGTCGAACGGCACCACAGCCGAGCGTTGCACAAAAACATGCTACCATGGCATGTGTGACTAAACTTACAAACATTGGGTACACCATACCTACACTATGCTCGTTGCTCGTATAATGTATGAATGCAAACATGAGTCATGACCCGCAGGGATTTTGTGGAAGGATCGTCGCAGCCAATCGAAATGATGTGGTAAGTCAAATCAAATTTAAATTCTTCATACTTATCTCATATATATTATATAACATATATTAATTGGGGAGTATGACTTAATATACATTAATTGTGAACAATTACAGGTTCGGGAGTATGACTTAACATACGCAGGGTGCAGTTTTGAAGCCATCTTAAAGCAGACAATGTATCAATTGGGATATGAATGGAACTATGCTCATGCAAGGCCAACACGTATAAGCGAAGGGTTCTAGGACAAGCTGGTTGCGAATAAGAGACCAGGTTGCCATCCTACTCGAGCACCGTTTACTGTGGTCAGTAGACCTTGTCCTCGTAGTTATGAATTAAGAGAGAGTGCACTGCTCAATGCTTTACTCTCCATCGATGAAATATGCCTATACCACATCGGTGACCTATACTTCACTGCAGTTGCTTGTGGCACATAATGAACGTTTCAGGAATGTGTAGGTAATAGTTGCGTCTTGTATCGTTTATTTGGAGCACTTGAACATGTTATGTGTGTAATAATTAACTTCTAAATCGTTATATGATCCCATATGTGTAATAACTTGAACATGTGTGGTTTAAATTGTATAGTCTAAGTTTCGTACTTTGATTTTGTTAGTTGTGCTTTGAAACTGTACTTTTAACACGTATGTACATATTATTCATATATTAACGGCGTAGAATGTATTCAAAAACCTAATTTCGAACACCGAGAACAAAAGAACTGAAAAGAACCAAAATAAAGAAATAAAAAGAAACCCTTTAGTCCCGGTCTGAAATACAAACCGGGACTAAAGACTGCAGGTCCGTGGCTCGGGTGGCCAGCCTTTTAGTCCCTGATTGTTTACATGGACCGGAATTAAAGGTCTCTCTCTAGTCCCGGTTGATCAACCGGGACTAAAGACTCCATCTTTAGTCCCGCATCCGCTGTCCCGGTTGGAAAACCGGGACTAAAGGGGTTTCCTAACCGGGACAAATTCCCTACTCTGCACTAGTGTTATTAAGGCGATAAGGCACGACGTGGCGAGCCACCCTTTTGAGTCGACTAGGCAATGCCTAGGCGATCGTAAGATAAAAGTAAGTGCAACACTAGGGTGGAAGTGGAGTAAAGTAGAGCGCTTGAGCTGTTGCCAAAAGCTATAGAATGAAGGGCGATGGTTTCCTCCTCCTACGAGCTGCAAGCCAACGCACTCTCCCTGCTCGTCCAGCTCCTCATCCTCCTCTACATATCCTACCACCTGACGACCAAGAAGAAGCCCAACACCCACGGCCTCACCACACACCTGCTCCTAGGCCACCTCCCGGCGTTCCTCAAGAACCGCCACCACTTCCACGACTGGTCCATGGACTTCATCGTCGCTAGCCCGGACCTATCGACAAATCTTAGCGAGGATCGAGCGCAGGCAAGCAACAACCCTAGCACCGGTGAGAGAAGAGGGCACAGAGGACGAGGGCATTACTAGCGAGAAGGCAGCAGAGCATGCGGATGACAGGATGAGCCGGGGCGCGTCGGGGACGTTCACCCCGTCGCGCGGCGGCGAGAACTCCACCGGCAGATTCCATCATCACCCTGCCCTGCGCAGGGCAGCAAATCTTCGATCCGTCAAATCAGTCATGGCACACAATCGCATGCATGCATGCACATCAAATCACCCTCATGATCGCGTGTTTTTTGCGTAGTACTAGCAGTGTACTGTACTCCATACACACATGACACAGTGACAAACCTGCATCCTGGACTTGTCGATCTTGATCACACTGCACCCTCCAGCCTCACTTTTGCAGGGAGCAGTCGAGCTGCTTGGCTGCAGTCGTACGTGGTGATGAAGTTGATGAATGCGAAGCCGACGCTGGTCCCCTTCCTGCACATCGATACAAATCATGCATTCCGTCACAGTATATCGATCCGATTCCAAAAAGAACCACCACAGGCACGCGCACACACATCAGATGGAGGAGCAAACGACCACAAAACAAGATACTGGCGCCACCAGTCCACCACACATCAGTTCATCGCAAGTGATCACTACTTGTATGCTCATTTTGTTGCTCCATAAGATCACCGGCGTCATTTAAATTCCATTTTCTGTTGTGTTTTGTCTTGTCTCTTTGCTCTTCGGCTTTTCCCAGGGCAGACTTGAGGCCACCATTCAAGTCATTGTGTCTATTGTCATATTGTGTGTACAAAAGAGAAAAAAAGAACGGAAAAGTACTGCGAAAGTGAACTTTCCTTAAACTTACTGTTACAGCTTTGCATTCATGTGGCTTTGAGCAACGCTGCAAAGTTAAATTTACTACCTCGTACAACAAAGAAATGCTCATATACTTCGCAAAAAAAAAAAAAATGCTTATATTTCATCTACAAAAATACAGGTGACAAACAACCAGAACACACACATCAGATGGACGAGCAAACAACGAAACAATATACTACCACCGCCACATCAGTTTATCACAAGTGATCACAACTTATATAAAAAGTTAAAAACTCAATTTGTTGCTCCCGAAAGATCACTGGCAGCAATTTTCATTTTGTGTTGTGTTTGTCTCTTTCCTCTAGCTTTCCCCAGGAGGACAAACGGGCAGGCGTCGGCAAGAGGGAACAGGGGCGGCGCCGGTGGACCGAGGTGGTGTGCGTAGGGGTAGGGGCAAGGGAACGGCGCCAGGAACGGGTTCAGCTTCGTGGCGGCCATGGTAGCTGGCTGGCTGCGAATGTGCGGTGTGCCGGGGACGACGGGGCTGCAAGAAAGGGACGCAGTCTTGGTCGGAGTCGGATGAGGCGATGCGCGGCCGCGATCGCTGGAGTCGTGGTCTCCGCTCCGTGGCCGGACTGCTTTATAGAGCGTGGCAAGGCAGGGGCGGAGTGGGCCGGCGTTGGATGGGGAGTCGTCACCTCGCGTTGACTCCGGTGCCGCCCCATCCGCCTCCGTGCAGACGCTGGAAGTCACCACCCAGGCCCATTCACCAAACATCAAAGTGCGCAGGACCATGGTGAATCTGAAGAGGACTCGCCTGCTCTTGGAGAAGTGATCCAGCCATGTAGAGCCTTGCCTCCTCTCAGGCACAGAGGCAGTGAGGGTGGCTGGAAGAACTGTAACTAGCGGGCGAATACCGGCCGCAAAGGCGAGCAAAACTTCTCACAAAGGTCCTCCACCAGAGAAACCAGTAGAATAGCAGTATAGATCTGGGTGGGGTGCTGCAGAAGGTCCACTAAACGCACCTGAGTGGAGATTTGGATCTATCCATCCATGGCCACCGCAACTTACCTAAACGCACAGAAATCAGTAATACGTCAGCTCTCAGTTCTACCCAGTCCTAACTTCTCATTAGCATGCATTATACCATTTATGTCTCCTATACAGAACATACGTAGGGTGCTATTATTAACAACAAAAGATAGCACCTAAGCCCAAATAGAAGCAGTATTTTGATGAAGAGAGGATCATCATACCATAAAGACATACCGAGCCAAACTGTCAACGGTCTAGATTATTACTATAAAGGGCAAAAATAAAGTTCTAAGACTAATCAACTACAGCGAGCTAGGGTAATATCCTGCTTCCAAAATAACCAAAGGCCTCCAGACTGGCCTTGTTCATAGGAACTTCAAAAGCACTGGTAACATTAAAACGATTTATAAGTGAAGTACGGTTGATTGTAGGATTCTTAGTTTCAGAAATAAAGATTACCTAAGCATTAGTTGAATTGATAAGGCAGGCGAAGTGCTATATTTTTAAAATGTTTTCCTATACCATCCAATCCGAATAAAGTTCCTGTGATGTAAAAGAAATATAAAAATAAATAGACTGAAAATAACAAAGTATTGATAATTTGTATAATTAATCAATCATAAATTGTAAAACTATATCCCATTTTCTTATTATGCATAACTATTTTTGCCAAATAGAGAAACAACGTAGTAGAAACAACATGATTCTGCATTTTTGCTTAATTGGTTAATAGCTCAAGAAAGATAGGAATAAAGGACCCACACTTATATACATGTATCCCTGAAAAAAGGAGGCGAGAACTCATATATCTATCGTCCTTTCCATGCATCAAGGATTGTAGATTCATATACAAAATTCAATGGTTCAATTATGTATTGTTCTTTATTGTGAGATGGACTCAACAAGTGAAAATATAGTATAAACCAAAGCTAGCATGCGTCATGTGAAGTACATAAGTTCAACCTAATACAAGCTGGCTAGTTTGAAATGAACTAAATTGTTATGCCTTCTTTATGACTTAGTGCAACTGAAAGCCTAAATATTTAATTAGCAAACACAGTAAAAAAAAGAACCCTAAGTACGTTTGCGGGAGCTGAAGGGTTAATATACCAGAATATTTTGATATGTTTTAGTTTTTCTAAAATCTTGGTGTATATTCACATACATAATCACATATCCAGCGACATATAATAAATTTGTTAACCGAACAAATCTCGGTGGCTAGCAAAAAAACCAATTAAGAGGTGTTGGGCAAAACCATACAATATTAGGAGTAACCGTGGCTCTTTGTTGTCCGGAGGCTCCTTCTTCCTCTTCATGCGCATGCTCATCTGACCTAGGCTTTAGGCTTGATGAGTGCTAGCACCTTAAGGCCACTCTCTTAATCTCCTGCATGCAAGGTAAGGAGTTAGGAATAAAGGACCCTAACTTATAGATCTACCACTGAAGAAACAAATTAATATAAACTACATGATTCTGCCTTGTTACATCTCTGTGTTTACTTAAAAGACAGAAATAATAAATGAATGAATATTTTGTGCTCGACTCCGGGTTGGCGCCCAAATAGGAGTGTTTACTTAAAAGACAGAAATAATAAATGAATGAATATTTTGTGCTCGACTCCGGGTTGGCGCCCAAATAGGAGGAGAAGGCAGAAACAAATGGCAATAGCCAAGCTCGAGGGGAAACGGAGAGGAGTAACAGGCCTCACCCTCACCGGCGGGTAAGCACTTCTACTAGCAGTGGAAGGAGAACTGAGGAGAACTGTCTCAGTGCCTCAGCGTCTCTGATTTTGGTTTGGGTCTGTGAGGAGAAAGAGCACACGCACATGGCACTACGAGACGAGGTTTTCTAGGTGCGGTGAGAATCGATAGGACCGGTGTCTGCATGCTCCAACAAGCGACAAGCGTGTAGTTCACAAAATTTTACATTATTTCCCATCATATCAATTATACTTTCCGTTTGTATGGAGCACTAAATAAAGTAGTAATGATTGCATGTTTGTATCTTTTGTCTGGTTAGCTCGATATGAATCTTTTGAGTCTACTTGAGCCATAATTAGAGAAAAATTATCAAATTAAACAAAAGTGATACAGTGGACTTTTCAACCCTTTTCCCCCCAACTAAACACCACCCGCGTGCAGCAGCTTTGTTGCCTTTGCGTTGGTTCCTCCACAGGTTCCTTCACATGTCCCAGATCACTCGAAGCGAAAGGGCACAGGCCTTGCTCTGCATTGAATTGAAACCTCTGCTAACACACGGGACATGCAGGATGAGATCTTTTTAACAGTCGATCCAGGGCGTGTCGCTATGGTCGTGTTGAGTTTTAAATTCTTAACAACCAGTTTTAGTTCCTAAAATCTAGATTTTTAAAGTAAAAATTAGCAGGGTGATTAGATCACCATTTATTACTCTATTCGTCAAAAAACTGACAAAAGCTAGGTACCTACAGCTTTCTAGTTTTAAGAATCCAAGAAAAACTGTCACAAGAAAGGGATATTTAGATCTCACCCAATTTCTAAATGTCAGATTCTTAAAAACTGCAAAAATTAAGGGAGGGCCTAACTTTTACTCCTTTTATATTCGTAAAAAAAGTCGTTTTAGACAAAGTTTAAGTCAAACATTAGAAATATATTTTCAGGTACATATATCACTTTTCAATATATATTGTTGTAGAAATATAAAGTCAAAGTGCTGCAGAGACCATATATCATTATTAAACGACTCTCTTTACCGAGGGGTACTATTGTAGATGACTTAGAGCAACCACAATGTGATAAAAAAAGTAGTGCATAGCAATTTAAATATTTCTATAGCCTGCTTAAAATATTGTGTAACCAGGCCATAGAACAGTCCATAGTATTAGCTATCCATATGCATATATTCCACCCATAAGAATAGAAAAACGTTACTTTTCTCTATCTCCTCTATCCCTTGTGTACTGTTATACAGTGATTTGATGTTTTCATTACTTGACGGTATACATGAATAGTTGATTTTGTAGTACAACATCGTAGAGATAGAAATAGTTGATTTTGTGGTTGCTCGGGCAGGTCCAACAACTGGTATTGCTGGTGGAGTATTTTTCTCACCAAGAGCCGCAGGGTTAAGGCTCTGTTCGCTTGAGAATAAAACTATTTATTTTTAGTCCTTCTGTATTATTTTTCTCTCATAAGAAATCAGCATCAACGATTATTTTCAGCGGTTTTCAGCTCGCCTAAGGCAGCGGTCAGCTCAGCGGTCATTTAAGACACTGTTCAGTGTTCAGTCATTTCAAGACAGTATTTAGTGTTCTGCAATTTCAAGACAGTGTTGAGTCATTTCAAGACAGTGTTTAGTGTCCAGTCATTTCAAGACCCTGTTTAGTGTCCACCTCAATACAAACACTTAGATCACCGAGGACCGATACCTCTAAATTCTCAATTTCGTCACATTAATTTTTGACAGATGTATAGAGCATTGAATATGGATGGAAACTAAAACTAATTTGACAGTGTCATAAAAAATTATATGATAATTCTTTTAACTCTAATAAGTCATAACTGGGACCCTGCACTGGACGAGTTGCACCACAGCTCACCTACAAGCTAACAATCACACTTTCCGATCTGTACATCACTACACCAATAAGGATTTATGTAATACCTCTGGTATTACGGGTAATTAAAACTATCATGTCATCATATTTAAATTATTGTCTGCATATGATTGTGTTTAGGGCTTCTAGAGTGATTTGATTGTGATTGGGAATGATTCTGCAATTAAACCCTTAATTGAAAATTAAAAATTAAATCAAAAGGAAAATTGAAATTTAGCCCTAATTGGGTCCCAAAACCTAGTTCAAAAACTATAAGGAATTTGATGAAAGTGTTTTAATAAAAGTTGTAGATCTTTTAAAATGGAACAACTTTTATTTTTGGAGATTTTGATGTTAAACAATAGAAATACAAAATAAATTTAAAATAGTGCTTTGAAATTTGAATTTGAAATGTCATTTCAAAAGCTATAAAGAATCTAGCCAAACATCCTTAATGAAAGTTGTAGAGCTCAGAAAGTTGAACAACTTTCATTTTTATAGATTTTCAAGTTGTTTCAAAAACTTTTGAGAATTTACTTGAAAAGCATTTGAAATTCAAATTGGGGATTTACCCCCTTTCTAATATTTTCAAAAATATTTCGAATTTGAATTTGGTCCAAAAATAAAAAATGTTCCACACAAAATTTGCCACAACTTTTATTCTCGGTGTGTTCCCTGATTCAAATTGTATAGGGCATAATTGGATCAAATAGGATTTGAATTTGGGGGGTAGCTACAGTACCGGGGGCCCCTACAGTAGCCCCGGCCACCGTGCATGCGTGGGCACGGCGCGCGCTGGCCGCCGTCCGGCCTGGCCAGGCCCCGGGCGCTAGCATGTGGTCGTTGGGGACCCTAGCCATCTCTCGAGCTTATCCACCCCTCACTGGCCCATATAAACACAACGAACGCTCCCCTTCGCCGTTCTTCTCCCCGCGGTCGCCGGCGAGCTCGTCTCGGAATCTAGTCAAATTTGCCGTACTCCGACCACCTCCACCCCCTCCATCTCGCCCACACCTTCGCCTCTTCCTAGCGCACCGTTTAAACCCATTCGTGTAGGTGTTCGTGACCAGAGTCGACCACACCGCCGATCTTCTTCCTCGGTTCCGGTGGGGGTCATCGCCGGGCCGCCTCGCCTCGTCTCAGCGACGCTGTGGTGGGCCTTTTACCCTTCTTCTCGGTGTTTACTTTCCCTCGGAATAGTTGGCCTAACCTTTACTGCCCTAGGGTCATCAGAACGGAGGTCGTGTCGCCGGAGTGGGCCGCTGCATCCGCCGTCGTCGTCGAGCTCGCTCATCCGCACTACCATGGCTCCAACCAACTAGCTAAATTAAGTCGTGGTGAGCCTCTAGAACTTCCCACCCTCTTTTCTTGAACGCTACCACATTCCGGTGGCCGGAACAGGGTTGCCACGCCGTCGCGTCCGCCATGGGCGAGCTTGGACTCGTTGGAGGCGCTTAGGGTTAGTGCTAAGTGTGCTGGGGTGTTTGCTATGCTCTAGGGTCCCGTTGGGCGCGTGGTTTTACTGTTGGGGTCGCCGGCGGCGAGATCCGCGGCGGGCCGTTGCGTGCGCGTGCGCACGGGAGCTTGGCAGGAGGAAGAAGTGGGAGCTGACAGGGGGGCCCCGCCTGTCAGCGTCCCTGAGAGAGAGAGCGCGCATGGGCAAGCGCAGGACGGCGCGCGGGCCGCGCTCAGCCAGCCTGCGTCTTACTAGGCCGCCTCGGGTGGGAATTGGTTTTCTATTTTTCTGAGGAATTAGGAATGACTTTTCCATTTTTTATTAATGTGAATAGTGCTTTATGTTGTGATTTTTGTATGAATTAATTTACTACTCTAAAAATCATGAAAAATTTTGAGGATGTTTTCTGTAACGAGTAGAATGCAGTAAAAATATTAAATAAATATTTGGGCACTTTCTGTAGTATCTGAAAATCTATAGTTAAATAATAAATGCAACTTTGTGTAATGTTAATTAATTCTCTATAACTCCAAAAATCATGAAATTTATTTTGGCACTGCTATAGACCAAGATCTACCTGTTGGTAAAGTTTGGATTCATTTTGAAGTAGTTTAATTAGTGGTTAATTAATATTAGTGTAATTGATTAATTAAAAGGTGATTAGGTGACATTGATTTAGGGTTTGTGTGATTTTATGATTAATTGTGGTCCTAGGTCAAATACCCTTATGACTTAGGGTATCTTAGAGTAAGTTACTTTAAATAGTATGAAAGGCATTAGTAATTGTAGCTGTTTTAATTATTGCATCTTGTATTTCGGGTCACTGCATCGCATTAAAGCATTCATCATTGCATACGTGTAGCGACCGAGAACCAAGGAGTGAAAGCTGAGGTGACTGCTCAGGAGGAGGTTCAGGGGTTTGACATCTGTGGGACAGATCCTGACCCTACTCTCTTCGCACTACAAGGCAAGCTCCGGTGCATTCAACCCTCTCCTTATGATTTATAAATGTTTATCACTTGAGTTAATCTATTGCATTAGGTTAGTAGGAGTTTAGTGATAACCAATTGATGCATTACCGTCCTTGACCACTTACCATAAACTGAGAACCTAATTTATTTAAAGTTTTGAGAAATGTTTAGTCATGCTTAATTATTAGATTTGCGAAAATGCTACTTTAATCTATAATGATATGAAATGAATGAATTATTGAAGGGGAATGGTATTGTCCTCGTTCTGTGGCAGTGCACTTAGCCAATCCATTGTCATCAATAGGGATAGGTTTTCCGTTTGGTGGTCATATGTTTGGGTTAGAGTCCCAACTTATCGTCGCCAGCGGAAAAAGGATGTGAAAACCGGGTGGTCACCAGTGTATTTGGGTTAGAGTCCCAATGCGTGGTTTCCAACGGAAAAGGAATTGGGGACCGTTCATTGTCGGCCTGCTATGATCGAGACTTTGCAACTAGCCACATACTACGGAAAGCTCTGACTCCGGTGGCTCTATCGCTTGAACCGACGACCACGCACTGTGAGTGGAGAGGTTCCGAGAGTAGCTTGTACCCTCGTGGCCGGCGTCCTGGATTGGAGGTGTACGGTACTCTCGGGTGGCGCAGGACCAGTTCAGGGATGGAAAAGCCGTGGTAGACGGGGTTGGTATATGCAAGCTTAGGTGCTACATATACAGTGTGGTTTGGGATCCCCAGCTGGGTACTTAATCGATTCGAATCGTCGTTGCTCCTCGGTTATGGAGACTTGATATTCACACCTACATCGAATAGTGGTTCGGAACTAAGATGTTTTGAAAATGAATGAATAATGGAGAATGGAAGGACACATGTGGAATAACTGAGATTAATGTTTACTAATTGAATGATGAGTTAAAACATTGAAAATAGGAATAAAGAATAGTAGTGCCTTTCTGCAAATTACTTTGACTCTTACTAAAGCCTTACCTTGACTCCCCTCAGCCTACATTCCTGAGTCTTATCTTTTTCTTTAGTCGAGTAAGTCTTGCGGAGTACCCCAGTACTCAGGGTTTGTTAACCCCTGTTGCAGGAGATCAGCAGTTGGAGATTTGTCTTGCTCCCTGTCGCGTGACCATTGTTCAGGAAGGAAGTGAGGAAAGAGTAAAGTTGGACCCGTGGGTAAGGTTCCTGTTATCATTTACCTAAGTATGTTGTATCGTTGTTCCACTGCTACCGTCTTTTAATTATGGTTTGCAATAACTGCACTTAAATTATATTTGGACAACCGGTTTGTAATCTAAGTACTATGTAACCTTTCCACGCTTTTACTCTGATGTATTTTATTATGAAATGTTGTAATCCTGTAATGGTTTCGCAATGGGATCCTGTTGGAGAAAACAGGCGCTGATGTAGCCCGGCAGGATCTTTTAGATCATCTGGGTCACGGACCCGGCTGTCAGAGGTCATTAGTGACAATGACAGGTGTCTGTGGGCCATATGATTTAGGCGGTTCTGTTACAATTTACAGGGACGGCTCAAAAAGGGTTTGTAAGGGCGACTCGCCTAGCGCCCTAGCCGCCCCTATCAGCCTATTTCAACAAATCAATCATTTTAAGGGCGGTTTCCAGGCCACCCCTGTAAATCAATTTGTAGGGGCGGTTGGATATTGAACCGCCCCTACAAAAAATTTTACAAAGACAAAAAAAAGTTAAAGAAATTAAACCTGGGAAGACCATCACCCATAGTCACATGTGTGCCCCTACACTTATAGTATTTTTTTAAATTTTGCACACTTTGTTAGCCAAAATTCCAACATGCAACCTCTCGCTCGCGTATTACCCCCTATACCGCTCCACCTAAGGATAAAAACGAATGGAAACGGTATCAAAATACAGAAACGAGTATCATAATATGGAAAAATGAACGGATAGAAATGGAATATTTCTATATTTTAGTGATTAAAGAGTACAAAAAATAACTTAAAATGGTTGTGAAATCAATTAAAACTGATAATTTTTTATGTTTCAGGATTTTCCGGAAATTGTCAGAAACAGTATCATAATACGGAAAAATGGATGGACGGAAACAGGATTTTTTCCGTCCGTTTTCATCCTTCTCCACCCCATTATCACTTATTTCTATATTATATTTTCTTTCCCCACATATTATAATAAGCTAAGTGTAAATTGATTATGCTAACTATTCTCTCGTCGGTACCTTATGACACGTTGATAATCGTCTCCTACTAGCGATGAAATTAAAACAGATCGGATACGGAGGGATATTACTGATATTATATTTGTTTTCATATTTCTACCCGGATTCGAATTCGAATATGGATAGTCGATTGGATATCAACGTCATAAATTTATGATTTGAGCATTCGGATACGGATACCATTAGATGTTGAATATCTAGAGTTAGATACGAACAGATAGAAACCTCTCTAAACAAATTCAATCTCAAATACGGTCATAAAATATTGGTACCATTTTCATACCTACTCTCTCCGTCCTTTAAAAAGAGTCGTTTTGGATGTTCGTGCCAATAGTTTGACTTGATTTATAGAAAATACGTGCAATCTCCAAATAAATTTGTTAAAAAAAATTAGACTTAAAGATCTGTCCAATGATACTAATTGTCTATTATAAATATTTATATTATTTGTATAAACTTAGTCAAAAATATTTTTCGGGAAGCGAGAACGACACTTTTTTTTACGACGGAGGGAGTATCTTCTACACAGTCCCCGCTTACCTTCTGGGCATGTTATGTAGTATGACACTTGTATGGACTAATCACGTCACTTCATTGTCAAGATCCGCGAGATGCCTGGACATCTCCGTACTGATGAATAGAAGCCGGGATTCGAAGAATATGGTAGTACGTTCGTGCATTTCGAACTAAACATGCCATAATTACACAAGTGGTTGTTCGCGAAATGGTTGGCGCTGAGGGTGCAACAGGGGAAACAAATTATCAAACTATATATAAGCAAGCCAGTATGTAGTGTAGATACTCCACGTTTTGGGTAGCGGACTCGCAATGACGAGGACTAAGTAGAATATAGTGAACCATGGCACTTGCCGAGCTGGGGTAGGAACATTCCACGCATATACTAAGAAACGTTGCTTGTGTATAAAAAAGAACCAAAGCATCGCGTGCAATGTAATTTTTTAGGAGAGCGGATACGTACCCGTATTTTATTAAGAGAAGAGAATTCAGTTACTAAGTCTGTACATCTCGCTTGGCCGTCGATTGCGGGTAGCAATGCAGGCCGTGCAACCGTGAACAGACAAACAAAAGGATTACATTTGTTACTGTACGTGAACCCCTTGGGCGACTGAGTCGTTGCCTTCCGATGCATCAAAGAGCTCCGATCGGGGAGGGTCTCGCCTCCAGCCAGTCCTTTCCTTCAGTGATCGCAGCTGCCGCTATGTTCACGGCTAGCCACGACTCCGCAGGAGGTCATGACGCGCTCAGCTCGTCGAGGAAAGGCTGCTTCTCGCCATCCACGACTGGCCCGTATACCACAGTTAGCCACCAGGGCATGGTCTGATTATCGCTACGCTGTACCTGCACTGAGACGCTATAGCGACGGATGCAGGCTCTGTTAAATCCTTTCAGCTTCCAATCAAACCGGTCACATTAATTTTTGACACATACATAGACCATTAAATATAGATGAATATTATGCATGTTTGCACAGTTTCATCAAATCCTATGAGACGAATCTTTTGAGTCTATTTATAGGAGCATGCTCAAACCTCGTCCCCCTCAGCGGGGCGGCGAGAGGGCTGGGACGGAAAGTGGATGATCTCGTCCGTGCGCAGGTACAGAGGGCCCCCACTGTCATGAACCCTCGGCCTCGGCACCACGACAATCACCTCCCGCGGGATTCGCGTTCGTTCCTCCAGGGCCCTTGCCTCCGGTGGAGCCACCACTACTTACACACAAGACCTTCCTAGGATGGCTTGTGCATTGGCCGCGATGCGTGCATGAAGTGGGACACCAGCCATGCCGACGATCACCCGGAACAAGAGCGAGACCGCCGAGGCCGAGCAAGTCCAGCGCCTCTCGAACCGTCCGACAAAGTCCTAAGGCACATGACCGTGGACGGTGACAGACGCAATCCTAAAGGTGTTGAAGAGGTGAGAGTGAACCATGTCCAGTGTCACCTGCAATCGGTTTCCCCCGACAACGGCGACCAGAGCTAGGGACAGTGCTGCTAGCACAGGATCACACAAACAGACGTTGTATATGGATTAAAATCGACAAGAACATAAGATCACGAAACAGTGAAACACACAAGATGGAACTGTCACGAGGACGTCAGGGTGACAGCCCCCCTTTTGGCTTTCGATAGTTTCGGATACATGCCATAATTACACACGTGGTTGTTCGCGAAATGGTTGGCGCTGACAGGGGAAACAAATTATCAAACTATATAAGCAAGCCAGCATGTAGTGTAGATACGTATTGGGTAGCGGACTCGCAATGACGAGGACTAAGTAGAATATAGTGAACCATGGCACTTGCCGAGGTGGGGTAGGAACATTCCACGCATATATTAAGACACGGTGCTTGTGTATAAAAAAGAACCAAAGCATCGCGTGCAATGAATTTTTTACATGAGCGGATATATATCCATATTTCATTAACGAGAAGAGAATTCAGTTACAAGTCTGTGCATCTCGCTTGGCCGTCGATTGCGAGTAGCAATGCAGGCCGCGCAAGCGTGAACAGACAAGCAAAGCGATTACATTTGTTACTATACCTGAACATCTTGGGCGACTGAGTCGTTGCCTGCCGATGCATCAAACAGCTCCGATCGGGGAGAATCCCGCCTCCAGCCAGTCCTTCCCTTCAGTGATCGCAGCTGCCGGCAAGTAGTTGTTGTCGCCGCTGTCGTCGTCGTTCCTGCCGTCACCCCACCCCTCGTCAACGTCCGGCGAGCTCAGCGGCATGGTCCAGTCCTGGTGCGTGACGACACGTAGACTGACCAGGTACCGGAGAGCCGGCAGGTGCGAATGGCTGATCTCGTCCGCGCGCAAGTACAGAGGGCTCCCACCGTTGTGAACCCTCGGCTCCGGCACCATGACAATCACCTCCCGCGGGATGAGCTTAGGGTGGACGCACCATGCAGCCACAAAGAATTCGTGTTCGTCCTCCGGGGCCCTTGCCTCCGGTGAAGCCACCTCCACTTGCACACAAGACCTTCTGAGGATGGCTTGTGCATTGGCCGCGATGCGTGCGTGAAGTGGGATACAATAGGATATCGACATCATAAATATGCGATTTGACCATTTGGATATGGATACGGTATCGGATGTTAAATATTCAGACTCAGATACGGACGAATAAAAACACCTCTAAACGAATTTGATGTCAAATACGGACGGAAAATATCTGTACCGTTTTCATCGCTTCAAGCTGCATTGGGTCCGCCTCCATACCAAAATCAACCTCAGACGCACGGAAGCGATGGGGTCAACCTCGTCACGGGAGGACAGCGACACAGCGACCGATGTCCTTGGGCGCTGTTGCAGCAGGGAACCCGGTGCCACGCAGTCATCACGAGCGCCCGCTCGAGAGCCGTGTCGACCGGGCAAACGACCATTCCCACAACAAGGGAGGTGCGCATCTAGAACATGGGCCCGTGGCCTAGGCCGAACACCGAACCGCTGCCGGCGAGGCATACGGTGGAGGGCCTGCGACCAGAGCTCGCTAGAGCATCAAAACTAGGGGTGGTAGCCATTGTAGTTGTTGTCACCGCTGTTGTCACTGTCCCCGCCGTCACCCCACCCCACGTCAACGTCTGGCGAGCTTGGCGGCGTGGTCTAGTCCTAGTACGTGACGACGCGTAGACTGACCAGGTAGCGGAATGCCGGCAGCTGCGAGTGGATGATCTCGTCCGCGTGCAGGTACAGAGGGCTTCCACCACCGTGAACCCTCAGCTCCGGCACCACGACAATCACCTCCCGCAGGATGAGCTTAGGGTGGACGCACCATGCAGCCACGAAGAATTCGCGTTCGTCCTCCGGGGCCCTTGCCTCCGGTGGAGCCACCTCCACTTGCACACAAGACCTTCCGAGGATGGCTTGTGCATTGGCCGCGATGCGTGCGTGAAGTGGGACACCAGCCATGCCGGCGATCACCCGAAACAAGAGCGAGACTGCCGAGGCAGAGCAAGTCCGGCGCCTCTCGAACCGTCCGACAAAATCCTAAGGCACATGACAGTGGACGGTGATACACGCAATCCTAAAGGTGTTGAAGAGGTGAGAGCGAACCATGTCCAGTGTCACCTGCAGCCGGTTTGCCCCGACAACGACGACTAGAGCTACGCACAGTGCTGTTAGCACAGGATCACACAAACAGATGTTGTATGTGGATTAGAATCGACAAGGACACAAGATCACGAAACAGTGAAACACACAAGAGTACACAGAATCTCTATAGTGGCGGTTGATAAGCCATCTTCACTGGCGTTTCACAGGGCCGTCAGTGGGAGAGGCTAGTAAAAATAAATCTTTCCACTGGTGGTTGCCTCCATAAATGCTTCCAATGGCGGCTGGCTGTGAGTAAGTGTTCGGTCGGTGGGAGAAGAAGGGGTATTTATAGCAGATTTCACACTGGCGGTTGGCCTAAGGAACCGCCAGTGAAAATCAATTAACACTGGCGGTTTTCTTAATCCAACCGCCAGTAAAAATAGTACCTTAACACTGGCGGTTGGCTTAGCTCAACCGCCAGTGTAAATGGTGTTTACACTGGCGGTTTTCTTAAGCCAACTGCCAGTGAAAATAGTACCTTAACACTGGCGGTTGGCTTAGCTCAACCGCCAGTGTAAATGGTGTTTACACTGGCGGTTCCCTTAAGCCAACCGCCAGTGTTAAGTTACGATTTTCACTGGCGGTTGGCATAAGAAAACCGCCAGTGTTAATTAGTTTTCACTGGCGGTTCTTAACTCTGGCCCCCCATTTTATCTGCACTAGCGGCCGGTGAATGAAACCGCCAGTAAAAAAAATGCCCGGCGCCACTATAGAGCTCCTGTGTACTAGTGACACAAGGTGGAACCATCACGAGGACGACACGGTGACCACCCCCTTTTGGCTTTCTATAGTTTCGGATACAACGAGCCTAACCGGCTTACAATTTGTTGACTCAACTCCACTAACTCCCAGCTTCCTATACCCGAAGCTACACACGCTTACACGAGCTAAACAACCCCTAAACTTAAGATGCATGACTCTGAAAAACACACCATTCAGAGAAACCGTCGAACGTGGGCGCGGTCACCACGACCTCTCCTCCAGCACCAGCGTTCTCAATTCAAATTGAATTGAATTTTCCCGCTCCACTTAAGGCCAGTCTCAATGGGCATTTCATGAGGGTTTCATGCACATTTAACAGGATGACACATCAGTAAAAAAGGAATCTTTGCATGAAATGGGGATGTCGGGTACCAAAGTATGGGGTACCCAATTTTAACGCAAAAACACACTCTCCGGGCAAGGCTCGGCCCAGGCAGACCTAACCAAGGCCCACGACAAAAGTCACCTATGAAGAAAGGCCCGCGGCAGAGCCAATTGTACAAGGCCCGCCACGTCGACAGGACATCTTCTCAGGCGCGCCGACCCCTCAGGCGCAATTCTCCGATTCACCCGAGCCTCCCTGACAGGGCTCGGGAGAACGGCCCCCTCGGGCACAATTCTCCGATTCGCCCGAGCCTCCACGAATAGGGATCGGGAAAACAGCACCCTTGGGCGCAACTCTCCGATTCGCCCGAGCCTCCATGAATAGGTCTTGGGAAAACAGCACCCTCGGGCGCAACTCTCCGATTCGCCCGAGCCTCCATGAATAGGGCTTGGGAAAACAGCATCATCGGGCGCAACTCTCCGATTCGCCCGAGCCTCCACGAATAGGGCTCGGGAAAACAGCACCCTAGAGCGCAATTCTCCGATTCGCCCGAGATTCTCACCAGCACCCTCGGGCGCAATTCTTCGATTCGCCCAAGATTCTCACCAGCCCCCTCGGGCGCAAGCTCTCCGATTCGCCCGAGGCCCGGCTGACGTCAGCAGAGCAATCTTGCCGCCCAACGAACGTCCCTAACCACTTTACAAGCACGGTCCAATTGAATGGACCCCTCGATATGACAGCGCCCCGCACGCGCGCATCCGCCATACCAATTGCCATACCCCCACTAGCGACCGATCTGATGGTCCCACTCCTTCCACACTGCCAAAGGAATAGTCAACCGTATGACGCCCCTGGTTGACGGAGAGATTCTCCAACTACGACAGCGACAGCTCTTACCCTGGCGCACGAACCGCACAGGGCCAAGAAAGGTGACGGCCATTCTGCCAACCCGGGAGTATGGGCAGAATTACGACAAGGCCCACTTACCCCTCGGGAAAGTACCGCATGTGGCAAGAAAACGCGCCCGAGAGAGGACGCTCCCACCGCTCTGTCCCGTCACGCTCCCAACGGCATCAGAGGCACCCGAGCCTTGGAAGTCAATCTTCAAAGGTCAACCAGTCCTCTCGTTACACTGTGCAGGGTCGGATGCAACACCGTGACATAGCGCCACGCAGCAAGCCACGTCCCGCATAGTGCGCCACCTTGGAACTCATCAAGATCGTCCGAATGACTGCGGCCATGCCACCTGACGTGCAGCGACAAGACTGAAGCAGACGACAGGCATCAGTCGCCACCACCCCAAGTGTAACTCCCATAGCAACGTACTTGTAGCCCATACCTCTCCCTTGTGACTATAAAAGGGAGGGCAGAGGCCAGCCTTAGGCCGGGATGACGGAACCCGCAACTCAACTTCACTTCTACCCACCACATACTACAGCAATAGAACACATACACATCTCACATCCACTCGCACACTAGAGACTTAGGAGACATTCCCTCTCTCGCCTAAGCTTGTAAACCCTACTACGAGCACTTTCTGGTGCAAGGTAACACGACCACTCCTTGGAACTGGACGTAGGGCAGCCAGCTGCCTGAACCAGTATACATCCATGTGTCCATCTTGCACACCATCCGGAGCCATGGCACGCAAATCACAAATCTACTAGCCGGTGTTAGGGACCCCCAGTTCTTACCGCCGACAGTTGGCGCGCCAGGTAGGGAGTGTGTGTCATCGTCGCATTTCCTAAGCCCCGGATGGCTGATTACGATCAGTCCCCATTCCCTCAGGGTGTCGAGCTTTGGTTTGGAAGTCTGGAGTTCGTGTCACTTGGGCATGGTGCGACATGGTTCTGCTCCCATCCAGAGCCCCTGTGGGTAGCATATCCTCTCTGATTCCCCGTGGGCACTGGGGAAATTTTAGCTAGCCACCCCCGCCGCACGAGGCAGGAGTGGCACGGACAGGATGTTCCTGGCTCCTCCATGAGAGATGGGGACAACCCCCAACCTCTACCAGGACATCATGCCTGGCCCCCAGCTTTGACTCCATCATGGGGTCATTGCCCTGCGTTTGCCTGGCTGCCAGCAGGGCGCAGAGGGGCGTAGGACGCCACGACCCTATGGGCTCTACAACACCGCTGCAGCCCACTCTCACTCAGTCTACTCTTCCATGGATGCCTACGCGGGTATGGCTGAGCATCACCGAGTCCATCTCTGAGTTTCTCGCGTCCACCTCATCGTCCTCAGGGACTGGCTGTGAGGCGGACGGCGACCGCTCTACGGAGGACGCTCCTGCGAGATGTCCTTCACCCTAGCAACTGTCCACGCTCGAGCTCTTGGGACCATTCATCATCGTCGAGGTGCTCCGTCCCGGAACATACCAGTTGGCTAACAAGAAGAGCGAGGTATTCACCAACGCTTGAAACAACCGAGCAGCTAAGTTGCCGATACCCTTAAGCTTCCAAGCCTTGTTCATATTTGTGGTCTCAGAATCAATAAAGAAGCGTTCTTTATTTATCAAAGATTTTGAGATTTAAACTCAAACCACCCTCGCATCTGAACCTCTCCAGCGCTCTTGAAAAAAATCTGTGAAATTCGAACAAACAAAAGAACACCCTTAGGGCAGGGTCGGCCGAGCCGTGAGATCGCCTACACCTCCGGGTTATGGCACCTCCACTCACCACCCATCGCCCGACAGGATGACTTGTGTTTCGAGGCAGTTTCATGGAATTTTTCCTAAGTGTAGGACGACGGGGTGGACGCTTGGGAAGCGTTCTAAAAAACGATTTAATTTTCTCTGCATCTTTTCGGTCAGTTTCTCGAAAAAGTCCGTGCCGAACTCCTTCCCGCGCTCTAGCAAAACTTGTGAAATCGAAAGAAGTAAAAGGACACTCTTAGGGTAGGGCCGGCCGAGCCGTGAGATCGCCTACAGCCTCCGGGCTACGGCACCTCCACTCACCACCCTCCGCCCGAGGGTCGACTTGCGCTTCAGAAAGATTTCGCGAGTTTCACATAAACGCGAGACGAGGGACGGGCCTTCGGGAAGTTTAATGAAAAACGATCACAATCGAGCCTTCTCTGAGGTAGCTAGTAGTGTGGGCGCAGCAATGTGGGAACCACTCGGGTCGGATCGACACAGCTCTGGCTCTGCCTATGCCGCCGAGGCTATGGCATCCCAAAAATGCTAAGTCCCCGAGGTTGACCGTGTGTCGAAATGCACACACAGCTTTCTTCTTTTATGCATGTTTTTAATATTCACATCTGAGCCCACCCTCGGGAACAGACGACCCGCTTAAAGCATAAGTGAGGCTTGGCCCTACCTCTAGTAGAACCGAACCTCCCTCGGGGGCTAGGACGGGGGGAACCCCCGGACTCCTCCGGGTCTTGACGAAAACGAAGAGAAATTTCAAAACCCGTTGAAATTTTGACTCCCGAACGTACTTCTCACCTAAACCAAGCACGAACTTATAAGACTCAGAAGAGCAAAGGAGGTCCCAGAAGGCAGAGCCGGCCGAGCCACGAGACCGCCTACGCCTCCGGGATACGGCATCTCCACTCACCACTCTTCGTCCGAAGGCCAACTTGCGCTCGGAAGAGAACTAATAAGATCAACGCTCGGCAAAGGAAGAAGGTCGGGAAGACACGACTAAACCTTTTTTCTCAAGGTTTCCTTCCGCAAAGCTCCTACAGACTCTGGTCGCGTCTACGCCGCTAAAGCTATGACTCCCAGAAAAATCCCCCGAGGCTCGATGGCCCGGGCTCAGGATCGGCAAGGAAAATGCTTAAGGAAAAGCGCCAAAGAAAAAAAGAATTGAAAAACAAGCAGTGCGAGCAAATATTTATAGGCCATGAAGGGCGGCATGTTTGTTTCTCATAAAGTTTCTTCTTAAAACGGGCTCGATGGCCCGGCTCTCTCTCTGTCCAGGTTCAGGGGGAGCTCCACGTCATATTTAAGGAGGGACGCCAGTGCCTTCCCAGGGATCTTCATCGATTCTATCAGCGTGAGAAGCTCATCATCGGAAGCCTCCAGGAAGCCTCGCTGGTGGCCTCGGCGTCGAAAGTCTCGTAATGAGACTTCGCCACCGCCATCGTCTTCTGGACCCCCGACAACAGAGCCTCCTCAAGCTGGTCGCCTATCCACCGGTGAAGGGCCTCGAGGTGACTCCAGAGCGAGCTCCCCGAGGGCTCCCCATCGGTGCCGAAGACAGTCACACAGCGTGCGCGCCACCTTCTGCAGGTTCTGATGGTCGGTGACCTCGACACGGTGTGTGGCGTCAAGGGCGGCGATAGTTCCCTGGGCACTGGCGACCTCCACCTTCAGGACTGCGACGGAAGATCGGTCAGACAAGCAGGACAACGAATGACAAACAACCCTGACCAGATAAAAGGCAACAAAACAAAGTTTACCTTCGACTTCCTCCTGCGCCTTCCTCGCTCCCCCCGCACGGCGTCAACCTCGTTCACCGCCTAGGCTCAGAGCCGCCTGAGAGCGCTCCAAGTCCGACGAGAGGACATCGATGACGACCTCCCTCTCGGCGACGAGCATCCTGCGCGGCGTCCCACTCCCGCGTGGTCTCGGTCAGGGCGGCCTCCAGCTGCTGGATGCGCTCTTCCAGAGGAGCGGCTCGGCCCTGATCCTCTGTGACCAGTGACCTTCAGGGAGTCGCGGTCGAGGGTGAGGTCGGCCAGCCGGGCCGTCGCATGAGCAAGCTCCTCCTGGGAATGGGCAAGGGCTCGATTCTTAAGCTCCAGCTGCTTCCAGAGACCAAGACCCTGGCGGAGAAAGCAGGACTTCTCACGGGAGGTCGTCATGAGCTCCTGAGGAGGAAACGAGATGATCAAATCAAGCGAAAACGCCGTCCCGAAGCAACAAAACAATGGAAAAGGCAAGGTGCTCGCACTCACCTGGAGCCGCTCCTGGAATTCCATGTCAATGGAGTCCGTGAGAAGGCACGAGCTCTCCGACCATGATGCTTTATGGTCCTGGAGCACGTCCTAGCGAAGCAGCCTTCGACGTCGTCCCGCAACGAGAAGACCGGCAGGGCTTCACGGTTAGCCCGGTCAGCCCACTCGATCCGGGAACTCGTCAGCACCTGGGGAGGCGCCCCCCCGAATGATCAGTGCCATGGAGTCCGTGGGGGGCGGTGCCACGGCTTCGGACGACGGCAGGACATCGATGTCCATGGCCGCGGCGCTGTCTTCGGTCGGTCCCCGGCCTAGGACAGGTGGTCGGCGCCCCCGGGGTGTCCCCGGAAGCGATGACGGGAGCTCCGGAAGCGGCAGCCGGGACCGTCTCCTCGGCGGCAGCCTCAGTCACAACTGCTTCAGCAGGAGCGGTTGCTTCCGGCGTCACCGAACCTCCGGACTGACGGCTCTCCTGCTGGAGGAACCTCCTCGGTCATCGGGCGCCTCACCCCCCAGCGGTCCTCTGGGCCTGCACCTTGAGGACCTTCTGGTGCGAGACCTGGAGCGCTGCCCCCTAGACGCTTCCTGGAACGAGGAGGGAAGGAGTAGGCATTTGTAACACGGAATGAAAATAGGCAAAGGAAAAAACTGGAAACGCAGTTCACCTGGTTTTGGGGATCGCCATCCTCTTCGCCGCTCTGGCACTCGACGGAGCATCAGGCCCAGCAGACGGTATGGGCCGCGCCGGCGACGGCGCGATGAGCAGCACCTCGGCGTCCGGCCGACGGTGACCCGAGGTACCTCCGACGGCGGAGACGCCCTGGTCTGGGCGTACCCCAGCTCGAGGTCTGGCATGCAGGCGTCGCCCAGCTCTGACACAGGCGGCGTTCTCTCCCCGTTCCCTCTGCCCTCCGTCGTCTTGGCAACCAGCGACGTGTCGGGCGGAAGGGATCGCTTGAACAAGGGCCCTTGGACCCCATCACCAGCGCCCGTCGAAGGGGCGCCTTTCGCCGCCTCAGGTGCCGGGCCTAAGCCCGTCCCGACCCCTCTGACGGCTCCTCACGACCACCGGCCATCAAGGCCCTGGCCTCGAGGGCTTCACCACCGGAGACCGCGCTTCCGGACGCGGCCTCCAAACCTTCTGCTCGGGGGCTCGGGCCACGGCCCCCGGCACTTCCACTGGTGAGTCCCGACACAGGAGCCTTCCCAGGCTCATCGGCGCCCACCGCGGGCTCTGCGGCCGCTGCGGACCAATCGACATCATCGTCGCCGCCGTCGTCGTCGTCGTCATCATCTTCTTCTTCGGGGGACTCCTCGATCAGGGAGCCCCTCCCTCTCCTACCTTCTGCGCCTCTTCTCGAGTGCTTCGTGAGCGAGCCTCTTCTCCTTCTCCTTCTTCTTCCTGTCCTCCTTCTCCTTCTTCGCCGCCTCACCAAGGGCAAGATTCGCCGCCCTGCGCACCGCGTCTTCAGGGACGGGCGGCTCGATCGACTTGAGCACCCGCCTCACCCTTTGCTGACAAAGGTGGAAGAACACGCGCGAATAAGCGGTGGTGGAAGGGAGAAAGGGACGCAAGGAAGGAGGAAAGGAGTTGATGGGAGCTTACAAAATGAACGTGGTGCGGGTGAGGTCGCATCGGCACCCGCATCAGCTTGTCCCACGAGAGAACCCCACTCAGCGTGTGCCCGACGCGCTCGAGGACCTCTGCGGGGGAGTTGTCGTGCGGGAGCATCGAGGTGCCCTCCTGCGGCGTATCCGGCATCATGCGATCCAGCGGGACCGCCCTGACGCATCAAGGGCAGCACGGCCCATTGATGGAATTGCGCCGCCACCATGGCCGCCGTCACCCCGTGGCTATTCAGGGTGTTGAGAAGTTCGAGGAGCGACGGCACATGCTTCCTCTGGCGCTTGTCGGGCCCCCAGCCCCAATGGGGGAACCTCCCTAATCACCCTTCCGGTGTAGGGAGGAAACGTGCTGTCATCGTTCCACAAGTAGAACCATCCCTCATGCCACCCCTTGTTGGAGGTGGTGGCCTTCGCCGGGATATACTCCCTCCCTCGGCCAACGTCGTGTAGAAAGATGGCGTAGCCGCTGGCCCGGGGGATCCGCTGCAGCAACGTCTTGATGAAGACGTCCGCCTTGAAGAGGTGAAGCCACAGGAGCCACTGCGCCGGCAGCCCCATGAACCCCTCGCATAGCGCGACGAAGATCGCCGCCTGCGCGATGCCGTTGGGGTTGAGGTTGTGCAATTCGACCCTGTAGTAGTGCGTGAGGGCACGGGCCAGCTTGTGCGGCGGCATCCCAAGCCCGCGCTCGTGGAAGGCCATGAAGCACACCAGTAGCCCGACGGCGGGTCAGGCTCATGGCGATCGGCGGCCGGCACCTCCCATTCCGGCGGGCCAGAGCCAGAAATAGGATGGAGTAGCCCCTTCGGCACCAGCCTCTCTAGCTTTCCTCGCCGTCACTATGGAGCGAGGCCACGGCTCGACGGGAAGGTTCGCCCACGGAGAAGGACCTGAAGAAGCCAGGAGAAGAAGGAGGAGAGAACAAAGTAGCGGAACAAGAAGCTCGCCGGCGACGAAGGCGAGGAACTAGCGAAAGGCTCGGGATGATGAAGGCGAGAAGCGAGCGGTTGCAACGAATGGCTAAGGTAGGAAGAAAAGATGTGATTTTTTACTTTTATTCTTAAGGCATGAACCGAAACAGATGCGGTAAATCCGCCGCATTAAATGCGCGGGGCCTGCCACGATCTCCTACGCCACCGCCGACTCGCGCACGCAACCGCCTCGACTGCCACGAACCGTCGCGTCCGTCGGACTCCACAGCTCAAAAGGTGCACCTAATCATTACGAATTTTTTCTTGATTCCGACGATATTCTCCATCACGACGAATGAATCCCGGGCTCGGACGCCCGTTATTCCCAGAGGATTGAAGACTGGCCCACAGTGGCTCGAACAGTCACCCCAGAGATACCGTGTTAGGGACAGCTGGCGGATGGACCACGAAAACGGTCAGCATCCTGACGCCCGAGCGTCACAAGAGACATCCCATGCTGTGTCCGAGTCCCAGGAGTGAGTCGACCTAACGGAATCCCTTCGGGGGAGGCATCAGGCCTTCGGGACTCATCGAAGGGCCCCGACATCCGTAGGACGACCCTCGGGAAATTTTTGGAGTGTGCTTAGGCCACTAGCAAACCCCCAACGAATGGGGCATGGACCACCACTTGGACAAACCCACTTGCAACGCACCGGAAATGCTGACTCGCGCCCCGACGTGGGAAGTCGAGCAGGACCAAACCTTCCTCTTTACGAAAAAGAGCGCGAAGGTCGAACTAACAAGCCCGACCAACCTCTGATACGAAAACGGAGGCTCGAGAGACTATCTTTGCACCTTGGCAGGATGAAGGATACTTCTGGGTCGACCACCAACCAGCGGCACAGGCTCGGGGGCTTCGGCATCAGAAAACTCCAACCAAGGGACGAATCATCGGTGAACAAAATAGGAAGCACCCGAGACTCTACATAACGCGATTTCAAGCCCTTGAAGGGATGCACCATCCCTCCATGGCCTCGGGGGCTACACCCGGCGGGTGCGCTCGCGCGCACCCACCAGAGAAAATAACCTAAACACTATCATCTCGACAGGAAGAACTAACTTGAGCCTGTGAAGGAGTGCCTTCACTCCACCACAGGCTCGGGGGCTACTGTCGGGTACCAAAGTGTGGGGTACCCAATTTTAACGCAAAAACACACTCTTCGGGTAAGGCCCGGCCCAGGCAGACCTAACCAAGGCCCACGACAAAAGTCACCTATGAAGAAAGGCCCGCGACATTGCCAAATGTACAAGGCCTGTCACGTCGACAGGACATCTTCTCAGGCGCGCCGACCCCTCAGGCGCAATTCTCCGATTCGCCCGAGCCTCCCCGACAGGGCTCGGGAGAACGGCCCCGTCGAGCACAATTCTCCGATTTGCCCGAGCCTCCACGAATAGGGATCGGGAAAACAGCACCCTCGGGCGCAACTCTCCGATTCACCCGAGCCTCCACGAATAGGGCTCGGGAAATACCACCCTCGGGCGCAACTCTCCGATTCGCCTGAGCCTCCACGAATAGGGCTCGGGAAAACAGCACCCTTGGGTGCAACTCTCCGTTTCGCCCAAGCCTCCACAAATAGGGCTCGGGAAAACAGCACCCTCGAACGCAATTCTCTGATTCACCCGAGATTCTCACCAGCACCCTTGGGCACAATTCTCCGATTCGCTTGAGATTCTCACCAGCCCCCTCGGGCGCAAGCTCTCCGATTCGCCCGAGGCCTGGCTGACGTCAGCAGAGCAATCTTGCCGCCCAAGGGACCTCTCTGACCACTTTACAAGCACGGTCCCATCGAATGGACCCCTCGATACGATAGCGCCCCGCACGCGCGCGTCCGCCATACCAACTGCCATACCCCCACTGGCGACCGATCTGACAGTCCCACCTCTTCCACACCGCCACAGGAACAGTCAATCGTATGACGCCCCTTACTGACGAAGAGATTCTCTAACTACGACAGCCACAGCTCTTACCCCTGGCGGACGAACCGCACAGGGGCAAGAAAGGTGACGGCCATTCCGCCAACCCGGGAGTATGGGCAGAGTTACGACAGGGCCCGCTTACCCCTCGGGAAAGTACTGCATGTGGGAAGAAAACGCGCCCGAGGGAGGATGCTCCCGCCGCTCTATCCCGTCACGCTCCCGACAGCATCAAAGGCACCCGAGCCTTGGAAGTCAATCTTCAAGGTCAACCAGTCCTCTCGTTACACTGTGCAGGGTTGGATGCAACACCGTGACGTAGCGCCACGTAGCAAGCCACGTCCCGCACAGTGCGCCACCTTGGAACTCATCAAGATCGTCCGAATGACTGCGGACCATGCCACCGACGTGCGGCGACAAGACTGAAGCAGACGACAGGCATCAGTCGCCACCACTCCAAGTGTAACTCCCATAGCAACGTACCTGTAGCCCACGCCTCTCCCTTGTGACTATAAAAGGGAGGGCAGAGGCCGGCCTTAGGCCTGGATGACGGACCCGCAACTCAACTTCACTTCGACCCACCACATACTACAGCAATAGAACACATACACACCTCACATCCACTCGCACACTAGAGACTTGGGAGACATTTCCTCTCTTGCCTAAGCTTGTAACCCCTACTACGAGCACTTTCTGGTGCAAGGTAACACGACCACTCCTTCGAACTAGATGTAGGGCAGCTAGCTGCTCGAACCAGTATACATCCATATGTCCATCTGGCACACCATCCAGGAGACATGGCACGCAAATCATAAATCTACTACCTGGTGTTAGGGACCCCTAGTTCTTACCGCCTACAGGGGCGGAGAGAGAGGGGAAATGTTTCGTCCCCACGAAACGAATCGGCTCTGTTTCCAAGTCGTCGGAAACTGGACCACACCCGCGTTGAGGCGCTTGGCTTCGTTTCATGGATCCCGTGCTCTAGCTATGAGGAGCCACGCCTTCGTCCCCTACGCAGTCCGCTTGAACTCCGACAACCGCCGGAGTTGCAACCTTGCTGGAGGTGTGACAGCCCCAGTGACGAAGACGGCGGCCTGCTGCCCGAACGCCGCCTTCCCCTCCCGCCAGTTTCTTTCTTTTCCCACGGAGCAGATTTGGGCAGTTGGGGAGATCCGGCGCCGACCATCTTCTTCGTGCTTCTGCCAATGGAATCCGAGCTCAGGGCAGCACGCATGGAGCAGATGAGGGAAAGGGCGCAGAGGCAACGGGCGCAGCCTCAAGACGGCGCCATCGCCGCAAGCATCGCTGTCGCTGAAGCTTTGTCAGGCTGCATTATTCTTTTTACAGATGCATGCAATTAGTTTAGGTTGTGTTTAGATCCATTTGTAATTTAGAATTTTGACAATATAGCAGCGGAGAATCTTTTCTAATAAGTGTTCAATCATGGTCTAAATAAGCCTAAAAGATTCGTCTCGTGAATGTACATACAAACTGTGTAAATATGCAAATATTTCGTCTATATTTAATGTTTCATAATGTGCCGTAATATTGATGTGACTAGTTAGAATTAGAAGTTGAGAGTATTTAAACACAGCCTCATATGATTTTGATGCCTGCAAGTAGTTCAGTAGAAACAGTTTAGTTGTTTTTCATGCCTGCAAGTGATTTTGATGCCTGCGGTGGTTTGATGTTTGCATCTTTGCAGCTTTTGTATCTCTGCAGTTTGATACATATAGCAGCCATGAAATTTTTTAAGTAGAAATAGCGAGCTAAAATTTTTTATAGGGTTCGAGTGCGAAGCTGAATGTGTTTTTTATCAAATGGCTACATAGTTGATGTGGCATACTTGATCACAATACAATGCAGGAATTAAATGCTCCAAGTAGCATATGAAACAGTGAAATGAAATCCTACATTGAGAGAGTTAGGTCATATTTAGATCCACTGTAAATTACAATTATAACTAGTCATATCAATGTTACGGACAATGCATGGAGCATTAAATGTAGAAGAAATATTTACATGTTTATACTTTTTGCATGTACATTACGAGATGAATCTTTTAAACTTACTTGGGCCATGGATCGGACAAAAATTATCAAATACAAACGAACGTGCTACAGTGCAGAATTGTAACTGTAACTAAAATCTAAACACAGACTTTATTTCATGCACAGTTTCACGTCTTAGAAACCGGGACACGAAACATCGACTGAGACTGGCCTCGATACGTCAACCACCTCTGACCGCGCAAGTCGCGGCGCCAACGACGCCAGATGGTGCAATCCCGCGCACGGTGGCCCTCCCGGCGACAGTGAAAGCACCTGGCGGCGAGCCTGCAGTCGACGCTGGCATGGTCATTGGTGAGGCAGTTGAAGCAGCGGCCATGGAGGTGCTCCGGGACAGGTCTCGCAGAGCGCGGAGGACTCCGATGCCGCCGACACCGCCTGGCGGCGAACCTGCAGTCAGCCTTGACATGGTCACTGGCGAGGCATTTGAAGCAGCAGCCATCAAAGTTCTCCGGGAAAGCTCTCCCAGGGCGCGGTGGACACCGACGACGGCGCCACCGTCGACGACTCCCGGCAATGTGGTAACCCTCGTCATCCGGGCCGGCCAGAAGGCCTGGGAGGACGGACAATGATGGAGGCAAGGCGGGGCGCCTGCGCAGCCATGAATCCGCCTGGGGCTGGGGAGCGACGACGGCGCCGCGCAGCATCGGAAGATTCCTCGAAAGATGCCTCGGAGTCGGTGGAGGTGACCATGCTAGACCCCTAGGCTACGCAGAGACCCGGAGGACGACGACGCGGGCACGGCATTGGGGTTTAGCCCCGGCGAAGAGCCCTCCGCCTGACCAAGCTCTTCTTCGACTTCATCCGCCCAGGAGGGAGATGAGGGTGACCACCGCTCCATGGCACACAGCGGGGTTGAGGTGGACGCCGTGGCCGGGGTAGCCAACGGCGGTTTCTGTGGTGGACGCCGGGGCCGAGGTGACCGCCGGCGGTGGAGGAGAGGAGGGAGCGGAGCTCAGCTCAGCTCATGCTCACGGAGCTCCTCAAGAACAACCTCCCCGAGTGGTTGTGTGGTCCCACAAACATGATGCGACACACACGTCGAGGCACCTGGTCTCCTCAGCGGCAGCAACACTGCGACACACACGTCGAGGCACCTGGTACGGCGCAGCTGGGCAGAACAGCCCTGCCACGGCTCACGGACGGTCGGCCACGACGCCCAGCCGCCAAGGCGGGAAATTCGGACTCATGGGCCGCGAATTTTCGAGCGCAAAATTGGCGGACACACAAAGTTGGACAGACCCAAAAAAAATACTATAACTCATAAACTAAAATCTCAAACTAAATTCCGATTGCACTATTAAATTTGTCTCAATAAAGCATTCAAAATAAGATGTCACATGAATATATTTAGATAACTTTTTCAAATATGTAGGTCCTACTATAGATAGAGGATGGATAAGTGTAGAAAAAAGTGATATATAGGTGAGAATCACGATGATAAGGACGGAATATTTCTTTAGAGGATAAGGAGTCCAGATAGCCTAAGTATTACACTCTAAGTTTTATTTTAGGTTTTTTGCTAAATAGAAATCATTTTTCACAGCACGGAGTATTAAGAACATAGCACTTCCCTCGATCCAAAATTGTCATTTTAGAATTTTAGACATGTTTATTTAACCATCCGTCTTATTTAAATTTTTTTAATGAATATTATTATGACTTACTTTAGTACTAGAGATACTTTAATAATACTTTATTTATTTTATAAATTGCATAACAATTTGAACAATCGAACAATCAAACACGATGTCTTGAAATATTATTTTTAAGACGGAGGGAGTATCACTTGCTATTAATTTTCTAGGTTTGAATCTACCATTTAAATGAGCATAATGACTTAAGTAACACGTCACCTCATTCAATGAATAGATGCTCATGAGTTATGATGTGATTAGGGCAGTCCCAAACTCCCAATGCTAGAAATCATGCACGGTATCTATAGTAGCCACATCAGTAAGAAATTATTAATAAAAACCCCTCACCACAATGCAGCAGTGTCTTGTGTAATAAATATGACCCTTTTTTATTTTTCTCTCCAACTCCATCTTGCTCCCACCACATCTTCCTGCGGGGGCGAGCGCAGGTGGGCTCGAGCGGGCGCGGGGCGGCTCCGGCTCCGGCGAGCGCGACACCGGCGGGCGGGCCAAGCGCACACGGGCTCTAGCGAGCACGCGGCGAGCGACTCAGGCGAGCGCGGACGCTTGTCCATCTAATTTCGATGCCTCCTCGTCGTCGTCTAGCTCCTGTCATCCTGTGGTTTTGGGTGGCTCTCGTTGGGCATCCCGTGCTCCTGCAGCAAGCAACGCAGCAGCAGGCAGCGCAGCGTAGCACAATGCAGCAGCACGCAGCAGGAGCACACGACGGCGTGCGAGGACTCCAGGGACTGCGTGCGGCGGCCGGCGAGCGCTAGAATCCGGTAGTTTCTATCCAACGCTAAAATTACGGTTTCTTGCTTCCTCGGGCTAGAGTAGACGCGATTTCTTGATGAGGAAACCGTTTCTTCCCATATCCCTCTCTTTCTTCATTTATTGATCTGTCATGTCAGCATTTTTATTTATGTAGCATCTTATTTAATAGGGATAGAAACCACCATAAATGTCTATTAAAACTGCCCTTAGGGTAGGTATAATAATGGGCTTATAGATAAGCAAGTGCTGATGTGGAGGAGAGAGAAGAGAGCTTGGCTCCCATGCAAGCACCAAGCTTGTCACGGATGTATAGGTAACAGTGGGTCCCATAGAGATATATGTGAGGATGATTAGGAAAGTGAATGAAACATATAACAATAAAGAAAATTTTGTAGATAAGTAAGAGCCTAATTGTTTTATAGTTTGGCCTCTTATAACTTATAGTCAAGTACTTGATTCTATTATTGACCTTGCTCTTACGAACTTCTAATTATAGCTTACAGTAACACCAAAATTGGTCCCTGTTTAGATCCCAGTTGCACTTGCAATTCTGCACTGTAACACGTTCGTTTGTATTTGACAACTTTTGTCCAACCATGGCTCAAGTAAGCTTAAAAGATTCGTCTCATGATGTACATGCAAAAAGTACAAATATAGCAAATATTTCATCTACATTTAATGCTCCATGCATATGCCGCAACGTTGATGTGACTAGTTGCAATTGTAATTTGCAGGTGGATCTAAGGCCCTGTTTAGATTCCAGTTACAGTTGTAATTCTGCACTGTAGCACGTTCGTTTGTATTTGACAATTTTTGTCCAATCATGATCCAAGTAGGTTTAAAAGATTCGTCTCGTGATGTACATGCAAAAAGTACAAACATGCAAATATTTTATCTACATTTAATGTTCTATATATGTACCGTAACGTTGATGTGACTAGTTGTAATTGCAATGGTTACATCAGCCTCCACACCTGTCTCTGTCGTCCTGTCGACCTGCATGTGCGTCGGGCCTAGAGCCTTGACCTGCGTCTGGGAAACGAGCAGCAACAGCGCGGCCGTGCCAGAAGACTCACCTGCACACCGATCCACGAGCCCGGACCCGGACTGCTAGCGCCAGGACAGGATTCACCGGTCCTGTGTTGTGCGACATCAGCCGTTGGTTTTTCATCCGTATACTAAAAAGTGACTGAACTGTTGCATGATACGAAATTTTTATATATTTATATAGTTTACTTATAAATCATGACGAATTTTTTAAACCTATGTAGATAATGATTGAACATTTATTATAAAAGATTCTCTGATTAAAATTTTAGCCAATTTTGCATTTAAGGAAAATTCCTAAGATTCCTCGTCTATCGAATCTTTGGGCACATAAATAAAATATTAAATATAGATAAAAAATAACTAATGCACAGTTTGTCTATATATGTAGAGACGAATCTTTAAGGTCTAGTTAGTTCATGGCAATCCACTTCATGTTTAGTTAAAGTAGGGATGCAAACGGATCGGATACGAACGGATATTACTGATATCACATTTGTTTTCATATTTCTGATCGGATTCGGATTCGAATATAGATAGTGTTAGCCATGCCGGATAGGATACGATTGGATGTCAACATTATAAATATACGATTTGAGTATTCGGATACGGATACGGTATCAGATATTAAATATCCGGACTCGGATATGAAGAGATCTGAATACCTCTAAACGGATTCGATCGAACGGATGGTTGAATAAATATCCGTACCATTTTCATCTATAAGGTAAAGGGTTGGGTTAGACTTAGTTTTCTATTTGGTTACAAGGATGGAGAGAGATGAAATAGGGCTGAGTTTAGTTACCAAGTTGCAATTGCAATTCTGTACTGTAGCACTTTCACTTGTATTTGACAATTTTTATCCAATCATGGCCTAATGTAGGCTTAAAAGATTCATCTCGTGATGTACATATTAAAAATACAAACATGCAAACATTTTGTCTACATTTAATGCTTCATGCATGTGCCACAATGTTGATGTGACTAGTTACAATTGCAATTTATAGTGTAACTAAACAAGATCTAACTAAACAGTGCCTAGATGTCATTTTAACACCTTTAACAATACAGTTAGTGGAGCCCACCGGTCATCCTCTTTTATTTTCTTTTTCTTTTCTCTTGTCTTCTTCCTCGCACATCGCCCGTCACCCGAGCTCGCACAATATATTAAGGCCCTGTTTACTTGGTGAAAAGAGGTAAAAAAGTGCACTGTAGCACTTTCGTTTGTATTTAATAATTTTTGTCCAATCATGGTCCAAATAGATTTAAAAGATTCATCTTGAGTTAACCAGGCAAAAAGTACAAACATATAACAGCTGCTACTTTATTTAGTGCTCCATGCAGACGAAAAGTACAATCAATGTGATGGAGAAAGAGAAAAGTTTTTAGAAAGTAAACAGGGCCTAAGAGGTGTTGGGAAAAACCATACAATATATTCAATACTACTACTGTATAACCATACAGTATATTAGGAGTGACCCCTCTTTGTCGTCCGGAGGCTCCTTTTTTCTCGTCTTGCTCATCTCTGAATCTCCTGCCTGCAAGGTAAGACTATCTCCAAGAGAGCACTCAAACCATGACCCAAACCCATAATGTCTCTTGCACAATTGTTTGCCTACCCCAAACTCACCTCCAACAGAAGAGGCATACGCCTTACCCATTTTAGGTACCAGCCGCAGCGCAACCCAGAAATGCAGCTCCTCTCTCATCGATGCAATTCCCTAGTGGTGGGCCATGACGACGCGACGGGTGGAGCAGAGAACGAGACCGTAGCGGGGCTTGGCTAGCTCGCCGAGGATCTCGCCGTGAGCACCTCCGGCGAGGTGAGACCGCCGGCCTTGGCAAGGAGGGAGGAAGGGATGGAGGCCGCACAGCGCAGGGAAGGGAGGGCGGCCGCGCAGGGGACGACGACGAGGTGGGCCTGACGACGATGGCGAGCTGAGGAAGAAGGCAAGCGGCGCCGTGGGAGCACCTCGCCGGGTAGGTGGCCGAGCTGCCACCTGATCTCGCGCCAAGAGCAAACCATGGAGCGCCGCCCCCGTCTGCGCCGCCGGCCAGAGCACCGCTGCCCCCGAGCCAGCAGTTGGAGCGCCGGCCTGGAGCTCCTTGCCGCTGGCCGGAGCGCCGCCTGTGGACGCGAAGGAAGGGAGGGAGGCCATGCAGGGCAGGGAGGCGGCCGCACAGGGAGATGACGGAGGTTAGAAGGGAGGCGGACGGTGCTGATGACGACCTTGGCGAGGCCGGCGCTTGGTGGGGAGGGAGGCGGGCGAGCGCCGCTCGCCGAGGAGGAGGCCACCGGTGCTGGGCATGCAGGAGACGATGGATTTTGGTCGCTCTTTTTGCCTTCCCTGTTGGAGACGGAAGAATCTGGGTAGAGCATTCATGTGCCATAGAGGACCTAAATTTTGAAATGGGTCTCTTATTTGAGACTTTTACCTGTATACCATTATAAAAGATCGTCTTCGTACCATTAAAAAGTTTGCACGCACCTGCATATCATTCACATTATTTTTTTTTTTTTTGTCTTCCATGCCATTCCGTCCGGTTTTTCATCTAACGCTGTTAAACGAGATTGACAAAAGTCACAAATGCCCTGGATACCCCCGGCCACCGCGGGCGGCGCGCGGGTGAGTCTAACTGTGGTCCGCACCTCGGCCTCACCGCACGAGCACCCCATTCCAACCCCGCGGCCGCGCGAGCCGTCCCCAACGCCGGCAACAGTCCTCCGCGAGGTGCTCGCCGTGAGCTGGCCGTACACCGCTGTTAGGATCCGCAAGGATCTTCAACGTTTACCGGAAGAAATCAACAAATCAGACAGAAATCGGAGAGAAGAATCAGAGATTCGGAGAGAACGAATGAGAGCAGAGAAGAAGACGTGACGGGGAAGAAAACACTGTATCTTCTTCAGAGAGAGTTTGTTTGGAATGGCATTCATCGATACCTCATACAGCACTCCAATCCAGTTATATACTATCAGTACAAGTTGCGGCCCAATAAGCACGCACGCCCACAATCCTACTGAATACACCGGCCCATTAGCCAACTAGATAGCCAGAGCCAATTGCCGAATTCTCGTCAGGCAGATGCAGACTCACGTTCCCTTCCAGTTCTTGACATTCCCCCCTCCATAAATTCCAGCTTGACCCCAAGCTGAGTGATCAGGAAAACGTCGGTGCAATTGAGATAATTCTTCCCATGTCAGTAGATAATCAGGTAGTCCATTCCACTGTACCTGTATCTGACAAAGAACCGAGGAGCCTTTTGCTACACAGCGAGTATTGATGAAATACAGTGGCTGCAATGATTCCTTAGGATCATCCGGCAAAGAGCTGAGATCACCATCAACCAAGACATGTTCGGGCACATGAAGCCTCAATTGTGAAACATGAACCACAGGATGCACTCGGGCATCAGCAGGTAGGTCCAACTTGTAAGCCACTGCTCCAATCCTGGCCAGGACTTTGTATGGCCCATAGTAACGGAAACTGAGCTTACTATTACCTCGGGAAGCCACAGAAGTTTGAACGAATGGCTGCAACTTCAAGTAGACCATATCGCCAACCTGAAACTCACGTTCAGAGCGCCCTTTATCTGCCTGTACCTTCATACGCTGTTGAGCCCGATGTAAATTATGGTAGAGCACATCACACAGCAAATTCTTCTCCAATAACCATTGCTCAAGATCTGAAGCATGGCACTGGATAGGAGACGGAATAGCCAGCATCCGCGGAGCATATCCATACAGAGCTTCAAAAGGTGATAAACCCAGTGCTGAATGATAATTTGTGTTGTACCAATGCTCCGCCAAAGTGAGCCATTTATGCCACTGCCTAGGACAAGAATGCACACTACATCTGAGAAAAGTTTCGATGCATTGATTGAGCCTCTCAGTCTGACCATCTGTCTGCGGATGGTAAGATGAACTCATGAGCAGCTGAGAATCAGACAACCTGATCAATTCCTTCCAAAAGTGACTTGTAAATATCCGATCTCTGTCAGATACGATGCCCTCAGGCATGCCGTGTAACCGGTAGACATTATCCAGAAATGCCTGAGCCACCTGACTAGCACTAAAGGGATGTGCCAAGGACACAAAATGGGCATACTTCGTGAACTTGTCAATGATAACCAGGATCGTGTCAAATCGGTTGGACTTGGGTAAACCCTCAATGAAATCCATGCAAACAACCTTCCAAGCTTGATCAGGAATTGGCAACGGCTGAAGCAACCCTGGAAGCTTAGTGTGCTCAACCTTGGCTTGTTGGCAGATTGCACAACCTCGGATAAAGTCTTTGATATGCTGTTTCATATTGGCCCACGTGAAAATCGTTTTCAACCGATGATACGTGGGTAAGAACCTAGAGTGGCCCCCGACACCACTCTGATGTACAGCCTGCATAATGTGCTGTTGAGCTAATTTATTATCTCCAAGCCACACTTTACCATTTAGTCGAATGATACCATCCTGTAAACGAAATCCAGAACCTCCAGGTGGTTCTTCTTGCAACTCAGACAACAACTTCATAGCCGTAGGATCATCCACATAACCCAATTTAATCTTGTCCATCCAACTCTGATATATGGTGGAAATTGCCATAATGTGATCAGAGTGTGCATATCTGGACAGAGCATCAGCAGCTTGGTTAAAGATACCTTGCTTGTACTGAACTGTATACTGAAGATCCATGAGCTTCAGAATAGCTTTCATCTGTAGCTTTGTGGTGACCCTCTGCTCATTCAAAAAGGCTAGACTCCTATGATCAGTTCGAATCACAAAGGGTAGATGTTGCAAATAAGGTCTCCACTTCTCCACCGCTAACAGAATAGCCAAACACTCCTTCTCATAGGTAGACAACGCCTGGTTCTTCGTACTGACTGCCTTACTGAGGTAAGCAATAGGATGGTGATCTTGCATCAGAACTGCACCGAACCCCATATCACAAGCATCGGTTTCTAGAGTGAATGGCTTGGAATAATCTGGCAATGAAAGCACTGGAGCAGAAACCAAAGCGTGCTTTAATTTCTGAAATGCCTCTTCCTGTAGTGATGTCCACTGATAGGCAACGCCTTTCTTCAATAAGTCCACCAGCGGCCTACTCATGACTCCATAATCTCGGACAAATCTCCTGTAGTAGCCTGTCAGGCCCAAGAATCCCCGGAGTTGCTTGACTGAATGAGGTTTGGGCCAATCTCGAACAGCTTGCACCTTTGACTGCTCAGTTGCCACACCCCGAGCTGAGATAACATGACCCAAATATTCCACTTCAGATTGAGCAAAGGAACATTTAGACAGTTTCACAAAAAATTTGTGTTTCCTGATTATCTCAAATACTTCCTGCAGTAGAGACAGATGTTGTTCCAAAGTGGTAGAGTAAACTAAGACATCATCCATAAACACCAATACTCCTTTCCTCAACAAGGATGCAAAAATCAGGTTCATAATGCCTTGAAAAGTTGCCGGAGCATTAGTTAGACCAAAAGGCATCACCAAAAATTCATAGAGACCTTCATGTGTCTTAAAGGCAGTCTTGTAAGTGTCATTTTGTTCCAAGCAAATCTGGTGATACCCAGCTCTAAAATCCAGTTTAGTGAACCAGCAGGCACCATGGAGCTCATCCAGTAACTCCTCAACTACAGGCATTGGATGTTTATTCTTGACTGTTTGTGCATTCAAACCTCTGTAGTCCACACAAAATCGCCAAGATCCATCTTTCTTTTTGACAAGTAAGACAGGAGAAGCATAAGGGCTAGTGCTACGCTTGATTATCCCACTGTCCAACATCTCCTTAACTTGCTTTTCGATCTCAGACTTCTGCAAGGGTGAGTATCTGTATGGTCTAATATTCACTGGCTGCGCTCTAGGTACCAACTGAATGGAGTGATCAAAAGCACGCCGAGGAGGCAGAGCTGAAGGCATCTGAAAGACATCCTCAAACTGACCGATAAGAGACTGAACTGCCACTGGTATGTCTCCCAACTGCACTGTACAGAGAGTGTCAGTAGCAGTGCTTGAATCAATCGACACAACTTGTCTCAACAGAACACCCTGAGCAATAGCTTGACGATTCAGCAATCCTTGTAACTTGATCAAGGAGATTGGAGAGCATTTGCCTGATTCTGAACATAATCCTTTCAAGGTTATCCGTTGGCCAAGATGTGTAAACCTCATTTTCTTCTTGGACCAATCCACCCACATTGGGCTAGCTGTCTCGAGCCAGTCTTGCCCAAGGATCATGTCAAAACATGATAGCGGTAAGATCCCAGCATCAGACAAAAATGTATGTCCTTGACAAGTCCACTGCAAATTGACCACCCTTTTGTTGCAGATCATAGGACCTCCATTTGCAGTGGTGAACTGAACAGCTGGACAATCCAACTTTGGAACTGACAATTGAGCAGCCAGTTGTTCGCTGATAAATGTACTAACACTGCCTGAGTCAATAAGAATAGAGACAGCCATTTTCCCAATATTTCCACACAACCTCATTGTCCTTCTCCTCAACTGCAAGGCAGCTGTACTTTGATCAATGGCCATCACAGCATCCTGTTCGACCTCATCATCGGGATTGCTAGTTTCCATCTCTGGACTTTCTAAGGCATCAAATAGCTCTTCAACCACATGTAAGGGAATATGAGGGGGACATTTATGATCCTTGGCCCATTTGCCGCCACATTTGTAGCACAAATTGTGCTGACGTCTGTAAGCTTTGAGAGCAGCCAGCTTATCCTCAGATGACTCGGTCTCCAGAGTACCTTTACTCTTGTCAATATCACAAGCTCGTGCTTTCTCTGAAAATGTCTTGCTAACAGCACGGTGATATTGTTTCCCTTTAGACCTTGCTAACTCAGCTTCCTGTAGTAATGCCAAGGCACTGGCGGTGTCAACATCTGGAGCCTTATGCAGGAAAATCCCAGATCGAATTTCTTCCTTAAGACCAGCCATGAAACGATTCACAAAGTACGTCTCATCATAATTGGGATTATAAAGAAGCAAACTGTGAGCGCCCTGTTCAAACTCCAACACATATGCATCAACTGACGAAGTCTGATGAATAGCTTCAAATTGCTTCAGAATGAGAGGGTACTGATCCTTGTCAAAACGAGCCAACACCAATTTACAGAGCTCATCCCACTCAGTGATTCGGCCGCGACGCTCCACAATGTGCAACCAAGTCTTCGCTGTCCCCTTGAAGTTGAGCACCGCAAAGCGCGTCTTGAGCGATGGATGAACCGCGTAGATGTCAAAATAAACAAGACAATCGTCACGCCACAGTCTAGGGTTGGACCCATCAAATATAGGGAACTCAAGCTTTGGGAAAGGTGGGGGACGCAAAGTAGGATCAGAGAAGGAGCCATCGGACGTACCCTTGTCGCTTGACTGCGGCCAGGTTCGTTGGAACCCACCGCAGTTCTCGCCATGCCCGTTGAGGCGCTCCGCCTGGGGCATCGTAAATGGAGATGCCGCGGCGAGAACAGCAGGACGGTCGAGCACACAAGGTATGTGCTGTCCGACCGCGGTAGCCGCGACGGGCGGCGTGCCACCGCTGGGAAGAGCAGCTGCTCCCCCAATCATCCTGGTGGAACCAGAGGGTGCTCCACCGAGAACACCAGGTCCAGGAACTGGTCCAGCGTGAGAAGCATCCAGCAAATCAACACGGCGATAGAGCCCATCCACGCGTGACGCAGTGTCGCGAATCGTCCGCGTCGTCTCCTCAGTCTTCTGGGACAATTCGGCGATCACCATGTCGGCGTCTGTTTGGCGAGCACGGATGTCGTGAACGGAGTCCAGCGTTTGCTTCACCATGTCGTGGAGTCCTGCGAACTGCTTGGCGGCATCAGCAAAGGAGTTCAGCTTCTGCGCCAGTTCGTCGAATCTGGTGGAGAGGTCTTCCAGCGATGCCGCCATGGTCGTCTGAAATTTCGTCGGTCTACGTCCTGGCGCCAGGACGAACACCAACGAAAAAAAAATCTGCCAAAAACTGAACCGAGCTCTGGTACCAAATGTTAGGATCCGCAAGGATCTTCAACGTTTACCGGAAGAAATCAACAAATCAGACAGAAATCGGAGAGAAGAATCAGAGATTCGGAGAGAACGAATGAGAGCAGAGAAGAAGACGTGACGGGGAAGAAAACACTGTATCTTCTTCAGAGAGAGTTTGTTTGGAATGGCATTCATCGATACCTCATACAGCACTCCAATCCAGTTATATACTATCAGTACAAGTTGCGGCCCAATAAGCACGCACGCCCACAATCCTACTGAATACACCGGCCCATTAGCCAACTAGATAGCCAGAGCCAATTGCCGAATTCTCGTCAGGCAGATGCAGACTCACGTTCCCTTCCAGTTCTTGACAACCGCGTCCACGGCTGCAACGACGAGCACGGCACCAACGGCGACGAGGACGTGCTACTCGAACAGGAGCGTCAGAGTGGTAGGAGCGGGCGTGGCCGAGCTCCGCACCGGCCGTGGTGAGAGCGCGCACAGGCGAGCTCTGCCTCCAGTGGAGCACGTGCACCCCTTCCTCCGCGGTGATGGACCGCCTCCGCTCGTGCCGCTGCCACTGCACGCGCTCCCTCGCCGTCCCTCGCCGTCGTGTTCCTCCTCCTCCATCATCTCAGCCGCCTCCAGCTGGTGCCCGGCGCGGACGCAAGGCGCCACCGCAATGCCGCATCGACCTGCCACTCGCAGCCATGGCCGCCACCATGACCAGCATGACATCGTCAGCAGTAGCAGCGAGGGCGAGCTCCGTCCCGGCCGCCCCGGGCACGTGCGCGGGAGAGCTCCACGCCGGGCGCGCGGCGCGAGGGGGGGGGGGGGGGGGGGGGAGATGGGTGGCTCTGTCTCGGTCCCAGGCGGGCGAGCTCCGCCCCGGCCTCGATGGGCATGTGTGAAGATGACGCTGCGACACCGATTTGAACCGGCACAAACATGGAGAAGATGAACACCTCCGCGCACCCGAAGATGGAGATGGGCACGGTGTCGTCCTTGCCGTACAGCCCGTGCCGCGCGATGGCGCCTAGCCGCACCATGTCCAGGACGCCCGCCGCGAGCATGGAGAAGATGGAGACGATGAGGCCGATCCCCATCCGCTGCAGCTGCGTGAACCCGCGGGGCCGGCCGGTGTAGGAGCGCACCACGGGCACGATGATGCAGTCCTAGACGGGGACCTTGAACCTGTGCCCCATGTGCTGGTCCAGCGTGTCGCCCCGCAGCATGCACGGCTGATGGGTTGAGGAGGAAGAAGTTGCCCAGTCACTTACATCTATGCCCCACCAGACAGAGAGACAAAGAAGTGAGAGGACAGGGTTATGAGAAAAGGGTATTCTGGACAATCTAACTGGTCGGGCCCACATGTCAGTGCTGCTACACGGTAGAAAACTAACAGAAGGCAGATGGAATGGCATGTGAGACAAAAAAGTTTACGTGCATGGCACCTGGGTGCGCTCGAACTTTTTAGTGGTACGTAAGTCAGGTTATCTTTTTTAATGGTACACAGGTAAAAGCCGCCTCTTATTTGGGTGAGGGCTGTTGGAGTCAGTCTAAGGTATGGAATAAAGGACCCTAAGTTATACATCTACCGCTGAAAAAACAAATTGATAGAAACTACATGATTCTGCCTTGTTACATCTACATGTTTAAAAATTAATCGAGTGTTTCTTAAAAAACAGAAATAAATGAATGAATACTTTGTGCACGCCTCCGGGTTGCCGACCAAAGAGGAGGAGAAGGCAGAAACAAATGGCAATAGCCAAGCTCGAGGTGGAATCGGAGAGACTGGAGAGAGAGGAGTGACAGGCGGCACATGCCTCGCCCTCACCGGCGGCCACCGGCCAGCAGGTAAGAGTAGAGGAAGGAGAATAACGGAGGAAAGTGTCCCAGCGAGCGTCTCCGATTTGGTTTGGGTCCTTTGTATGGCTTGTGAGGAGAACGAGCATGCAGGCCCGCGCTGGCCTGGCTCGTGCGAGCATAGGTCTGCGTGTTGGTTGGCGTTTGTATGTATCCAGGCCAGCGAATAAAACTATTCGATTGCCAGCATGCTTCATGCCGAAGCGTACTGTACTCCCTCCATGTTGGTAATACATGTCGTTCTAGCGCTGGAACATAATGAAGCAAAAGATGTCGTTCTGTCGTCAAAGCGGTATTTTGGACGGCCATGCCCCTCTCGCGCTTGGATTCCCGCACCGAGATGTAATTGCGCCGCCCTCAGATCACGCGGCCGCCCGTTGCGCTTCAGCCATGCAGACGGGCCAGCAGCCATGCAAGATCCCGTAAACCAAAAAAACTGCGGGGGGGGGGGATTCGAACCCTGCCCAATGCCCCCAAACGCCCTGGGATGTACCCACCTGACGAAATCAGCTTTGATAGATTATTGTGAAGGAGATACCCTCAGGCATATTTAATAAGGACAAACTGGGAAGATTACCTCATAGTTAATTATAATGACTCCTTGATAATCAAAATCATGTCCTACACGACATGCATTATCAACATGGAGGGAGTAGGTTCACCTATGCGGCTGATTAAGAGCTCGCGCCCTGGCTCTGGAGAAACCAAATTCGTTCTCGTTTCTCGGCAGCTTGGCTCGGTCTCCGCAATTGCATGCGGCTGATCATTGGTTCAGTGCATCTGGCCAGCGAATGAAACTGTTTGATTGACTACATGCTTCATGCTTGAAGCATACTGTAGGTTCACCCATACGGCTGGTTAGGGCACTCACAATGCATCTTTTCAGTCCTTAGCTCTATCCAATTACTCCCCTCTCCTCTCACCGGATCCTTTGCTCCAGCTTTCTTCCTCCCCGCCCTCCACCACATCGAAACAGCTCGCCCATGGCAAAGTGAGTTTTGTACGCGACACGGCCGATAGTAGCGGACTACACGGCCGGCGGCGTGTACTCCTATGGATACCCAGTGGTGGTGACTGGCCATTAGCATATGTGGTGGAACCGTGGAGGCAGCAAGAAGCCGTGAGCCCATGACATGCATGTGTGTTTGCTTCGGAGAGAGCTTCGACGAGCGGCTGCGAGTTCCGCCGACCAAGCCTCCGACGAGCATCTACGACCTCCGACGGGCTGCCGCAACCTCCAACGAGCGAGCTCCGCCGAGCAGCCAAGAGCCGCGCACGCGACCTCTGACGGGCGTCCACAGTACAAATGCGTACTGGATCTGGAGGGAGGAGGAGGAAGAAACTAGTCTTTTTCTCCCAACGCAGTAACGATTGATTTCTACGATCTCGGTAGATGCGTAGACGTCGTTTCTACCTAAGAAACTGGTTTCTTCGTTTTTCCTTCTCTCTTCATTAATCACCTTACCACATCAGCTAAATGCTAAGTTAACAGTATAATTAATATACATAGAAACTATAGTTGTTTTTTTAATGTCCTTAGGCCTTCTGCAGTGTGGTCTTGAAGTGATGCCCAAAAGAAGAGAGAGAGTGTTAGGTATCACTCCCCACACTATAACTAGTGATGCCTATTTGGAGTAGAGCCAACAAAAGTGGGAACGATAAATCTTCATGCACCGGTGCCAAGAGAGTAAAATATAATAATGCACTGGCTGTGAGAACTGTCAAAGCACGGAGGATGAAGGAGAAAGGGAAAGGGGATTTTTTTTCTCGCGCGAATGAACCAGACGGAGAAGGTAGCGAGGATATTTTTTTGACGTGGGCTCCAGAGATAGCAGATGGACGTGGTGCCAAGTATTTATTACATTGCACCTTGTTTGACATCGGTGTTCCATTGTATACGTGGGGACTACTTTTTTTCAGGCGACACTCCCACACTGCGGAAGGCCCTAAGGGCATCCGCAACGGCCTGGACGAAATAGCTAGCGACATTGTTGGCGCAAAAAGTGGTTCCCTAAGCCCAACATACCAGCGAAGCCGGAAATGACACTTGAAAGGAGTAGAGCTCGCGCAGATCCAGTTAGCTTCGAACCCGGTCTGAGAGTGCTAGTAACACCCAAGCGTGTCAGTCAATTTGACCTGCAATTGATAAGGAAACGGATATAATCAGTAACCCAAGGCGGAACTAACTGGTGAGTCCAGATAGTTCTAACTGTACGGCTCAAAGAGCCAGTGTGATCGGAGATCGACTAGAAAGCCGATTTCGTCATGTTATGAACCGATAGTAAAAGTAAAACGGCTATCATGATATTCATATGAAGATAATAACGTGCTAGCCGATCTAATTCGGTTAATGTGTATAAAAGAAAATAGATCACGTGTACAGATCTGATCTGTACATCAAACAAGCAGAGATCTGCTAAAGCTGGTCTAGAAGGCCAGCGGCTTTAGTAAACCCTCTTCGCTAAGTTCATCAAGTCTGCGTTCGCCAGCGGGCTTCAACAAATCCAGTAAACAAAGTTAGATCGTTTGATATCAAATAGGTCTATATGCATAATCTATTCGTGAAAGCATAACTGAATCGGCTATTTAGCCGATGCAGGGTCTATGAAGCACGAACGAATGCTAGCGTAGTCATAAACAGACTTCAAATTAAAGTAAGTCCAATCTAGCGAAACTTATTTAGGTTAAACCTGTTCCACCGGATGACACTCAGTTTAACTTAAACAAGGACACGAAAATAAGACTTACGATAACCTCAGAACCACTTATGTCTCAACTAGAACCGAACGCACAACATGTAACGAACAAGATTGATAGAGAATTAGCCGATGTAAGCATGGAACCGATCATCATGGTAAGATGAGCATAAAAAAGCATAAACGACGATCAGATTCAAGTAAATCTAAGGCCAAATCTATCAATCTTGATCAGACAGAGATATTGTTATAATAAGGTAAATCAATTTAAACAAACAATACCAATAACTTAATGAATCTAACTAAATCGCCATATTTAGCTAGAGCCGATAACTAATCCATGCGTGAAAACCGTCCTAATCTGCATCTCGTCCACCGGATGACGGTTAACACAGATTAATCAAGTAAATTAGCGTGAATCATCCTTGACTCACTATACTTCCTGCGCCCACCGGATGACGCCAAAGAAATAGAGCTTAGCAAGGACCCTGGTCCACCATGCTTCCACGTCCACCGGATGACGCTAAAAAGACATAGTTTAACAGGGGGTTGACGATACTTACAAGCAAGCTTGCGTCCACCGGATGACACCCAGTCTGGATAAAGTAACTCGCCGGACTCGACTGACTCTAGGGTTTGTTGGCCGGAACCGAAAGTTGTGCTGTATTGATGTTGTTGTGTTTTTCAATGGCTGAGGGCTTATATTTATACCCTGAGCGTAGATAGAGTCCTAGTCGAATTACAACTCATCAATAGATAAGGAAACTAACAAACCATCCTATATCTAAAGTAACTTGGAGTCCCACCTTCCATTTCCATAACGGACTCCGATCGTTATCGCATCCTGGCGGCACGGACTCTGGATGACGTCATCAATACTGACGCTGCGGGCCTCCTGTCACCTTGGCCCCCGATTCACCATGCAATCGGCTATTTCCTTCCTTCCGCTGGACGGAATCTGCTTCCGAGATCGGCTATCATCCTCTGGTATCGGCTATCGGCTCCCAGTCCAAAATTTGGTGTTAACACATGCCCCCAATTTTGGAATAAACTGGTTTATTCTGAAATTAGCGCTTGAGCCTTCAAATAGTCAAACTGCAGCTTCCCTCTCGGCACTTCAAACTTTCGCACCAAAATGAAACCCTAAACCGTCGCAATTTCCGCCATGGGCTTCAATCCGCCGCCTTCAGCTTCGATTCGCCGTCGTCAAGCCATCCCCGAGCTAATGGCGACTCCTTCCGAGGTCCCTGAGGTATCAATTTCATCGATCCACCTCCTGATTTGTGAATCCCTCTTCAACCTCACTGAGTACGAGTTTCAAATCCAGGTACTGAGGAATGATATTCTGATTCCGCTGATGGACATCCCCGACACCTACTACCTGGGTCCGATGGGCGATCCGGTCCCCAAAGATTTCATTGTTCAAGAAACCAACCAGTTCCCATTCCGAAGCCCCATGATGGGCGCCTCTTCTTGGGCCAAATCCTTCAGAAACTGGCCGAGCGTACCTGCTGGATGGAGGAACTGGTTCTGCCGCGTCGCGGCGAAGAAACGCGCGGACTGGGAGATGCGCCATTTGAGCCAATGTCTCGATCTATCATTATCAGAGATGGCAAAGAATGAGCCGCTCCTGATAGCCGCCAGTCACTTTTGGTCCAACTCCCTGAACGCTTTTGTGTTCGGAGACGGCCCAAAAACCATCACCCTGGGCGATATCCACATGCTCACCGGGCTTCAAATCACTGGATCGTATGACTTCTGGAATCTCTGCACCAGTGGCAAGAAGGACCCGTACTTCCCGAAGCTGGACACAAACAAAGGATGGAGCGGCTATGTTCAACACCACCAGAAGACCTCCTCTTCCGTCAGCGAGAAAGAACACGTCGCGTTTTTGACCAGGTGGCTTGAGAGGTTCGTGTTCTATGGTGCCACTGCCGGACCAGCATACCCTTATCGGGTCTTGGCAGAGAAACTGGCTCAAGGGCACTCCATCCCCCTGGGCAAACTCCTGTTGGGTGCAGCATACAGGCTTATGAACCGGGTGTTCAGCTCCTTGATCATAGGTGAAGAAGTACAATGCATAACAGGCCCTTGGTGGCTAGTACAGCTGTGGCTCAACCTATATCTGCACAAGCTGGTAAGAACACAACTCCAGGGCCTCAGCTTTCCATCCACCGAGTACTCAGAGGAAGAGGACCCAAAAACCAGAGGCTGCCAAAGTTATGGTGAAGCTTCTTCTGCCATAACCATCCCAACTACAAAGGGCAATATGCTGGAAACACTATACAGGGGCTTGGGACCAAAGGTTACTACCTGGTTCCCCTACGAGGATGAAGATGAATTTCCAGCACCCTCCAGCTTCAAGTTCAACAACGGGTGCTCTGATGATGAGGCTACCAGAATCTTGAATGCAATCATAAAACCCTGTGCCTTGCCAGTAGACTTCAAACACCTTCGGAGCGCAAGCGGCAAGCCAACTAGCTATCCCTCTTATGAATTTTATCACCCAAATATAGCAGCAAGACAGCTAGGCTTTGGCCAATTGCCCCCTCGGCTCCCCTTTTTGAATACCTTGAAACCCAGGGAGAACATTACAGAGCTCCTTCAGTCTGGCAGAATTTTTCAACTTGGAGCAAACCTGCCCACATTCTCGCCGAAGCCATGGAATCAAGTCTGCGTCACACATCAGAGTTTTGATGACTGGTGGCAGTGATGGCACGCTCACCTGTTCTGCCAGACTGTCCATGACAAGTGCAGAGCCCTAGACTCGAACTTCCAATCTTCCCGAGCAGTAAGTGTTCTCAGCCGATTCCAATAAAAACGGCTTTAATCAAACATGTTACCTGACAGATGTTTTTCGCAGGACCCATCATCCAATCCTCCAGAGCGAGTGGAATACTATCCTCCTTGTCTGACAGCGAGGCTAGTCTCTCGAGCACCGACGCTGCGACAACTAATGTTATGCCCTGTTGTACTGACGCCCCCTTCTGCTTCAAAACGACCAGCTGCATCTCAGCTTCAAAAGCAAGCACCCAAGAAACGCCATTCGATAAGAAAAGTTCAGGTATCCAGAAGTAGCATCTTCCTTTACTGCAGTATGCTCCGATCCCTAAATTGGCTTTTTACCAGGTGAAACCCTAGCCGATTCAGGATACCTTGGGAGATAAACCGGCCGAAGAACCACCAGAATCCACTGGCCATGAAGAGTCAGCTGCTCAAGGAGAAGGGGTCCAGGAAGAAGGAGCCAAAACTCAGGTACTACTCGTTGGGCTTTTCTCTCCTCGACGCAGATGCCCTGATTGACCCAATCTTCTTTCAAAAATACAGCCGAACAGCCCTTCCGATGAAGTCTGGGCGAACCTTGAAGAAGAGGAGTCTCCCCCTGAGAGGAATCCAGGTAACTCCTATTCGGCTGTTAGCAATTATCCTTGCTTCCATACTGCTCTTACTTCCGATTTGCAGAAACCCATCTGCCCGAGACAATGACAGCTGAGGATCCGCATGCCGCAAGAGACAAAACTGCCTTAGTCGAACAAGCAACATCGGCATCAACCCTACAGCCCTCAGGCCTCATTCAGGTATCCTATCTCTGCCAGAAAATAATTAATCTATATTGTACCTTTTCTGATGAGAGAATATATGTATTGCAGGTACCGAAGCCTTCGTCTCCTGGCTATTCATTTGACATAGAAGAATTCTGTGATAGAGACGAACTCGCCACTTCCTCTGAGAAGTTTTTAGAGCCAGATTTCAACAATCGGCTGAGTGCACTCCTACCCCACCTAGAGGGTGATCTAGTTGCTCCGGCCTCCAATCCCGGACAGGTTGATCAAATAATCGAACTTGTCCAGCAGCAACCCAACCTGACAGCCTTGAAATCCCTGTAGAGACTTGTGATCTTAAAGTTACAGCATCAGGGATTATCACTGCTCATGAGAACCTGGCAGAGCTTGAACAGCTGAGGAGCAACAAATCGGCCAACAGACAAGAGGCCACCGGATTAGCCGATCGAGCCAGACTGCTCAAATCTTCAATCAGCACAGCCGAAACAGAACTGGAGACATTGAAAACGAGACGAGACCAGCTGAGAAAAGAACTGGAAACAGTTGAGTCGGCTATCAGTGAGCACGAAATCACCATTTCCACCAGCATGATCGAACTCTCCCAGAAAAAGAAGGAAATCAGCAGCTTGGTCGTTGCGGGCAGGAAGACATGTCAACGCCTGGATCTGTTGCAGTCCACTGAAAACCGAGATCAACAATTGTTGCAGGCTGGCCATGCGCTCCGTGCTAAATTAGTAGAACTAATCCGATCTTTATTAACTTTGTAACATGATGGGTGTACTACTTGGCATGTTCTTTTCTATTTACAACTTTGTCTTCGTGCTGTTTCACCCTGAGTTTGAACATTTAGCCTGATCTGCCTTTGAATTCATACCTTAATATCGGCTTCGTCCTGTTTCGAAAGGACTTGTTCGGTTTGGTACGTTTCTACATGCGAATCGGCTCTCAGGCTTGCATTGTACCTTAGAATCGATTACTTCGATTTACTCAGCCTGATCCGTTCTACATACGAATCAGCTTACGGGCCTGCGTCTTAGCATCGGCTTTGTTCTGCTGTCCCTTAGAGTTAACCCCTCAGCCTGATTCACTACGAATCGTCTTGTGGGCACTCACAATAGGATCGGCTAGGCAGCCTGACCCAAAGACACGATCGGTGTGCGACCACTGATGACGGCGCTTCGTCTCCCTGATCTGGCAACTGTTCCGAATTTAAGAAACGTGGATTAACCGCAACCTAAAATCTGCCGCGTCGTCTCGCCTTCCGAGGAGGAAACCGTCTCGATGCCCTCATCTTTATAAATACATGCCCGGCCTGAGCGAGAAACTGTAACATCAAAGCCTTTGCTCACCCGGCCTCCTCTCCTCAGATCAGAGAAAACAAAATCCCCCAAAACCAAATCCATGGCTAGCGACGGAAACCACGGCAAGCGGCCGGCCTCGAGTTCCGCTGAAGGTGACAACTTCACCCGGAGCCTGCGAGCCGTGGGTGAACGGAGGCATCGCCTGCGAGCCTGGTTAGGGTAAGGCTGCTGCTCACTTCTTGATACATTGACCTGATCTAATCTGACCATCACCGTCCTGCGCAGCGATGCGGTAACCGCCGGAGCCGGAGGTTCAGGAACTGGTGCAGGGCCGTCTCAAGCCGTCCCTGCAGTCGCTGGAGCCACCCCTGGCGCGGATGCCGTTGTTGACCCGTGTCACGGCCATCGTCGCTAGGTGATGCCCCGGCAGTTAGCCATCTACAACAGGTAAATCAATTTGTACCCAAGACATTGGTTTTCTTTTAATTCTGACACATCTGCTTCTTTGTCAAACTTCAGTCAGGCCCGCGTGATTCCTTTTCCACCGGGAGCACCGATTGGCGTGGACACCCGGCCTCTTAGAACTGCGCCTCCTCAGGAACCCCCTCAAGATCCGGCCCTGAGCACTGGATCAGAATTGGGGTCTTCTGACGGGTCCTACACCGCCGCCGACGGTCGTCGATTCCATCACCAGATAGTGGAGTACCGTAACCTCTACTCAGAGGCTACGAAGGAGAATGGCCGGCTACTGGGTGTCACCGAAGCCCAAGCCGCTGCTCTTCAGGCCGCCGAAGCCGAAGTGGCCAGGGTGCAAGCCCAACTCGCCGAATCAGACGCTGCAGTGGCCGGTAATATCTTGAATTGTGACATACTAACGATCACCTTCATGCTGACACTTCTTTCTTTTGCAGCCCTGATCGCGCAGCTTGAAGAGTTACGTGTGGCCGCCGAGGCCGCCGCCAATGCCGTCAATGCCCGTGGCAACACGCAGACGGAGCGGCTCCTAAATGTTCACCACCGCGTCTCCCAGGTGGCCATAGCCGGCGTTCATCATGGAGCCACTGGGGCTCTCACAGCCACGCGACTCCGCTCCAGCATTGCTCTGGAGACCGTCGAGCCCGTGTTCCCGAAGGGCCAGAATATGGAAGAGGCCAGCGCCCAACTGGCGAACTTCTTCCCGCACGCCGACGAGGTCGTGGCTGTCACCGACGCCCAGGACATCATAGACAGAGCCACACATGATTAGAATGTAATAGGGCTCCTGTAAGCACAATATGAAATGAAACTTCCTTCAAAAAGCATCAATCTGATTTTCATATGTGCCCGGATACATATATATTTTCCTTTATTATTTTTTTAGACTAAAGGCGATGCTTATCGCATCGGCTATTACACCCCATCGAGGGTATTTCATTTTTGTGCTAAGGGCGACTCATTACTACGATGTCGGCCATTTTTGTCCTGAAGGCGACCCGCTTGCACGGCATCGGCTGTTAGAGCCAGATTCACATGAATCGGCTATCACCCCCCAACTGGGATGCTAGGGTAGTATTTCTTTAGATGCTTCCCGTTGATGGCCCTGGTGAGTCTCTGTCCTTCTAAATCCTCAAGGATGTAAGCATTACCCGGGGCGCATTCGACCACACGATACGGGCCTTCCCAGTTTGGCGACCATTTACCGAATCGGCTATCTTTCGTTCCAATAGGCAGAATGACCTTCCATACTAGCTCTGATTCGGTAAAGCTCTTGCTTCTTACCTTAGTGTTATAATACTTGGCCACCCATACCTTGTTCCTTTCAATGTATTCCAAAGCCCTAAGCCGATGACAGTGCAAATCTTCTATACTGTCCATCATAATGTCTTTGTATTCACTGGCTGTAAGCTTGTTTTGCAACGTGACGCGCCGTGTCTCAGACTGAATCTCCCATAGCAAGACAGCAGCGTGTCCATAGACTAGCTCATAAGGTGAAGCTTTGATCGATCCATGCTGTGCCATGCGATATGCCCATAGCGCCTCGTTCAGATGCAAATACCATTTTCTGGGGTTCTGCTCAATCTTTTTCTTGATGACCTTGATCAAAATTTTATTGGAGGCTTCTGCTTGTCCGTTGGCTTGGGCATAATACGGCGATGAATTATAAATCTTGATGCCCATATCGTCGGCAAAGGTCATAAACTCCTCTGAAGTGAACATTGTCCCCTGATCGGTTGTGATCGTCTGAGGTATGCCAAACCTGTAAATAATGTGCTCCTTTACAAATTCGATCACGTCAGTTGAAGTGGCGTTCCTCAAAGGAATGGCTTCTACCCACTTGGTGAAGTAATCAGTCGCCACCAGGATCCATTTGTGACCCTTGCTCGATGGTGGGTAGATTTTGCCGATTAGATCAATACCCCATCCTCTAAACGGCCATGGCTTGATTATAGGATTTATAGCAGAGGCTGGAGACTTCTGTATATTCCCGAACTTCTGGCATTCTTGACACCCTTTATAATATTTGAAACAATCTTCCAACATCGTAGGCCAATAGTAACCAGTCCTCCTGATGATCCACTTCATCTTGTGAGCCGATTGATGTGCACCGCAGACTCCATCGTGTACTTCGCTCATCAGCTTCACTGATTCCTCTGTCCCCAGGCATTTGAGCAGCACTCCTTCAACAGTCTTGTAATACAATTGACCATCCAGCAACACGTACTTGGTGGCTTTGTACCTTAGCTTTCTGTTGACCCGTTGTGAAGGATTTGCCAGGTAACCTGCTATCTCGCCCCTCCAGTCATCGGCTGATTGCTCGCTGTTACAAATCTCCTACATCGGCCGATAACCCGACGCGTTCTGCGCCAGCCGATTAGCTTCCTGGTTCTGGGCCCTGGGGATGTGACAGAGAGATACCGTCATGAACTTCTTGATGAGAGCCTGGCACTGGTCATAATAGCCTATGAGTATCTCGTCTTTACACTCATACAGGCCGAGTAATTGGTTGATGACTAGTTGTGAATCGCCAAATACCTCAACTGCATCGTCCTTTACTTCATGCAGAAGCTAAAAACCTTTCCACGCGGCTTCATATTCAGCCTGATTGTTTGTGACAATCGGCCCGATCTGGAAAGCATACTCAAAGCGCACACCCTGTGGCGAGATGAGCACTACTCCGGCGCCACCACCTTGCTTGCACGAAGAGCCATCAAAGAACATAGTCCATGGCGCTATATCTGCTACATTAGCCGATCCTCCGTGATGCTGTGTGATGAAATCGGCTATCGCCTGGCCTTTGACTGCCTTAGCCGATTCGAACCTCAAGTCAAATTCTGAGAGCGCCAGGATCCATTTTCCGATCCGACCATTTAAAATTGGCATCGAAAGCATGTGCTTGACGACATCCTCCTTGGACACCACCACACACTCCGAGGCAAGCAGGTAGTGCCTCAACTTGGTGCATGAATAGAATAGGCACAAGTACAACTTCTCGGTCGGTGTATATCTTGTCTCAGGGTCAAGGAGCCGCCTGTTCAGGTAGAAAATTGCTCTCTCTTTCCCTTCAAACTCTTGAAAAAGGGCCGATCCAATTGTATGGCTTTCGGCTGTCACGTGCAACTTAAAAGGCTTCCCTGTCCGTGGCGGCACTAAGACAGGTGGAGTTTTCATGTATTCTCTGATTTCGTCAAAAGCCTTCTGTTGCACGTCACCCCATTTGAACTCTTGATCATTCTTGAGCTTCAACAATGGCGAGAACGGCAGCACCTTCTCTGATAAGTTGGTGATGAACCTTCTGATAAAGTTAATCTTACCGAGCAAAAATTGCAATTCCTTCTTGTTGGTTGGAGGTACAAGTTCATCGATCGCCTTCTTGCTCTTGCTGCCGATCTCTATCCCCTTGCGGTGGACCATGAATCCTAGAAATTCGCCAGTCGAAACGCCGAACGCACACTTGTTAGGATTCATCTTCAAACCATGTCTCCTTGTGCACTCCAGAGTGGCCCTCAGATCGGCCAGGTGATCATTATAGCTCTTGGATTTCACCACCACGTCATCTATATAGATTTCAACGATTTTACCGATCAACTTGTGAAATATGTAATTCATAGCTCTCTGATAAGTTACACCGGCATTCTTCAAACCAAACGTCATGACCACCCATTCAAACAAACCAAGCGCACCAGGGCACCTGAAGGCAGTCTTCGGGATATCTTCATCAGCCATAAAAATTTGATTGTAACCAGCATTGCCATCCATGAAGCTAATAACCTGGTGCCCAGCAGCCGAGTCTACCAGCATATCGGCTATTGGCATAGGGTAGCCATCCATCGGTGTAGCTCTATTTAAATCCCTGAAGTCAATGCAGACTCGCAATTTACCATTCTTCTTGTACACAGGGACGATGTTCGATATCCATTCAGCATATCGGCAAGCTCGAATGAACTTGGGTTCTAACAGCCTCGTGATTTTGGCCTTAATGTCGGGCAGAGCGTCCTCTCTAAACCGACGTGGAGGCTGCTTGTGTGGCCGAAATCCTGGCTTGATAGGTAGCCTGTGCTCAACAATAGATTTGTCTAATCAAGGCATCTCATAATATTCCCAAGCGAAGCAATCTTTGTACTCCTTTAGCAGTTGAATCAGCTCCTGCCTGAACTCCGGGTCTAGGTTGGCGGCAATAAACGTCGGCCTTGGCCTGTCGCCGGGTCCAACACCTACTTCTTCGAGCTTGTCGGCCGACGTGAATCCTTGCCCCAACTTACCCTCTGTGCCGTCGATCGGATTCTCCATTTAATAAAATGACTCAGAGCCGATTGCCCTGATCGGCTGTTGACTCTCATCGCTGACCTTGATGGAGCCTCCTCCCCAAACCTTGCCGGAGAAACAGTCATGATCCCCACCTTCCCAGTACGCGGCATCTGTCGTCGCCACGCTGACCGAGTCGTCGGCCGGGACCACTTCGACCTCATCGCCATGCCACTGAATGAGGCACTGATGCATGGTGGATGGCACGCAGCAGTTGGCATGAATCCAATCGCGTCCGAGCAGCAAGCTGTAGACACCCTTACTGTCGATCACGAAAAAGGTGGTGAGCAGTGTCTTCTTCCCCACTGTCAACTCGACGTTGATTGCCCCCCGAGTGTTGAAAGAATTGCCCCCGAAATCCTTGAGCATCATATCGATTTCTATCAGATCATCGGGACCCTTGCCTAACTTGCGGAATGTGGTGTAGGGCATGAGATTAACAGTGGCGTCGCCGTCCACCAGCATCTTCGTCATGGGCATGCCGTCGATATAACCTTTGAGGTAGAGGGCCTTCAGATGTCGATTCTTGGCCGGTTTGTCAAAAGTAGCTTGTTGTGCGAGTACCAACTTGGCCACTCCTTCTTCTGATCCCGAGTCGTCTGAGTCGGAATCGGTATCGTACTTCTTGGCTCTGAACTCTGCAGGTAACACAAACACCATCTGTGCGTCGGCTACAGCTTTTCCATTACTTTGTGAAGGCTTTTCGCGCCACACCTGCTTGGCACGCCCCTCAGCCTGGAGCTCCCTATTCCTGAGCCGCTGCACCCGGTGCCTTTGGCTTCTAGTTAGATCTCCCGGGCACCACTGGTTCTACTGCCAAACCGGTTGTTGGCGTTCAACCACCGCCTCATCAAGCCGATCTCGTAGGTTCCTTTTTTCACGCCGATCCCGCGGGCTACGAGGGCTCCCTAGCCTCTGGTGCACGGACCGGCGGTTGACCTGGGACTGCCTGTACTCTCGGTATTGATCGCTACACTCTGGACAATTGCGCAGCGTTGGCAGTCTCAAGCCTTCGTTCCAGCAGTGTCGGAAGAATGGGCAATGCCAATGATCCTCCTCACCTTCCCGGCGGCGAGCCATTTCTTCGTGATAGCGTGCCTCTTCTTCCTCGCGGAGCCACCTGCGGTATTCCTCCTCTTCGCGCTGCAGTTGCCTCTGATGGTCCTTCTCTTTCTGACGTCGCCACTTATTCAAGAGATGTTGGTGCGTGAGCCTCCTGCTCTTGGTGCCGTTGGACTCTCCCTTCTCCGGCTGCTTCTGGTTCTGCTCCCTCCTTTCTTCGATCAGCGCCAGCTCCTCAGCTGTGATCTGTACATCGGTATCAACCGATGAGTTCTTCTTGGCCCTTTCGGAGGTCAACACCTTTACCTTGGCTGGGGGGTTTGTGATCTGGACCATGTTCCGCCCCTTCGGGAATGGGAATTTGTCGATCTTCATCTTCCCCTTGGGAGGGGCCTCAAATTTCAACAGGCTGCGCCTAATGGCATTCTGGATTGCTGCTTTGAAATTGCGGCAGTTGTTTGTGGAGTGTGAGGTGAGGCCGTGGTACTGGCAGAACGGTTTTCCCTGCAAATCTTCAGGAGATGGCTTGGCGTAGTCAGCCGGGAAGGTGATGTGGCCCGCGCTGACTAACAGGTCGAAGAGCTTGTCCAGCTTGCGCGTGTCAAAGTCATATTGATCCTCCGCGCTCCAACCTTTCGGCACGGCCATGGGCTTTGTACCCCATTTGAGCTCGACAGCGGCCACTTCTTCGTTCTCCCCATCCTCTGAGTCGGAATTACAGACGTAAGCCGACTGCTTGTATTTCATTCCTTCTTGAAGCTCTGGGCCTGCTGCTCTAATGCGGCCATCCTCTGCATCACCTCGCTGATGCTATTGAAATTGGTGCCCACCAGCTTTTCTTGGACGTGTGGGAGCAGCCCACTGACCACTATCTTGGCGAGCTGCTTGTCGTTCAGGTTCAAAGAGTAGCAAATGTTCCTGCTTTCCCTGAATCACCTGATGAAAGCTGGTCCAAGTTCATTCGGCTTTTGGCGCATGTTGGTGAGATCTGTGATGTCCTTCTCCCCGGTGCCAGAGAAGAAGTAATTATGGAACTTGGTCTCCAGATCTTTCCAACCTTGAATCGAGCCAGGCTCCATGGACGCGAACCAGCTAAACGCCGGCCCTGTCAGTGATAGAGGAAAGAGTCGGACCCTGTGAGCTACCTCATATGAAGCTTCGCTGAGCTGGGTCAGGTAGCGGCTGATGTGCTCCATGGTGGTGATGTCGTCCTGCCCACTGAACTTGGAGAAGTCGGGCAAGCAATACCTGGGCGGCAACGTCACTCGGTCGTACCACTCGGGGTAAGGACGCATGTACTTGATTCCAGTCCCGATCTTCGGCTGCAAACCGAAAGTTTCACGGAGCATGGCACTCATCTGCTCTAGCAGCTGATTGTTGGGCGTCTGGGCGTATCCCGGATGCGGCGCTGCCTGAAGGTCTTGATATGTAATCCCCTCGTGGTATCCAGGGGTAGGATTGGCCGTGTCTGCCGCCGACGTATTTCTAGCGGCCGGGTTCACCACTGGTGAGTTCATCGAGTTCACCGTCTGCCCAGTGGCCTGCTTGAAAGCGGCGATCTCCTCTGGAGTATGATCTTTGTATAATCTAGGAGAAGCTGCTATTTTTTGAGCCGAACCGGCCGCCGTGGCACCTTGCGCTGGCGTTTTCGGCTGGCTCGGCTATTGCGGTGAGGAATTGGAGGTTCCTGCCGCTGCTTTCGGATCCGCGTCTTCCGCGGGTATGTCGAAGTAAACTGGACCCAAAGACTCCCAATCCTGCCGCTTGAGGACGGTCTTCATGATGTTATAGAATGTCTGCAGGAAGGATTTATGGTGATGGCCCACTGCTGAATAGGCGGCCTCTCAGGTCGCTTCTTCTAGCATCTGTTTGAGGTCGGCCTTGCACTCCTCTTTAGATTTATCAGAATGGCCATCCATGATTCACCTCGGGAATGCATTCTTCTTTACTATGGAGCCATCGCGCTGCTTGCTGGGCATCAGCGAATTCTTCGACGATCTTTTTCAGCACTGCCGCGTCCTCCTCGTTGAGGCCTTCGATCTTGACCCTGAGGACACCATCATCCTTGGAGGAGCCGTCTGCCGCGGTCTTCCCTTTTGCCATGGTCTTCAGTGATCTGTCCCACCGAGCGTGCCAAAAGGTGTGTTGGCGCAAAAAGTGGTTCCCTAAGCCCAACACACCAGCGAAGCCAGAAATGACTCTTGAAAGGAGTAGAGCTCTCGCAGATCCAGCTAGCTTTGAACCCGGTCTGAGAGTGCCAGTAACACCCAAGCGTGCCAGTCAATTTGACCTGCAATTGACAAGAAAACGGATATAATCAGTAACCCAAGGCGGAACTAACTGGTGAGTCCAGATAGTTCCAACTGTACGGCTCAAAGAGCCAGTGTGATCGGAGATCGACTAGAAAGCCGATTCCGTCATGTTATGAACCGATAGTAAAAGTAAAACGGCTATCAGGATATTCATATGAAGATAATAACGTGCTAGCCGATCTAATTCGGTTAATGTGTATAAAAGAAAATAGATCACGTGTACAGATCTGATCTGTACATCAAACATGCAGAGATCTGCTAAAGCTGGTCTAGAAGGCCGGCGGCTTTAGTAAACCCTCTTCGCTAAGTTCACCAAGTTTGCGTTCACTTGGTCTAACGGCCAGCGGGCTTCAGCAAACCCAGCAAACAAAGCTAGATCGTTTGATATCCAAATAGGTCTATATGCATGATCTATTCATGAAAGCATAACTGAATCGGCTCTTTAGCCGATGCAGGGTCCATGAAGCACGAATGAATGCTAGCGTAGTCATAAACAGACTTCAAATTAAAGCAGGTCTAATCTAGCGAAACTTGTTTAGGTTAAACCTGTTCCACCGGATGACACTCAGTTTAACTTAAACAAGGACACGAAAATAAGACTTACGATAACCTCAGAACCACTTATGTCTCAATTAGAACCGAATGCACAACATGTAACGAACAAGATTGATAGGGAATTGGCCGATGTAAGCATGGAACCGATCATCATGCTAAGATGAGCATAAAAAAGCATAAACGACGATCAGATTTAAGTAAATCTAAGGCCAAATCTATCAATCTTGATCGGGCAGAGATATTGTTATAATAAGGTAAATCAATTTAAACAAACAATACCGATAACTTAAAGAATCTAACTAAATCGCCATATTTAGCTAGAGCCGATAACTAATCCATGCGTGAAAACCGTCCTAATCTGCATCTCGTCCACCGGATGACGGTTAACACAGATTAATCGAGTAAACTGGCGTGAATCATCCTTGACTCACTATACTTCCCGCGTCCACCGGATGACGCCAAAGAAATAGAGCTTAGCAAGGACTCTGGTCCACCATGCTTCTACGTCCACCGGATGACGCTAAAAAGACATAGTTTAACAGGGGGTTGACGATACTTACAAGCAAGCCTGCGTCCACCGGATGACACCCAGCCTGGATGAAGTAACTCGCCGGACTCGACTGACTCTAGGGTTTGTTGGCCGGAGCCGAAAGTTGTGTTGTATTGATGTTGTTGTGTTTTTTAATGGCTGAAGGCTTATATTTACACCCTGAGCGTAGATAGAGTCCTATCGAATTACAACTCATCAATAGATAAGAAAACTAACAAACTATCCTATATCTAAGTTAACTTGGAGTCCCACCTTCCCTTTCCATAACAGACTCCGATCATGATCGCATCCTAGCGGCGCGGACTCTGGATGACGTCATCAATACTGACGCTGCGCGCCTCCTGTCACCTTGGCCCGATAACCGATTCACCGTGCAATTGGCTATTTCCTTTCTTCCGCTGGACGGAATCTGCTTTCGAGATCTGCTATCTTCCTCTGGTATAGGCTATCGGCTCCTAGTTTAAAATTTGGTGTTAACAGACATTAAATATAAAAAGCAAGGAACACCAGCCTGGGATCACAAAAGAGTAAAGAAAAGAGTGTGTCAGTGACTATGAATTCCTGGGATTCTGTGCGAGACTAGCGCTTGGAGAATCGCTAGCGAAGGCATATTTCGTCCTCTCTCTCTTCTCTTCCAAGTGGATTAAAATAGAATAGACGCTGGCGACGTCGTCGACCACTGCGGACGCCCTAAGAGCTCACGCCGGCCTACCTCTAAAGAAACGGAATTCGAATTCGTTCTCGTTTCTCGGCAGCTGGCTCGGTCTCCGCGATTGCATGCGGCTGATCGTTGGTTCAGTGCATCAAAGCTCCTACAGCCAACAAACACGCCCTGGCCCCGAGACTCGCCCTGGCCCCGAGACTCTACGAGTGTGGTTCGTTCACTTCCCTAGGTAGTCTGGCTAGCAAAACAAAGCCAGGTTAGCTATAGACAGGCTTAACCAATGCAAGCAGTACGTGTTTGGTTCCCTGTACTATCTAAACCTGGCTACGAATCGGTTTGTTTGGTTCCCTGGCTTAGTTTGCTAGAGTCACCTCTTCCTTGAGTTGATGAGTTCACCCCTTGACAGCCAATTCATCGAACAGGTGGTGGACGGTTTCAGCGAGGTCCTCCGGGATGAGCTCGGTGAAGACGGTGCTCCCGGTCGCCGCTAGCACGAGGTAAGGGGTGCAATGCCACTGTCCCGAGCCTGTACCTACGCGGCTTCTTCACGCCGCCCGTCGTCGGCGTCGACTTCCTCGCCGCCTGTAACGATAACAACACAAACCACCGCGCGTCTCAAAACGGAACCCTCGAGAGAAGAACAGGTCGAATCGAAACGGAAATAGATGGGGGAACGGACGCACGAACCTTGGTGGCGAGCTGCTTGCGAGGATCCTTGCCTCCGATGGACTTTCTGCTTCGTACAGGCCATCTCGTCTCCTCGCGGCTGGCTTTCGTCTCCTCGGCGACTTGCCTTGCCTGACGACGGAACGAACTCGAGCGGGCGGGCGTGGGCTGCGGGGTCGCAGCAACGGTGGTGGAGAGGAGCAAGGCGAGGAGGACGACAAGGTGGAGCCGCCATGGCTGCTGCTCTGCTTGAGGACGACCAGATCTGGGCTGCCGTTGCTTGAGGTCGGCGCTGGGCAGCCCGGCCACCGGCGACGGCGAGGGCGGTGGCAAGAGCGGCGCGAGGGAGCCCTGATGGCGAGGGCGGTGGTGGGAGCGGCGTGAGCGACCGCCATGACGAGGAAGCCCATGCACGCCATGGCCGGCGTGCGCTCCTCCGGTCCGGAATCTCGTCGGGAAGCAGGGGTGGGTGGCGGAGCTGCGCGGAGGAGACACCGTCGTGGTAGGGGCGCCGTCACGGACGAGCGGCGGCTCGCGAACGAGTGGAGGAGACCAGGAGGTGAGAGGAGCGGACCAACTCGCGAGATGGAGCCTAGCTCAGCGGAAACGACGCCCTCGGTCATTTCCCGGTAGCTAGGCTAACGGGCCGCTCGGGAGGGGCTTGCTGGAGCCTGGCTAAAGGCGCTGGTCAAGCAACCAAATAAATCTAAGTTAGCTTATAGAAACCTGATCAGGCTTTAAGCCAGGGAACCAAACACACTCTATGCGACCGGCCTGCATGCTTACATGCAGGATGCTCCAACTAGCGACAAGTGCGCAGGCACAGCTTGCCCTAGCGACAAGTGCGCCGGCAGCAGCTTGCCATGGTTTGGGTTTGCGTTGGTTTGGGTTCCTCCAAGCCACCATCACCAAGATTCCACTCCAAGGGGAAAGGACACAGCCGCACAGGCCCACAACATTGCATTTGAATTGAAAACCTCTCATCAGTCTGCTGACACTCGGGCGACATGCATGCTGGGAGTTTTTGTACCTGTTACGATCAATTAAAACCTGCCATGTCATCATAATAGTTGCAAATCATCCCGCATAAACTCATCATTCCTGTGCATCACCAAAATAATTTTATTTTCACATATGGTTGTGCATAGGTGTCTTAGAGTGATTTTATGATTTGAATGTTTGTTTGTTTGTGGTTATCTAAATCCAATTGGAAAATAAATAGAAAATCATTATAGACTCTAATTCGGATTCAAAACCCTAATTCAAAAACTAACAGAAATTAGCTATTGGGCCTTAAATAAAAGTTGTAAGTCTTTAAAAGTTGAGCAATTTCTATTTTGGACAATTTTGAAGTTTATCAGTGGAAATTCAAATTAAACCCCAATTAGTGTTTGATAATTCAAATTTAAAATGTCATTTCAAAAACTATCAAGAATTTGGACAAAGTCCTTTAATGAGAGTTGTAAGGAATTTAAAATAGAACAACTTTTATTCTGGGAGATTTTAAAGTTCTTAAATAAAAATTTGAATTAAACCCTAATTACTGTTTTGAAATTCAAATTTAAAATACTAATTTCAAAACCATCAAGAATCTAACCAAACTTCCTTAATGAAAATTGTAAAGCTTAACAATTGGAATAACTTTTAGTTTTGCAGAAATTCAAGTTTTTGAGAAATTTTTTGAGAATTTGGTTGGATTGCAAAAGGAATTCAAAATTGAATTTTACCCCCTTTTTGATATTTTACAAACCATTTAGAATTTGGACATGATTCAAAAAGCAAAGTTGATCTTCATAAAATTTGGCACAACTTTTATTTTTGGGGTTTTTGCAGTTGCTACAGGAAATAGGGAATAATTCCACCAAGTAGATTTTGACCCTATATCGGCTACAGTGTCTGGCAGGGGGGTCCGGCTCTGGTCCTGCGCGCGTGCGCACGCCGGCCGCCGGCGATGCCCGCGGCTGGTCGGCCGCGTGTCGCCGATGGAGCCGGGTCCGTAGGGGCCCTCTCCACACCGCGCGCCCATCCGTTGCCTTTTTAAGGCCACCATCGTCGCCGTTTCTCCCCTTTTTCCTCCATTTCCGTCGCCGGTCACCTCTCTGTCCATGGCCGCATTCGTCGTCGTCCGTGAGCCATTATCCAATTCCCCGTGCCTATAGCGACGTCACTTTGTTGCGCGTCATTTGAGACTACTTGCGCCCACTCTTGTCGCCCGAGCCGAGGGGACGATCGTACTTCTTCTCCACGGCCGGTGGGGCGCCGCCGCGCTCGGTCTCACCGCGGCCAGGCCGCCACGGTGAGGTATACCTCCATCCATCTCTCGTTTCTTGTTCTTGGCAACTTCCGGAAGCTCATCGACCCATCTTTTTCCTTGTTGCCGATCGTAACAGTTCGGAACGCCGGCGACGTCCTCAGTTCGCCTTGCCGCGGTGACTGTCATCGTCGACGAGCCGTCTCCGGTCATCCCCATCCCCAGACCCCGTGCGCATCACAGCTAGGTGAGCTCCTGAAATACCTTGGTGTAGCCGGTTTGGCCCCGCATGGCCCCGGTGGCCGGAGCACGTCGCACTGCCGCGCACCGCACGTCCGGGGCGCCATTGCCGCTTTGGAGCACGCGCTAGAGCTCTCTGGCTAGGGGCTAGGCCTCCAGAGCTGTGCGGGTAGTGTAAGGGACCAGGCTGGGACCTTGGTCTTGCCAGTGTGGCCACCGCCGGCGAGCCGTCGCGCACGCGCATGCTCTGCCGATGTGAGCGTGGGCAGGAGGAGGAAGAAGAGAGAGGGGCGCGAGCTGGGCCATAGATGGGTCGGCCCAGCGGGCGCAGAGGCGCTGAGAAAGAGGGAGGGAGAAGCTGGGCCACGCGCGGGCTGCTCGGGCCGGCCCAGTAACTCAGAGGAGTTGGAGAATGCGTTTCTTTTTTTCTGGAAATATAAATAGTGCCTTATTTTGTTATTTTTGTATAAATAAATCCATTGCAGTGTAAATCATAAAAATAATTGTGCAAGCTCTATGTGGTATACTTTATTCAGGGAAAATATGCAATATCCATTTTCAGTAATTATGCTAGGTATCAAAAAGGTGTATTTAATTAATAAATGGTATTTCTAAGATTTTTGTAGACCAAAATTAATTATCTAAAAATCATGAAATTAAACAGGAACTATTTTAGGTCAAAACCTATCTGTAGAAAAAGTTTGACCCCGATTGGGAATAGTTTGTTTGTTAGTAATTCAATTCGCTATTAATCGATTGATAAATGAATAGAAACCCTAGTCATTTTAGGTTGTGTCACTTTTGGATTGAGTGATGCCCCGGGGTCATTAAATTGAGATGATCCTCAGCACTCTAATTAGTTGGTTGAGTTCTTAATTAAATTGTTAATTAAAAACATTAAGAAATTATGTTACATACATATGATAATAGGGTCTTATGAATTACTTAAGTAGTACTTGCTTTTGTTATAAGAGAGCTAGCTCGGCTTTCAACGAATGTTAAAATGGTCAATAAATAAAATAGGCAACCACCACCTTGTCCAATGAAGTTTGTTTACAAATTTATCGTGAAGAAAAGTTATACTCAAAGTCATTAAGTTGGTTCTTGTCATATATTCTTGTTCATGCCATCATGCATCATGTAAAGCATGCATTCTCATTTCGTGTAGTGAACGCGCGGTATTTATATCGGAAGCAAGTCCCGAGTAAGGTCATCACTCAGTGGACGTGGATATTTCTTGGTGATTGACTTCAGAGTTTTATCTGCTCCAAGCAACAGGCAAGCTCCGGTGCATTTGCCCTTCCTTGTTATTTGAAAATGTTTTATCACTTGAGCTAATCAATTGCATTAGGTAGATAGGAGTTGAGTGATAACCTATTGATGCATTACCTTTCCTTGACCACTTATTATACCTGAGAACCCGATTTATTTAAACTATTGAAAAATGCTTAATCCTGCTTAAATAATGTAGATTTGCTAAAATGCTATTTTTGAGCTATTGTGATACATTATTCAAATATGAAGATGGGACTTGGTATTATTCTCGTTCGGTGGCTGTGCACCTGATTAGTACACTATCATCGACGGGAAGGGTTTTCCTGCTCGGTGATCGTGGCATTAGGTTAGAGTCCCAACAATTGTCACCGACGGAAACGGGATTTGAAAACCGAAGGGACATTTGTATTTGGGGTAGAGTCCCAATGCAATGTCGCCGTCGGAAAGAAGAATTAGAGACCGTTCGTTGTAGGCCTACTGGATCGACACTTTGCAACTAGCCACATACTACGGAAAGCCTCTTACTCCGGTGGCCCTACTGCTTGAACCGACAACCACGCACTAGGAGTGGAGAGATGGCGAGAGTAACGTGTACTCTCGTGGCTGGCGTGCCTGGAGACTAGAGGAGTACTGTGCTCTCGGATGGCGCAGCACTGGTTCAGGGGTAGGATAAGCCATGGTAGGCGGGGTTGGCATATGCAAGCTTAGGTGCTACATATGCAGTGTGGATAGGGATCCCCAGCTGGATATTAATCGATTCGAATCATCGTTGCTCCTCGGTTATGGAGACTTGATCCTTCGACCATTCAGCGAATAGTGGTTCGGAACTAGGTTGTTTTTAAAAATGAATAAGTAATTGGAAGAATGATGATAAATGAGAAAGAACTGAGAACTACTGATGTTGATTATAATAATATTGAGTAAAAGACTGAAAGTAGGATTAGTAACGTTTTTCTGCAAAATCCTTTGACTCTTACTAAAGCCTTATCTTGACTCCCCTCAGCCTGCATTCCTGAGTCTCATTCCTTTTTCTTAGTCGGGTAAATCTTGCGGAGTACTCCATGTACTCAGGGTTTGTTAACCCCCTGTTGCAGGTAAGATGAGTGAACAGATCCACGAGGGATCGTGCCGGTCAACGGATCGTGTATAGATGAAGATGTGTATATAATGAAACCCTTGGGCAGGGTGTTTAGTTGTATACAGCTAATCCACTGCGAAACTCTGGTTTGGGATAATATAATTTATGTTTGTAATCTATGTTTAAGTAACACTTCCGCATTCTTTACTCTGATTCAAATTATTTGTGTAAACTGTTGTAATACTTGCAAGATCTTTACAATGAGATCTTCGGAGAAATCAGGGTTTCCTAAGAGACCCGGCAGGCCACCTAAGTCAAAGGGAACTCGTGTAGACTAGTCAAAGATCCTTAGGGACGATGACAGGGCACGTGAGCCCTATGATTAGGGCGGTTCTGTCACAGTTTTCTTGGCTGATCCAGTTTCTTTTTGAAAAATATTACGTCCTATCATATCGTATCAGCTGTTAGAAAAATACTCCGGCTCTGTCCTAAAATAATTATCGCTTTTGACTTTCAGATCTCTTATTTAACCGTCCATTTTATTTAATCATTTGCTACAAACAATAACATAAATAAGTTATTATCAAAGTATCTCTAATGATAAAATAAGTTATAGCGAATAAATTTTTCAATAAGACAAACGATCAAAGGTTTAAAAGTCAAAAGCGATAGTTATTTTAGAGCAGAATAGTACATGTAGTTTTAAATATATATTTAAAAAGTGGTAAGACTTAGTACCTATCAACTTTCATGGTGGTCCCATTCCGCCACGGTACGCATTAGATACCATAACTCTTTCCACAATGTGCGCTTAGTCGTACGTTGATGCTAAAATAGGAGAAGAAATTAGCATTACTCTTCACAGTGTAAGGCCAGTCTTAATGACGTTTTATGAAATATTTTATACATATTAAATAGGGTAGTATATCAGTTTTTTGCATTAAACTGAGAGGTGAGGGAAGGGAACTTTTCATCCTCATAAAATGTATCCGCACTCTCTCTGAAACCTGCACCGAGGCTCTTATTTCGTTTTATCGTAACTTTTTGAGAAAGATAATAAGGACACGTAGGACTCCTAAATAGTAAAATAAGCTAAGAAAATGTGCTATATATGAAAGTTTGCACTCTCAAAGAGACTCATTTCGTATTAAAATTTCACGAGTTAAAGCTGAAGGTGAAACTTGACTGCCCTAAGGAGCGATGCCAACTTCATGTGATACTAAAAATTAATGGGAACGGGGCAAGAACATGCACCGGTGCCTGATTCCTACAGAACAATACATGCAACAGCAGTACTCCCCCGTCCACAAAATAATGTAATTCTCATTTTTGACAAGTCAAACTATTTAAATTTTAACTAAATTATATAAAAAAATACAAACATTCATGACACAAAATAAGCACCATTAGATTCGTTATTAAATATATTTTCATTATAAATTTATTTAGAGATATAAATCCTCATATTATTTACTATAAATTTAGTCAAACTTAACTAATTTGACCGGTACACATTCTAATACGCACCATTATTTATTTATTTTTAAAAAAGTAAAATGTATCCGTGTATCAGGTATTTTAGGAAATTGTCGTATCCGCGTATCCGTATCCTTCCGATACTGATACTCGTATCCGTATCCGTGCTGCTTATAGCTAATAATGTAACTAAGGTAGTTAATATGGCATGCTGACATGTTCTTCAAAAGCAATGAGTAAAGCTAAAACTGAAAAATTGTTACACCTAGTAATTATTTCTATTACAACTCTATTAAAGATAATATTTGTTGTGTGGACAACAATAGTAAGTGCCAACATCTCATACTAAGTTATCAAAGCACGTGAGAATTCAGTCAATACTCAGACTCATGACAGAGTAGGAGTGCAATTGGAGTTGCAGCAATCCAGAACAGTCTATTTGCCATATTCGACATGTAATGACCAACAGAAAATGAAGGTAGCTTGTGATCACTCAATTCGGAAACAGATGCATGGACATAGCCTCAACTCAGTACTCAGTCAGAGGCTCATTATGAATGAGTACACAATCAATCCAACTGTTGTATGGAACTCATTCAATACTCAATCAATTGAACTAGTTGTTGCTCACTCAAATCAGTGATCACTCATTCAATACTCACTCAGTTCAGTTATCCTCTCACTCAGTACTAACTCAGTCAGAGAATTTAGAAATAGACCTACTTGAAATACAAGGTTTTTATGAGAAGAATGGAACTAAACAGAAGAACGGGGATGAGTACATGTGTGTTGGGATAACCACAATAGCATAGTACAACTTGTTAGTGTCAGCGGAAACACTAATTTCAACGAAATCCAAAATCATCCCAAGATCATCACCTTTTCATGAAAGGAAACATATGCATCACATATAAATGGAGGAAGTAGCAGCAGTCACAACTGCTTCCGGTGAGCTGTTATCACATTAATTGCAGTTGCTTTGGCTGCAACTGATCGCAACAACACCAACATAGCTTGTTAGTGACAGTGGAAGCACCAATTAGTGATAGTCCAAATTGAATGCATACAGACATAGTTCACACAGCCTAAATTAAAGGATCAATCAAAGGTAGTCACTTATACAAGATTATTTTAGTTCTTGCACACCTTGTTGCACCTATGGTGCTGCCACAAGGTCCATAATCTTTCGCTTGGTCCTCCTCATACACATCACAATGTCTCTCATTTCTTCAAGTTGAAAACTCCCCTGGCACCTTTCGACTACCCTCTCCATCATGGTAGAAAATGCCATTTCAGCTCTACCCACCTGTGGAGTCACAGAAATAATAAAGTAAGTCCCTGTTTGAATCACTTAAAACTTATAAGGTCTGTCGTTTGAAAATACAAGGAACTCAACTTCTAACTCATGTCAAAAAAGATATGTATTCTGTCCCCTCTGATCACTCGAGCAATCTGAGGGCTGAGGGGACAAAGCACACAAAAACAAGACACAAACAGAATCCAAACAGGCAACAAGGCGTGCCATTTAAAATAAATAAATTAGTAGTTGGTTTACCTTGTCATTAATATCCAGAGCAGCAGCCTGATCCTCTGAATTCACATCCTCGTCTTCATCATCCTCTTCATACTCAATTCCCCCATAACAGAGAGTACGTCGTCCAGGACGCCCTGGTTCTAATTCGAAATTATATTGGGGTTGTAGCCACCCCGGGGAAATCAGCCTTCGTCTCTGATCTGCTGAATTTGCCTGTATATCTTTGGTCGCAGATACTTAGGATGTGAATATAGAGCATGTGTTGTGGCACCTCTTTGACAACCTCATTGAAAACTAGATACAAATTATTTTCATACTCGTGTCCAACCCTGCCAGCGGCTGGCTCAGCTATCCACAGGGTACAGTTGTCGGGATTTTTTTGAGGGTCATCTGTGATGGCCCACAACTTGAAAAAATCTCTCTCCTTATCACTACGTGGCTCCACTTCCGCCTCCTGTTCCACCAATACGATGACACAATTGTCATCAAACGCTACTTGGGCATAATGGACGTCGCAAGCATAAGGTGGAAGGCCCTCGATGAAGATACGGCATGCGTAGCCGAATTTTCTGTTTCTAAAGCTAGTTTGGGTCCACCGCCTAAAGTATAGACGATCCCCATTTGGTGAAGTGGGAGGGAAGGCCTGTACCGTTCTCACATCTTGAGGCCAGTTATCAACAAGGAATAAGACAACAAAGGTATAAGAATTTGGTGTCGAGGAAGATATGATGAAGAAACTGCTACCGTCGTAGCCAGATCTGCACAAAGCTTGACGCACATCGCCGTGAGTGACTGGCGTCAAGGCGTCGATGGTGACCGTGACAGCTCGAGAGTCAAACAAATCACGCCGCTCCTCACTCACCGGTAGCATCTTGGAGCACCTGGTGATGTGGCGTCTGAACGGAGATGACGATCTGCTGGACGAGTGTCCGTCGTCGATCCGGCGGTTAGCGCAAGTGCAGTGTATGGTAGAAGGCCCTCGATAAAGATCATATTCCTATACCATCCAATCCAAATAAAGTTCCTGTGATATAAAAGAAACATAAAAATAAATAGACTGAAAATAATAAAGTACAGATAATTTGTACAATTAATCAATCATAAATTCTAAAACTATTGTTGACGCCGAAACGGGACAACACACAGTAAGGTGCTAGATCGCACAGTCGCGTACGAAACGAAATAGCACGGAGCAGCACACCCGCGAAATCCGGCCTGGCCGGTTTCAGAACCCGGCCGAGCCGCCTACCCGGCCTGGCCGACTTTGATAGTCGGCTGGGCCGGTTTCCTCGGGTTCGCCGAGGAAGCTAGGGTTCCGGTCTTCTGGTCGTCGAGACGACTGTCTTCAGCAGCAGAGGACGTTTGGTGGTCGATGTAGCGCCCGTCCTTCGCCAGAAACTCCCGAACACCCCTCAGAAAGATCCGTCGGAGAGATGCACGTAGAGGTTGCCCTAGGGATCGCGGAGATCACCTAGAACGCCGACTAAACTCGCGGAGAGTCGAGCCGAACAGCAGGATAGAGATGAACCACCGCGAGAATCTACTTGGTAGATGTGTTTTGACGATTGGATGGTTAAGATCTCAATCGGCCATGATCCTCTCATATATATAAAGGGGGCTGGTCTTATCCCAGTAGGAAACACGTATCTAGACAAGTCTCCAAGTTTCCCACGTCCAAAAACTACCAAAAACCGATTAGATCTATTAATCGGCTCGGACTCTGCCAAACCCGGCCAAGCCGGTTTTCACGGGGCCTCTCGGGGCGCCACGTGGCAGCCTGCCAAAAGTCGGCGCAGGGGCCAAACCCGGCCAAGCCGGGTCACAAACCCGGCCAGGCCGGTTTCGCCAGCCAGCACAGATTCGGGTGCAAACATATGCCCCCCGTTTTCAGGCGAATTCTCTGCATATGAACCTGAAAACAAATAACTAAGCAGCAACGATACTTAACCCAACGGCTGTTTAATGACTAAGGGCGATACATATATCGGCCATATTTGTTCTAAGGGCGATACATGTATCGGCCATTGCTTGGAGAGCTTTTAGGTTTCTTACCAAACACTTGGAAAGTATTTTTTTCAAATACCTCCCGTTAATTGCCCTTGGGAGACGATCACCTTGCAACGTCTCTAACATATATGAATTTCCGAATATCACCTTGATCACTTTGTAAGGACCTTCCCAACTAGGCGACCACTTGCCGAACTTATTGCTCTTTGTTCCAATTGGTAGTATAGTCTTCCACACCAATTCCCCAACTTGGAACGACTTGATCTTCACTTTCTTGTTATAAGCTCTAGCAACTCGGACCTTTTCCTTTTCCATCTCCTTTAGAGCCGCTAATCTTTTATCAGTCACCTCGTCAATATTATCCATCATCAAATCATGATACATAACGGCAGACAAGTCATTTTGCTTAGCGAGCCGATATGCATTTAAATTCACCTCGATGGGTAACACAGCCTCTTGTCCATACACTAGCTCAAAAGGAGTAACTTTTGCAGCACCATGACGAGATATACGATGAGCCCACAGAGCCTCTGATAATACCTCGTGCCACCTTCTTGGATTATCCTCTATCTTCTTCTTGATAAGCTTAATCAAGGTCTTGTTACTAGACTCAGCCTGGCCATTGGCTTGAGCATAGTATGGAGATGAATTGAGCAACTTAATCTTATATGATTCGGCAAATTCTCGCACCTCTTTTGATATGAAAGACTTCCTCTGATCCGTAGACAAAGTCTGAGGAATACCGAATCTATGAATAATATGCTCAGTCACAAACTCAATCACCTCCTTATGTGTCATATTCTTCAAAGGCACCGCTTCGGTCCACTTAGTAAAATAATCTGTGGCCACCAACACGAAGCAATGACCCTTTAAAGAAGGGGGATGAATTTGACCAATGAAGTCTAGTCCCCAACCACGAAAAGGCTACGGTTTGATTATAGGATGAAGCATTGCAGCAGGCACTAACCGAATATTACCAAACCGTTGGCACTCCTCACATCCTTTGTAGTAGCGAAAACAATCGGCTATCATAGTAGGCCAATAAAAACCAGCCCTTCTCAAAAGCCATTTCATCTTAGGAGCCGATTGATGCGTACCACAAACACCTTCATGGACTTCTCCTATAGCCACTTTAGCTTCACCAGGTCCCAAGCACTTGAGCAACAAATCATTGGCGGTCCTCCGATAAAGCTCATCATTATGCAAAATGAACTTAAACGCAATCCGCCGAATACTTTTATCGGCTTTAGTGCTGGGATCTCGCAGAAAATTTAATAAGGGAGTCCTCCAATCCTCCAAATCGGCCTGCCCATCAACTTGGCACAATTCTGGCCGATTTGGATCAAAGCCGCAATATCCGGCCGAGCCGGCTTCAACACCCGGCCTGGCCGGTTCCTGGCCAGAACCGGCCTGGCCGCCTTCTGTACCCGGCCTGGCCAGGTTTGGTCCAGAGCCAGCCTGGTCGACTCCTAGACCCGGCTGGGCCGGTTTCCACGTACCTGCACAGAAACCAGAAAAGATGGTTTGCACCGGCTTTAAATCTTTATGCCCACCGACGTCAAAGCCTGATGCTCGCTGAGCTAACATGTTGGCTCTTTAATTTTCATGTCTTGGTATGTGCTGAATTTTAAATTCGGCAAAAGATGCAATTAAATCAAGACAAGTATCAAGATGAGCATTAAGTGATTCCCCTAAACATTGGCATTCACCAGAAACTTGTTGCACCACTAATAAAGAATCACCATAAGCCTCAACATGTTTTACTCCCATGGAATTCAACATCTCCAAGCCGCAATAAAGAGCTAAATATTCGGCTTGATTATTAGTGCAATAATTTTCTAATCGGTTTGACACATCCATCTCAGCACCATTTGGTGAAATAATAACAATACCAATACCTTGGCCTTGTTTGCAAACTGATTCATCAAAATAAAGTTTCTATGGAGTAAAAGTTATGTAATTGATCTCATCTCCTACATCAATTGCATGCTCAACAATAAAATCAGCAAGAACTTGACCTTTCATGGCTTTCAAAGGCTCAAAAGTCAAGTCATATTCAACCAATGCATATGCCCATTTACCGATCCTTCCACTAAGGATTGGCCGATATAACGTATGTTTAATTACATCGGCATGGCAACCAACAATGCATGTACTACCTAACAAGTAATGTCTCATCTTAGTACAAGAAAAGTATAATGATAAACATAATTTTTCAATATGGGCATACCTTGTCTCGGGATCAAGAAGACGACGACCAATATAAGCAATAACATACTCCTTGCCATCATCCTCTTGAGTCAAAACCGCACCAATTATTTTTTCTTCGGCAGCAATATATAATTTAAAAGGAACTCCTCTCCTTGGAGCACGAAGAACCGGTGGCTTCGACAAGTATTCCATGATCTTCTCAAATGCCTCTTGTTGCTTTGCCCCCCAAGCAAACTCACTCTCATCTTTCAATCTCAATATGGGGGGTGAAAGGAATAACTTTCCGGGACAAGTTAGCAATAAATCTTCTCAAGTAGTTCACCTTTCCCAGAAACTTTTGTAAGTCTTTTTTACATGCAGGCGCCTGAACTTGCTTGATACTCTCTATTCTCTTGGGATCAACTTCTATGCCCTTCTCATGAATAATAAATCCCAAGAACTTGCCCGCCGATACACTAAAAGCATATTTAAGCGGATTCATCTTTAAACCAAACCGGCACATCCTCTCAAAAGCAAGACGCAAATCGGCCAAGTGAGAATTATTGGCAGCCGATTTGATCACAATATCATCAATATATACTTCCATGACCACGCTAATTAAATCATGAAAGATTAAGTTCATAGCACGTTGATAGGTAGCACCGACATTTTTCAATCCAAATGTCATGACAATCCACTCAAATAATCCAACAAACCCTGGACAAACAAAGGTCATTTTAGATGTGTCCTCTTCGACCATAAATATTTGATTGTAACCGGCGTTACCATCAAGAAAGTTAAGAATTTTATTTCCTGAAGCATCATTAATAAGCATATCGGCAATAGGCATAGGATATTCATCTTTTGGAGTGGCTCTATTCAAATCTCTAAAATTAATGCAAACTCTAATCTTGCCCAATCCTTTCTTTTCAACGGGCACAATATTAGAGATCCACTCCGCATACCTGCATGGGCGAATAAATCCCGCTTCCAACAACCGATTAATTTCTTCTGTAATACGGTCGTAAATTTTAGCATGAAAGAAGCGAGGACGTTGCTTATGAGGCTGGAATCCAGGCTTAATGGGAAGCCGATGCTCAACAAGCTCTCGGCTCAATCCGGACATCTCATTATAGCTCCATGCAAAACAATCAGCATATTCTTTTAAAAGCGCGATTAATTCAGCTTTATAATCGGCTTTCAAATTTTTATTAATGAACGTCGGTCTTGGTATAGAACCATCCCCAATGTTAACTTCTTCCAATGGGTCGGCCGACGTGAAACCTTGGCCCAACTTATTGAGCTCATCGAAATCATCAATTGTTTCACAGACATCAGTCATAGAAGCCCGATATTGATCCACACGATGTTTCAACCATTCAACATTAGCGTCCATTGCAAAAAATTAATTACACGATGATATTGAGCCGATTATCAATCGGCTTCAATGACACAGGCACAAATCCTTCCTTAGTGACGTTAATAAACTTAACGCCAGACAAGTCATGACCAGATAAGCAAGCAATACCATCGTGCCCCCCGAGCGAAGGAGCATCGGCCATAGCAATGGAGGCCGATGAATCAGCATGAATAACCTCAACTTGATCCCCCACCCATTGAATTAAAGTCTGGTGCAAACTGGATGGAACGCAACGATTGGCATGAATCCAATCGCGACCAAGGATGAGATTATAGCTACCTTGTACCTCGGCGACGAAGAACGCGGTTGCCAACGTTTTGCTGCCGACGGTCAACTCCATCGTCGCTACGCCCAAAGCTGGACTTGGCTCGCCGCCTCCAACTCCGGTGATCATCATGTTGGTCTTCACTAGCTCCCCCTCCATGCCGCCGAGCTTCTTGTAGAGCGAATGCGGCATTAGATTGACAATCGCGCCGCTATCCACCAACATATGATGAACCGGTGTGCCGTTGATATGCCCCTTGATATGGAGCGGCCGAAGGTGGTTGACAGAATCCTCCGGCTTCTTGAAGACGGCATCCTCGGCGGCGAAGCAAAATTAAGCCATCGCCGAACCTTCATCTTCATCGATTACATAGTAATCGGAAGACAGGTAAACGACATTAAGTTCGGCGCGCGGCGGCATCGGCTCATAATCGACCATCTCCTCATCTTCTGCATCACCAGAACCTGCACCAACAGAAGAAACAGCAGCGACAGCCGATTCCAGTGAACCGGCGTCGACGGCGGCGGCGGGAAACGAAGCCGCAAAACCCGGCCTGGCCGGTTCCTGTGAAATCCGGCTGGGCCGGCTCTGACCCGGCCTGGCCGGTTTCTGCGACCTGTGCAGACTTCGCTTCTGGCAGATCTTTCTACCCGCAAACTTCTCTGCAGATTTTGCGAAACACGCCGGATCATTTCCTTTCTGAGTTTGCGGAAAAATTGGGTGTGCAGCATTGAAGATCTCCTCTCTCATTTTTTCCAACTTCTCCCGCTTTTGCTGAGTTTGGCGCGCTCGCTGTAACTTCCGCCGCTGCGTCTTGGTCAATCCCGGCGGGCACCACTTCGGATGCAAATATTTTGGATCGATCGGCTTCTTCTCCACAACCTTAGCGGCGACCTCCGGAGCGGTGGATGATGGCTCCTCAATCCTCATCGGCTCGTCGTTGTCAACGATAGGCACCTCTTGAGAGCCGATAAGAATTGTTGCCGAAGGTGCCTCCTTCGGCGGCGGTGCAGTAGAAAGACCCTAGTTTGGTTTTGCTAATTGATGAAACCAAGTTACTAATCTAAGTGCTAAGTGTGTGTAGCCAAGAATAGATTAGTGATAAGGAGAAAGATGACATGAGTTCAAGTGAAGATCAAGATGGAGTGATCAAGGAGAAGGAAAAAGACTTAAAGAAGGAAAGATAGAGGCTAAGGTATATCCAAATAGGGCTTTTCTTTTAGTGATCAAGACTCCAAGTGGGAGTGATCACATTTAGGATAGATAGCCGACTATCAAGGGGAGAACTAAGCTATTGGATTACTTTCAAGTGCTCTAGGTTGCATCTCATATGCATTGATCTAACCAACCTAGAGAATCCCTTTGAAAACCCTTGAAAAATGTTTGCAAAATGCTAACACACTGTGCACAAGTGTAGAAGACCTTGAGTGTTAGCACATAGAAGTAAGGGGTGAGAAATAGACTTGAAAAGGGCTATTTCCAGAGCGTCGGATTGTTAGTGGGCGTAGCGTCGGACCATTGATTCGGTCCGACGCCTGAGCTGTCTGTGAGCGTCGGACGCTCGTTTACCGAGCGTCGGACCATTGTGGCATTCAGTCCGACGGTGCCGAGTAGCGAAGAGTGACGCGTGGCACGCTGAGGAGCGTCGGACGCTTGAAGGAAAGTCCGATGGCGAGAGTCGGACGAAGTCCGACGATGATTTAGCGTTTTCAACCCTCTCTGGAAGCGTCGGACAGGTGAAATTTTTAGTCCGACGGTGCTCGCGCGATCGTCCGACGATACGCGCGCAGCGAGCTGAGAGAGGGCGTCGGACTCTGCAGTTTAGTCCGACGCCCTCAGTCCGACGGTAGTCAAACGCGCGAAATTAGTTACCGTTGAGATCCGACGAACGGCGTTTAAACTTGTTGACACGTGGCGTTCATCCGAGCGTCGGACGCTGCTGTTTGGTCCGACGCTGTCGGTCCGACGGTATAAAAACGGGGTTAACGGCTGTTTCAGAGAGTGCAACGGCTAGAAGTTGGTTTGGGAGTATTTATACTCCCTCCCTGGTCACTTGGTGACCAGCTAGCACACTTGGATCATTGTCATACACTTTGTTGCATTCTAGCCTTCCACTCTCTCACTAGTTCATCATCTTGATCATTCTTGTGAGATTGAGTGAACCTCAAGTGCATCATTGCTTGTGTTTTGCATTCTAGAGCACTTGAGAGCAAGCCTCGGATTAGTTCTTATTCTCTTGGGACATTGCCGTGTCCCTAGACGGCTGGGAGGAGAAGAAGGTGTGAAGGAGCTTGGTGATTGTGCTTGCTCACACCCGGTGATTGTGAGGGGTTCTTGTGCCTTCCCTGAGCGGAGTGCTCAAAGGTAACCCTAGTGGATTGCTCGTGTCTTTGAGTTACTTCCTCCGTGGTAGGTTCTTGTGGCGCCTAGTGTAGGCTCGGTGTGTGATACCGATTAGCCACCGAACCACCGGTTGAAGTCGACACAACGAGGACGTAGCGTGCCGGCAAGCACGTGAACCTCGGGGATAAATCTTGGTGTCTCTATTGATTTTCTCACCTTCGAGTGAGTGACTTATTGATTGTCCCGGTGATTGGCTTCTTCACAAGGCAAAGGTTTATCCGACGATCATCTCTTTCTTATTCTTGTGCATAGTAGCTTGTTCTTTTGACTTGAGTAGTTGTGTAGTTGGTTAGCTTTTGCTAGCTTTTTGTGTGGATTAGAACTAAGGTTTAATTAGAATTGTGTAGGTGGCTTGCCTAAGTTAGTGGTTGCCTTATCATTGCATTTATAGCCTCTTGTGGTTCTAATTACGTGTTTAGTGGTTTGTAGAATTTTTATTTAGGCTATTCACCCCCCTCTAGCCATACTAGGACCTTTCAGTAGTAGGGGCAATAGGAACAAAGGGAGACTCCACAACCCCCTTAGGCACATAGACTTGTCACGGTGGAGCCTTCTCTCTTCTGTCACCAATCACCAACCTCGCTGGTGGCGGCGGGAGCGACGCCCCTTGGCCGCCGTAGCCCGATTGACCGTAGCCCAATCGGCTAAACACCGATGATGAAGACGCTCCGTCCATCGGCTGCAGCTGCATGAGGAAGGGATACGGCACGAACACCCCATTGGGGCCCCAATGCGGCTGAGGTGGAGTTGGGGGACCCCAACGAGAGACGCGAGGGCGAGCAACGTCCTGCGCCGGAGACGCTGCCGGAGCCACCGTCAACTTCTTTGGTTGCTCATCTCGCTTTGGCGGTGTAGCCTCTCTTTTTTTTATGGGCCGATTCTGGGAATCGGCCTTTTCTTGCCGGTACTTTTCCATGAGCCGGTCAAACGTGCAAAGCTTCTTTGGAACGAACTTCCCCTTGTTTGAACTTGCATTCGTCTTCCAAGTGCCAATTTCTGGACGCTTTGGGACGAACGTCCTGATCACGTGGGCACCACCAGCACTGGCAGCCCTGGGAGCAGCAGAGGAAGAAGAGCCGCCACCCCCGACAAAACCTGCCGAGCCGGCTACTGTACCCGGCCTGGCCGGGTAGGCGCCAGAACCGGCCTGGCCGGCTTCTGTAGCCGGCTGGGCCGGTTCCTGGAACCGGCCTGGCCGGCCTCTGCTGTGCCGCCGTGGCCTCCCAGCGCCGCTGCCCAGATTAGTACTGCGACGACCCTGCAGAGATCTTCAATTTGGTCTTGCCATCTTCGTCCTTCTCAAGCACCACTTGACGCCCCGAAACTTGTTTCGGTGCCTCCCGTGGTTCGCCGATAATCACGTTCTTGCCTTGCGTGGTGTCGGCTTGCTCTGGACGAATCAAAATAGCGGGCTCCCCTTTCTCGATGACATTCATCGGAAAAGGACTTTGTCAACCATCATCTCAGCTAAGTTCAATCGTCCTTCGTTGAGGGCCGATTGTATTTGTCAACGAAAATAGTTGCAATCATTAGTAGCATGACTAGAAGAATTATAAAATTTGCAATACGCCCATTTTTTCAATTCTTCACTAGACGGCAAGGTATGAGTAATTCTAATGTTACTGGTTCTAAGCAATTCATCAAAGATCCGATCACATTTAGAAACATCAAAAGTAAATTTAATTTCATCCTACCGATTTTTAGAAATCGGTTTCAGAGATAGGCAAGAAATTCCTTTTTTATTTGGAGACCAAACAAATTCAGCAGAGTTACACTCTAAATTCTCATCGTCCTCGTTGTCAGAGCATTCCAACACATGGGTCCGATAAGATTTCTTGGATTCACTTGCTAAACGAGATTCTACAGCAATAGCCTTTTGCAATAATTAATTAATGCTATAGAATTCATTGTGCTCCAATTTCTCTCTAATATTAGAGTTCATACCGTTAAAAAATAAATCTGCCAAATCTCTATCAGAAATATTCAAATTAAAGCATCGGTTCTTAACGTCCCTAAAACGTTTAGCATAATCAAGTACGGAATCATGCCCTTGACGAACCGATGTGAGATGTGACAGTTTAGTTTCTTGAACACCAGTAAAGAAATAGTTATGAAATTTTTCCTTCAAATCATTTCAGGTACTAATTGAATATGGTGGCAATGAAGAAAACCATGCAAATGCTGTGCCAGACAAAGATAAAGGAAAACATCTAATTTTCATGTAATCACGAGCACTAGCTTCTCCTAACTGAACTAGATACATACCAATATGCTCCATAGTGGTTTTACTATCATCACCATTAAATTTCTGTAAATCGGGCATCTTCCGCCCAATTGGTGCCCGCAAAACATCATAGGTGGAAGGATATGGTTTTTGGTATGAACTCTGAATAGGCTCAATGGTTATCCCCAGATTCCTCTCAATGAATTTAGTCATCTCAGCTTTGAACCGATTTACGATAGCGTCTACATCGGTCTTGGAGGAATCGGTGACCGCATTATTAGCCACTGGAATCTGACTAGGTGACGGCAGGGGATTAGGTAAAATAGTGTTACGACCCGCCGATGGCCTAGTCGGATTCACCTGCCTAGCTGAAGAGCTAGCCATGCCGCGATCGGTTCTATCGGTTTCATGCGCCGAAGGACCCGATTGAAGTTGGCTAGCTATAGCAAAATCAGGTTGATTTTCATAAAAATCGAAACGCATACCAAATTCAGGTTGATTATCAGGATCTGAAAAACCAACTAACTTTTCCTCAATTTTAGATATGCGCTTGCCGATTTTAGCTTCGGTTGCATCAATAGAAATTTTAATTTGCTTACCCATATCTTCAACTAAATATGCAAGACCATCATGGGTAGTAGTGGAGGGGTTCTCATCATTATTTACCTTACCCTTGAGCTTTTCCTCCTCCTTAGTAGCCCTCTCCGCTTCAGTCTTCCCGCCTCCTCCGCCGGATGAAGAAGACGAGTCGCCGAAGTTAGGCTCGGAGACTTGGGTGACCTTGTTGCGCCGGTCCTTAGTACAGCTATCCAGGAAGGCTTGGGTATCGGCAGCAAGCTTGGCCTCTAGCTTTTTCCGGAGCTCCTCAGGAAGCTCGTCGATAGTCTTGGGGCGGACGACGTTGTCTTCATTGACGTTCTTGTCGGTCTTCTTTCCGTCGTCGGCCGCCATGCCGCTAATAGATTGGATCTGTGATTGAGCTTTCGTCCCCAGCGGAGTCGCCAAAAAGTATGTTGACGCCGAAACGGGACAACACACAGTAAGGTGCTAGATCGCACAGTCGCGTACGAAATGAAACAGCACGGAGCAGCACACCCGCGAAACCCGGCCTGGCCGGTTTCAGAACCCGGCCGAGCCGCCTACCCGGCCTGGCCGACTTTGATAGTCGGCTGGGCTGGTTTCCTCGGATTCGCCGAGGAAGCTAGGGTTCCGGTCTTCTGGTCGTCGGGACGACCGTCTTCAGCAGCAGAGGACGTTTGGTGGTCGATGTAGCGCCCGTCCTTCGCCGGAAACTCCCGAACACCCCTCGGAAAAATCCGTCGGAGAGATGCACGTAGAGGTTGCCCTAGGGATCGCGGAGATCACTTAGAACGCCGACTAAACTCGCGGAGAGTCGAGCCGAACAGCAGGATAGAGATGAACCACCGCGAGAATCTACTTGGTAGATGTGTTTTGACGATTGGATGGTTAAGATCTCAATCGGACATGATCCTCTCATATATATATATAGAGGGGGTGGTCTTATCCCAGTAGGAAACACGTATCTAGGCAAGTCTCCAAGTTTTCCACGTCCAAAAACTACCAAAAACCGATTAGATCCATTAATCGGCTCGGACTGGTCCAAACCCGGCCAAGCCGGTTTTCACGGGGCCTCTCGGGGCGCCACGTGGCAGCCTGCCAAAAGTCGGCGCAGGGGCCAAACCCGGCCAAGCCGGGTCACAAACCCGGCCAGGCCGGTTTCGCCAGCCAGCACAGATTCGGGTGCAAACAACTATATCCCATGTTCTTATTATATACATAATTATTTATGCCAAATAGAGAAATAAAGTAGTAGAAACAACATGATTCTGCCTTGTTACGTCTATTTTTGCTTAATTGGTTAATAGCTTAAGAAAGGAATAAAGGGACCCCCACTTATATACATCTATTCCTGAAAAAAAAGGTGGTTCAGTACGTTATGCGTTGTTCTTTATTGTGAGATGGACTCAACAAGTAAAAGTATAGTATAAACCAAAGCTAAGCATGCATCATGTGAAGTACATAAGCTCAACCGAATGCAAGCCACTGGAAGCCTAATTTAATTAGCGCACAGGGTATAAAAAGAGAACGATAAGTAAGTTTGCGGAAGCTGAAGGATTGATATATCAGTCAATATTTTGATATCTTTACTTTTTCTAGAATGTTAGAGTATATTCACATTATTGATATAGTGTTAGGAAATACATAATCACATATAATAGAGACATATAATAAATTTGTTAACCATACAAATCTTAGTGACTAGTAAAAAAATACTAATTAAGAGGTGTTGCAAAACCATACTCCCTCCATACTCAAAAAAGCTGATGTTTTAGACATGATTATGGTAACCAAGGAGTGATTAATGAGGGGTTAGTTTTCTATCTCTGTCCCTAATTAATACTCCAAAACTAGGCCTGCTCAGCTGGCTAGTGCGAGGAGGGCAGGAGCCGCGATACTTGCGAGCCGAGGTCGATCTCTGGTTGCCTTTTTTTTTTTTTTTTTTTTTTTTTGCTGGAGGCTTTGTTTTGCATGGCTCATTCGTTTGGCTAGCTCCCATGGCTCATTCGTTTAGCTAGCTTCCCTTGGATCTCAACGAGCATGAAGATGACGACGGCAACGCTAGCTTTGATCTGAACGTCCAGCGGCGCAACGAACTCCGTCGTTTCCATCTCATCCAGCGCTAGGGGAGATGAAGGAGGCGAGCTTTTAGCTGTGGAAGACCGTGCGGCGGCGCATGCGAGCGATTAATGCGGGCGACCAAGGAGGACAGCACGCGCAGGTTCAATGCGGCAGCGGAAGAGACACAGCACAGCGGGCGGAGGCCAGGAGCAAACACGCCAACATTGCAGCTCCTGTGGCCACAACGTTCTTTATCCATGAGCGTTTTATTTTCAACCACAAAACAGTATTTTTTTCTCACCATAAATCAACACGAGTCAAAATCAGCGGCTTATTTTCAGCCAAAAGAACAAGCCTTTGGAAAACTGGCCTTTGGGCTAGAACGTCAATTAATATGAGTACGGAGGGAGTACAGTATTAGGAGTGTCCGTGGCTTTTTATCGTCCGGGGGTTCCTTCCTCCTCCTCTTGCTCATCTCACCTACCCCCTCCGTCCCATATTAGATGACGCTATAAGAAGCGTGCGGATCAAACTTTCTTAACTTTGACTAGATTTATAGAAAATATGTGCAACATTTTTATTTCCAAATAAATTTGTTAAAAAACTATATTTAAAAATCTTTTCAATGATACTAATTGTGTACGTTTGATATGAATATTTTTTAAAATAAAATTAGTCAAAGTTGAAAAAAACTAGCTTCTCGAAACGTTAGAATGACATCTATTTTGGGACAGAGGGAGTATGCTTTAGTTGGCTTGATTCTTAAGGCCACTCTCTGGATCTCCTGCATGCAAGGTAAGGTTAGAAATAAAGGACCTAATTTATACTTCTACCGCTGAAGAAACAAATTAATAGAATCTACATGATTCTGCCTTGTTACATCTCTGTGTTTAAAAATTAATCCAGTGTTTCTTAAAAGATAGAAATAAGTGAATGAATACCTTGTGCACGCCTCCGGTTTACCGCCCAAATAGGAGGAGAAGGCACAGTAGCCAAGCTCGAGGTGGAATCGGAGAGAGGAGTGACAGGCCTCGCCCTCACCGCACCGGCGGCCACCGGCCAGCAGGTAAGCACCGCTACTTGTAGTGGAAGGAGAAGAACTGAGGAGAGCGTCATGGCTTGTGAGGAGAACGAGCACACGCACAAGAGCACACGAGCCGAGGTTTTCTAGTGGCGCCGAGACTCACATGCGGCCGGTCTGCATGCCCAACTACATGCAGGATGCTCAAACAAGCTACAATTGCGCAGCAGCTTTGCCACAATTGCTCAGCAGCTTGCCGCCTCTGCTTTGGGTTCCTCCACGCCACCATCCAAGGTTCCACTCGAAGGGAAGCGCAGGCCCACAGCAACCTCTAGCAGTCTGCTGACACTCGGGACATGCATGCTCCGATTCAGGGCCTTGTCGCTTATATCACTAGTGATAGGGCCCGCGCCATCGCGGGCATGTACAGAAAGAAGTGTGGTCTCTAAAGGATATCCAGATTAATGTAAAGACTACTATAATATACCGGTAAAGGTTATATCCATATCGGCTAATTGTACAGGCAGAGTAGCGGGGTACACGCCATTGTATGAATATGCAGGAAGAAGCGTGCCTCTGTAGTATTTGGCATAGTAGGCAAAGCACGCTTACATTGACAACAAAATTATATAAAAAATCATTAACTGACATCTAATTGATACCGAGCAGCTCTTACATTCTGTACATTTCCTAAATACACACCACTCAAGTCTAAAGATATAACAACCAGAGCATATGGTTTAATCATATTCCATTGTCAATCACATCCTGCAGAGCGAAAAACAGCATGGCATACAATTAATTTGTTGGAAAAAATGAAGTATGAGGAAAAAAAAAAATTGGAAGAGCAGATAATGAGATAACTGGCTAAAACTAAAATCACTTCAAGAAGAGGAGATCGATCTAAAGAATTCAGAGCAGAAACAACCTATGCATATTTGTGTAACTGCAGACTAACCAACTTTTAATTTTGTTTTAAATTGAAATGGGTGGCTCAAGTATTATTGGCAGGTTATAATGCATACCTGGGCACAATGTTGTGTCAAAGCCAAGAAAACACAAACTGGTAGAACAGCTCGTTTCATGTGTGGGAACGAAGCTACAAAAATGCAAAATGGATATAAACACATATAAACCACACAAATACAAGGTGGACAGTGCAGAGTGTAAAATAGCCGGCAACTGTTGCTATCCCTACCACCACTATCTTTTTTTTTCCATTTTCCCTCGTGGCTATGGGAGGGGAATGCTGATAGACCTCAGCTGGTATTGGTAGCACCACCAGTTAACACGGATGAATCGCACGGGATCCATAAAGTAATTTGGAACCCTAGTCTACTGCCATACCATGAGAAATAGAGGAATATGTACATTGGTTCGGAACAGAACAATTTATTTTATTTTGTCAACAGAACCATGGAACAAAGTGACATGATTATCAAACAATTCAATTAATAAAATGTCCCTGAACAAACCTGTAAACTGAGTGGAAATTTAGAGAACTGCAGTAACAAACCGTGCCAGAGGTGACTTAGATAAAAAAGAACTTTCTCCCCCTCTGAAAACAACTTTTCGAGGACATTGAAAGATAGTGCATAACTAAAAAATCTCATGTTCCTGTAATCATACTCAATTGCAAAATTTTCATTATAGCTTGTAGATCCATACCTTTCATTCAAAAGAGAGGAGGGAAATCCATCTAACTATTATCTTGCTGCTTGCAAAATTAAAACAAAGCAGCAACCAGCAAGGTAGAAATTTTGCTTGGCCCATTGCTGTGGAGAGATTGGATGTAGTCATAGATAAGGTGAACTCTTGAGTCAAGATCTGTGTGTAGGGCTTGCAAAAGTGATTTTGTCTGGATGGCAACGCTTTTGCGGGTATTGAGCAGGCTATGTTCGGTATTATGGTAATTTTTAGATCAGTTATCATCACATAACTGAAGTCTGGTGCTTTTTGGCTCAATAATTGTTTCCAAACATGGCTTGAGTATTTATCTTTGAGGACATGTCTTCCTACAAACTAAGCATATCATTGAGAACATTAATAAATGTAAATGAATTTACATAGTACAGTGTGCGTTCATATTAAGAAAGTGATAATTCTTCATAAAGCGAGAGTTCAAAATAGATGGCGGCTGCTAGAAATACATTTTCTATCTCATTTCGTCTTTGGGGAAAAGTGCAAGGAATGTGCCAACACGGAGTGTACCTGGACATTTTGTAGCAGTGAGTGGCACCAGCAGTATTTTCAGTGGATCGTGATAATTGCTGAGTCATCTGTGGTACTCCCTGTATTTAGGAATAGCAGAAACAATAACAATGTGCTAGAATCCTATAAAATGGAGCTGTAATGTCATGGCAATTCTGTGAAATGATTGTACCTGTTATCCATGGCAGCTGGGCTAATTGTTGTTCTTTGGACCATGGAAAGATATCAATTACTAAGTTTCTTGTATGAAGAGGTGATTATGTAAGTAATAATGGCCTAGATGCTGCAAGGTTTGTTTGCTAATAAGTTGAGGTTCATAATGGTGTTGCTCCACTCGTCTTGGCCTTGCAATGACACTAAGCTGCCGATGCATTTCTGACACTGAAAATGTACATATTAAAGTTTTCTATAGATGCCTTGATAAGAAAGATCACATTTGCTGTTACCTTATACTCATCATGGTTCTGAAATGTAGATTTTAGGCAGGTGCAAAGGTCCTTGGTTCCTGATAGTTCAAGATGTTACTTGATTGGTGAACAACAAGGAGTTAGCAGAAGATTGGTTCAGTGTATGGATGACTGGTTGTACTAAGGACTTAATGCAATAGTTAGGTAACGAATTAGGTAATATATATAGATACACATATACCAGGACCTAATGCAACGGTTAGGACCTAATGCAGTGAAGGGGCGCGCACCATCACGCGCACTTGTAGTCACGTGGAAAATTTTAGATAAACCAAGAAAGACCCATACAGTTATATGCAGTTTTAGTTTAAGCTTGGACTTTTCCCAGCCATGAACAGAATGAGATCATATTTTCATGTACCATGAGCACAGCTTAAAAAATTCATTTATAGCTGACGCAGACACAATCAGAGCTTGATGTGTAAGCCTATGAGAAAATTTACGTGTGAGATCTTCCTTCTCTTTAATACCTCTGCAGCAGGAAATGAACAAAAGAATATAGAAGAGTGTGCTCATTAAAGGGGTGATCAAAGTTTCCTAAAAGGGTACTTATAGTGAATGGTTATAGATTTCCCTACATTATCCTTTGCTGACACATATAACAAATCAAACAATTGTCTGAACTGCATGCTTTCATTTAGATTTAGGTGATATGTCTCCATTTTTGTGCCTTGATAACGGTTTAAGTTAATCTGAGCTCGGGCTTTTGTCAGCATATCTAAATATGGAAAATATAAAGATTTAGAAACGGATTGGTGTGACCGAAGGTAAGCTGAGACTTTTATGAGCACAATTAAATTTAGAAAATAAAGAATTAGAAATCGATATTTTCCATGAACAGCAAGGGATAATATCCACTAAAAATCTGTCTATAGTAAATGGATATATGAAAAAAAAAAAAATACCTTGTTGCTGGCTTGCACTATCTGGATATTGCTTGTCCGCCAGCCAGCTACATTTGCTACATGGTGTAATGGTAATGAGAAGATTAGAAATATCCAAATTCAGAAAGGTTCGCATTGGCAAGAAAGAAAAAAGAGTCTCTTATGCTCTGAGCGTCTTTTAGTAATGGCTAGCGTATTTAATCAAATGCAATTTTGCCATGTATCACAAAAACCAATTTGTGGAAGGGCATTATTTTTGAAAGAAAGGGTGAAACGGGGATCTTAGAACTGAGTTTTGATATGCCAGTCTAAACTTAGGTCTGATCTGTCATGGTGTGCTATAAATATAACATATATAATGTTGTGACTACTTTGCACACGCGTATCAGTGGAGAAATCATAAGGCCATGCTGCTATCTCCCTCTTCATTGTGAATAAAAAAATTTATACTGCTTTGTTGTACGAAACTTATTTAGGATGCATTCATAGGGCTACTCTCTAATAATCTGAGTTCACCATTCCTTTTAAGGTTCATTGCAACCAGCCAAACACATATAGTTTACTAATTGTTGCATAAATAATATGTTCCCTTCTAAATTTGATGATGAAATTTTTTTTATGATATTTCAGTTCTGCAAAATAGATAGGATAGACCAACAGGTTACAACTGCTACATACCTTACCACATAGGACATGACTATCTATGTGATAAATTCACTGGTCTACTTGATATCACTGAACATGTCAGTGTACACCACATTATAATTTATAAGTTTGGTTTTCATACCAGAGGAGGTACAGCAGATGTAACACTGCAGGTGATGTTTTGCACCCTACTTAAAAATACATGGAAGGAAATTGCTAAACGAAAGAAGCACATGGACATAAACATCGTTGTCAGGTGCCAAAAAAACAATGCAGCTGTCATAAATGTGCCTAAGCACAGTGACAGCATATTCAGTTTTTGCCTCTGTCAACTCCATTGGAGGATTGCAGGAATTTAGGGAATTAGCATATGCACTAATCAAATTCGAAAAAGCATAATATACAAACCTTGAAGAGCATTGCAGGCCCAGAGACCTTAGGAATGGATAAAAGCATTTTCTGCTAAGCATCAACAGGTTGCATGTGTTAACCATCTAAGTCTAAGAATATAGTAGGGTACACATTTGAGGTCCTTAGAGTATGGAAGCAGGGAAACTTATTTGTAACAGGAGGCCAACACAACAACAATGCAATTTTAGCATGGTGTACTGGACAGTGTAGAATCAGAATGGGCTCACCAAAGGGAAGGTACCATAGTATCATGCTGAACCATGTGGAGGGCCTGACTAATGAAGCTGCACCAAAAAAATATTAAACATGTTAAGATTACCACCTTACTCTGAACTTAGCTGCAGAATCAGAATGGGCTCACCAAAGAAAAGGTACCATAGTATCATGCTGAACCATGTGGAGGGCCTGACTAATGAAGCTGCACCAAAAAAATATTAAACATGTTAAGATTACCACCTTACTCTGAACTTAGCTGCAGAATCAGAATGGGCTTACCAAAAGGGTAGCCACCATGGTGAACCATGTAGAGAGCCCTGAGCAATCAAGCTGAACAAAAAAAAAAAACTGAAACCTTATCAGCAGCTCTGAAAATCAAACTATTTATAACCTGTGCATGCTCAAACTAAAATCTAGGAGCAGTAAAAAAAAAATTTGGCACTAATATTGTAAGTTCGAAAGAAAAAAAAAAACTGATCTCACATCAAGAGTTGGAGTTAACATTCTTAAAATGTCTCCTAATAAACCCATATTTTTTTTACAGTAGAGATGCAAGCTTCATATCCGGAGGCCTAATTCTGAAAGATACCCTGATCGAGAAATCCAAAACTGAAAAAAATTTTAGATCATCAAGTAAATTGAATGTGTATACTCAGACCTTGCACAATACTCTAGAATTAATAAGTTGTAGCATACAAACTGCATCCAGAGAATGAGATGTTTATAAAACGTAGAAACTATGGCTGGCCTCGACACCGCCTGAGCATCCATTTCTTTAGTTGCTTATACATATCTAAATTGCCATCACATGGGATCACTTCAATAGGCATTTACTCGAACACTTAAACTACAGGCAATAGAAAGCTAGGAATATAGAGGAATAAACTTAACATACATTTCTTACCGAGAAGTGAGGTAGGTAGATGGACTTGTCCCCTCAAATCGATAACCATCCCCATCAAAAGCAATCTTGTTTCTCCTCTATCTCCCCTTTCTGAAACCAAAACAAATTTGGCATTCCAAATTCGTGCAGCTGCATGAGGAGGAATGGCCTGCACCGTCTAAGGAGGAGGAAGAGAAGAGGACAGCCAAGCAACATCAGCACTTGTGCAGCTGCCGCCACGAGCATAGCATGAAGGAAAGCTGAATATGCAAACCCAAGGCAGGGAAAGAACAACACAAACGAAGAAAGAGATAGGAAACAGAGGACGCCCGCATAGCGACATACCCGAATCCAGGTCGGGCGTACTGCCGGCGATGGCGCTGTGGCGCACGCCTGCCTGCACGCGTACGCAGGGGCTCGATATGGCCGGTTGCCCCATGCTAGGGCTGTTGCCCCCGGGGGGGGGGGGGGGGGGGGGGGGAGGTGGAGAGAGAGAGATAGAGCAAACCAGGTCGGCTCCATCCCACGGTGGTGAGCACGGGAGGGGAAGCTGCGGCCGTGGCCACCGGCTAGCGCCTTGCCGCATCGGGGAACCCGGCGATGAGGAGGCAAAACCCTAGATTGGTATCCGTGCTGCACGGGCCGCCGCCGCCGCCGCCGCCGCCGAGGGCCGATGAGCCATGGCCTCCTGTGCTAGGGGCGCCGTCGCCGGCGAGGTACCCATAGCGATGATCGGCGACGCCGCCGCGGGGGTGCGCGCGCGCCTCATCGTGAGGGAGAGGGAGGGAGAAAGCGAATACGAGAGAGGAAGCATCCGGCCGGCACGCCGCGATGTGAGGGGTCAGGCGGAGGAGGAGGAGGGCGGCCGGACCCGGCACACACGCCGCCGTCGCCCTGTCCGTGTCGTGAGGGCGACGAGGAGGAGACAGGAGGGAGAGAGGGAGAGGGAGGAAGAATCTAGAACGAGAAGCTGAAGCCGGCTATTATATTTGTGTCTCTGGATTCGGATGAGAAGCCGGCTAGGTAAGGAGAAGCAGGGTAGAAGTTGATAAAGGTAAGCAGAAGTCGAAGAAGCTGGACACCGTAAAAATCCGCTCTGAGCAATCTGGTCCATTCAATGGAGGATCGGACGGAGAAGGCAATTTTGGACGACGTGACATGGGCTCCTAACCGAGAATCTACCGCAGCCTCTTGATGTTATAATATATATAATATAATATAATATAATTATAATATAATATAATATTAATAAAATAATAATAATAATAATAATAATAAAAAAATAAAAATAAAAATAAAAATAAAAATAAAAATAAAAATAAAAATAAAAATAAAAATAAAAATAAAAATAAATAAATAAATAAATTAAATAAATAAATAAATAAATAAATAATAAATAAATAAATAAATAAATAATAATAATAATAATAATAATAATAATAATAATAATATGTTTAGGGCTTATTTAGATGACGTGCAAAATGCAAAATATCAAATGCCATGTTTAGTTGCATGTCTAAGGGGATGTTTAGACCGTAGCTATATGCTAACTTTTAGAGTAAGTGTTCAATCATAATCATAATCTAATAGACTGAAAAGATTAGTATCATAATTTTTTTGAAGCTGTTAAATTAATTTCAGTTTCCATCAGTATTTAATGCTCATGCATATATCAAGTATTGTTGTGACCAAACTTTTAAAATATGTACGTTTATCTAAAGAGGGCCTAAAAGTTTAACTATCATTACACGACACGTACCCCATGATGTTTTTTGTCTTGTTTTGGGCCACTTAGGTGCCAAATATAAAATGCAAAATAGTAAAAATTTTGCACTTTTATACTATGGTGTTTAAATCTAGTTAAAAAAAATAGACCAAAACATCGAAACTTTTTACAATAAAGATACCCGCGGTTTCACTCTAGTACTACTAGCGTGCATGCAGCCTTGCGCCACGAGTTTTTCACTCACTGCAATGCATCGCCCTGCATGGCAACGTTTTCTCAGCTTACTCTCTCTATATATAAAAAAAACGTTTTAAAAAAGTCTTGGTCAAACATTGGACATATAAAATATGAATAACTTTTAAATTATTGAGTTTAAAAATATAAAAATGATATAAATAGATTTATCTTCAAATATATTTTCATAAAAGTATACATATGTCATTTTTCAAAAAAATATTTTATAGAAATATGAAGTAAAAGTCATGCTTTGAAGACCGTGTCATTATCATAAAGGTCATCTTTTTTCTATACGGAAAGAGTATATGTAAACTATGAGATAATAAGTCTATGCTATGCTTAAATACTTATGCTAACATTAGCATATGTACTGTACTATAGTATCCAAAACCTTTACCTCCAGAAAACTACACCCCATGTGTAAATCATTACAAAAGTTGTCTAGTCTTGTTAAGAGTTAAATACTAGCTTTTACCACTGTGAATGCTCTTAAACAGGTCCAACAGCTAGGTAACGTGAGAGTACCATGTGAGGGTTAGCGTGTAAAACTTTTGGGAAAAAGATAATGTAGCACGCGTGCTAAATTTTAGCATAAGATCAATCTAACTGTGGAGATTAAACTTTTGTGGAGAGTGAAGGGATGAAGGCAAAACATAATGCCTCCATCCCAAATAGAGGATCATTTTTTGAGTTTTAGATTATATGGCTGGCTGTCTGATTATTATGAGAGAAAAACACTGTTGAATGGATGGCTGTTGCTGGCTGGTAAGTTCAAGCGAACAGAGCTGTATATTTATTAAAAATTTTAAAATAAGACGTATCGTCAAACAACATGTTATGAAATCTTAAAATATTTTTTTTTTGAGACAGGAGACTAAAAGTAACCGTATAAATTTCATGTCTTAAAAACTGGAAGATGAATATCATTTATTGGTCTCGTGATGTAACTCTGTAATTAGTTCATTTTCGTGCCTTAAAAATGCTTGATTTTTTGAATTTGGACCTCAAGTGATACCTGCAGTGATCAGCTCAGCGGTCATTTCAAGACAGTGTTTACTTCTACTGTACTCCATCCGTCTATAAATAATTGTATTTTTTGAGATCTAAGATTCTTGTTTGACCATCTATTTTATTTAAATTTTTTTAATAAATAGTATTTATTTTGTTATGATTTATTTTATTATGAAAGATATTTTTATAATAATTCGTTTATTTTATTATTTGTAAAAAGAAATTAAATAAAACGGATTGTCAAGAACTGTAAAAGTCAAAGAAATGATGAACGGAGTACATTTCAAGACAGTGTTTAGTGTTCAGTCATTTCAAAACAATGTTCAGTGTTTTTACTCCGTACTATCTGCAATTTCCAGTGTTCAAGGGGTGTTTAGTTCCTCTCTAAAAACCCAAAACTTCCGTCACATCAGTTTTGCGACATATACGTGGAATATTAAATGTAGATGAAACCTTTGTATGTTTATACAGTTTGTCTTTAAATTACAAGACAAATCTTTTGAATCTACTTAGCTTATAATTGAATATTTATCGTAAAAGATTTCACTTACTACAGTACCAAAAGACCGTGTTCAGTGTTCTGTCATTTCAAGATAGTGGTCAGTGTCGTTTTTCCTTTTCCCCTGAAAACAAGCGCTCCATGCGAAGTCGTCAAGTCCTATCGCGTTGGCGGTTGGCGTGTGCCGTGCCGTGTGTGTGCGCACAGGAGCTCAAAATAAGTTACTTTTCAACTTTATGTTTGATCTTTTATCTCATTCAAAATTTTTATGTAAATAATAAAATAAATGAATCATTAGTAAATCATCTCTATTCTCTAATGATAGATTAAGTTATAACAAAATAAATAATATTTGTATAAAATTTTTAAATAGAGTGAATGGTCAAACGTGAAGTCTAAAAGTAAAAAAAAAAGTAACTTAATTTGAAACGGAGGGATTAAGGTTCTATACCTATTTTTTTCGTGAACTGCCAATGTGATGAGCCAGTGAAAATTAACGATTTTCACGGAAGGTGGCTCGAGAAGTTCACTTAAAAAATTATTTGTACAAATATTTTTTTGAAAATCGAATTTTAAAAATAACTAGAAAATATTTAAATCTAGGGAGAGGTCCGGACCGCGCTCGCACATCTTCGTCGCAATTCGTGACATTTTTCGTGCTACGTGACAGGCAGGATTCGAACCCGCGACCTCTTCCTCGCACGATACCCCACTACAACTGCACCACAACATCACTTGTATCTAAAAAAGTGTTTGTTCTCCACATATTTTAATGAAGGATGGAAAATTGACTATTTGAGGCTCTAAACGAATTCAAATGAAAAATTTATCAATTACAAAGTTGCATAACATTTTATGATCTACAACTTTTATGTTGGAAGTTTCTCCATCCGAGGTCGTTTACAAAATTTGAATTTCAAATTTGACAAATTCAAACAATTTTTTTTTGCTGACAAGATGATTTTGAATAAAAAAGCTGTCAACCGCAAAGTTTCATAAACAAAAGTTCTCTTAAAGAACCGCCACTCGAAATTGCCTGTATATATGAGCCATTTTTATAGACTGCTCTCTTAAGAAACCACCACTAGATATATCATTGAAAAGTTCTCTTAGAATGAACAGGCCGTAAGCAAGAGAGCTAGACTACATAGCAACTAAAAACTAGTTACTACTTACTAACTTGGAAGGTGTTTAGTTCTAGGGTGTAAAAACTCTGTATGTCACATCGAATATTTCATGCAATATTAGAAGGATTTTTAGATAGCAATAACAAATTAGTTACATAGCTCACTTGTAAATCAAGATATTATTAAGCCAAATTCATTCGTCATTAGCCAATGTTTACTGTACCACAACAATATCAAATCATGGACTAATTAGGCTTAAAATATACGTATCATAATTTAGTCATTTTTTATCTATATCTAATACTCTATGCATATATCCAAATATCGATGTGATGGGTGTAAAAATTTTATGATGAAAACTAAACATGCCCTTGAAAACTAAAAATTTTATGCAACCCCTGCTGAGCACTCTCAAGATTGTACATGATCGGCTGATACATGGTGGTGTGAAGGTGCTAGCCGAACTGTTGGAAGCTAATGCCCATGTGACTCTGCCACTGCTATCCCTTATTGATAGGTCCGAAGTGGCTAGAGGGGGGTGAACAGCCAATTAAAAACTTTCTACAACAACAAAACTTGATCACAAGGTTAGTAACAAATAAGGCGAACCGAATTCTTTGCGCTAGCCTACTAAAGGGTTGCAAGCCTTTCTAACCGGTCTTGTTAGAGTAACTAGGAGCACACAAGCTAATCTTAAGTTGAGCTACTTACTCCTATGTGAACAAACTAGCTACTTCTACCACTACCACTACACAAGCTACTACAACACAAGAGTAAAGTGTACAAATGTAAAGAGTAGGGTGTAGAGATGATATACCGACGTGTAGAGGTGGTAGCCAAACACCGAGAGAGATACCAACACACTCGAAGGTGGTGGTCACAATAAAATCCCAATCAACACACGGAGACAAAGATTTATCCCGAGGTTCACGTGCTTGCCGGCACGCTAGTCCCCGTTGTGTCGACCACGACTCGGTGATTCGATGGCTAATCGACGACAATCGTCAAGCTCACCAAGAGCGCCATAAGAATCTACTACGAGAAGGGTAACTCAACGACACGAGCAATTTACTAGAGCTACCTTGTGGCTTCTCCGCCGGGGAAGGTGCAATACCCCTCACAAGATCACCGGGAGTGGCCGGAGACAATCTCCAACTCCGCCAAGCTCCTCCGCTGCTCCAAGCCGTCTAGGTGACGGCAATCACCAAGAGAAATGAGAGAACTCCGCAGCAAACACGATCAACAAGTGCCAATGAATGCAAAGATCAAGCAAAGCACTTTGATCAACTCTCTAGCTCACAATGGATGAGAATTATGCAATCTATGTGAGTGAGAGTGTTGTGAGGGTGCTCAAGAAATGTATCAACAAGTTAGAGAGCCAAGGGCAAGAGTATGAACCGGCTAAGTGGCTTAAATAGACAGACACACACAAACATAGCCGTTACTCACTTTCTGCGCACCGTCGGACTGCTAAACGTCGGACGGTCCGCGCGGGGCGTCGGACTAATGATCCCGGTCCGACGCTTTCTTCCTCGGCAAATCGGCGCGTGCCACGTCAGCTCGACCGTTTGAAATCGACCGTTGGCGCCACGAACTGCAGACCGTCGGACTGAGCGAAATAGTCCGACGCTCGACGGCTGAGGCCGTCGGACCAAAGCGCTGAGGAGTCCGACGTTTCCAGAGAGGTCCACGTGCGCCAAAATTCATCGGACATCGGTCCGACGCTCGGCCTCGGACCAACGATGATTGTCCGACGCCCTCTGCGGATGCCACGTATCGAACTACCGAACGATCGACCGTCGGACGCTGGAGACATATAGTCCGACGCTCGGAAAACTCCAGTTCGACGCTCCTGTTCACTGAAGCACGAAGACACCGTCGGACGAAACAATTAGTCCGACGCAGTGCCTCCGATCGGTCCGACGCCCTCAAAACACAGAGCTGCAGGGCTACCGTCGGACGCTGGGAATTGGTTCGACGCCTGTCGACCAAAGCGTCCGACGCTCGTTTTCAGCCCGTTTCGAGCTCGTGTCAAGTCCTTTGCTTATGTTGGCTTACACATGTTATATGTAAAACATTTCTTGCAAAGTGTTAGCCATTTTCAAAAGGTTTTGCAAAGGGTTTAGAGTTAGCCACTAGATCTAAATGCAATGCATGATCCAAACATCTAATGGCACTTGATAACCGTGTTAACCATGGAATTACTTCCATCTTTATAGTACGGCTATCTATCCTAAATGTGGACACACTCTCTATAGTGTCTCGTCCACCAAAACGGAAAGAGCCCTATTGATATACCTTTGCCTTGAGCTCAATCCAAATCACCAAGTGTTGGAGTTCTTGATCTTCACTTTGATGGGCTTACTCCAAGTCTTTGGATGTCTTCATCACCTCCACACTTGATCCTCTAACCATCTTGTAAACAAACACTTAGGCACAATGGTTAGATACTTTGGTGTCATCAATTAGCCAAAACCAAACATAGAGCTTTCAATCTCCCCCTTTTTGGTAATTAATGACAACCTCTACAAAGATATTCAATGAATTCAACTTGGTACTAATAGTTCCCCCTACATATGTGCCTAGTGTTTGGATTTGAAAGGCTTTGCACATATGTATTGGATTTGGAGTTTGGGAGAGATATTACTACCAATTTGATGCTAAGATTTATAGAATTGGACCTTTGAAGCGCGATACCATCGGAGTGCATCTATACACCATCCTTAGCACCATGGATAGCTAGATTCCATTTGAAAGAATTCTTGCAATCAAAGACACTAGAATACCTCATGAGATCACATTATAAACAAGGTTCTAGTACCAATTGATAAGAGTAAGGAACTAGCTACCACTTCCTATGCATGCTAGTACTTCAATACACCACACAAGTTATGACTATCATACACTAAGCAAGCAAGCACATTTTGAATTTTTAGTACAAATGCAATGCACCAAACATATGAAAATGCACAATCAAATGCTTGCAACCATGCTTATGAGCTTGCTCCCCCTAAGTGTGAGAACTAAATTTTAAAAGTTTGTGATCCCTCTCACTTGGCATATTGCTCTTCCATCATCGGCTTAATGACAGTTCATCGCGTAACAACCACATTTCTCTCCATATCTTTGTTCTATTCTCTCCCCCTTTGTCATCAATGACCACAAAAGGATAGAATGGTTAGGATATGATTTGAAATCAATGGAGGGAATCACTTGTTAGATTGTTTCCATTATCTTCCTTCTTTTAAGCATTTAGCTAGATTAGTTGCACCCATATATAACTTGGTTTGTCCCTTGGCAAGCTTCTTCACGCCACTAGGGGTTATCTTGACAAAGTTGGCTTATATATCATTGTGCTCATATTCTAGATAAATACTAGGTTCACAAGCCCACAAACTAGTCACATGTCACCACTAGATCAATCAAGTCATAGAAGCAATAGTAGTGGCATATGAGTTCAAAAACATTTAGTTTGACATAAATGAGCGTAATTAAGGAAAATATGTCTATATGTTCTAACAAGTCCTACTAGCACATGAATGACATGCCATACAAAGATACCTTTGCTTTGTTGGAGTAGAGGCAAGTCATATAGCGGGGGTGCTAGCTCAACTCATGTTGGAGAAATCAAGGATGTTCAATTCATTCTTCAATTTGTAGAATCTTGTTTCATCAAGTGGCTTGGTGAGAATGTCGGCTAGTTGATCATCGGTGCTCACACTCTCAACTTGAATGTCACCTTTGGCTTGGTGGTCTCTAATGAAGTGATGCCTTACATCAATATGTTTAGTTCTTGAGTGTTGTACCGGATTGGTGGCAATCTTCACGGCGCTTTCATTATCACATAGTAACGGCACATTCTTGAATTTAATTCCATAATCACTCAATGTTGCCTTCATTCACAACAATTGTGCACAACAACTCCCCACACTAACATACTCGGCTTCAGCGGTAGAGAGTGTAACCGTGTTTTGCTTCTTGGATGACCATGATACTAGTGATCTTCCCAATAGTTGACAAGTGCCGGAAGTGCTCTTCCTATTGATCTTGCAACCCGTATAATCGGAGTCCGAATAACCAATCAACTCAAAGTTTGACCCCTTAGGGTACCATAGTCCAACATCGGGTGTGTGCTTGAGATATCTCAATATGCTCTTGATTGCCTTCAAATGACTCTCTTTAGGTGAAGCTTGATATCTTGCACACATGCAAACACTAAACATCACATCCGGTCTAGAAGCGGTCACATAGAGTAAGCTTCCAATCATAGACCGATACTTTTTTTGATCCACCATGTTGCCACTCTTGTCTTCATCAAGATTACCATTAGTGCCCATAGGTGTGCTAATTGATTTGGCACTTTCCATCCCAAATTTCTTCAACATGTCCCTTATGTATTTGCCTTGGTTTATGAACGTTCCATTCTTCAATTGCTTGATTTGAAGACCAAGGAAATAACTCAATTCTCCAATCATGGACATCTCAAACTCATTAGCCATCATCTTTCCAAACTCCTCACAATAGTCTTGATTGGTTGAACCAAAAATAATGTCATCAACATAGATTTGCAACACAAACAAGTTTTTGCCAATTCTTTTGGTGAAGAGTGTGGTGTCAACCTTCCCAATTTTGAATCCCTTGGATAGCAAGAAATCTCTCAATCTTTCATACCATGCCCTAGGTGCTTGCTTCAAGCCATATAGTGTCTTTCTCAACTTGTAGACATGGTCGGGCTTCTTCTCATCTTCAAATCCCGGGGTTGCTCAACATATACCAACTCATTGATGAATCCATTTAAGAAAGCACTTTTGACATCCATTTGATAAAGCTTGATGTTGTGTGCACATGCATAAGTTAGCAAGATCCTAATTGCTTCCAATCTTGCAACCGGAGCATATGTCTCTCCAAAATCCAATCCTTCCACTTGAGTATACCCTTGTGCAACTAATCTTGCCTTGTTTCTCACTACAATGTCATCTTGATCTTGCTTATTCTTGAACACCCACTTAGTGCCAATGACATTGTAATTCTTAGGCCTCTCAACTAGTCCCATACTTGATTTCTTTCAAAATTGTTGAGCTCTTCATGCATGGCATTTAGCCAATCACTATCATTCAAAGCTTTCTCAATGGTAGTTGGCTCTTCAAATGACACAAAAGAGAAGTGCTCACAAAAGTGGCTAACTTTGATCTTGTTTGAACACCACTTCTAATATCCCCAACTATTTGATCCAAAGGATGATCTTTTGCAATGTTGACCAGTTGGAGAACTTGATTGCTTGAGCTAGGTTAACTTGCTTGAGATTGGATGACTTGTTGATCTTCATCTTGAGTTTGAGTTTGATCATGAGAATCACTAGAGTTTGCATTATCTTGATTTGCTTGCACATTTGATTGAGGTAGCACTTGATCTTTATCATCTTCATCTTCCACATTAACCACTTGCCTTGGCCGGATGTCACCAATGTCGACGTTCTTCATAGCTTCTACCAATTGAGTTCCTCTCACATCATCTAGATTTTCTTGTTCATCTTGAGAACCATTGGTTTCATCGAACTCCACATCATGAACTTCTTCAATTAGCTTGGTGGTGTGATTCCACACTCTATATGCTTTGCTTGTGGTGGAGTAACCAACTAGGAAGCCTTCATCACATTTCTTCTCAAATTTTCTCAATCTTGCCCCTTTCTTCAAGATATAGCATTTGCATCCAAATACTCTAAAATATGCAATATTGGGCTTTCTTCCATTCAATAGCTCATATGGTGTCTTCTTCAAGAGGCGGTGACAATAGAGCCGGTTGCTACAATAGCATGCCGTGTTGATTGCTTCGGCCCACATGTCCACACTCACGTTGTATTCACTAAGCATGGACATTGCCATATCAATGAGTGTTATATTCTTTCTCTCAACAAGGCCATTTGATTGAGGAGTGTACTTGGCCGAGAATTGATGTTTGATTCCAAACTCATCACAAAGTTCATCTACCCTTACATTTCTAAACTCACTTCCATTGTCACTTCTCACTTGCTTGATTGTCACTTCAAATTCATTTTAGCTTCTCTTGATGAATGTCTTGAATATGCCAAATACTTCACTCTTGTCAAACGCTAAGCGTCGGACGGTCCGTGCGGGGTGTCGGACTAATGATCCCGGTCCGACGCTTTCTTCCTCGGCAAATCGGCGCGTGCCACGTCAGCTCGACCGTTTGAAATCGACCGTTGGCGCCACGAACTGCAGACCGTCGGACTGAGCGAAATAGTCCGACGCTCGACGGCTGAGGCCGTCGGACCAAAGCGCTAAGGAGTCCGACGTTTCCAGAGAGGTCCACGAGCGCCAAAATTCATCGGACATCGGTCCGACACTCGGCCTCGGACCAACGACGATTGTCCGACGCCCTCTGCGGATGCCACGTGTCGAACTACCGAACGATCGACCGTCGAACGCTTGAGACATATAGTCCGACGCTCGGAAAACTCCAGTCCGACGCTCCTGTTCTCTGAAGCGCAAAGACACCGTCGGACGAAACAATTAGTCTGACGCAGTGCCTCCGATCGGTCCGACGCCCTCAAAACACAGAGCTGCAGGGCTACCGTCAGACGCTGGGAATTGGTCCGACGCCTGTCGACCAAAGCGTCCGACGCTCGTTTTCAGCCCGTTTCGAGCTCGTGTCAAGTCCTTTGCTTATGTTGGCTTACACATGTTATATGTAAAACATTTCTTGCAAAGTGTTAGCCATTTTCAAAAGGTTTTGCAAAGGGTTTAGAGTTAGCCACTAGATCTAAATGCAATGCATGATCCAAACATCTAATGGCACTTGATAACCGTGTTAACCATGGAATTACTCCCCTCTTTATAGTACGGCTATCTATTCTAAATGTGGACACACTCTCTATAGTATCTCGTCCACCAAAACGGAAAGAGCCCTATTGATATACCTTTGCCTTGAGCTCAATCCAAATCACCAAGTGTTGGAGTTCTTGATCTTCACTTTGATGGGCTTACTCCAAGTCTTTGGATGCCTTCATCACCTCCACACTTGATCCTCTAACCATATTGTAAACAAACACTTAGGCACAATGGATAGATACTTTGGTGTCATCAATTAGCCAAAACCAAACATAGAGCTTTCACTTATGCTATAAACCCTATTGAATCTGTTGTTGAACATCCTCACCAAACTGAGCAAAGGAAGTGGTCCACGTGTTCTGCATGCCCTGGAAGTATGGATCAAAGTATCCAGGAGGAGGTACCCATCCATGCCCCTGAGGATCTAGCATCTGCTGACCTTGGTCACCACCGACCCATGTCCTCATCATCATTATCATCATCTTCATCTTGGTCCCTTTGATCTCCCTCAACTGGAGGAAAGGGAGTGAGTGGCTTCTCATAGAAATGAGGCTCATTGTAATATGGCCTATGCATGGTTTGCTTCACTCCACACTCCTCCTTATACCTTGTCTTGTGAAGAATGAGAGACATGATGTGAGGAACAAAGAAAAGGTTGGTGGACATGTCATATACATGATATGATGAATGATATTCCATAACTTATCCCTGATAGCATCTCTGTTGCCCTTTTTGGCAGAATGGTCAATCTTTAGATCTTATTAATCAAAGTTGGATGATGCCTTAACTTCCTTGGATTTTCCATCCTGTATGGATTTCTAGGATCTTCTTCACATGCTCATAGAATTGCTTGCATTGTTCCATAGGAAATGTATCCACACTTGAAACAGACACCTGGTAAGAACACGAATATAGGGTTTATGTCCCAAAAACTTGTTAAATTCAATACCAATATAAGCAAACACGAATATATATGCTTAACAAGAAAAAATGATGCTTATTACATTTGATATGGTTTGAGTTTTTAGGTTGTGCAGCTAAAGCTAGCTTTGCTATATCATGAGAAATTGTATTTAAGTTTATGTTTGCATAAGTAGATTTTTTTAGAAACAAAAATGTGTTTACTACAACGTATCAAAATTTTTAAAATTTCTAAATTGAATGATGTTTTCTTCTGTCACATTTTATTACCTCATATATTAATTTGTGTCAAATCTTTTCCTATACCATCCAATCCAAAGTTCCTGTGATATAAAAGAAATATTAAAATAAAGAGATAATTTGTACAATTAATCAATCATAAATTGTAAAACTATGTCCCATTTTCTTATTATACATAATTGTTTGTGCCAAATAGACAAAGTAGTAGAAAGAACATGAATCTGCCTTGTTACCTCTATTTTTGCTTAGTTCGTTCATAGCTCAAGAAACATAGGAATAAAAGACACCCCCCCAACACACCCACACACACACACAAATTATATACATCTATCCCTGAAAAAAGGACGCGAGAACACATATATCTATTGTCGTTTCCATGCATTAAGGATTCTAGATACATACAAAATTCAATGGTTCATTTATGTATTGTTCTTTATTGTGAGATGGACTCAACAAGTGAAAATATAGTATAAACCAAAGCTAAGCATGCATCATGTGAAGTAAATAAGCTCAACCGAATGCAAGCTGACTAGTTGAAATGAACTAAATTGTGATGCCAGTGTGCTACTAGAAGCCTAAATATTTGATTAGCGTGCACAGTATAAAAAAAAGAACGATCAGTAGGTTTGGCGGAAGCTGAAGGATTGATATATCAATCAATATTTCGATATGTTTTAATTTTTCTAAAATGTTAGTGTATATTCACATTGTTGATATAGTCTTAGGAAATACATAATCACGTATAACAGAGACATATAATGAATTTATTAACCGTACAAATCTCGGTGACTAGTAAAAAAATAATTAAGAGGTGTTGCAAAACCATACACCATTAGGAGTGACCGTGGCTCTTTGTCATCCGGAAGCTCCTTCTTCCTCCTCTTGCTCATCCCACCTAGGCTTTAGCTATAAGGCTTGATGAGTGGTAGGACCTTAAGGCCACTCTCTGAATCTCCTGCATGCAAGGTAAGGTTAGAAATAAAGGACCCTAACTTATTATACATCTACTGCTGAAGAAACAAAATTAATATAGAAACTACATGATTTTGCCTTGTTACATCTCTGTGTTTAAACAAATTAATATAGAAACTACATGATTTTGCTCTGTTCGCTGAAGCTGAAAATCACTGAAAATAAACGCTGATGCTGATTTCTTGTGAGAGAAAAATACTACAAAACCGCTGAAAAATAAGCGATTTTAATGTTTAGCGAACAGAGCCCAAACAGGAGAAAGCAGAAACAAATGGCAGTAGCCAAGCTCGAGGTGGAATCGGAGAGAGGAGTGTCAGGCAAGCACCGCTGCTAGGAGTGGAAGGAGGAGAACTGAGGAGTGTCTCAGCGCCTCAGCGTCTGATTTTGGTTTGGGTCCCATGTGTGGCTTGTGAGGACTGAGGACTGAGGAGAACGAGCACACGCACATGACACAACGAGACCAGGATTTTTAGCGCCGAGACTCCATACGACCGGTGTGTGCACGCCTACATGCAAGTGACAAGCGCGCAGCAGCTTTGCCTTTGCCAAGCCCGCAGCAGCTTTGCCTTTTGCTTTGGGTTCCTCCACGCCACCATCCATGATTCCACTCCAAGGGGAAAGGGCACAGGCCATTGAAACCTCTGTTGGCCCTAGGATCAAAGAGCTGTACACGTAGATGTCTGTGCTCTCTGGCTGCTAGGCTTCCATCGGAGGCTGTAGATTAGAAGGGAGTTTTGTTTTTTCACCGTACATCACTTTTCCAGCACTCTATTCTTTTCTGCTTGGACCACACTTCCCATACATCTTTGGTAGTAGCTTCATGCTTTAGAGCAAGTATTATAACGGGCGAAGAGCCGACCAAATCTATGGGCGAGAGAAAAATTAGGAGAGAGAAGAAAATGGGCGACAAGCAAAACGCCGGCAAAAAGTGAACGAAATGCAACATGGCTGCCGCTCCCTCAATCCGGTTCTTGCACGTCACAGTTAAAACATTAACTATCGGTTGGGTCCGCCACTATTTGTGTGCAGCTCAGGTGACCTGGAACTCTTGCAGCCGGCGAGTGGGCATACCCATTAGCCTTCCTCTTAGACCAGCTGCACCGGCATCTTGTAATCCATGCTGCAGGAGAGTTTTTACGGATGGAGTGTTGCAGCGTGTCCTCCATCGGAAGCCGGTATCCACGCGGGAGGCCTTCTGCCTGGTGCCTGGTATTCTTCACGGATGGGCAGCAGCATACCGGACACCTAGGGCGTGTTTGGCAATGGGCCAGAGGGCAGCCTGGCCCGTGAGCCAGGCCAAAGCCAGCCACAGCCAGGCCAAAGGGGGATAGGGTGTTTTCTTTGGTTGCTTGTACACCCAGGGATAGGCCCTATATGAGATTTTAGTTTGTTTTGCCAAGTTTGAGCTCGGCCCAGGGTCAACTAATTCCAACTACCAGTTGGAGACGATGTTTGGCCTGCAGCCAAGTCCAGCAACCAACAGATTCAACCACCGTGGTGGCGCCAAGAAGACAGGTGAAACAGGGAGGCAGAAAATTGCAAAGAGTTGATCAAAATGCAAATCAAAAACAGATAGTTAATATAGAAAGAAGACATTAGAGTAGGAGATGTAGGTTTTTGGGGATGCAATCAAACATTATTTAACAAAGACTAACACAGCTTAATCAGTTACATGTACAGAGGCCTCAAGATACAGTTATCAATTAGTCATCATAGGCGTGAAGGAGATAGAAATGAGCAGGATCAGTTGCAAGAACAGGTTGCAAAGGCAATGTAAAATAGCAGCATCATTAAGACAACAGCCTGAGAAATGGCAAGAATTCGTAGGGTGCACGAATAAGGATCCTTCACCAACACCTTGCCATTGAACTTGTTGCTATCCGTGTTAGCACTTAGGGAATCAAACTCCAGCATGGCTGCCACTGCCATTTCCTTTGAGGCATAGCTCTTATAATAACAATTCTTGAAACCAAACACCTGGGCATGGCACTGGGGCCAACTGTCATATACTCCAGATTGCCTGCCTCTGAAAACAGCATACCAGACCATTTAGAGAAAGTAAAGACATTAGTAAGTTGTAAGAACCAACAACAGTACCAACTAACATGGTCTTAGCAAGACTTTTTTGTGCATTTGCGCACTAACGGAACCACATTAGCCCTTGCACAGGTAAGGACAGTTCAGGGCCTGCCATGGAGCCCGTGGGCACATCCATTCCTGCCATCAAGGCAGCTATGTGTTGCAGTTTGCATAGGAATGGATGTTACCCACAGACTTGATGACAGACCTGATGGGTAACATTGCAGATCATAAACAACATGTGCAAAGGTATAGTTGAGAAAATTGCATCATAGGCCAGTAGGTTTGTAAAAATTCGATGAAGGAATAAATTTGCCTCAGATTGTATTGCACATGAATTCTACCATCCACTTGGAGCATAAGGAACAAGAAACTAGCAGTGACAACCTCATGACTGCCATGACACCATGAGAACCATCCAGCCCAGCCATCACGCAGGGTTTTCATCACCTCTGCAGTGTTGTTTAGGCATGGACGTTTCTCATGGTTCGATGACCGGCATGAACATAATAATAACTACCCTCGGCACAGCCTTGTTCCAGTTCCTCACAAGAGTTAGCAGCTAATATGAGTAAGACAACAGTTTTGGCAATGATATCATCATAGGCAAAGAGTACAAGAAAGGAAGGCCTCAGCTTGCATGGTATGTAATCAGAAACTCAAAGCATTGCAACTTAAACTTACTGAAACTGGCCATGAAAACGACATTGAACATACCCGGTTTGTGTAGGCCATCCAAATTCTGTATCTCAAATAACGCTCCGATGAACAGCTTCAGAAGAAGTTGTATCTCACATTGGCCTCACCATGTTGTCTTTGTTCAAACATGGCATGCAGGTCGTGGAAACATTCATACCTCGCCATCAGACAACACAAGGCTGTAGTTGCAAGGGATATGGATGTTTCTCACGGCCTTGATGGCATGCCTGAGTAAATATTGCTGCAGCCTTGTATCAGGTTTGCATCATCGGCCAGGAACAAACCCACTTATCAACCTCAGTCTTAGGACATCATTGGCCAGTTCAACTCTCACAAATCCTTCTAAAGGAAAACATCAAAGCCAATAGCAAAGAACCAAGGTAGCAGAAGCAAGATACATGAATAATGAAACAGCATCAGAGGCCTGCACCCCCTACCTTACTCCTTAAACAGAAATACCCAAAAACCAACAACAACAACAAATGCACTACAGTGCACTGACATAGAGACCTCACCATGGGACACAGCCATGCAGTTACAGTGGTACAGTTGTACTATGTCTCCAATACCATACTCCAATACCTGTATGGCTGAGTTTCATGACGACATCATGGCATCAGGTACCATACCTTAGCAGCCACCAATGAAGAACAAGGGCACAATCCAGAAAACATAATCAATGAACACACAATTAATCCAAATAGAGATGGTAGTCTGCCAAATGTTTCAACAAATATAGTAGCCAACAGAGGCTACAAATAGTGGCTTACAACAAGTTGTTCATCCCAACAGGCATGGGGACAAATACCAACTAGTGGGATACTGTTAGCCACCCTCCCAATTACATAATCCCAAAAGGACAGGTGTCAGTCAGACCTGCACGAAATACCTACATCCAACAACTTCCCAGGTGTAGTCAAAAGAAGAGAGAGTGGAGAGGGGGGTGGAGGAACTATACATCTCAACACTCAACCCCCTCAAGGCCATGCACACAACTACATTTAGGAACCTAAATGTAGTAGTTCTTGTCTAAGAAGATCCTCAGCCAAAGGGTCCTGTGGCTGTCAGTCATGCCTACAAAGCCCCTGCCTTGGGCCTTGTTGTCCAACAGGTAGGTGTAGGCTACTATGAGGGCTTCCTTAGAGAACCCACGCATCTCCATGACAGCTTGGTACAGATTACCATCAACATGTGCTAGACCTATCTCTCTCAGTGCATTGGCCACATTATTGACATCATCACTCATGTTGGTAAGCATCAGCATCTCATCATCAGTAAAGTTTGGCCTCTTTCTCTTCCCACCCAGCTGGGATGAGGTCAGGTCAGTGGCCTTGCTGCCCTCCCCTACATCAGTGGTCTTACTGTCATCGCCCACAGGTTTGAAGGCAGGACCTTCTGCCTTTGCAGCCGTGCTATCAGCCTAGTTCACCCCTAGGGGCTCACCAGATCCTAGTGCAAATCTGTCAGTGGCCATAGAGTGGCCAAAGATGGCTTCCATCTCTGTGTAGAACCTTATCGGGCAGTAAAGGAACTCAGAGTCCTTAGAGTGATCCTGCAGTGTGGGTGTTTGGGTTAAACAGAGATGGTTCCAAGGAAACAGAACAGGTACAGGACGTAAGACAAAGGAGAGAAGAGAAAGCCATGATGTCTACCTTGCAGTGGCCTAGGTAGTGGTCCCCATCAAGCATTATGGCATTGGTGTCATCATCAAAGATGGCACCACTAAGGTGTAATACCTTTGGTATTAGAATTCAATTAATCTGCCATGTCATCATATTTAAATTTAAGCATCTGCATATGATTGAGCTTAGGGCCTAGAGTGACTTGATTTCAGCTAAGTATTGATTGTGTACTTGAGCCCTTAATCAAAAAATCAAAAATGAAATTAAATAGAAATTGAATTAAACCCTAATGTTGGTCTAAAAACCCCATTTCAAAATCTAAATGAAATATGGGAAAAGTGTCTAAATAAAAGTTGTAGATTTTTCAAAATGGAACAACTTTTATTTTTGGAGATTTTGAAGTTATATTATAAAAATTCAAATTTAACTCAAATTTCTATATTGAAATTTATATTTGAAACTTCAATTTCAAAAATATCAAGAATCTTCAAAAACTTCCTTCATAGAAGTTGTCAATCTCTCTGAGAAGAACAACTTTCATGTTTACCAATTTTCAAGTTGTTGAGAAGAATCAAAAGTAATTTTAAAAATTCAGTTTGAAATTCAAAACCCTTTTTACCCCTTTTTCTGTAGTTTGAAAATTTGACCGAATCTGAACATACTTCAAAAAGCAAAAGTATTCTACACAAAATTCTCCACAACTTTTATTTTGGGACCACTCACTGATTCAGCTTGGGTAGGGTTTAATTGGAGAAAATAGCTTTTGACCTCTCCCTGTGCTACAGTAGCCGAGAGGGGGGGTCCCCTGTTCGCGAGCGCACCGTACGCGCGTGCCGCGCCGCGCGCCGGCCGTCGTCCGGCCGCCGGGGCCGGGGCACCGCCGCGTGGTGCGCCGCAGGGGGGGGCCCCGGGCCGCCTCGCCCTTATCTCTTCCCCGTCCGCGGCTTTAAATGGCGGCGAGCTTGTTCATCGCCTTCTTCTCCTCGGTTCTCCGGCAACCGGTACTACCGATCGGCGGCGACCGTTACTACCGATCGGCGGGCATTGGTCGTGTCCCGACCAACTCCACCTTCTCAATTCCACAGCCAGCTAGCCAACTTCCTTGCGCACCTCCTGAGCCCCTTGTTGAGGTTCTCCGTTGCCGGAATCCCGCGCAGCTGCTGCTTCGTCCTCCGCGCCGACCGAGCGCCGCCGTGGGTCTTCGCGACGCGGACAGCTCGCCTCGGTGAGCCTCTCTCCGTTAACGCAGTGTGTTCTACGTTCCGTGTCTCGCCGTGGTGCTCATGTGCGCGACGGTTCCTTGTTTGGAGCTCAGGGTTCGCCGGAACGGGAGATCGCCGTCGAGTCCGCCTTGCTGTTTCCGACCGTCACCGTCAAGCTCGTCGTTCCGAGCCTTCTCCGTCTCAACCACCTGTGATTCTTGACTCCGGTGAGCTCTGTGGTACCCTCGTTGTCGTCGGTTTAGCTTGTGTTGGTCCGTAGGTCGCGGGAGCCGAGCCGCTGCCGCGGTGAGCCGCCATGACCGCTCTCGGTCGTGCTCAGGTAGGCCGGGGGACGGTGCGGAGTCCGTAGCTGGGGTGCGGTCGTCTGTAGGGACTCGTCGGGTGTCGGTCTCCGGTGGCGATTCCGCCGGCACGGCCGCGCCGGTGGCGCAGAGCCGCCGCGCGCGCGTGCGAGGGAGGCGGCGAGAGGAAGAAGAAGGAGGGAGGGAAGAAGAGACTGACGGGTGGGGCCCGTTCGTCAGCGGCGCGGGGCAGAAAGAGGCCGCGCTGGGCCGGCCTGCGCGCTGTTGGGCCGACCCGGGCCAGTTTGGTTTTTCTTTTTTTTTCGGGAATTTCCAAAGGGTTTTCTTTTAATAATTGAAATGAATAGTTCTGTGTTTTAATCTTTTTGTGAGAATTAATATACTGCCCCAAAAATTATGGAAATTTTTGTGAGTACTCTCTATAGTGTGTAGTATTTTATAAAAATATTAAATATAGATTTTGAACACTTTCTGTAGTAGTTAAAAATCAGTCTATTAAATAAAAAATGCAACTTTAGGCATTTTTAATTAATTCCCTGTAATTCCAAAAATCATGAAATTTTATGTGCCACTATTATAAGTCAAGATCTATCTGTTTGTGAAGTTTGAGGTCAAATAGAAATAATTAAATTAATTGTTAATTATATGCTTGGTTAATTGATTAATAAAATAAATAGGAAATTTTGGTGATTAGGGTTTGATGTGGATTTTTGGATTGATTGAAATTCTAGGTCAATCACCTATATGACCTAGGGCAGTACGGATTAGATTATTCATGTCTAGCTAAGGTAGGGTCATGTACTCTCGTGTGGTTTATTTATTGGTTATTAAATTTCGTCTGTCATTTCATGTGCATCACATTCATACATTCATTCATTGCAAACGTGTAGTGACCGAGAATCCAGAGGTTAAGTCTGAGGGTCCATCTGAGGTGACTACTCAGGAAGTCATACAAGGGTTTGACATTTGTGGAACTGACCCGGATCCGACACTCTACGCAATTCAAGGCAAGCCCCGGTGCATTTAACCCCTCCTTGTTATTTAAAAATATTTATCACTTGAGTTAATCTATTGCATTAGGTTACTAGGAGTTGATTGGCAACCACTTGATGCATGATCATCCTTGACCAATTACCAATAACTGATAACCTGATTTGATTAAAAGTATTGAAAAATGCTTAGTCATGCTTGACGGTTAGATTTGCAAAAATGCTATTTCAAACTATGATGATACAAATGCAATGAATCACTTTATGGGACTGGTTATGTCCTTGTTGTTGGCAATGTTCCTAGCTAGTTCATTGTCATCAACAGGGATGGTTTTTCCCGCTTGGTTGGCCAACTGCTTGGGTTAGAGTCCCAACTTTCGTCGCCATCGGGAAAGGGATGTGAAAACCGGGTAGTTACCAATGTACTTGGGTTAGAGTCCCAATGCATGGTTTCTAACGGAAAAATATTAGGGACCGTTCGTTGTCAGGCCTGCTGTGATCAAGACTTTGCAACTAGCCACATACTACGGAAAGCCTCTGACTCCGGTGGCTCTACTGCTGGAACCGACAACCACGCACTGGGAGTGGAGAGATGGCGAGAGTAGCGTGTACCCTCGTGGCCGTCGTGCCTGGAGACGAGAGGAGTACTGTGCTCTCGGGTGGCGCAGGACCGGTTCTGGGGTATGAAAAGCCGTGGTAGGCGGGGTTGGCATATGCAAGCTTAAGTGCTACATACGCAGTGTGGATAGGGATCCCCAGCTGGGTATTAATCGATTCGAATCGTCGTTGCTCCTCGGATATGGAGACTTGATCCTCACACCTACAGTGAAAAGTGGTTCGGAACTAGGATTGTTTTGAAATAGATTAAGTAAAGAAAAGAATGTTGATATATGAGAAAGAACTTGGAGAAATGGATAATGATGGATAATGTTATTGAAATAAAATATTGAGATAGGATTAGTAGTGATTTTCCGCAAAACTTTTGAACTCTTGCTAAGCCTTACCTTGACTCCCCTTAGCCTGCATTCCTGAGTCTAATCTTACACTTTTAGTCGGGTAAGTCTTGCGGAGTACCCCATGTACTCAGGGTTTGTTAACCCCGTTGCAGGAGGGCAGCAGGAGACCGAAGTTTGTCTCGCCCCAGTGCTGCGTCACTATCGTCCAAGAGAGTGAAGAAGACTAAAGTTAAACCCTTGGGCAGGGTTCGTGAAATGTTTAACTATCTGTCGTATTGTTGTTCCAAACGCTACTGCTACTCTTTTAAATTTATGGTCTGTAATAACTGCACTTAATTTTATTCGAACACTGGTCTGTAATATTAAGTACTATTTATTCTTCCGCAAATTCTACTCTGATGTATTTTGATATAAAATGTTGTAACTCTGTAATGACTTCGCAATGGGATCCTGTCGGAGATAACGGGTGCTTATGTAGCCCGGCAGAGCCCGCTTAGGTCATATGGAACACGGGCCCGGCTGTCAGCTGTCATTAGTGACGTTGACAGGTGCCTGTGGGCCACGTGATTTGGGCGGTTCTGTTACAGCTGGTATCAGAGCGTTCCATTGCTAAATCATTACAGGTTACCTTTCGAAACTTTCAAAATGTTTTGGATCATAAAAAAAAAACTTAAACTGATATTTTGAGTCCAAACTGCTTACAATCTTACCTTACTCAGTAGTCCTTACCTTGTTCTGTAATTTATCTTATTATGGTTATGGTAGCAGGTGGAACAACATTATTAACACTAGCCCTATGTTTAAACTAATTATGCTTTGATTTGTATTGCATGATTTAAAATTCGTAAGTACGTGCATGCATCATGATAATCACCCATGTTAATAACTTCCTCCTTAAAAGTGGGTATATGGGTTAGGAATTATCACACCTATTCTTGCTAGCCTTGTATATCCTCATTAATTCAAACTTACCTTTCCAGCTGGCACGAACTAGGTTAACGGCGCGCAAGATGACTGGTCCTCGTGGAGTTCCACGTCACCAGTTGGCACCCCGCGGCAGTGACGAGGCGTCCGGCAGCCGTCCGCCCCGCCGCAGTCGCAAGGAATTAAAGAAAGAAATCAAGGAGCTGCACCATGAGATGAGTCTCTTGAGGGAGGACTTCCAGGTGGCCCGGGCTGATCATTACCGGGATGTGAGGACCAACAGGGACCTGCGGCGGGAGATCGACCGCCTAACTCAAGAGAGGGAGGAAGCTTTGGAGCAAATTGGCGCGGCACGTGAGCGCGTTGAGGAGTTGGAGGGGTACATCGAGAACCTTGAGTGGAACAACGGGATGCTGCACGAGGAAGTGCATAGGCTGAACGATCAGCTTAACCCGATTCTGGTTCCACGCGAGGAAGAGCCTGAGGAGGGTGTGGTCATAGGACCAGATGATGAGTATTATGACAGCGAGACTTCAGAGGATGGTTACCTTGAGGCAGCCGACCCAGCGGAGGATGTAGTCGTCGAGGAGGACGAGGAGGAGGAGGTTGTTGTTATCGACTAAGCTAGTCTTAGGACTAGTGGGGTTTAGTCTTCTGTATCCGAGTATTGTAATCGTAGTGCCAAGAACCATAGCCTGGGCGGGTCTTGTTCCGTTTATGTGTTGAACTTTGTTAAATTTGGTGTTCTAAGTTGTAATGCTACTATGTTTTAATTATGCAATGTGAGTCCTTAGTGATTGTCCTGAAACAGATGGTCAACACTCGCTCAAATGGTGCTGGTACTTCTGACGAAGGAGCTGCTCCCTATCCACCACCCATTCCACCAACCTTAGCAGATGCCATCGCAGCCCTAGCTCATGCAGCCAACGCTATGGCTCAGAACCGAGAAAACCGTGGCGGGCGTCGGGGCCGCCGCGAGGATGAGGAAACCACCTATGTAGACTTTACTGAAACCCGTCCACCAGTTTTCACAAAAGCTGAAGAACCTTTGGAGGCCGATGACTGGCTTCGTACTATGGAGCAGAAGTTCAGTTTGATCCGCTGTACGGAAATCCAAAAGCCACTCTTCGCGGCTCAGCAGCTGCGTGGTCCTGCCAGTGCCTGGTACGCCAACCTGTTGTCTGCACAGCCCGAGGCTTGAAAGCAAATCACAAGGCTTGCTCTCAAGTGCTCTAGAAAGCAAATCACAAGTAAAGATGCACTTGAGGTTCACTCAAACTCTCTAAGGTTGATCAAGATGATGAACTAATGAGAGAGTGGGAGGCTAGATTGCAACCAAGTGTGCAAGAGTGTCACCAAGTGACTAGAAAGGGAGTATAAATACCCCCAAGTGCAAATCTAGCCGTTACCCCACTCAAAACAGTCGTTAAACACGTTTTAATGCCGTCGGACTGAGTCCGTCGGACTAACCCACTGCGTCCGACGTTCGCAATCTCGCCACGTGTCAGCTGAATTCAACGTCGATCGTCCGATCGTAACGGATAACTCATCGCGCGCTTTTTCAAACCGTCAGACAGGAGGCCTCGGACTAAACACTTGCGTTCGATGCTCTCTCTCAGTTCACTGTGCGCGTTCCGTCGGACGCTCGCGCGAACACCGTCGGACTAAAGAAACTCAGCGTCCGACACTTCTAGAGAGGTTTAAAATTGCTAAAACTGCGGCGGACTCCGTCCGACGCTTACCGTCAGACTATTCCCAAGCGTCCGATGCTCCTCAGCGTGCCACGCGTCACTTTGTCACTGCATCCGACCATCGGACAGTGGAGGAGATGGTCCGACGCTCAGTAAACAAGCGTCTGACGCTCCTTTCTCAGCGTTTTTAAGTTAGTTTCTCACCCCTTACTTCTATGTGCTAACACTCAAGGTCTTCAACACTTGTGCACAGTGTGTTAGCATTTTCAAGATAATTTTTAAGGGTTTTCAAAGAGGTTCTCTAGGTTGGTTAGATCAATGCACATGAGATGCAACGTAGAGCACTTGAAGGTAATCCAATGGCTTAGTTCTCCCCTTGATAGTCGACTATCTATCCTAAATGTGATCACTCCCACTTAGAGTTTTGATCACTAAAAGAAAAGCCCTATTTGGATATACCTTAGCCTCTGCCTTTCTTTCTTTAAGTCCTTTTCTTGCTCCTTGATCATCTCCACTTGATCTTCACTTAAACTCATGTCATCTTCCTCCTTATCACTAATCTTCTCTTGGCTACACACACTTAGCACTTAGATTAGTAAATAGGTTTCATCAATTACCAAAACCAAACTAGGGTCTTTCACCAAGTCCACAGGAGCAGAAGCCATCCTAATTTCATAGCCAATAAAGATACATTCAACTTAAATACAATACAAAAGGAGACTAAGGGGGAAAATATGGGCATCGGCCTTGTCCAAAGTATTATTACATAATCATCACTCATTGCACTTGTTCCATACCAGGGCCAATTAACTGAGTTTAATAGAATACAACATGCATCATTTAGGTCCTAAATGTACCCCTACCCTCCCACATTGCAGCACAGATGGCATCTCTCCTAGTGCTTATGGCATTGGAGTCTTGGGACAAGAAGTCTTGGACAGGCTGAGAGTCAGGCAGATTAGGTGGAAACCAAGCTTCATCAGGTATGATTTGGTCCTAACCAAAACCTAGTATCCAGTTGTGAAGTATGCAGCAGGCCAGCACAAGCTTCACCTATGTCTTAAATGGGTGGAAAGGCTTATTATCTAAAATCCTAAACCTACCCTTCAAGCCCCCAAAAGCCCTCTCAACATGCACCCTAAGTGAAGAGTGTCTGAGGTTGTACAATTCCCTTGCATTATTTGGAAGGTTCCTGCTGCCATACTCTGACAAGTGGTACCTGACCCCCCCTATAAGGAGGGAGGAAACCACTGCGGCAGGCATATCCTGCATCTACAAGGTAGAATTTACCTACAAGGCCAGTAGAGGTAACCTACAGTGAATGACTATGTGAATGCCAATATATGAGTTCATATTGGACAGTAAGACTCTGTTACCTTCAGGCACTGTGAACCGATCATCTCTCTCAATGGCATCAGCTAGTATGAGGGCATCATGGGCAGATGGGCTGACCCCTCCCATCCAGCAAGGACATAGGTGAACTTGAGGTCAAAGTCCACGGCAGCCATGACATTCTGTGTGGTGTTTGACTTCCTACCCCTGCAAGCCTGTTGCATGTGTCTAGGCACCCTTGCCAACACATGGGTGCCATCAATAGCACCAATACAATCCTAAAAAAAGGTGTAAGTGGTATAAGTACACTAAGGTCCATATCTACATGCAGTGAATACTAAAGTCTGACAGTTGGAATTACCTTAATGTAAGGGTTCCATCTATGGCTGCCCAGGATCTTAGGATGTGTGTCAGTGCTAGGGGGCTTAATCATCTCACTTCTAAGCTCACCAACAGCATACAACACTTGGTGGAAGTGCCTATGGACTGTTTCAATTGACCTTCTAAAGGATTGGTGGACTACCCTAAACCTTTGATTGTGCCCTACTACATGTAGGAACATAGCCACCTGCTCTTCAACAGAACAACCTGCATCCTCAGGTACTAAACCCCTACTCCTAAACAGATTGCACAGACCAAAAAAGGGGGCTCTGGTCATCCTTACCATGGACAGGCACTCTGCATCAGTTGAGTTGAAAATCATCTGAAGGGTCCGCTTCCTATGCTGTTCAGCATCAGTCCTAAGATGGTAGGACAGAGGGTCTAGCTGAGGCCTGGACCTCCTAATTCTACTAAAAACGAAAGCCAACATCACAACAACCATTGCAGAAGCCTGAGTGGCCAACATGTCACGGTTCATGGCTGTATCCATCTTCATGCATCAATATCCAACATAAAAACTCAGTTGTATGGCCCTGGCTGGCCTCAAATGATAATGAGCATGCATTAAAACAGTTAAAAAGCACGGCTGCATGCATAACCATGCCTCCCAGTGCTATTGGACATCATCGGCCTCTAAAAACAAACAGATCGACCAGAACAAACCGAAAACAGGACATCAACAAGTATATGTGCTCAAGAAAAAGAAAACTATAACTAGAGTACTCAGGAATCATGAATGCACAGAGCATGTACACAAAGGAAAACCATAACATCAGCAACGAGTACAAAAACATACTATGGGGAAGGGGGATGATGTCACCTAGCGGTGGAAGACCAAGAACACGAGCAGGAAAGACTGAGGAAGTTGAAGCCGCCGCGACGCCGTAGAGGCAGATCTGGACATAGAAGACGCAAATCTAGCGCAGAGCAACCCGGAGCAGGAAGAAGACGGAAGAAGAAGGCCGCCTCCCGGAGTCCCGGCAACGGCGACGAAGCTACGCCTCGCCGGTGCAGATCTGGTGCGCAGGACAGCAGATCCGCCCCCCTGCAACCACAACACCCGCCGACGACAAGGCTCCACCACCGCCAGTCTCTCACGGGATTATAGGCAAGGAGAGGGAGAGCGCACGCTGAAGTTTCACACTTCCCGTGCGAGCCACCCACCGCCACCCCGAAATCGCCCGTGAGAGCTCGCGCGCGGTCGAGCCCTGGAAAAACGAGATAGGGTTTCGTTTGTCTGGAGCCAGGCGGAGGGAGGGGAAAAGTACGAGCGGAGCCAGGCCGAGAGAAGGGAAAGGAGAACCAAACACGGGGAGGTGCAGCCCACGGGCACGGCCCACCCTTTTGGCCCGTTGCCAAACACGCCCCTAGGGACCAGCGCATTGGAGGGAGAACGGGGAGAGAGAGGGAGAGAGGGGAGATAGAGGAAAGTGGGCCTCACTTGTTGCACTGACTAAAAAATATTATAACTTACAAACTAAAAATCCAAATTAAATTTTGATTACATCATTAAATTCGTTACAAAAAATTCTTCAGAACAAAATCTCACACGAATATATTTAGATAAAATTTATTTACAAACATGTGGGCTCCACTGTGGATAGAGAATGATATAGAGGATGGATGGGTGTAAGAGAAAGTGATATAGATGAGAGAATCTCGACGATTAGGACGAAATATTCTTTTTAGAGAATGAATTTAGAGGATGAAGAGTGCGGATAGCATTACACTGACGAGACCACCGTAGCTTCTGCAGGCTGCTCTGCACGCTGCGAGGCTACTAATCTTTTTGGCGTGGATGTTTGATGCCAACGTGGAATCTGGGGCAGTACGCCACGTCCTTGCATTGGGGAAGCCCTCAACAGTTTGCTGACACATCATCCTTGGAGCTTTCAGAGCTGACTAAGGAATTATTAATTCTCCACAAAAATTTATATCCTATCAACTTCTAATCCATGGCCGTCCCATTCTTAAACTGGACGTATCAATTTTTAGACACATACATGAAACATTAAATATACATAAAAAAAATTAAAACTAATTTAATAGTTTGACAAAATATTATCTCATCAAATTTTTTAAAAGCAAATTAGAGACGTCTATTGTATAGCTCCGTTATTGTTCAAGCGCTTGGATTGCCAAGCCATCAAGTCCTATCAATCCACTGCACTGCACTATGCATTGGACAGCTAGCCAATCCTATTGGTGGCACAGGGATAACATGAAGGCAGTGGTCAGCTCAACCTCATTCATCTCCATTCAAACAAAGTTGCAGATCTTTTCACACTCATCGTGTACTCCCTCCATACTTTTTAGGACATGACTCTGGTTACTAAGGCCACTCACAATGTAGACTAATATAGAGTCTAACTCTATTTATTACACTCTTATTTATAGTTTTTTACTGATGTGACAGAGTATTTATTGAAATGAGAGAAAAAAATTAAGACTTCAAGTCTTATTTAGACTTCAAATCTACGATATCTTCTAGATAATAAATAGACTTGCACTCTATGATAGAGTCTGTATTGTGAGTGTCCTAAGGACAACCACAATATGGTAAAAAGATGGCATTAAGCAATAAATGCTGAGGGCAGAAATTGACCTTAACCATTGTGAACATGAACCTTAAGTAAAGGTGCACCACAAGCTTGTTGTCGACCGCAAGTGAATAAAAAAATATTTCTCTTTCTTGTCCACTTCCGTTTTTCTCTCCATGGCGTTACCTGCTCTCTCTTCGTGACATTGTTTTTTAATGAGTAGGACCCATTTTATGTCCCCAATGCACCGTATACATTGTGCAAGACAAACCACAATTACTACCATCTGCTGTGAGTCCCACACTAAAGGTGAATATGATACATGCACAGTGCGCATGCTCTTAGAAAAAAACTTTTGACCTCCAGCGGTAAGACAGACCCAGATATTGCATTTAAGAAGAAGACATTTTCACGCAGGTCAAGAAAATCCCCGAACCCCTACCCCACTCTCATACACCGCGGCATTATAGCCCATGTGAGACGATCACGACCGGGGCCGGGCCTTAGATCTATATTTTTTGGAAAATTAAATTGATTTCTATAAAATTTTTGCATGATCTTTGTGAAATTCCTACATAGCTAAACATGCCCTACATTTGAAGATTCCAAACAAGTTGAATCCGATACCTTTTTTCTGGAGGATCTTTGGATGGACTCGTTACTTCGGAGCTTCTCATCATTTCGTGGCCATCAACTTTAGCTTGGAGGCAAATTGTGTTAAGAAAGGAGAATGCAAAACAAAATACGGTTGTGTATGTAGTTTTCAAAAAGTTGAAATAGAGGAAGCCGTGCGATGTATAATTTGTAAAGGTACAATGTACAGGGTGACCGTCAACTTTAAATTGCATATGGTCGGCGGGACACGTAGATAATTAAAATGGTCCACACAACATGTAATCCTTATATAAAAAATATATTTCAAACTTATTATCATCATAAAGTTCAATATCTTTTAAATATATTCAGCCAAATTTAAGATTAATCGACTTGTCAAAAAATATTTCCTTTATTTTAATCTATTTAGTACAGTTGTAAATTACATGTTCTAAATTTCCACCTATGACTTAAATTATCTTGAATCTGTTTTTATTATTGTTGACTTCAGCTTCAGTAATATGGGCACATGATGTTAAAACAATTTTCATTGGATAGTTATTTATTGTCCACATCATGTGTAAGCATCTACCCCTCAGTCCCAAATATCTATCGTTTATACTTCCTGACAAACAACTCTCACTAAATATGTATATAAAAAGATATTAATATAAGGAGTTGCGAGGGCAGCCTGTCCTCTTCTTCGGCTAGCGAGCCTCCTACCCTACGCGGCCTTATCATGCTCCTGCGTAGCCACACTCTTGAGTCCGTCACGGACGAGCTCGGCCACCGCGAGCTCCCATCCTGGGGCGGCGCACGCAGCCAGGGTGCATCCTCGGACGTCGGCCACCTACGTTTCAAGAACCGGGAGAAGAGGAGTGAAGAGGCTGACAAGCGGGGCCTGCTCATCATTGAGAAAAAAGAGAGCTGAGAGTCGTAGGTCTGATTAAAATCCACAACTGCTGAATTAAACTGAATTTTAACTTTTCACAGCTAGTTATGTTTCCAAAAGCCACAACTCAAATCTGTTTTTGACAAAACAAAATGGTCCAACTAAACAGTTCCGCCCTTATGCCTATTTGGACTATGATTGGACACTTACTGTAAAAGTTAGCACGTTGTTATAGTAAAAAAAAATTTGTAAAATAAGCAATCTAAACACCCCTAAAATTTCATCAGTTTCATGAGCATTAAATATGATGATGTGACAGCATATTAATGAAGAGAGATGATAAAAATTTTATAGAAGCAGAGATAATTTCACAGGAACTTAGGAAGTTGCTGATTTCATACTGCACATTTCCTCTAACTACATGAGTCCAGAAGCTAGAACTCAACTCATCGAGACCACAGCCACATGGTTCACAAAAGTTGAATTGTTTGAACCACTATGTGGCAAGGAGCCTTCAACTAGCGAAAAAAACGCTGATTTATTATGAGAGAAAAAACACTATTGTATGACTAAGAAGAAGTGCTGATTTTGAGCGGTAAGGTTAAGCGAACAGGCATAATAATACAATTGGATAGTGCGCTGATGTAACACAATGGCCTTCAAAGGGGGAAAAAAAGCTGATAGGGACTGAAAGCTAAAAACTAGAAAACCAGTACTTGAGATTTCTTTGAAGACTGCATCTAAGTAAAGTAAAGGTGACGTGGAATTAAAAATTAGCTTTAATAACCGGCTTCTAGTTCAGTTCGAGATGGAGAGAGACAAAAAAGTCTCCAGTAAATAGTGTTGCTACAGTTGCTAGTGTAGGAGAACCGCACTAAGATGGGCCACATAAACTCCATATATTGAGTGGCTGTCAACTTTTACATTGCACACACTTGGCAGGACACATAGATACAAATAAACATGGCCCATACCCACATGTAATCCTTATTAAAGTACATTTTATGATTAATCTAATATTGATACATATTATTACCATTATAAAGATCAGTGTTTTTAATATATTTGGTCAAATTTAAGATTGATTGCTTTGTAGAAAAATGTGATTTACATTCTTTTGACGGAGGGAGTATAGTACATTTTTCTTTACATGAACAACTTATTTTGAATTTTAATATCGTTAGTACAGCTATAAAGTAGACGTTCCAAAGTTCCAGTGACAACATAAATGATCTTAAATCAATTTTTATTAGAGTTGACCCAAGTAATATAGACACATAATGTTCAAACAGTTTTTAGGGCATGTTTGGATCAGAGGAATAGAAAATAGAGGAATCGAAAAAACCACGGGAAAGGAACTTGGATGTTGGGGCAAAACAGCGGAATGGAAAACCATAGGAACGTGATAGGAAGATGTGTTTGGAATACAGGAATCCATATCACAGGAATAGAAACATTAAAGAAATGAATGAAACGTCATCAATAATTCTTAGTGATAAATTAATTCAAGTAATTTGTAATTATAGAAGCATTTTACCACAAGTCAATGGCCAGGTCCACAAGGTTACAAGTGATTCACGGCCATGAACCTGCAAAGATCGATGAGCTGTGTTGCCTGGTTCTTCAGAGCGCATATAAAAATTAATGGCAGAACTAAGTATGCTTTATTTTATTGGGCTTCGTGAAGTTAAGGAAACCAACAGCTAGGACCGGATTCTTTTTTCCTTTGAAATCGCATGCATCTGCTAGCATTTCACAGGAATAAAGGAATTGACAAATCCTTTGATCCAAACACCATTCCTCTCTTCCTATAGTATTATTTCCTGTACTTTTCCTATGAAAATACTCCATTCCAAGCAGGGTCTTATTATTGGATAATTTGTTGTACACACAATGTTGTAAACGGCCCATGGACGGATCTGCAGTTGTGCACGGGTATTCCCGTGCATACCTCACATTATCAGGAAAAAATTTAATAGATATTTAAAGTATATACATATATAATACATATAAGTTGTGGACCTTGCATAAGGACTAGTGTTTCATATGGATGGAATAATTTAAGGGTGTGTCTAACTCTCAGTCATCTTCTTCCTCCCGTCGCACGCCGCCCCCTTCCTCGCACCCCACCTCTGCCTACCTCACCGGCGGCTGCGCCCTCCTCGTCCTCGTGCCCCACCTCCGCCTGCCTCGCCGGCGGCCGCGACCTTGTCCTCGCCCCCGCCGCTGCCACCGCCCCGCCGCGGCGCCCTAAGGTTCGTCAGAGCTCCGGCGAACCCTAGGGCACTCGCGGCGGCCACCCTCCCCCCCCCCCCCCCCAACCCTTCTTCGGTGACGCCCCTCCCCTTGCCCCCCTCCTTTTCCATGGCGGCGGTGACCATGGAACGACGCCCCTGCCCCTCTCTGGCCCGGCCGTCTCCCCCGCCGGCAGGACCCTAAAGGACACCCGCCCTCCTCCCCACTACCAGGCTAGCCTACCTCCCCAGGGCCCCTTTCCTTCTAAGGCCACCGGAGTTGAGGCTGGGGGATCCGTCGCCGCCGTCGCTGCTTCTCCATCTCAGCTCCCCTCCCCCTCTCCTCTTCTTCCTGGCGTGGTTGTGGGCACTGGGCAGGTGACTGATGGTTTTGCAGATTATTAGTCGCCTGTCAAGGAGCAAATCTCATAATTTAAACTTTAGAATTTTCTCTCCAAACAGCAACGGTCCAACTGGTAAAGGATACAAAAAAATCAAAAAAAACAAAAAGAACGGTGCAGCAGTGCACTTCAGGTTTCAGCCCAAGGATATGTACTGGTGTCAAACATGGGATAATATGGAACATATATATGTCAAGCTACGTGGTCCCACTTAATCAAGCAAGATTGTCTTAACTTAGTCGTGCGAGCCACATCAAGATGGCGACATAGGTAGATGGCGGGTCTTTTCCTGCCGCCATAGTGCCTAACATTATGGTAGAACATGATTCCATGGAAGTGCTCCCACTGTAAGGAAGGGAAATGTGAAACCTGTTTGCTTTTTCAAACTATTAATAATTTGGTTTTTTCGACATAAAACCATGTTTTTTCTCACAACAAATCAGTATAAGCCGAAATCAGTGTTTCTTTTCAAACAAGGTCACGTTTGATAGAGCTCTAGATCTAGCTTTATATGTGAAACAATTTCTCTGGTGGAGCTAAAGCAATTTTAAAAAAACATTTCACAGAATCAGCTCCAATGAAAACTTTGAAACAATTTGTGGCTTTGTTCGCTTGAGCTTAAAACCGCTTATTTTTCAGCTCTTCTACAGTATTTTCCTCTCACAAAAAATCAGCGTCAGCGTTTATTTTCAGCGGGGAATAGAAATAACCCACTTTTTTCAACTTTGGCTCCTCAGACCTCTTTAGCTCCTATTTGGCATAGCTCTGCTTTACTAGACCTTTGGCTTCCACTTCACAAGCAACTTTGCTAATGGAGCTAAAGTTGTTTTGCATAAAAAAAGTCTAAAGTTTGGTAACACTTTCTGTGGTACTCTCTTCGTCCACGAATATACCTAATTCTTTGATCTTTGAATCCCATATTTGGCTGTCTATATTATTTAAAATATTTATATAAATATTATCGATCTTCTTATGGTTTATTTTATCATTAGGTATACTTTAATAATAATTTATTTATTTTATAATATATACAAAATTTTCGAATAAAATAGATCATCAAATATAGTATCCAAAAGTCAAAGAATTGCGTTTATTCGTGGATGAAGAGAGTAGATCAGGGAGAATATAATAGTTGTTCAGTGGAGATATAGGGGCTGTTTAGTTGGGTAAAAGGGGGTGAAAAGTGCACTGTAGTAATTTTGTTTGTATTTGACAACTTTTGTCCAACCATGGCCTAAGTGACTTAAAAAAATCATCTCGAACTAGCCAGGTAAAAAGTATGAATATGCAACCGTGGTTACTTTATTTAATGCTCTATGCAGATGTAAAGTATAATTAATATAAAAAAAGAGAAAAATATTCTGGGAATTAAACGGGGCCATAAACAAGCCCCCCGCCCGGACACCTTTTATCGCTCACTCGCACTAGCCACACCTCCACTCCACCTCCACCAAGGCAGCAAGAAAGGTCAGAGCGGAGAGCTGCGGCGATGTACCCGGGCGACCTCATCAGAGGGCGAACTCCACTAGAGTTTTTTTTTTTTTACTAGTGTGCTCCCACTATAAGAAAGGGAAATGTGAAACCTGTTTGCTTTTTCAACCTATTAATCATTTGGTTTTTTCAGACATAAAATAGTGTTTTTCTCACAACAAATCAGTAAAAGCCGAAATCAGCATTTCTTTTCAGACAAGGTCACTTTTGATAGAGATCTAGATCTAGCTTTATATGTGAAACAATTTTTCTGGTGGAACTAAAGTAATTTTAAGAAAAACATTTCATAGAATCAGCTCCAATGAAAACTTTTAAACAATTTGTATTAGATTGTTTATTAGGAGGAATAGAAATAACCCACTTTTTTCAACTCTGGCTCCTTAGACCTCTTTAGCTTGACATAGCTCTACTTTATTGGATTTTTGGCTTGTCACAAGCACCTTTGCTAATATATGGAGCTAAAGTTGTTCTGCATAAAAAAAAATCTAAAGTTGTTTTGAAAAAAGTTTGGTAAAACACTTTTCGTAGTAGAATAAGGGAGAATATAATGATCACTTGATCAGCGGAGGTATATATAAACAAGCCCCCGGCCGGCCACCTTCTATTATTATTATCGCTCACTAGTACTAGCCACACCTCCACTCCACCTCCACCAAGGCATCAAGAAAGGTCAGAGCGGAGCTGCGGAGATGTACCCGGGGGACCTCATCGGAGGGCTGGACCGGCTGAGGCAGCAGGCGGCGAGAGCCGCGGCGTCGACGGCGTCGCTGGCCAAGCCAGCGGCGGGCGCGGCGGTGGCGGGGCTGGGCTCCGTGAAGCGCCACGCCGTGGGCATGGTGTCCACCCGCGAGGGCGCGGTGAAGACCGCGGCGATGGTCGTCGGGGGCGCCGTCGGCGCCTACTTCCTGTGGCCCACGGCCGCCGTCCCGGCCGCCGCCGCCGCCACCATGAAGGCCCCTGGCGCCGCCGGGTTCCTCATCTCCCGCGCCGCGTTCCTCGCCAACCCGCAGCTCTACTTCCAGATCCTCCGCACCGCCGGCTCCGCCGCGGCTGCCGCGGCCTTCGCCGTCGCCGTGTAGTGGATGAGCGGACGATGGATGAAGGCAGGGCATGCAGCCCCCTGTTATTATATTATTACTTCTACTAGTATTTGCTGCGTTTTCATGCTCATGGCCGGTCAGCCTTTGCATGGATGATCTAGGCCCCGTTTAGATCCCAGTTGCAGTTGCAATTCTGCACTGTAGCACGTTCGTTTGTATTTGACAATTTTTGTCCAATCATGGCCCAAGTAGGCTTAAAAGATTCGTCTCGTGATGTACATGCAAAAAGTACAAACATGCAAACATTTCATCTACATTTAATGCTCCATGCATGTGTCGCAACGTTGATATGACTAGTTGCAGTTGCAATTTGCACTGGATCTAAACAGGGCCCTAGTATATGTGTGTCGATCTACTGCTGCTACGAATCTGCAATCTGTGTCTACTCGACTACTAGGACTAGTACTTGTTTGGGCGTTGATGACAGTTGATGGAGTGTTGTGTTAGCAGGATCGTCTCTGTGTCTGCTACTGTCTGTGGTGTGAATACTGATGAATAAGCTCAGCGCTGCTGCTTGTACTGGTTGCTACGTACTGTACTGTGTTCTAGTCCGCTTGTTCTTTTATCCATCATCGCTTATTTTCAGCCACGAAATAGTATTTTTCCCTCACAATAAATCAGCACGAAGTAAAACCAACGCTTATTTTTCAGCCAAAAGAACAGGCTGACTGAGAGCTGGATCAGGCTTTGTTGTGTTTGTTTATTACTGTTATATGCCGGAAGCGGCCGGCTTCGTTCTGGGATATATAATCCATGTACCATGTACTACTACACTACAGACTACACGTACAGTTTTACATGTAGAACTACTCAGCAACTGATCTCAAGCACCGAAGAATCGCCTGTCTATGGCCATCCGACTCCAATCAATCCGTGACGGGGGATCGGAGGAAGAAGAAGAACAGCATCAGCTCATCTCGGATCTGAAACTTGACGGTCTCGATTTGGCACCAGATTCTGTGCAGGATGCTCAGGTGACCGAACTTGAGAGTGCGAGATCGCGCGCCGTCGTCATCATCCCCGTTTGAAGGAGCCTAACTGCTTCCCGTGCCTTGGAACTTGCTGCCACACCATCACCATCGTTTGGAAGAGTGCATGGCTCACCAAGCTCTTCTTGCTAACAATTGGATACATGACATCGATCGATCTACGGCACTCAAGCTTTTCTGCCCAACATTTTACCGAGTACATGTGCCTACGGCGAACGATCAGGTTGTCTTATTAACAGCAGGAACACCTTATACCCTTATCTGAAAATTTGAGGAAAATAGAGAATATTTTGCTTCGTCGGCATACCATGCCCAGTTTACAGACGTGACCCGCAATAATTACGAAAATATTACATGAAAACCATGGGCGCCGTCTAAATACAAATTCTTCAGTTGGCTTGCCATTTAGAACTGAATTTGGACCGCGGACAGATTGGAAGCTCAAAATTGGCCAAATCAAAGGATGTGTCCACTATGTAGAATATATGATGGATCGGGGTTTCACCTTTTCAAAGAGTGCAGGTTTACGAAGCGCTTGTGGGGCGAAATTGCCGCTTGGATGGCAAATCCTAATTTGCACCCAAATGCCTGAGACCTTGGAGTGGTGGTGGATGGGCATCTCAGCTATGCCATGCGCAAGTAGGAAAGATCTCGGTTCAATCATCATCCTAGTTTGTTGGAAAATTTGGAAGAAAAGAAACACAAGGATTTTTTAGCGCACGCAGTCCACAAATTCCATGGTGCTTCATAAAATCAGGAAGATGTGCGATTATGGATCATGGCAGGAGCAAAGCATTTCACTAATCTTGTGAGCCACTATACTTGACCTTTTTGACCTTTTTGTTCGGTCGCTTCCTTATTGGAGGATTTTTTTCTCTCCTATGACTTCCTTGTACATGGGTGTGGTTGTATAGTGCCTGATCAGGCATCTCCTTCCTTTTTAATATAGCGAACAACTCTCGTATCGGTTGATTCTAAAAAGAAAGATATGTAGTTGTCAACGGGGGCTTGGGCGGTGGCGGTTCGTGCATGGCACTTTCTATCTTTCACCACAATGCACCATTGCGCCTCTCAAGTCATCAAGCATCTCTGGCCGTCGATATGGCTCTTGTGTTTCACGAGGGATTTCATGCTTAAATAAGGTGTCACATTAGTTTTTTTTTCATAAAACTATGAGGAGGGAGAAGAAAAATGTTTTATCCCCATGAAAATATATGCACTATTTTCAAAATATTAAAAATATCGTGAAACCTCCATTAAGGCCTTTATTTAGTTTCATCATGATTTTTTTCTCTGAGAGAAGAGATGACAAGGACATGTTGTACTCATGAATAGTAAAATAAACAAACAAATCATGTCATGGAGCTTTACACTGTGTAAAGTTTCACACGTTAAAAACTGAAAGGTACAACTCACTATTGATACTGGCCTGGATACTCCACACCGAGGCCCCCTTTGACTCACAGGAAAATCACATGAAAAACATAGGAATCGAATCCTATGGTTTTGCTGACATCAACATCCGCAACGAAGGAGAAAAGCAAGAGAGATTCTAGAGGAAGGATGGATCGGTCACAAAACCGCAGGAAAGCAAACATCCGGTTCGAGCTCATGTTGTGGCGGAAGTCCGAAGCAAATCCTGGAGAGAGAACCTGCGCGACGCCGAGCTCGCTCTCCGCCTGAGCTCGCTCGCCGCCGGAACGCCGAGGCCGCCCTCACCGAAGCCGCCCTCGCCGAGGCCGCCGCTGTGGGGTCGCAAGGATGCGCAACACCGACCGAGGCAGCTGCACGTGCCTCGCCAGCCGTTGGTGTGGCCGGAAGGCGGAAGCGGGGCGGCGGCACTGCAGCCGCAGGCCGCCGCGAGCGAGGCGCGGTGCAGTGCACTGGCGAGGGAGCCGTCTGGGCGCTCGGTGCGGAGCGGTGACGCAGGGAGCCTCGCTGGCCACTGGAGGTAGGCCGTGGCGAGGGAGGCGCAGGGCCATGCATGCGGTGGAGCGGCGTAGGGCCCAGGCACGGTGGTGGGCAGGGTAGAGGGCGCAGGCGCACAGGCGCGAAGCCACAGCTCTACTATATGCTCGGTGGCGTCGACGCAGCGACAGGAGGACTGAGAGACCGTTTCTTTTTCTTTTTCTTTTTTTTTTTTTTGACTGGCCACTGGCCAGGTTGCGAACGAATGGAGTACCTACAGCGGAAAGAAACTTACTCCTTCCGTATAATAATAAACGTAATTCTTTGACTTCTACGATTTCTGTTTGACCGTTCGTCTTATTCAATTTTTTTATACAAATAATAAATTAAACAAATCATTATAAAAATATCTCTAACAATAAAATGAGTCATGACAAAACAAATAATATTTATTAAAATTTTTTAAATAAGACGAACGGTCAAACATGAATCACAGAAGTTAAAGAATTACGTTTATTATGGGACGGAGGGAGTACTCGCTTCCCAAAGGACTACGAATATTTCCTTTCCTATTTCCGTATTTTTCCTTTACCTTTCCCTTGAGCCAAAGGAGGCCCGGGCTCCTTTGGATGGAAGATGAAACATAGGATTTGGAATCCTAAAGATTCAGGCACTGTTCACTCCTTTGGATAGCAGGAAATGACCATGGAAAAAATGGAGGAAATATTCCTAATGCTAGCTATTCCAGAGGAAAAATGTAGGAATTATAAAAGTTTTAGGGCTCCTTTAGAACACAGGTTAGGAAAATCATAGGGATAGGAAAAACTGACATACATGCGCAATCAATGTAGGAAAGAAGAAGAGAAACCCTTTGGCAAGCTATAGGAAACATATAGGAACCCGGAATATAACTCGTACAGGAATCATTGAGTTAGCTGCAGACTATGTATAGGAATCATTGAGTTAGCTGCAAACTATGTATCAATGAGTGTTTTATCCTTTATCTCTGTGAAAGTCTACACAAAGTTTCAGCCAGACCGACGGCCAGAGGCGCAATGGTGTGGTGTGGTTTGGTGAAAGAGCCATGCAAGAGCCGCCAGTCCATGCCCCCGGCGACGACTCCATGACTCCATGTCCATGGTGGTGGTGGCGGCAAGTTCCAAGGCACGGGAAGCAGTTGAACTTCCTGCAAACAGCGAAGATGACGACGGCTCGCTCTCCTCACGTTCGTTCACCTGAGCATCCTGCACTGCCGGGTTTCATCATACAGCATCGACCCAGCACCGGCAACACCACTTCACTTCAGTCTGAGACCGTGAAGCTTCAGTTCCGAGCTGAGCAGGTGCAGAGTACATGTAAAACTGTACGTGTAGTGTAGCACATGGACTGTCGAAAGAAGAACAAGCTGCCGACGAGTACAAGCAAATCGCAGAACGAAGCCGGCCGCTTCCGGCACGTAACAGCAATAAACAAACACAACACAGCCTGATCCAGCTCTCAGTGAGAATACAGTACGTAGCAACCAGTACAAGCAGCAGAGCTAAGCTTATTCATCAGACACAGAGACGATCTTGATCAACTGTCAACGCCCAAACAAGTACTAGTAGTCTAGTAGACACAGATTGCAGATTCGTAGCAGCAGTAGATTGACACACATACTAGATCCATGCAAAGGCTGACCGGCCATGAGCATGAAAACGCAGCAAATCCAATTAAATACTAGTAGAAGTAGTATAATAACAGTGGGCTGCATGCCCTGCCTTCATCCGTCGTCCGCTCATCCACTACACGGCGACGGCGGCAGCCGCGGCGCCGCCGGCGGTGCGGAGGATCTGGAAGTAGAGCTGCGGGTTGGCGAGGAACGCGGCGCGGGAGATGAGGAACCCGGCGGCGCCAGGGGCCTTCATGGTGGCGGCGGCGGCGGCCGGGACGGCGGCCGTGGGCCACAGGAAGTAGGCGCCGACGGCGCCCCCGACGACCATCGCCGCGGTCTTCACCGCGCCCTCGCGGCGCTTCACGGAGCCCAGCCCCGCCACCGCCGCGCCCGCCGCTGGCTTGGCCAGCGACGCCGTCGACGCCGCCGCTCTTGGTGCCCTGGTCGAGGTGGAGTGGATGGAGTGGCTAGTACTAGTGAGCGAAAAAAACGCCTGTTCTTTCGTAAAAAATAAGAGAAAAATACTATTTTATAGTTAAAAATAAACGCTGATCGAACAAGCTGAAAGGTGGCCGGCCGGTGGTTTGTTTATATCTCCGCTGAATAAGTGATCATTATACTCTCTTTGATTCTACGAAAGTTAAAAATAATATTTTTTTAAAGAGAGAGTACAGTATGTGATTCATGTGATTGGTGTAAAAATTAGAGAGAGAGAGAGCCTACTCGATGAGTGTGAAAAAGAATTACTACAACGTGCTTTGAATGGAGTTGATGCCATGCACTGCCCCCAGGCTGAGCTGACCACTCGACAGCCACCGTTTGCTGAAGCCAATAGGAGTGGCGAGCTGTCCAATGCATAGTGCAGTGCAGTGCAGTGGTGAAAAAGGGAATGGCGTTCAGGGAGTGTTTAAATTGTTTAGATTTGAATTTTGGTTAAAGTAGCACATATGCTAATTTTTATAATAAATATTTAATTATGATCTAAATAAATTAAAAAAATCGTCTCGCAATTATACAAACTACTCCCTCCGTGCTTTGAGAAACATAAGACATGCAAAGGGTTTTTTTTTACAAAAACGCAAAGGTTTATTTTACCTCCGGCTGGCAAAAAAAAACCGTGGACGTTTGAACCCATAGTGAATTTACTTTAGAAATATGCCGCAATCTAAAACTCATGTAAATTGTCTTTTCACGAACATGCAAAAGGCTCAACTCATATAAATTATAAATTGTTGACATGAAGGATGTACGTAATCACGAGCAATCACGGGTTGAGGAACAATATTAGAACTCTTATAGTACCAACAGTTAAGAGAGCGGGCGCAGGAGAAAAACAATAATAGTACTCTACTGTAGAAAATATTTGTCGCAACAGGATTTTCGGTAAAACATGAAAGCCAGTTTTGCGGCGTAGTTGCCATTGGAAACAGTGGTGTCCGTCGGCTCGTGTGCCCCCGAAATTGTGGTGAAAATCAAGGACGTGTTCAGGGTGCTGATAACCATCTTGACCACCGTGACCCGTGAAAAAAAAAAAATCAACGAGTACGTAGGGTTGTGTCTGGTGTGGCGTGGAGTACACAGAACGGGATTTTTTTTTCTGTCCGTTTCCAACTGTTACTGTTGGTCGCTCCCCTTTTTCCCGTGCATTTTTTCCACCGATCACGGCGGTCAAGATGGTTATCAGCGCCGGCTCGAGTCTCGCCCGTGAACCCGGTCTTGGTTTTCACCGGAATTTTGGGGGCACACTATCGGTTTAACATAACAGCCCCTATGTACGGATATGACATGAGGTCTGAGGATTTTCTTGAACTAAAGTGAGTTTTTTTTCTAAGGCCGTAAAAGTTTTGCTAGATTTTTATTAGACGATATATTGTGAGTAGTCCACTATCACCGCTTATGAGTTTTTTTTTAATAATAATATGTTTCAAATACTTCTTCCATCCGAAAAAGAATGCAATTCTAGCACAGTTTCATGGTTTTCTGTCTTAAATTTGACGAGTTATAGATAAAAAAGTAGCAATATATATGATATAAAATATATACTGTTAGATCAATTACGAAATGTATTTTTATAATTAATTAGATTGGAGTCATAAATATGAACAATATTCATAGAAACTTGGTTAAATATGAACTACTTTTGACGCTACGTAATATGTACTCCCTCCATATAGGAAAAGAAAATAGTTTTGGACAATGTTTTAGTCAAACGTTACGAATATAAATCATAAATAACTTTAAATTATTAAGTTTAGAAATATGAAAATATATAAATAAATTTTGTTTTCAAATATACTTTCATAAAAGTATGTGTATATATATATATATATATAACTTTTTAATAAATATTTTTTATAAAAATATAAAGTCAAAATCATATTTTAAAGATCATGTCAAACAACGTCTAAATCTTACGGATGCAGTAGCGGCTACCCTACCCAACTGATAAGGTTGCCGGCTTGCCGGCTGCCGCTGCAGGGGCCGCCGCCTCTGCAGCTAGTTACAAAAGCTAGGAGAAGTGGGCCGGACCGGGGCGTGGGACATGGGCCTCAACGATGGGCTCAGAGACCTGGGTGTGGCTTTGCCGCATGCCGTGCCACATCAAGCTCGATCGCTCATCGCCGCGTCGCTACCATTTGCGTCCAGTCCAGTCCTGTACCAGCATCCGGACGACACGCGACAAACCCAGCGGCAGGGGGGTGTGTGTCACGAACGATATCATCATCATCATCTAATAAACTAATCACGCGTGTTTACACCAAATACACGGCACTGCTTTGGAAGCTTGTGCTAATGGATCGCCCATGTGTCAGAGTCAGTACGCCAACAGCAAACATAACAGCAGTACAGTCCGAGAGTGAACAGACACTGCAGCATGTAATGCATGATGTATACACGGGCACACGGCTACACGCATGTCGCATGGTGAGGTACACACGGGAACTCTGCACACGTACGCCTGCTGAACTGTATGCTTATATCCACTTTCTGAATTTCTGTGGAACGAAGACAATCTCTACGACTAAAGACCAAAGAGGAGAATAGAATTTGCTGCGACTTTTGTTTTGGTCCTGCCATCCTGACTCTCCCTGCGATTCCCGTCGTCCTGTCCGGTGCTGAGCTTGCGACAACATCGCGACAATCACGCTCGATTTCCTCTCGCGCGGCCTCGCTCGATTTTCCCCGGTGCGAAGCCGCCCCCCACCCTCCCAGTCTCCCACAAAAGCCACACGCCGCCACTACGCCGCGCCGCCGTCGCCGCCGAAACGTGGGAAGCGCCGTGGGACGCGGTGCCACCTTCACGCCACTGCCGGACGTGCCGCTGCCTCGATGCCACTGCCGGACGCTGCCGCCGAGGGAGAGACATGGACAAAAGCAGTGTAGCACCGTTTTACCATCGCCATCGCCCTCACCAGCCCTCCTCGCGCCGTCGTTGCCAGATCCCCCGCGCGCCACCGAGGAGCTTCACCGTCGGCGCCGCCAGCACCGCCCTCGCACGTATCCACCCACGCGCGATGGGTCTGCATCAGGATCCGTGCGCGATGGGTCTGCATCAAGACTATGACCTAATAAACTCGTCCGCCCCTGCCACCGCCGCATCTCGGCGTCCGCCATGGTGAGCCCTCTCTAGCGCCGGCGGTACCCAGCTGCCTATGGCGACCTGACCCTCAAGGGAGCCACCGGCGGTTCCCAGCTCCCTACGCCACCTCGTCGATTCCTCAGGTTGGTTGTCTTTTTTTTTTCTCCTTACATTTCTACCATGCAGATCCTCTGATTCCGTCGCTTTCAAGCTCCGACGTGGTCAGCTACTTGATCCACTTGGTAGGAGGGAATTTGCTGAATCACGATCGTCTTGATGCGTCTGATTTGACTATTCATGTGAGTGCGTCTGATTTCTCTGGTTCTCGGACATTCATTTCACACCTCGATTGATCCCTTCTGCAGGTTGAATCGTGTAGGCATTTCATGCGCTTTCAAGTCCCAGCCTAATCCATCTATAATTCAGTACACGCTCTGTGGAATAATATCGTAGCTCTTGTTTTCTTGAATAATACAGGGTGGTTAATGCTTTTGATGAAATTGGGCCTGCACGGATAATGGTCAGCTATAAATATATAATGATGGATTCCCATACATATCATTCCTCCTCATGCTCTGTCCCAGGCATTGCAGAGGCTGCCATGGATGTTGCGGCATGCGGCCATTGGGGCATGAACCTAGGCACTGAGTGGCCAGTTGATCAAGTCTGCAGTGCCCACGTATTGACGTGAATGGAGGAATTAAGCAATGAAGGTGAAAGAGCTAGGTATGAGGCATGAGATTCATAATTCAAAAGTTAAATCTATTGAGCAATTGCTAGGTGTGCCAAAAATGTTTATATGTTTATTTAGGGGGCATTCGATATGGGGCTTTTGTGTTCAATCATTAGAATCCAGCTCACACTCAAATTTCATCTGGAATTTTTTCTGATAAATCGAGCTCGTGGAAGCCTTTTTGACCTACTGAATATAGTGGCTGAAAACTAAGTTTTAGACAACATTTATATACCTTAGCACATAACTTTTTTTATTACAGTACAATAGAGACATGTTTTCATATTCATGGGCAGCATGACTCGAGAAAGGTAATTATTCTAAACATGCAACAGTTACTACTTCATTTAGTGCTTCATATAGACAGAAAATATAATTAATATGACAGGGATGTAATGAAAAATAGTGGAAAATATTGGAAAGTAAACGGGTCCTAAAGTAGCAAGGCGCCTGCGTTGTGGCATTTGATGCCCTGCTAGTACTTCGTCTACGTGGATCTTTCTTTTAGGTGGGACCACTGTTTACTGTTATCTTGCGTTGGGCATGCTCTTATGCGAATGCATTGCCCTTGCCCATGTGTCAGTCAGAGTCAGTAGTAGGCCAACAGCAACAGCAACAGCAGCAGGAGATAAGAGTCTGACAGTGCATCCATGTATACATATACACGGGCACACGCATGGTGAGGTACACACGTGAACTCTCTCTCCACCACCCTCACACTGCACACGTACTGTACTCCTGCGTATGCTTTCCAGGTGTTGCTTGTACAGTATGTGAGGTATAAATTGTTAATTAAAAACAATGCTCACGACTTAATTATCTATATATAAACTCCGCTAGCTAGCTAGCTAGTAATGGAAAATAAAAATAACTGAACATCAACAAGGGTGAAAACAATATAAGGACAAACAAGTCACTCTCAGCCTTTTCAACTACATAAACTCCGTTTGGTCATACATATAAAAAATGTCATTTAGGAATAGGATAAGTATTTTACTCAAATCAAACATATAAAAATCAATTCCCTTCCGCTACTGAAAACCAAAAATTTCCTGTCGGTTTATGACGCACCGAAAGAAAAAAAACATAATGTTTCTGTCGCAAACTCGAAACCAACAAAAAAAACTGAAAACCGACACGGTAAATTAAATTTTCTATCGGTTTTCGTGCTACCGACAGAAAATTATATTATTTCTCTGTGTGTTAGGATGATACCGACATAAAAATTCATTTGGCTGAACGACCGGGACGAAAGCACATCTCACTTGGGCCTGGGCTGCGCCGGCCTTTCAGCTGGCCCAAAATATGAAAGCTTGGGCGGGCGGATGCATATAAGTGTGTGTCCCAAACTCTAGACCTGCCCGCTCCCTTCCTCCTCTCATCCCTCAGCCACCGTCCCACCGCACATCTCGACCCCTGTCTATGGCTTTATTCCTGGTGGTTGTTTTATGTCGGTTTACCAACAAAGAAATTATTTTTCTATTTTTTGTCGGTATTTGCTATTTTTCTGTCAGTTTCACCCCGACAGGAAATTTTAAGTTTCCAGTAGTGTTCGGAAACATGTAAGGTTGCAAGCGTGCAAAATGTTCAAGATTATTAAGTGACCAAAGATATATGCATCAAAAAATGGTACAAGTCTTCATTGAATTTTCATTCACCAACTTGGAGTTTTTCAAGGTCTTGGGGAGTCTTGTCATAAACTATACACTCATCAAGCATCACACTGCTAGCTGTTTCAACGCTGACGAAGCTATAACCCTGAAAATTCTTGTCACAATATCCTGAAACTTGGGGAGCTCAACAATAGAGCAAGTAACTGAGAAAAAAGAAGTAGACATATATATAGCACCCAAAGCAAACCTAATCTGTAATGAGTCCGCGGTGTGCTAGCCTCTCCAGTGACCAACGCTCTCCAACAGTTGTCGTCCGTTTAATACATGCACATCATCATACTTACATTACTGTTGATGATGTGCATATTTTTTGAATGAAGAGGAAAAAACAAACAGGGAAGAGTGATGGGTGTGGAGCGCGCGTGAGATCACGCATGAGGCACGCGGGGGCGCGAGTTGAAGTGCTAAAGCGCCGTAGGCCCCACAGGGTTCTAACATCCAGCCCCACTGTCTAAAGGTCATATATAGCCTAGGTCCTACTCAATTTTCACCGTAAAACTTTACATCCATCACATCACATGTTTAGACAACATGAATGAAATATTAAATATAGATAAGAATTAACTAACTATATGGATACGAGTAAATTACGAGATAAATGTTTTAAGCCTAAATAGCCATAATTTGAATATTATGCTACAGTAAACATATGATGAATTAATTAGACTTAATAAATTTGTATCATGGTCTACAAATAAGTCATGTTATTAGTTTTTTATTAGTATCCAAAACTCTTTCGATATTCTATAAAAACATCTAATATGATACTTAAAAATTTTACATCCAGGTTTAGGCACTCTTAGTAATTAAGTAAGCCGACCGTCGTTTATTTTTTTTAAAAAAAAACAAAGTAAGCCGTCGTCATCAGCGATTCGGAGGGATAATTAAAAAGATGAGGCGCCTCCTCACTTTGCGCGGCAGCTTAACCGCGTGGACACCGACCCGACCCCTCGCCGTACCCTTCCCCAGCTGGCACCTCTCCGCCGCCGCCGCGTGCCCGCCTAGCTAGCTTCTTCTCGTCTTCCTTCCTTCCGTCCCCTTTATTTCCCCCCCAGAGCCCGCGTATCGCGGAAAGCTCCGGCCGGCCGGCCGGCGTACGTGGCGCCCGTGCTCCTCCTCCGGCCACGCAGCCGCGCTATCTATGGCTGCTTTATTTCCCGGCGGGCCGGGCCGGCCGGTCGATCTCAGAGTGACACTTCTGCTGCTGCATGTGTAATTGTGGACTATCATGTATGTCGTCGTCAGCACTGGATCATCATGGCAATCTTTACTTTACTGCTGTATCATCCATTATCTTAATCTTAATTTTATGGATGCTGATTCGGTGAAGCTTAACAATCATCACCACTCTGATCGATCGGTCTTATCCGGCTTGGATGATGATATGGTACAGTAAGTATGATACAGAGTAAACACATCATCAACAGCAACACTACATGCCATGGCAGCGCGCGATCGGCGGCAGAGCCATTGCATTTGCATTGGTCTCCGTCTGCCTTTCGGAGCTATATGTCTGGGGCCAGCATGATGGTCTCCGGATCCTCTGATTGCATCACCTGCACTACTACTGCCTGCATCTGCATGTGCATCCATCTGCAGTGAGTAAATGTACATGTAATCCATTGACGATCGATCGATGCTGATGCTGATGATGCCAATCGATAACGGAAAAGTATGGATGTACATGCTTGTGGCTCTCAGCGTGCGCCCGGCACTGCCGGCAAGGCCATTCCATTTGTCGGCAATTATATATATCATTATACATCTCCTAATAACCAAACTAATGTGTGGCTTGTGGCAACGCTAATTTATACTGGTATGTATAATGTATTTATATCTATATATGTATATGTCCTGTGTCATACGCCAAACCATCATTCTGAAAACTTCAGATGCAGCAGGGTGTAATCATCATTAATATATAAGCTATATATCTGGCCGATGAGTTCAGCGAAACCGACGTTTTATTATTCTCAACCTACCAATACTACCGATAACACTGTGTGCATATTTTATAGTTACACTGGAAACCCGGCGGATGAATTCCTCAATCGCATGGCTCTTTATAGCTAGCCCTAAATAACACAACAGTAAATCTTGCGCAAGTCTTCGTTTCAGGGGGTTTATTTGTTCCTGTGTCTGTGCATTACTTGCAACATAATATATCATCAGAATGTCTTCTCCTCCGGATACAATTACACCAGCTAGTGTGCTCCCATCGTTTCGAATATCTTTTCTTCCTCCATTAGCTAGTGTGCACTAGTTTCTCATCAATATATACACAACAGTATCTCCAAAAATCTAGTTTCAGAACCTATCAAAAAATTCATACAAAAAGTATACTCCATGTAAAATTTTATTTTATTTGTTCGTAAGGCCCGTTTAGTTCCGCAACTTTCGCAAACATTTTTCAAAATTCGCCGTCACATCGAATCTTTAGATGCATGCATGAAGCATTAAATGTAGATAAAAAAATAACTAATTGCACAGTTTGTCTGTACATGTCAAGACGAATCTTTGAGTCTAGTTAGTCTACGATTGAACAAAAGTTGTCAAATACAAACGAAAGTGCTACAGTACCAAAAATTCCCAAATTTTCCAATCTAAACGCAGCCTAAATAGCCTATAGGTTGTCATCCCGGTCCTAGAGACCAAGCCATCGACAGTGGACAAAATAAATTGTCCTAATGGTCAGAAATCCCTACACCCAAGCTCACATCTAGAACCTTCAAAACAGAATGTTCATTGCTTGGTCTTTCTACCCTCCTAGTATTATCAGATCAGGAAGACCACATTCTGGTGAATCCCCTAGGCCGACCACGGTTAGACTTTGGCCAGTCATACATACCAACACCATAAATAATTAACTTGCACCTAGAAACCCACAAAACATAATCTTCCTTCTCTACCTCCCGGTATTCTTTGACCTAAAAAGAGTGGTTGGAGATCCAATTCCAGGCAGTCAGGGCCGACGTGGCCGAGAAAAAATGGCATCGGTACTAATAGAGTATTGGTCGTTATTCGTCTGTACTCCCTCCGTATTGAAAAAAGATGACGTTTAGGACAATAACACGGTCTTCAACGCATGACTTTGACATCATATTTCTATAAAAATATTTATTAAAAAGTGATATATGTATACTTTTATGAAAATATATTTGAAGACAAATCTATTTATATAATTTTTATATTTTCAAACTCAGTAATTTAAAAGTTACCCATGATTTATATTCTCAATGTTTGATCAAAACCTTTTTCAAAACGTCATCTTTTTCCTATATGGAGGGAGTATATTTTTTAGCAATTGCTCCGTTTTTCCAAGCACACGAATAGAGTGAGAGTTAAGGAGTTGTTAGGGAGGAGTTCTTTTCCATCATACAACAAAATAAGGTTGAGAGTAGGTCTACCAAACTACTGAAGATGTCCTAAAACTTCTTTTTTTCTTGTAAACTATTAATGTGCACCGTAGTCTATGCGACAATAAATGGTTATCTTTTTGAGAATACTTTGAAATATGAGGTCACTATATCCATCTTTCTTGTATTAATAGGCTGCATGCATATGTTTTACACTATGATGTGAGCTAAACTTTTCAACATTTTCATTCTTCAAATATTTGCCTGATTTTTATATATGGAGATTGAAGAGAGTTTATCCGTGGACTTGCAAATAGACTTAATTTTTGCAGGTTACACCAGTAATCTGTAGAATGAAGCCTTTTACATAGTGAAGGGATCCAACTGAACAAGCACATATTATTCTGACAAAAAGACTACACACAACATTTCACATAAGGAGAACGAAAAAGGAATGGTGCACTGTAGTAGTAAACTCATCACAAAGTTTGTTGTTCACCAAATATGACAAACTAATTTAATAGTTTTAAAGATAGGATTTGCAATGCGAGATTAAAACGGTTGCACTAGATCATCTTTAATAGATTAACCAAAAATGATTATCTAACTTTAGTGATCTAGGTATTCTCTAATGAATCTCAATTAAAAAAATAGACTACTCTAACAAACTATCAAAATTGAGACACATGAGGTAGGCTATTCAAAAGTAGATAACGGATGAGATGGAAGAGAGAGCTAGTGAATTTAGAGTCATTTACAGAGGTTGTTTGAGACCTTTTTTTTCCCCTGAAGAACGTCTGAGATTGAGATGGCCATCAACAAGCATATTATGTCACAAATGAAGGCTGCCCATGCATGTCAACACTCAAAACACTGCAGCAGATATATAAGCATAGGAAACACACACTTATCCTAACAGATATACTACGATTAGACTCCTGATCCTGAATTCATTACGCCCTGCTGGAGACATGAGACCTGCACGTTCGCCTGATTGAACAGGGCACTACTGTTGATACACTCCTTGCCATGCCATACCATACCATTGCCATGCAGAGAGACGACAGGGACACCTAGCGTCGCCCAACGTCACGCACAAATAAAAACCTACCTGCAGCTACCTATCTCCGTCTCCAGTCGTCCCGTCGTCCCGTCCACGTGTCGCGCCGCCGGTTCCCCCGGCCGTCGCCATCATCGCCGGTCACCTCACCCTCCACTACGCGCCCTGCCGGAGGCCGGAGCCAGGTATATATACACCCTGCTGCCTCACCAGCCTACCACACCAAACCAACCACTCATCTATCGCTCGCTCTCCAGCTACCATTCTCACCTGCACCACTGAACGAGTCACCTAGCTAGCTAGCATTCCCATTCCCATCCTAGTTTGATCAGATCAGGCATGGCGAGCGCGACGACGGCGGAGCAGCAACGTGTCAGCTTCATCGTCGACGGAGACGAGGATGAGAAGCAGCAGCAGCAGCAGCATCTTGACGACCTTGTTGGCCGCGCCGCCGTGGTGGCGAGGGAGGTGAGCAAGCGGGTGTCTCGCCTGGCCGTCGAGGGAGGAAAAGGCGGTGACGACGCCGGCGGCAAGCCCGCCGCACGCCACCACCAGGGCGTCATGAACATCGGCGGCGGCGCCAGGCCAGGGAACGGGCATCAACATCATCACGAGGCCGACGCGGGGTCGGCGCCGCGGTTCCGGCGCTCGTTCGGCGGCGGCGCGCGGACGACGACGCTGCCGCCGCCGCACGCGTGGCTGGCGATCGAGGACACGAGGAGGCAGAAGAAGAAGCAGGAGCACGACGAGAGCGACGACCCGGAGGCGGAGCAGTGGGCGCGGGTCTTCCATGGCGTCGGGGCGCAGCAGCAGCAGCAGCAGTTCCAGCGGCGGAGCAGCTTCAGCGTGGTGCGGCGGGAGCGCGCGGCGCGGGAGGCGTGGCTGGACCGCGCGTGGGAGATGAAGCGGAGCTGGCACCAGCGCAACGGCGGCGCCCCCGACGCCGACACCCCCGTGGTGGTCGTGGTGGGGACGTCGCCGTCGTCCCAGGACATGTCGTCGGCGGCGGGCGGCGGCGGCGGGGTGGCCATGGACGTGGAGGAGGTCCTCGCGTGCCGGGACCTCGGGCTCGAGCTGCCCTCCGACTGCACCGTGGAGATCCAGTGCTACGGGCTGTCCGGCGGCGGCGGCGGCAGCCCCACCCACACCACCCCGGGCACTGGCACCGGTGACGACGACTCGCCCTGCGCCGTCTCCAGCCCTGCTGGTACTTACTTCCCCATCCCAAATTATAAGGCATATAATATTCTACTAGATATCTAACAAACATTGTAAATATAGAAATTTCAAAACGTCTAGGATGGAGAAAATATTATTGTACTATATAGTATCAGCTATTGATCGTTTATTCTGAAACTGGAACGTGCTAGAAATGAATTCATGACAGAAAAGGTGGTAGCTAGTTTAAAATTTTTGTAACCACCCGTAGTTTATTTGAACATCTGTCGGTGCAAAGAATAAGCAAATAATAATAATACTCTTTCGCGTGGCTGCTGCCTATTGGAGGAATGAGAGACAACACATATGGAGAAAGTTAAGTTGTTAGGCGTGATGATATTTTAGTGTTTAATTAATTAATAGGACCCCGTGTATTATATTAAGCTAAACAGTGGAACAAATTTTACTAGCACGGATCGAGTTTGGTGACATGCATGGCGTGCTTTGCAATTTGGTAGACGAATAAACACAAAAGTCTCTCCTTAATAAATAAAATAATAGCTTTTATAGCAGTACCTGGCGGGCATGGCAATAGGGGGACGACGACGAGTTCTCTGCTGGGTCAGCAAGGGCACTGCTGGCTGCAGGACTCCATTAATTAATTAGGAGAAGGATTAGGTCAATTATGATGACTACTACTAGTACTCGAGTTGATTGCTACTCCGTCCTTGCATATATTGCTTTCCCCAGCGTCGTGGTAAATCCATATCACGACAGGGACGACCACTCCATTTGCATCAACACATTCTCTCCGGCGACTCGGATCCACTGCAGGTATGGTATGGCACGGTCGCCATCCAGCTGCTAATCTATCATCATAAACCACATGCCCTCAAAGGTCCGGCGATCGCCACCACCCATAGCTTGGCTGCTATGGCCTTGGCCAGTTAATGTTAATCTGATCCCATCCATGCGTGTCACCATCCTCCTGGCGACTGGAAATCATGAAATTCATCCGTCTGATGATGGTGTTCGATAGAGATAGCTATGCATGGTTGTTATTACCCCTCACAATCGATTAGTTTTTTTTCTAGGCTTTGCGTATCTTTGTATTAAGGTCAAAGAGAGGTCTTTTTTACAATATGCGTGTCCAGAGGCGACTTGCTATGGGGGCAATGAATAAACATGTAAGTGTTCTCCCCTAGCGAGACGAGATACATGCGGATTACTCGTATAGAAGACAACGTAGGTTCTATGCCCCTGCATCGATCCACTGATCCACGATAGCCTTGATGTGGGCCTCGCAATCGATTAGTTAGTTGCCAGCTATATGGAAATTAATTTCTCTCCTTTGTAAATAAATGAACGTTATTATTAAATATTAATTATTACAGGAGGAGGAGCGGATCCGATGGACGTGAAGGCTCGGCTCAAGGTGTGGGCGCAGGCGGTGGCGCTCGCATCCACCACCCATCTCACATCATGATCGTCGATCATCATGAAATTAATACACACTCCAGTCCGGAGCTGCACTGCAACGAACAAAATTAAGCATATATATATATATATATATATATATATATATATATATATATATATATATATATATATATATATATATATATATATATATATAAAAGCAAAGGCGTGTGCACTCGCGCGCACTCTTCCGTATACATATACATGCCAGATAGATACAGTATACTACTGCACTTATGTAGTTAATCTCCGCATGCATGTGTACTACTAATAAATGCTTACGTAATCTTCCATTTCGAATGTAAAGCCTCAACTAGCTACTGTGTGAGGGATATTATATATTATACAAGTGTGTGTCTTGTCTGCTGTGTGCATGGAACTGTATTAATGTAAGGTGAACACCCTTTTTAACAAAGCTGAGAACACATATATGGCCATATTCGCTTGTCTTCTATCGACTTCTTTTCATACATACAACAATATTTTTCCCTTACAACAAATCAACAAGCGAAATCAGCGTTTCTTTTTTAGACGAAGGAACAGTTATATATACTCACATAGGTTCGGTACGGTGTTGTCCAAGCAATCACATGGGAGAGCTTTCTTGTGCAGTGGGTGTGTTTGGTTGGATGGATATCCATGGATAGGACGTGGATATCTCTGGACACACGGTGTTTGGTTACATGGACTAACTGAATCTGGATATCCACAACAGGGAATATTCTGGGTAGATGCTGGATATCCTGGTCCTCAGAAATCTGGCGGATGAGGATATCCACATGTTGATTAGCGCAGGTTTAGTGTGACAATTAGAGTAGTATAGTGCTAATTAACATATTTTATTTAAAATTAGTGATTATAATGGCAATATTAGTGTTAGTACATATTTATTAGGTTGTAATTAGTTTTTATTATTTCTAAATAATCGATATAATTAGTCAAACATTCTCATCCCATGCAATCCTATCCATCCAACCAAACAGAAAAATGACTCATCCCATCCATCCAGCCAAACAGTTAACATGGATATCCATATCCCGAAATCCATGGATGGCCATATTCCATCCACCCTTGTCCACGAACCAAACACACGGCCAACGGTGGCCATCACCCATGACACCTCATTTCCCCTAACACTGCCATGCATTTGTCATCGTTTGTACCAATTGACTATTACTGGTTTACTACCGTGCATCTGCCAAAGTAGGAGTAAGCACGAACGAACCAAATTGTGTGCCGCAGCTGTTTCTCTCCCTCTCCAAAGTCTCCATCGCCGCCCGTCAATGCCAGCTTTGAATTTGAATTTGGATCGTCAAATGCTCAGCGGCCCGCGGAGGCCGGCGCCCGGCGGCAAGGAACGAGTGAGTCGCACACCACCACACAGCTTGTGAATTGTGAGAGATGAAGAATTAATAATCAAATCTGGGCCTTTTTCACCTTTGGGCTTCACGCTGTTGGCCAACAATTGGGCCGGACCAATGGCAGGCAAACGCAATTGGGCTGGTTGCCTTTTTTTTTTCGTTGTCATATCGGATATTTTATAAGATGTTAAAAATGTTTTTAGATACTAATAGATATAACTTATCTGTAAACTGCAAGAGAAATTTAATAAACCTAATTAATTTATCATTAACAAATGTTTACTGTGGCACGATATTGTCAATCATAGCCTAATTAGACTCAAAAAATTCATCTCGTAATTTACACACGATCTGTACAATTAATTTTTTTTATCTATATTTAGTATTCAACACATGTGTGATGATTACTACCTCTGTCCCAGAAAGGTGTAAATCTCGTTTTACGATGAGTCAAAAAATCTTAAGTTTGACTAAATTTGTAGAATATTTTATTTACATTTTGATCTCCAATTAGGTTTATTACGAAAATATATTTCATAATTAATCTAATGATACTTATTGCATATCATTAACATTGATATTTTATTAGATATTTTTGGTTAAAATTAAAAATCTTTGACCTCTTATGAAACGAGATTTACTTTTTTTAGATGGAGAGATACTCTTTTTTTTTATAAAAGAACTACTGCAAGCCTTGTCAGACTCAGAGGCGTCTAGCTCTAGTACTACATATAGAAAGGCACTCGGCGACTCGCGATTTCTCCCGAACCCCAAAAATCCCAAACCCGTAGCTGTAGGTCTCGTCTCCTCCTCAGCCCCAACCCGATCCAACCGAACCCAGGCGGCGGCGGCGGCGATGGCGGCGGTGACGAGCGCCGATGTGGAGGTGGTCGACTTCGACCTAGACGACGACGACCTCATGGACGAGGACGCCGGGCCGGATCCGGCGCCGGCCCCCGCCCCCGCCTCCCGCCTCCGCTCCACCATCGCGGGCGACGACGCGCCGCGTAGGACCAAGGGCCGCGGCTTCCGCGAGGACACCAACTCCTCCGCGGCTCGCGACTCGCGCTTTGGCGCCGGGGGACGCGCCGACTTCGACTCGCTCGGCGGCCCGGGACCCATCCAATGTACGGTCTCCCTTCTCTTTCTGTATTTCTTGTTTCCCTCGAAGATTTGCTTGCACCGATTAGTTTTTTGTTTTGGCGATTTAGTACTGGTGAGGCAAGTAGGATTCTTTGATCTCAACTCTATTATAGGTGCCTATGGTATGTGTGCTGCCTTGATGTATTGCTTTTCTGTCCCGATGTGAGTGGATTTAGGGGGTTCGAAGAATCTAAAGATTTCACATTGATCGGTTAGTTCCATGGACGATTTAGCTTTGGGTTATCTAGTTGCTGCAGTGAATTATTCCCTGTTTGTCCCTCATTATTTTGTTGATTTTAGTCTCCAATGTTTAACGGGGTTCAGAGAGCCAAAGATTTCACATTGATCAATTAATTCTACATTGGGTTGGTTTCCACTGCAAATATAGACTCTGATTTCTGTCTAGGGAGTTTCATCTCGGGTGACACTTTACCCTGAGATTATTGCCAATTGAAATTTCAGTTCCTTATGAGGAAACGATTGTTTATTTCACTCATATCGCATGGTACTGTCTGTAGAGTATTATTATGTTCTTTGTTGATCTGTTTATCTTCATATGTGCCTTTTGGCTATCAGTTCTTTTTAACACCATGGAGGTTGTTGGTTCTTGATGTGAGCAGACTGTTAAGGTATCAATGTTAACAAGCTGTTAGTTGTTACTGATGGGCTGGGTATAATAAATTTGAAAGTTCTGTTATTTTTTTTGTAGCTATACGAAGAGAGCTATTTTCAACCTGACTACTGTTATGTGCCATTATTTGATCCTGTAATTCAAAAGTTTTGGTTCTTGTGAGGTCGCTGTTGAGCTTCTTTGTGTTTTGTTTTGTTGTTTCCCTTGCATTCTTTGAATTGGAACTTTTTTACCTCTCTTTTACCCGTATGGCATTTTAAATAGTGCATTCTTGACAATATGAAATCTTGAAACCTTTTAGTTCATCATGTTAATTTTAATCCTGGGTTTGACCACATAACAAAATCTGGTAGCTTCCTAAAAAAAATCTGTCGCCAGTTGACCTGTGAGTGGTTTGATGTGCCTTTATAGATCAGTATTCTGCTTGTACTCTAGGTAAAGTAAAGTTCTAAGAACAATAACTTAATGAAATCTGAATAATTGCATTTGCAGACCTCTTTTTACTTTTTAGAAGAAGTTTCTTTTCTATGATGATAATTAGTTCCACTTTGAGTTCATGTATGTATATTTTGGCCTTTTGTTGCAGCAATTGAAGGATGGATTGTGTTGGTCACTGGAGTTCACGAAGAAGCTCAAGAAGAGGTCCTTCTAGATGCTTTTCAAGAATATGGGCAGGTCAAAAACCTGCATTTGAATTTGGATCGTCGTACCGGATTTGTCAAGGTCTGTTTTATTTTACTTAAATACTCTTTAGGTTGCCGCTTGCTGCCATCACAATACTCCTCATTTTAGAATTTGAAGCATTCCTTGATAGTAACTAGCGAACAATTTTGGGCAGAAGCTTCTTTATATATATGTGATCTTGAAATGACTAAATGCATGGGTGGACCCAGCACTAGGGCCATTAGGGCCATGGCCCTAGTCGTGGCCCAACTTTGTAGGTGCTCGCTCGTGTCTCATCCTCGTCTGCTGCCTGCCCCGCCACCAGGGGTGTCACCATCATCGTGGCTCCCTGCCCTCCTCCGGCCTCCCTTTTGCCTCTTCGCTCCATCCCTCGCCGGCTCCGTGGCTCGCCCTCTCCATTCTGCCATCCGCCTCCGTGGCTCCAGCCTGTGCGGCTGGTGGCGGCGGCGGCTGCGCCCTCGGTGTCTTGGCCAGTCACCGGCTGCCTGCCTGCTGCAGGTACCACTCCCTGCCCAGCGGAACAGCACCCCAGCCCCCAGCAGGCAGCGGCAGTCCAGCAGGCCGCCCAAGCCCCCAGGAAGACAAAAACTGACGCTGAGCTACTAGGAATAGAGTCGCTGCAGCTCTGGTTTGCATTTGGTTTTTCCAATTTCAATTTTCAATCCTCTACGGTTCATAGAGTTTTGATTCCAGTCAGACTATAATATCATACTGTACAAGATGCAGAGGACTAGGACTTTAGCATCTTATTTTCTTGAATTCCTGGACAACAGGGGGTGCTGCTGAAGAACTTATATCGATTTGCAAATCTTCCTTGAGAATATTATTTTTTACGTGACATACATATGGTGCAGCTTTCAGTTTTCTGGCCCTAGTCTTGGCTAAATCCTCGGTCCGCCACTGACTAAATATGTACCTTCATATGTGGCATCTGTTGTTTAAATACCAGGGCGTTTTTTTCACCACATTTTCTCAAGCATTGGTTTTTAGTTTTACCTCTTTCTCTGTACAGGGGTACGCTTTGATCGAATATGAGAAGTTTGAAGAAGCTCAGGCTGCAATAAAAGAACTGGATGGAGCTGCGCTTTATGAACAAATAATGAGTGTTGATTGGGCATTTAGCAGTGGCCCTGCTAAGCGCAGAAATGCTCGGAAGAGGTATTCCCTTCTTCTCTTTCCTCTCTACAGTTTTTGTAGGGGGGAAAACAAGGCAAGGTTCTACTTAGTTTCCTTCCCCTTCCCCTTTTTGGCTAGCTGTGTTATACTTAGTTTTCCTTCCCCGTTTTGGCGAGCTGTGTTAGTTTGTTGGACCCAAATATTTGGTTGGTACATGTTTCATGTTGCTTGACATTAAAATTTAATAATATCTGAATAAAGTTTTGATCTGATCCTGATTTGGTGATGGAAGGAGGTTCTAGAAATTGTCAGAGCTAATCACACCAGTTAGTTGGTGATTAGTGCAGCAGAAAAGCCAAATTGACTAGATTGATGGATTGATATGTTTTAGTTAAACATTGCACTGACTCAACATGGAGTTGAAACTGGTATGCAATGCAAGTACTGGAATGCATTATTAAAATATTAGAAATTAAAACTGACCACGATAAAAGTTATTGCCCTTTCATTTCTGTTTTGTCACTTTTTGCTCTGGCACTGACCACATCCAGTATCAAAAGGTATCATGCTTGTAATTTTCCAGAATCTGTGGTAATAGCTTACCTGCATGATTCTTAGAGTTTCCAGTTCATGTGGTCGTTGGTGACTGGTGACTAGGTTCTTTTGAGTATGTTTTGCTGAGACATTTTTCCTCTTCTAGTGCTGTCTCTTACCGATGCCTGGTATTTTCAGAAGAGCCATGTTAACTCTCTGTTTTCTTATGGTTCTAAAGTAGAGTAGTTATATTATTTGTCTTGACTCAATACAATTGCTTAATAGGTGCCACCCTGTTCCTTTGTTGATGCTCGGCTTGTTGCTCAACCACTAACTAAATGAAATATTACTGACTTCATTTGGTACCTTTTTTTTTTTGTCAGAACACCACCAAGAGCTCGTTCAAGGTCCCCACCCAGAAGAAGGCACTGATGTTTCCCAGGAGACGGCACTGATGTTTCCCCAGCATGTCATTAATGAATCACTATGTGTGACGTATTGCAAGTCTGGGTTCCAAATATTAGCTTGGTGTATGTGTATCACCGGAGTTTGATGGTGGTTATTAGATTGCCGCTGTTTCCTTATCCCGCTTTGAACTATGGATTGAGTTGATGGAGACATGGAGGTGCACTTAGCCGCCTACCATTATGTTTGGCATACTAGTTGGAGATTATTGTAAGCGATGATCCTTTTGGATTTTTGACGAGTGATGTGTTGGTGACTTGGTGCTGCCGTGTTGGATTTTTATAATTGAATTGTACCATCACTTTGTTATCGCCTTTCAGACGACTGATTTGTGTTAAGTTTTGATGTCGTGTGGCTTCACTTTGTTCCCGCTCAAGAAATGCTCGCTCTGAACTCAATAAAAAGAAAAGAAAAGAAATGCTCGCTCTTATTTCTTTCTGCCCCCTCTGACGTAAACCATAAGTTGATTGAACAAGTAGCGATTTGCAAGCTCCAAAGAGCTCATTTAGCATTGCGTGGAGTTCATCAATATATTGAACAAATAGCAATGGGCAAGCTCCAAAGAGCTCATTCAGCAATTGGAACTCACTCAGCACTAACGTCGAGTTGCTCATCGTAACGCACTTCACTCCGCAACAGTGTGCCGTCCCAAGAACCAAGAGCAACAAAACGGAAGAGAACCATCCGAACTACACAGCGGAAGGGGTAGCAACACCATGGAAGAGAATGGAGAGGTTACTCGGGAACACGATGGGTAGCACTAGCAACACAATGGAAAGAGAACGAAGAGGTTATTCAGCAACACAACGCAAGAGACTCGGTCACGACACAATGGAAGAGTTAACTCATTAACACATTCCTCTCAGCATCTACAAACTGCAGCATTTTATTAACATCTATAAGCAGGATTAACTCTCCAACTATAAACAACTCATGAAAAAACAAATCACTTATTCACAACATCATCAGTAAGGGCCACACAAAATTCAGCAACCACAGGCAATCCATGGCCCTAGATGCCACTTCATTTGCCTGAGGAGAGGAGGCTACTCACGGAAGGCGGCGCTGTGTTCCTGTTCCAACCGCCTGCCCTGCATGAGGTTTTTGAGTCTGGCTTTGATCGCACCCAGCTTCTCCAGGCACTCTTCCGGGTCACCACCAACCTCACCTTCTGTCAAGGACGAGTCCTCTTGCTTGATTGAGATTTCAACAACCGGTTCCAGCTTGGTGGAAATCCCGATCGCTGCAGGTTGGCTGCTGGTTGCAGCAGCTTGGGCGCCATGGCTGTGGTCTGGTGACTTGGATGTTGTGCTGGGCTTCAGGTCCTCTCTGGACATGACAGTAGCATCCTTCTGATAGATGTGGCTGGAAGCGCTGTTTGTGGCTGACGGAGGTGCAGGGATCATGGGACCTGGAGCTTCCTCAGGCGTATTTGAAGGTCTGCGCACCGATTGCCGGGAGTCCCAGCTATCATTGCCGTCATTTTCATCATCTGATTCTGCAAACATTTTGAGATAGACAGTGAAGATGGCATCCTATACAATTTGCAGGAAGTGCATCAGAGCAAAGTCCTGTTTTCTTTTCCAACAGATCCCTATAAAAACAATGCAAGAAGGGCAAAAAAGATCAATGAACTGAATTAGCTAAATGGCCCAGCTTTGATAACGAAAAGGAGGGAAGAGATGAAATGCAACACAATCTGTGGAGACTTCCAAAGCTGGTCAGAGGCAGGGGAGAAAGGAGAGAGGCAATCTTTTAGTTTTTTTCCTTTATAATGATATGTTTGTCATTTTCATTAGTGGGAAAAAACAACTTATCCTATGCTACTAGGATCTCTTGTATTTGCATCACAAAGTAGCTATCTGCTATAATCTTAACAGTACCAGATTAGCTAACCACGTGACAATCGTTTCTACACACGCAGCAATCACAGTAATGTATCCACAAGAGATTTAACAGTACCAGATTTGTAGTGTTGGAGTAGACGAGCAGCCTGCCAACTTTTTCCGTTTCCCTAGTAACAATAAAATCAACATATTATTCGATACATAAAAATATCATAGACAATAAACTGTGCCACAAACTGCACTTCATTATAATATACAATCATGAGTCACCTAAATATATTCTAGCACGTAAATACACACATATCTAACGAAATAACTGAAAGAAATTAAAATCCATCAGCTACCTGTGAAAGAGGGACCATCCAACCTTTTGTTAGAGACCACTCGAGAGTAGGCCTCAGATCACTACAATTAGCAGGATAACAATTGCCTTCACCTATGGGAGGTGCTGGCAGCTCTACCTGTACAGTTTTAGTAACATGTGGTTACAATACTGGCTACGGAACCAATAAAACCATGAGAATATGACAATCAAAGGAATAACTTATTTCTTTCTAGATGAAATGATATGCATCTCTCATGCGCATTCGAGAAAATAAAGAGGAATAACTACTTGGAGAAGTAAAGTAAATCATGTATTGCATGGTACATGAAAATAATAACAAGCAAATTTGTAAGAACAACATGTAATTTCTAGGAACATGGCAAATCATTAAATTCTTACCTCGACCAGATCTTCATTGAGTATCTTAGTAATTGTCCCAGACCAATAACAACCTTCATTCAACCAATCAACCCGATCACCTATTTGCCAGGTTTCATCAACAATTGCTGTGACATCACTATTTGGGAACTGCTCAGGAACTTCATTCACAAAATACCATTTTGGAAACGAAGGCCTTATCATGATTTGAGTACTCTCTCTTGAATTTTGGTTGGATCTTGCAGGGTTCTTTCGAAAAAGCCTAACCCATTCCTTCTCTGCAAGGAAACAGCAAGGGGAATGGAATATAATGTGCTTAAAACTGATAATTAATGTCAATAGTCATGCAATCAAGCTGACATTCCTATGTTCTTTTCAACTGGACACAGGAATGATGAACTGTGAAGGTATCGTCTGGTCCTTATTATATTCTTCGTCAACACCAAAGTTTATCAAACTGAGATTTATAGTCCAATTAACCAAAGCCTTGTTGGTGAGATAACATATGGACATGATTACAAATCTGTTTGTGCTAAAAAAATTTGGTAAGCACAAAGATAGCAAATTCCTAATGAAGAAAATGGTGCCACCCAAATCTCAAAATATGTATCTGCTTGTGGTGCAACACCCTTAAACCTGACATTTCCATAATAGATGCGAAAGCCTATAAGTGCTTGTTGTTCCTTTGTATTCTTACAAGGTCTTCTAATCATTAGTGTTTGGGTTACATAGATTGTACAATAAAGGAAGGTACTAGGTACATAAAAATTAGCAGTATGCGATACTCACAAATTTTAGTATCACTATTGAAAATACAATAACACAAGAGAGCTAATATAAAGCTTTGCTTACTTTCGCCTGGATAATCAATGTACTCCAAGTAACACTCCAGGTATCCAAACTTGACACGCATATTATGTATCTGAAAAATGGATGCAGTTAGTTAACCCCCACGCTCTACTTTTGTCCATATAATATGGCTACACATCTACAATTCATGAGATGCACAATGACAGAAAAAATGAGGAAAAAGTTTGCGTCCTTTTATTTTTAAGGTGCATGTCTTTTCCTTTTCTTTAAATTGGTTTTCTAATATGACTCTTCCCTTGCAAGGTTAGATACTTAACTTCTAGATTCATATATGGAAAACCACTATTTTTCAAAACTTTTAAAGCTGAATTTTGTTATTTATTATGATTATTAATTATATAAATTACAGGTTTGATCTAGATTCTAGATCATTAAAAAATCGGAAACATCATTGTTGTAGTAGGCTCTTTTCTTTTCCTTCTTTCACTGATATAGTAATTTCTAGACCTGGGTCTCTTTCCAGATGGGTACATAACCTGGGAAGGACACTGGCCAGGCTGTTGGCGGTGCTGCGTGGATGAGTCACCAAGGAGGCATTGCGCCACTTCACCGCAGGTGTTGGCTGCTGCAGGTGGGCAGAGTCTAGCACAAGGCCATTGCAGCGGCAGGGTTAGGAAGGGCGTGATGGACTGTGGAAAGCAGAGAGGTGAGGTGCCAATGGCAGTTGGTGATAGGTGAAGACGTCACACAGCAGTTAGCGGTGGCATTGACAGCTGTGATGAGGGCTGACATGATAGAGCTGCAGAAGGGGTAGGAGCGGTGGTGGTCAGCGAGAGGAGGCAGGCTGCTGGTCCATTGCAAGGAAGAAGGTGACGGGGAACACGTTTCGGCATAGTGTGAACCTCCACGCATTAACTTTGTCCTTTTAACTCTCAAATACTAGATAATAGATCCTGCGATCTATTTCTTTATATCAAACATGAATACAAAAAGGCGTTCATCGGTGATTCATGCATGCATGATGAAATAAGGGAATATTATGTAGTACCCCCTCCATTAAAAAAATGTAAGTCATTTTAGTTTTGTCCCAAAGTCAAACATGTATGAGTTTAATCAAGTTTAGAACAATATATTCAATACAAAATAAATGCACCATAAAGACATTTTTCATAGAAAACTTAATGAAACTAATTATATTTTGTAGATGTCATGCATTTTTCTATAAACTTAGTCAATGCTAGAGTTTTTTATCTTGAACACACAATATTAGAAATTTATGACAAAACTAAAACTATTTACATTTCAGAACCTGAGGGAGTACTACTAGCGGCACATGTATCTATTTATCATACTTAAAGGTGTCATCATATTTGTCCGACCACCCTTAATCAAAGCTGCTGGTTCCACCACTGATTAACGACGATATGAAATTCAGATGACAGGTTTACTTGAATATAAAATTTTAAATTAGTACGTAATTCATATCAAAAGTTTCAGTACGTATTTCACTGCCCCACAAATATTAAAAACAAATGCAGGCAACACTTAATTACAGTATGGTAAGTTGGTAACTGAACAGAGAAGTAATAAGAGGGATAAAAGAGGCTGAACCTTGCAGCGAAACCATGCACCCCTGTAACCGCTCACCAAGGATTTGGACTCCGCGAGATCCCCAATCTTGTACGGAAGAATCAAATCCATCTCCAGCTACCAATCTAGAGGTAGCAACAGTAGAAATCTAATAAGCAGAGAGCCTAGCCTAGTACCAGTAAGTCCAAGTACAACGATAGCCATAGCAATCCAGGTTTAGCAATTGATTTGGGAGGCGATGAATAAAGTAATTTGACGCCTATTTTCCATCGATCGATTTGGGAAGCGATGAATAACAAAGTCATTTGACGCCACACAACAATCAAGCGCGACGAAATGGAGGCAGCGGGCAGGGGCGTACCGGGAGGGAGCAAGAAGGGCAGCGTTCGATCAGCCTCGATGCGGGATCGCAGCCAATCGCCGCCGGTAGCCCCGGCGACGGTTGCGGTTGCCGCTCGGCGCCTCGTCCCGTCCCCCTCGCCGATGGCGGACGCGGCAGAACTGTGCATGAAGGGAGGAGCTATAGATTTTGGTCTGGGGACTCGTCGAGAAACATGCGAAGTAATCATGATTTAATTATTATTATTATACAAATAATAACTTATTCCGCCGTCTCAAAATAAACATCGTTTTTTACTTTTCAAAATCGGCGTTTAACCATTCGTCTTGTTCAAAAAAATTTACGAAAATATAAAAATAAATAAACCGAGATTAAAGTACGTCTAATAATAATGAATCATTTCATAATAAAATAACTATTTTTTCTTTAAATAAGACTAATGATCGAAAAGAGATAGTCTCCTAAAACAATACTTATTTTAAGACGAAAGAAGTACGTGGGCCAGGCTACAAATGAGAAATAGAAGCGGCGCGACCCACCTTTATTTTTACTGTAACTATACCATGATCAAAGACTGCTAAAGCTTGTGAATAGTTGGTATTTACCGTAGTAATTTCTATGTAATGTAATGGTCCAAGAGCATCTTCTAATTAGCCGTTGTTTAGCCGGTCGTTCTTGCATCTAACTCACATTCTCTGATTAGAATGTTTGTAGCCGCAGCAGTCAAGATGACGGAAAGTCTAAAAAAAAGCGCCATCATGATAAAGAGTACATCTCATCTCCATATTTTTGCGAGTATTTCCATCACAGAAAAGTATTTTCAACACTTATTTTGAACCACGGAAGAGTATTTCTCTTAGCAATTAAATCAGCACCAACTAAAATTAGCGCCTATTTTCAGCTCAAACAAACATATTTTTAAGAACTGATAGTTTAGGAGTTTGAATATTTACTGTTACGAGTGGTCTTACCGAACTTTTAGAGATATGATGTCTTGTAGCAAGTCTAAGAGCTTCTTCGTATCCTTCGTATTGATAGCAAATAGATTGTAATGAAAAACTTCAACTAGATCTCTAAATATATTTTTATCTTCTTTTGCTTGTTTCTCGTTAGCCAAAGATAGTAAGTGGAGCTAGCTCTTCAAAGTGTCAAACAAGATATATATTTCGGTGGATTGAATGACAACATGATTAAGTGGCTAATAAATTTCATGAGAATTACAAGTGTTTAGTCCCAAGTTTATTTGATAGAGTTACTGTGAAGAAAATGATATAAATGAGAAATGAGTTCAAGATAAGTAAAATGGGGTGCATAAATGACAAACATGTGACATAAATGTTGAAAGAAACTTGAGTTGTTGGATAACTATTGGTCTCTCATGAGAAGATTAGTCATACTATACAATGTCAACATTGGTTTTATGAATTAATGAATTAGTAAGCATATAAGTTGAATAAAGATGAGACATAAGTGATTGTTTATGTATCGGGCTTACTCATAAAGCTAGTTATTCAAATCAAGAACGATGAATGGTTATCGTGGTGATGGTAGTTGTTGAAGCTTGGATGATCTAAAGAAGGAAACTCATGGAAACAATCTAACTCATATAGAATTTCTTAGGGCAATCCTAATGGTTGTGTCCAAGAAAACCACATCTGCCGTTTAATTCAGTGACTAGGGTGCTTCCTTTCTTCCTTTCCTTGTGCAAGTCAACTGTTCCTTAGCAAAACCATATGCGAACCAATTGCTTATTGTTTAAACGCACATAGACGATCATTTAGACGCATTCAGATGAACATTGTTGGTGTTTGGTTGGAAGAATGAAGCACAATAATGACTCGCAAGCTCGAATTCCTCAATTGAACAACTTGCTTGGACGAGTCATTACTCCCTCCGTTTCAATTTATAAGTCGTTTGACTTTTCCCTCCAAGTTTGACCACTCGGCTTATTCAAATTTTTTGTGTAAAATATGCTATTTTTTGTTATGACCTGCTTTATTAATAAAAGTTTTTCAAGAATAAGTTAAATTTAACTCTTTTTATGCAAATTTTTTGAATAAGACGAGTGGTCAAACTTAGGGTTGAAAAAGTCAAATGGCTTATAATTTGGAACGGATCAAGTATAACAGAAAATGACATTCTCTAGGATTAGTTATAAAGAAGGTGCTCAGTCATAATTCTCATAAACAAAAATGGCATCACATCAACACAAGCACTTTCTTAGTTTGTAACCCACATAGAACTAAATTTTGTGCATCGATATTTAAACCATGTTATCATAATGATATATAAGCATCACAGTTCGTCGCAAAAAAAAAACCATCATCATCAATCATACAATGAGAGCGCAGAGAAGAGGACCAAAGAAAGTGGAGATATTATTTGGGGTTACCGTAGTGGCAAAGCAACAAGCACAGATGCAAACAACTCGAGGAGACCTCAGATCCAAGACTGAAATAGAACATACCAAGAAGAAAACTATGAATAATTACGAACCGGATATGAAGATATGACGCCGAAATCATAAGGGCAGGAGTAAAAGGGAAGAGGAATAGGTGGAAAATACTTGCCTATTTCAAATCAAAGCACAAATCAGAAAAAAAACCCTACAATGCACATATCAAGCTCATTAAATTTAGGTCCCTATATCTACCAAAACCAGAGAAAGGGATGATAAAGGGAGAAACAACTTGCCTTTGGTCTGGTGCACAACAACAATCAGCCTTCAACCGCTAGAAAAGAAGAACAAGGGTGAGCCATGGTTAGAGATGCGTGATGTACGAGAGTCAAGATGTGTGAAAAGGAAGATGTGATGGAAGAAATAGAAAGAAGACGATTGCATTACAACAGTGGCGGCGGAGATGAGATAAATAGGGAAGGAGAACATGCAAAGGAGTGGTAACCCTAGCTATTTTCCATGCGTTGGTGTATGCGCGTGAGCCACGCTCCTAAAAATAGATTTTGCAGGGCCAGGCCCAAGGTGTGTTTTCCACAATCATTTTCTAGCCCAGGTCTTTTGACGCCCTGGCCAACCAAACATTCAACCATTGCATCCATATAACCAGGCCAGACCGGATTCAAATAACATTCCCGTCGATGAGAGGAGTGTGAAGTGCTTGATAGAGCAGGGCTCCAAAATTTACTGGGCCCTTATGCAGTTATGCTATTGCTACATCTTTTATGCTATTGCTACATCTTTTACCAGCCGACCAAATAGGAAATAGCCCAGGATGTGCTGGGGCTGGGTTCGTATAACAAATCATCTTTTCACGCAGACATGAATGCGTCTGCTGATCTGCTGAGTTCCAGATGTGCCAATCCAATCATCTGCATCTACCGCCACCCTGACACCTATAACACCGAGCAGTACACATGACACTGACTGGATGGCACATCCACAAGTATTTCGCGAAGTTGTTAAATTAGTTTCAGTTTTCATCAATATTTAATGCTCCATGCATGTGTCCAAAAATTGATGTGATGGAACTATTTTGTATTTTGCAGTGAATCTAAACAGGACCTAACTAGAGACTATCCTGTTCTTGGTCGACGTTGACCAGTAATAAGGTTCTGTATTTTTTTTTCTTTCCTAGCCCTAAGCATCATGGGTTTGTTGTGCTTAGGGTGAAAGGCTGAAAGCATTAGGCATCACATGTCACATGATCATAACGTGACAACATCAGTAATTCTCATGCCAAGGTTTGGCCTTCTTTTGTTTTTATTATCTTGATGAATTTTTTGAATCCATTAATTAAGCCAAAAAAATTCATGTACATATACTATTTGAATTAAATACATTAATTTTTGTTATTTCCATTTGCACTTGAAAATGATGTCCTATAGAAGATTTATTATGAAGGTGTAATGAGAATTTTATTCAACAGAAATACTAGAGGGATGATGCATTGCAATAAAATTTGAAGGTAGTAATATGTTCTTTATTTTCCTATTAATATTTGATACATATCTTGTGCAAAAGAATACATATTGAAGTTATATATTTGATGAGTAAAAATATGCTTAAATTTTATTAGCTATTTATTTTTTTAGAAAATTTGTGCATGTACCAGCCACACCCCAAGTAGTATTTCGATCCGCCATCCAAAATTTCTGAAGACGATATGGTAATCAATCATGTCCTCATTGTAAACCGAATGTGGTTATATCCGTTCTGACTTCTGAGGGTAACACCGTAAGTCATTTTTGGATCTCCCTTAAAGCTATACTCCACCAGCAATCTTTAGCACCATGGTGCAAAACTGACTGACTTTTTATGCCATTATTATGGTAAATTAAGATACAATCTATGACCTAGAATTCTTATTTTTAATAAATCAAATGAATATTTTGAATAAATGTACATTAAACGCAAGAGTTTGAAATTACGGAAGGTAATAAAATCAAGGTAAAGACTTTAATTCGGCTGGCCGTTTTTTAGTCTGATTGCACGCACACGGACACGGCGGCATATAGCCAAGCCATATAGGCATGCGACCTCTCGGCATACAGGCTCACATTCGTTCTCGGCGTCTCTCTCCCTGGCGAACGGCGACCGGCGAGTTTTGCCCCAGTGAGCTCCTTATCACGTGCTGCGGCCCACTGCCTTCCCGTGCCGCGCCGAGCTCCTCCCCGCCCCCACCCGCGCCGTCCATGGAGGATCCACCGGAGATTGGGGACCTCCGCCCCCAACCAGCGCCAGGTGCCGAGCGGTATCACTGGGCCATTCGCTTCTCGCCAGCGACGAGCACCCACCAGATTCGTCCACTCCTACCTTCCTTCCCCTTCCTACTGCGCGAAATCTAGCTCCCCAACCCTGATGTAAGCTATTGCTATCTGCGTTTCAGGTCTGTGCCGTCGTCCGTCCCACCTCGTCGCGACCCAGGCCGTGCGACGGCGCGACCCCGTTCGTCGCAGCTATGCAAGTGACGAGGTCGGCCGGCCGGCTAGCTCTTCGGCCCTCCACTGCCCATTCCCTTGCCGTCTGCTAGCTGCGTCCATCCCTTTCCTTGACATGTGCTCTGGTGAGTTACACAGACCTAGATGCAAGCAACTTGTATATTAGTGCTATGTCAGCCTCGATGCATTTTGATGATTTCAATTGAAGCATATATATGTCAACATAGATGTTGTGGTTGTCTATTGAACATCTCAATTATTCCCGATTGGTTGTTTTGCTGAAATATACTGCTACTGTTGTCAGTAGTTATGAAATTGGACTCACAGTAGTACTAGCTTGTACTTGAAATACTAGTCAATTGAAAAATAAACTGTAATAAACTATATTATTACAACTTGAAATATACGGGAACCATTCACTATGAGTTTAGTTACAAAAAAGACTAGAGAGTAAGGTTTGTGATAAAACAAGGTATATTTGTATCGTGCCTTCATGCATCCACTATTAACTGTGCAGTGTGCTTTTCAGAACATTGTATGCCCTTCTATTTGTGTGGAACAAACAAATCATATATCCCTTGTTAGTGTCTGGCAGCCTTTCCAGATTACCTGTGATGCAATTCAGGTCAATCTAGAATTTATGGTGCTTACTGAAAAAAGTGAAAAAGCTCCAATTGAACATAGACACTATTATTGCTTTTTCGAAATACATGAATTGCATATTCAGGAAGACATTATTGCCTAACAATTGGTACTTAAATTGCCTATGGAAATGCAATCCACTACAACATTACCAGCAGCAACCTACCCATCTCCAGGAACATTCTCTATTCTTGTTTCTTCAAGCCATAGCCTAATTTCAGACACAATAGGCACATCCTATTGGTTTGGTAGTTGCCGAGTATAAAATATTGGGCCAGTTGCATCTGTTTGCTATTGAAACATTGCATATAGGAAATCATAATCAAATTTTAGTGGAGGATTATTCAAGTCATAATGATGTTACAGACTGCCTGTGGTTCTTTCTTTTGCAGCCATCAGATTACGTATATAAATATTGTAGCTCTGTCCTGTTTTCTCTGTTTTCAGTCATCAGCCAAAACGCTAAAAATATTAATCTGCATACTACAGTCTGAAACTTTCTAAAGGTAGAAAACCCTATAGAAAGAACCACTTTATAACTTCTGTTGACATACTACAATCTTGTTAGGAATTAAAAATTGTGGTAGATATGTACAGAGTAAGATCTTCTGCTGATTTAAACGTGGTTTTAGCAGACAGCAGAACTGCCGCTTTGATTGTTGTTTTTATATACAAATTTATCAGATGGAGCTGAATCTAGTTTGTTGAACTAGTGTAGCTGCTATTGAATTGAACTAACTGGCCGATTTACTCAATTGAACCACAAGCTCAACACAGCAGTATACTGATTTAGAGAGATTGATAAATGTATGATTTACTGATAGATTGATCTGGGGTCCTTAGCTTGTAGTCTAGCAACTTCTGGTAGCAGCAGTAGTAGTAGTTTGCTTCTCATCACTCAATATTTTTTGATGCATTGTGAAAGAACGGCTACGAAGGGCGGCCCTGGTGCAAGTGGTAGTGTCTTACCGCCTGTTACCGGTTGGTCCAGGGTTCGAGCCCCAGCCTCCGCATATTTGTGCGGGTAAGGCTTGTGCGCTGATTTCCCTTCCCCAGACCCGGCGTCAGTGCGGGAGCCTATGGCACTGGGTACGCCCTTTTTTGTGAAAGAACGGCTACAATATTTTAAGTTTTGACGCACGGACCAGCATGTCTTGATCGCTATATAATGGGTTTTCAGCGGCAAGTCAATGCCTACTCCTTGTTCATGTTCGTTGTTTTTTCAAGTCAATGCTTTCGGTGGCAATACCCATATTATTTTCACTAATCACTAGATAATGGGTTCTCTTAACTAGCTGGCAACTTAGACACATGTTGCAGGATTGAATTGTTGTTAACCATCATGGTACCATCAGACAGACGAACTAGTGCCCCTTGCTTCCAATCTTTTTGTGCTGCTAGCTAATATGAGATTTCCCTGCATGGCGAACTCCTATGCCCAAGGATCAGCCTGCCTAGACGCCGGCCTGATGGCATTGAGGCCACAGTTGGTCCTAGGTTTAACAGTTCTACATTCACGGGAGATCTGCATACCATATATGTACTACAAATCATTTTCTATAGCAATACTAATCGTGATGGTTCATACAGTCATATGTCTTTGCATATTTTTAAACCAGGGGTGGGGTAGGGCTGTGGGTTGTAGATGAACACAAAAACTATACTTACTTTTTCAGAATACATAAATTGCTCATTTATGAAGAGATTGTTTCCTGATGAATGACACTTAAATTGCCTAAGAAAATGCAATCCACTACAACATTACCGTATCATGTGATGGGATTTTATCATTGCACTTTTACTGCTGTGATTATGCACGGATTTTCAGGCTTTTATTTGCCCTTTTTGATAAGTTGATTGTTATCACAGGGCTATTTGTTATTCTGAACATGGAAATTCTTGCTGCAGAATGTGATATTATTGGAAATCCAGCACTACCTCCTGATTCTGTGATTCTTGTTCAAAAATGGTTCAATGGCAGGGAATGCTTTGAACAAAGTGGCAAGGCCCTCTGACAATGCTCAAGTAATCTAGAGATCGATGACAGATGACAGGGAACTCTTTGAACATGGTCCCTAGGCCAAGTGACAATGCACAGGTATTCCAATCAACAGTACAAGCATTTTTCCATATGTAATGATAAGCAATGGGCCTATCACTTTTAGTCTTTTGCTAGGTTCTTTTATGTTTTACGATGTAGCAGTAGGACAAATAATAGCTGGATCGGTTGGGGTATCATGGATTCTAGTTGAGATACCACTAATTGACTACATGTGAAAGTCTCTAGTTTGGTTTTGGCAATTGATGAAACCTAGTCACTAACCTAAGTGCTAAGTGTTTGTAGCAAATTGAGGTTAGTGAGAGATGACACGGTGCTCAAATAGAAATCAAGTGATGAATTGGTGAAAAGGCATAGGATAAAAGAGCTACAAGCAAAGGTATAAGTTAGGGCTTTTTGGTTTGATGATCAAGACACTTAGTGAGTGCGATCACGTTTAGGATAGTTGGCTGGACTATGAAGAGGAGAATTATTTCGTGAACCCGATCGGCAAGTGCTCTAGATTGCATATTAGTTGCATTCACTTGATCTAACCTCGAGTGACTAACTTCGCCTTGCAAATGCGCTTAAACTTGCTAACATACGTGCCTAAAAGTGTGAAACACTTAGTTGTTAGCATCTAGAAGCAAAGTAGTTGAAGAGAGTGAAAACAGCTCTCAGAGGAGCACCGGACGCGTCCGATGTGCTTTTGACCTCTCTGTGGTAGCACCGGACGCTGGAACAGTAACTCCAGCGCGTCCGGTGACTTGTTTCGTGCGTCCGGTGAAAGGTTTGAGCAGCTGACTCGGTGAGTGCACCGGACGCTGGGAGCGTCCGGTGACCTAACAGCGGAAGCATACGGTGCCATTTGGAGCTCTCTGGATTCTCTCTGTTGTTACACCGGACACGGGCGTCGGAGCGTCCGGTGTGACTGCTCCATGTCCGGTGTGAGCGCGCAATGATCAAATTCAAACGGCTAGTACACGTGTCAGCGGGCGATACACCGGACAACCATCGGACGTGTCCGGTGCGAACTTAAGGAGCGTCCGGTGTGTGCACGATTTCAGAGTCAAACGGCTAGATCTTTGAGCACGCCTATAAATAGGAGTGTGGCTGGCTTGGGGCATCTCTCTTGCACATTTTGATCTTTCTAAGCCTCTTGTGAGCCTAGCACACTCCCTCCATCTCTCTCCCTTTGATTCAACTCAAGATTTTGATTGAGAGAGAGTGATTCAAGTGCAGTGATCATCTCATTGCATCCTAGTGCACTTGGTGGCTTGGTGGTGGAGTAATTCTTGTTACTCTTGGTGATTGCCGTCACCTAGCCGGTTTGGAGGTGAAGAAGGTGTGGAGAAGCTCGGTGATTGTGTTTGCTCACACCGGTGGATTGTGAGGGGTTTGTGCCTACCTCGAGCGGAGAGTTCAAAGGTAACTCTAGTGGATTGCTCGTGTCATGGAGCTACTTCTTCCGTGGTAGGTCCTTGTGGCGCCTTGTGTAGTCTCGGTGTGTGATACCGATTAGCCACCAGACCACCGGTTGAAGTCGACACAACGGGGATGTAGCGTGCCGGCAAGCACGTGAACCCCGGGGATAAATCTTGGTGTTCATATTGATTTTCTCACCTTCGAGTGACTTGTTGATTATCCCGATGATTGGCTTCATTTTAAGGCAAAGGTATAACTTCCAAAGCGTTCCTTCTATCTTGTGCAAAGTAGTTACTTCTCTAAGTATGTTGGTTTGTGTAGTTGTGTAGTTGCGTTGCTTCCTTGGGTGGCTTAGTGCTTAGATTATATTAGACTTGTTTAAGTGGCTTGCTTAGACTAGTTGTTGCTTTAGCATTGTAATTATAGCCTCTCGTGGTACTAATCACTTGTTCTAGTGGTTTGTAGAATTTTTATTTAGGCTATTCACCCCCCTCTAGCCAACACGGACCTTCCAACATGTCACATGTGCATTGGTTAGTTACTAAACTTCATTGAGAATAGACAAATAAATGTACTCTGACCAGGCAAATATTATAGCAAGATCATGGCAAAATAATGCAAATCATTAGGCAATTTTTATATCATTCTTCTCTAATCTCTCTTTTGTTTTTTTCACATTGCACAGGTGGGGTGGGCTGTGGGTTGCAAATGAATATAGACACTATACTTGCTTTTTAAAATACATAAATTGCCTATTTAGCAAGATATTGTGGCCTAATGAATGAAACTTAAATTGCTCAAGAAAATGCAATCCACTGCAACGTTTACCTGTAGTAATCTGCTCATCACCAATATAGGCTCCAGGAACAATTGTCTTCTCAAATAGGCAGCATTTTATCCCCAGCCAGCAACAAAATTATGACACATGTTATCTTTTTTAACATGCAGGATGCAGGCCATATAGTGAGAAGATGCAGGCCATATATAGTTGCAGGTGCAAAATATGTTTTTTATGAATACATTGTATATTTTGTAAACATATACATGTACGTTAAAGCATATGTTACAGGGGCTAATTTGCCTTTTTTCCCCCAAAAAACATGGTCCTATTTGGGCCTGGCTGCGCAAGCCTCAAGGGCGGGAAAATTTTTCCTCCGGTCGTGCCTAGAAGCTAGCGTCAATTAGCATCTTGCCAAAAAAAGTCTAATAATTGCACTTTTACCAAAAACTGTAAGGCTGGCCGTGCATTAGCCAACTCCTAAAATCAAATGTAAATATAGATTTATTATGTCAGGAGACATGTAAGCTGCTAATATATCTTAAAAACATATTAAAGACACATTGAGCTAGGATGCAGAGGAATAAAAACCATGAATATGTATGGAAAATAGGCGTTGAAGAATAACCGGTAAGTTTATCATGGCTAGTTGACAAAATATGTAAAAAAATATAGCACAAAAAGGTAAATTTTATTAGTTATAATTGTTTTTTTTTTTTTGAAGGTCAGGGGATTTTCCCCCACCTGAATTTTATTAGATTGCCTGAATCGGCCTGATCTTTACAAACGAATTTACAGGGGGGATATGGGAGGATTACAGGGCTTAGGCAGCAGCCATATCAAAGATTTGACACCAACTATCTATCACCGATCTGTGCCCAGGCTTGAGCCTAGCACGCCAAAGTTGTGCGTCCTTCTTGCATTCTCGAAGTAGCTGTTGCAAGGACATGATGTCTCCGCGGAAGACAGCATTGTTGCGACATTTCCAAAGCTGCCAGCAACACAAGGCAAGGAAGGTGCTGAAGTATGCCTCAGGGATGTGGTCCGGGCGGGTTGCAAGCCGCAGTTCCGCACAAGGACGGGCAGTCGGCATGTGAATGCCCACAGCAAGCCAGAAGGAGGAAGAAAGAGGACACCCTGCAATGATATTTTCTGCATCTTCCACCGGGGCTGCGCAGATAGAACAAGCAGCCGAGTCCGTCACCCCTTTCTTGAATAGGTTCTTGCTGCACTGGATCCTGCCTTGCGTCAGTAGCCACATGAAGAGGCGAATCCTTGGAGGAGCAGCTGATCCCCAAATGAACACAGAGTTGGCGTCCACTTCGTTTCTCCGCGACTTAAGCAGTCGGCAGATGGCCGAGGAGTCAAGGCCATACCCGGACTTACTGAAGGGTGAGAGGCGCAAATCAAAGCCTTCTTGCAGGGTTGTGCCCCGGATGATGATCAGGACAGTCTGAAGTTGAGAAGAAGCTTCAGGGGACAGGCGTCGAACAAAAGAGCCCTCAAGTTCAGTCTGAACGGCCTGCTGAACAGTGATTTCTTTGTTGATGCAGTGAGAGTAGAGGGCAGGGAAACAGTCCGGCAGTGATTCATCTCCTGACCACACATCCCCCAGAATTGTGTGCTGGAGCCGTCTGCAATGTGGACACTGGTTATTGCCTGGTATAGAGGTAATATAGAGCGCAACATGGACCAGTGATCACCATGTACGTCCCCCTTGAGCGTTGCCAGACATGCCCTGTGGCGAACCCAAGTCGCCCAAGCAGAGTCTCTTGCATTGTGCAGGCGGTGGATGAGTTTGAGCAGCAGGCAAATGTTCTGAACACCCAGATCTTTTATGCCTAGTCCCCCAAAATCTTTTAGAGTGCAGACCTTCTTCCAGTTAACGAGGCAGTTTACTCCGGACGCCGCCTGATTTCCAGCCCACAGAAACCGCCTACGTCGTTTGTCCATTCCTTCAATGACAGCAGCAGGCAGTGCCAGGAAGCTCATGACATACACTAGCAGGCTGTCCAGGACGGAGTTAACCAGAACCGCACGGCCCATGGGGTTGAGAAGGGGCGCCTGCCATGTTGCGAGGTAGCGATCCGCTTTATCAATGTACGGCATGAGATTGGAGACTGGGAGCTTATGTACAGAGAGCGGCAAACCAATGTATGACTGAGGGAAACCTTCCCGCTTGCATCCCAAAGTGTCCACGCAACTGACAACATCTTGCTCAGGCATGGAGATCGGTACGGCAGTGCTTTTGTTGTAGTTGATGTGCAGTCCCGTTGCATCAGCAAATTGGTCAAGGATCACCTTTAGTCGACGAACAGCCCTGAGATCGCCCTTGAGGACTATCAGTGTATCGTCGGCGCACTGGAGAACTGCACAGGGAGACTGAGGGTCGACAGGGTGTTGAATCAGCGCCGCTTCAGATTGTACAAGTTTCTGTAGGGTCTCGACCACCAAGAGGAAGAGGTATGGAGACAATGGATCACCTTGACCTAGCCCACGTCGGCAAGAGATCCACGGTCCGGGGCAGCCATTCACCAGGACTGCAGATTTGGATGAGGCCAGCAAGTTTTGAATCCAACTGATTCAAGTTTCCTCGAAGCCCCGTGCACGCAGGATGGTGAAGAGACCAGTCTAGTTAACTGTGTCGAAAGTTTTAGCAAAGTCCAGCTTAAGAACGAGGGTTGGCAGACGTCTCTTGTGGCAAATCTGTACTAGCTCTGCAGCAAAGACGGTGAAAACCGAATATGCAAAGATGGCATATGATTTGGTCTCCTCCTCCAGTCCTCCTCCACCTCCACCTCCACCCCTTCTTCCCTCCCTCCCTTCCTCCCTCTGTTCAGAGGGAGTGTGACTGTGCATATACAGGGCCCTGTTTAGATGCACTTCCAAAATAGTTGAAGCGAACAGGCTGATGCTTGTGCAGCAATGACTCATTGAACGGCTGTCTGGAGGCTGCTCTTATTAGTTATAATTGTGAAATTTACGTAAAACTTTAAACCTCTAATATTTATGTATCTTTAAAAATTGTAACCCATGTTATTATTGGAGTAGTCGAGGGTCCGAGCATAGTTTTTAGGCATTAGGCTTGGAACCCCGCATGTGCTACTCCTGGAATACGAGGACGTGTTTGGTTCACACGCATACAAATCTGTCCACCACAATGTGCTTTGGATTGTTGAGATCCACACGACCTCAATTCCAATAGGAAACAAAGCATAAGGTTGGAGTTCATGGGGTTTTTTTTGTTTTTTTTTGCGCGAAAGAAAAGCACACGCATGCATGCGTCCGTCACATTTGGGCAGTTCTCTTGTTTTCGCGGCTTCTAGTAAGCCTTACGTGGCCTGGTCTTCAAGAAAGGCCAAGGGGTGCGGCCTTGCGGGGTGCCTACAGTTCATTCGCAACATTGAGGGGGTGTTATCCATAAAGTTTTGGAATTTTAATACTGGAGTAGTAAAATTTCTTTGAAATAAATGTCCAATCGTTACCAAGTAGACCTAAAAGATTCGTCTCGCGATTGACAGACAAACTGTGTAAAAATATAAAAATTCTATCTATATTTATTGCTTCATACATGCGTCGTAAAATTAATGTGACGAAAGTTTTGGAATTTTAAAGAAGATCTCAATGGTATAACGGCCATTTCCTATGTTTCACCTGAGATCTTGTCTTTTTTTTTTTCGAATCTTGTCAAAGGCCGTCTTATTTAACTTTCGTATATGTTTTCAATTCCATAGGATTTCCATAAGATTGAGTATGTCATCTGAATTCCTAATTTTTTTTTCTCCTAGCTAAGCGGCGACCGGCGGGCGTGCTAGTTTCCCGAGTGGCCGAACTGGACGCGTGGGCGCGGTGGATGCGAGCCTCTCGCCACGTCAGCCGCCACGCGCCCACGCCTTCCTGCCTCGCCCCCTTGTTTATATATGCCCTCCACCTCTCGTCTCCCTCACCGTGCCATGCGCGCACTCCTCTTCCGTCTCGCTCCCCCTCCTCCCGAACCTCAGCAGAGCACGCCGCGTTCCATCCACCAGCAGTCGTAGCCCCGCTCCGCCGCCGGCAGCTGCTCGTCGCGCCATGGCGTCGTCGCAGCAGAAGCAGTTCCCGCCGCAGAAGCAGGAGTCTCAGCCCGGCAAGGAGCACGCGATGGACCCGCGGCCGGAGGCGATTCTGCAGAGCTACAAGGCGGCGGACAAGCTGAAGGGCAAGGTGGCGCTGGTGACGGGGGGCGACTCCGGGATCGGGCGCGCGGTGTGCCTGCTGTTCGCGGCGGAGGGCGCGTCGGTGGCGTTCACGTACGTGAAGGGCGCCGAGGACGCGGACGCCGAGGACACGCTCCGCGCGCTCCGCGACATCGCCGCCCGCACGGGCGCGCGCGAGCCCATGGCGCTCCCCGCCGACCTCGGGTACGAGGACGCCTGCCGGAGCGTGGTGGAGCAGGTCGCCGCCGCGCACGGCGGCCGCATCGACGTGCTCGTCAACAACGCCGCAGAGCAGCACGAGCGCCCGTCCGTCGCCGACATCACCGAGGCCGGCCTCGACCGCGTCGTCCGCACCAACTTCTTCTCCTACGTCCTGGTCACCAAGCACGCGGTGGCGCACATGGGCGGGCACGGCGGCGCCGGCGGCGGTGGGTGCATTATTAACACGGCGTCGGTGAACGCGTACAAGGGGAACAAGACGCTGCTGGACTACACGGCCACCAAGGGCGCCATCGTCGCCTTCACGAGAGCCCTGGCGCTGCAGCTCGCCGACAAGGGCATCCGCGTCAACGGCGTCGCGCCGGGGCCCATCTGGACGCCGCTCATCCCGGCGTCGTTCGGCGAGGAGAAGGTGGCGCAGTTCGGCTCCGAGACGCCCATGAAGCGCGCCGGCCAGCCATCCGAGGTCGCGCCCAGCTACGTCTTCCTCGCCTGCGACCAGGACTCCTCCTACATCACCGGACAGTTCATCCACGTCAACGGTACCACCCGCCGCCGGCCGCCGGTCGCCGCCGGCTGCTGCTTTGTAACTACTTGCATTGGCGCTCTCTCTTTCTAACTACGTGTGTGTGTTGATTTGCAGGAGGCGTCATCGTCAATGGGTAGAGAGAAGCAAGCTAGACGACGACGGCGGCGACGACATCGAGGGTCGTCGCCGGCGGCGCGGCGTGGTATGAGGTGTCTCCATGGAAGGCGATCGAGACCTTTTGAGGAAGTGCCGAGTACGTGTACGTGCAGACAGCGAGGCAGGCTTTCAGTTCGGTTGTACTAGTTCTAGTTCGGTGGTGTGTGTGTGTGTCCAGTGTGGTCAAGTGTGGCTACTCTGAGCTAGCAGCACGTGTACAAAAGAAGAAACGTGTCTCAAATAAACATGTGTGCGGTGCATGCCAACTTCTGTTACGTTGCATCTTCGTAATCGATCGTGCAGTTACTGTCTTGTCTCTTACTACTATTTTAACGACCTTTGGGTACAACTCATAATAGCTGTTTTTTTTGTCAAACTTTTTTTTTCTTAAAAAAGCTTCAAGCTATATTTTTGTTTTTCTCAAATGGATAAGTTGACATAAATAGCTGTTTTTGTTAAAAAAAACTTCAAGCTATTTTTACTTGAATCTGGATAAGTTGGCATAAAAGCGGAATTGGCCATGCATTCTTTACACGTGTTCTGGTATGGGCGCACGCTGTCCAACAATAGGTGCCTCGTGCCTGTGCGCATTGTGTGCACCTTCTGCTAGGCACCAGATCGAAGTCCAGGATCGCTGCTATAAATAACTTCTATAATAACTTCTATAATAAGTAGGGAAATAGGAAAGTCGTGAGGGGCCGTTTGAATCTCTTTATTTGGCGAAATTAACTTTGAATCTTTTTATTTGACGGAATTAACAATTTGATGGAATTAGAATTAGTTAGTAACTTATGCTATTTCATTTTAAATGTGATATTCTACCATTCTTTCATAATAAATCAGTATCAATCTAAATCAGCACTTATTTTCAGACCAAAAGTCAACTCTATCTCACTGTCGGTTCTAGAACCAGGACGATAAGATCACAAGAAAATCTATAAAACGATAACAAAAATATTTTTTTAAATACCAAGAGACTAGTCACAAGTCATAATTTTCGCGTGAAAAACGCACGTTTCGCACAATTTTTTTTAAGAAGATGAGTGGTCAAATTTGGAGCCAAAAAAATCAAACGATTTATAAATTAGAATAGCTAGTATTGAAGATTTTTCAAAACATATGAATATATATAGATCTATATCACAGGGACTGGGAAATAAAAGGAGAAAATAAAAACAAATTAGTGTCAGATTAATTAACAAAAATGTGTTAAAAGAAAGGTATGTTTGGGAATACTCTTGCGCCCTTGTTTCAATTGAAAAATTATACGACACTTACATGCAGGGTCCGTGTTCCATGAACTGAGCTTCTCCCGCAATCCTATGCAGCACGGAAAAACATTTTATCGCGCGCTCACCGTTTTTATAGGTGGAGCCACCACGCGCTCGCTGTTGTTCCCATAGGTTGGAGGGAGAATAAAAAAGTGGAGCCCCCTAGCTATTGCTGCAATTTTAGGTAATCAGAGTCCGAACATTCACATACAAATCGCTACTATAAAAAAACATTTGTAGAGGCACTTGGAGAACCTATGTAGATATAGTTTTTTCGGTCATCCTTAAGTAAGGGTTGCTATATACAAATGCCCGATTTATGGAGTGGTCAGATATAGGGCTGTTCCTATAAATAAAGCCATTTGTAGGGAAGGTTCGTTTTGGAGCCATTTCTGAGCATGCTACCCTAATAGGGAAAAAACCTGGCGTTGCTTAAAACCTGATTTTGTAGCAGTAACTCTTGATCGCAAGGGCATCCAACATAGCTTTTAATACACTAGTAAGGTCTGACATTCCATGTACAGCTCTTTCTTCGTTTTTTGAATTTGGGCTCTTCTATCTTCGACTATTTTTTTTTGGCTTTATGCTTTATTTATTTTCATTTCAATTTTTCCCTCATCCTCTATCCCTATCCTCTAGATACAGGGTTTGCATCAATAGATAACTTTTTTCTCTGTATGAATCGATATTATTCCATTCCAATTTCTTCCCGAAACTTCCTAAGAAAAATCCCGAATTGGATCCAAAATTGAGGGGTTAATGTGAGCATTTCAATTTTTCCCTCATCCTCTATCCCTATCCTCTAGATACAGGGTTTGCATCAATAGATAACTTTTTTCTCTGTATGAATCGATATTATTCCATTCCAATTTCTTCCCGAAACTTCCTAAGAAAAATCCCGAATTGGATCCAAAATTGAGGGGTTAATGTGAGCTTATCCATACAATTAGACACTCTTCAAATAGGAATCCATTTTCTAACTGGCTTTCGTGCTTTGCTGAGTCGTCTGAGATCCTTTCAATGACCTATGTTGTGTTGAAAGGAAACAGATAGAAACTCTTGAATGGAAATTAAAAAGAAATGTAGCCCCAGTTCCTTCTAGAATTCCTTCTAATGACTTATGCATTCTGTTATCATTTCCAATTGGAGGATCCCTTAATCCAATTAAAGGAGGATTCTAAATATATAGATGTTTTTTATTTCCACTGGAGATTGGGAATCGATGGACTTTCATCAGGATATATTTTATTGATAGGATTTATCACTACTTTAGCGGCTTGGCTGGTTACTCGGTTGTATTAAACTCTTTCTCTTTTAATCCAACAGATGCGCCGCCGCCGCTGCACAGGAGCACCGCTAGCAGTGCTCCGCGGCTCCACGCCCAGATGCGCCGCTGTCCGCAGCTGTTGGCCGCTCGCACGGGCTGCTCCGCAGCTGCGCCCACTGCCGGTGCTCTGAGGCTTGAGGCCTGAGGCTCGCCGCCCGCCCCTCTGTTGCGCTGAGGAAGGAAAGGAGAGAGTGAGAGAGAAGAGGAAGTTAGGGTTTGGAAGGGAGAGATATTGATATAATAGGATCCAGCAGCTCTGGTTTATTGTATTCTCATCTAACGGTGGATAATAAACGGGCCACATCGTTCCAGCCCAATAATCATGACGTACCTGGGCTAGCACTACGAGCCGAAGTTGCGGCTCAGACATGGCATTAACACCGGGCCATGCTGTGCTCGGGCCGTATTTTTTTTCGTGTCTTGCCTAAGCTGGCCCATCGTGCTCGGGCCAAATGGCCAACTATAGCAAGGGCATCCAATATAATCCCTTTGTCCATTTAATTATGCAACTATGAGAAATGTGATAGTTAAAGTAATTTAAGTTTAATTATATTGGTGTTTATATTTTTAAATAATTTATTGTAAAAATATATTTTATAACTAATCTAATGGTATTTATTTTGTATATTGAGTGCTAGTACTTATTTATATAAATTAAGTCAAAGTTTAAATGATTAGATTTTTCGAAAAACGAGAATTGCATGTTCAAATGGACGGAGGGAGGAGCTTTTAATACACCAGTAAGGTCTGAGCATCCATGTATAGCTAGCTCTTTTAATCCAAAGGCGCTGCTAAGGCATACAGTATTGTATTAAACTTTTTCTCTACGACACACAAACCTTGTATGTGATTCAGAATTCAGAAAAAAAAAAACTTAGCCATTGGTCTCCGGTTCTCCGAACAAGGCCGGCCGGCGCACCAGGCGTCCAGGCCAACCACGTACGCGCGCTAGCTCTTCAACAAGTCCCGACTTCCGACGCGAAACGGTCCATGGCCGGCCGCGGCAGCACCATCAGCACGCCCACCTTGCCCTTGTCCTTGCCCTTGCTCTCCCCGCCGCCGCCGACGCGGACGTAAAAGCTCGCCCCGAACACCGTCGCCGCGGGGCCGCCGTACACCGGCGCGCCCCAGCCGAAGTCGACGCGGTGGAACCCGGCGTGCCGGTTGTCCGACACGAGGAACACGTTGCGCATCGCCACGAACGGCCGCCCGCGCAGCACCAGCAGGTCCACCGTGGACCGCACGTACTCGGCGGTCACCGCCGCCTTCGTCTCCCGCACGAGCTTCACGGCGTCGCCGAGAGATCCGGCCATTAGCGCCCCCGCCGTGGTCACCACGGCCACGGGCACGCACGCGTTGCCGTAGTAGCCCGCAGGGAGCGCTAGCTGGGGCACGCCCCTGAAGCCGACGATGGACACCGCCCGCACCTCCTCGTCCGCCGGGACCTCCAACGCTGCCGTGCGCGCGCGCCACAGCGCCGCCGTCAGCGTCTCGAAGGTTGTCGCCGTGTCGCGGAGCTTCGGCGGCAGGCCTCGTTTGATCGCGGCAACGTCGGATGGACCGAACGTGAAGGTCCGCATGATCATGTCGCTTGCCGGCTGTGGCGGCAGCGGCGGCGGCATCACATCGAACTCTCGGTGTGGGAACGACGGCCTCGGCAGGCTCCGCGCTTCGAGGAGCTCGCGGCACCATGCGGGCGTCACGGTCGGCTCGGGGAGGCCGCGCGCGAGCTCGGCCGTGGCGGACATGAATTGCGCGATGCCGATGGCGTCGCAGATCGTGTGGTTGAGACGCAGCGCGAGGACGAAGCCACCGCAGAGCAGCCGGGTCACCTAGTGAGATGTGAGAATGTGAGATCTTTGCAAGCGAGTGTTTTTTTTTTTTCATTTTGGAACTGGATTCAAACTACCCCTGCCATCCATGAAATATGAAATCTATCGTAAAGTTAATATGAAGTTTAATTTGCAGTATTTTTAGAGGGTAGCAGGAGCTGAAAACGTGATACGGAGGGTGAAGAAGATAATAATCGTGAGTTTTGCTCAACTTAGGCTCTTACCTGGATGAGCAGCATGGGGCAGTTGAGCACGCCACCGGAGCCGTCGACGTCGAAGAGCAGCTGGTCCATGCAGGGGAACGGCGGCCTGAGCCCACCGGTCGCCTCCAGCTCCGCCAGCCGCACGTCGGCGTCGGCCTCCACGAACATGATCCCATCGCCGGTGCAGTCGACGACCAGCTTCCGTCCCTCCACCTCCCGCAGCCGCCCGGCAAGCGGGTAGTACGGGACCAGCGCCTCGCCGAGCGCGCGGCGGATAACAGACACCGGGTCACGGCCGTCGGCGTCGGAAGCGGGCACGCATCCACCGCCGCCACCGCCACGGTAGACGAAGAGGAACTGCACGTGCCCACGCAGCGTCTCCTGGTCGTCGATGTCCGACAGGCGCTTCGTCTCGCGCGGCGTCGGCGCGGCAGGGCCGACGAGCACCGGCTCCGCCCGGCGCACGGCGAACGCAAGCGGCGGCGGCGGGGGGGTCATGGCCGGCGCCTGGACGTAGCGCTGCGTCGTCGCTTCCGGCATGATGATCAGGTGCTGGTGCAGGGACGTTGTTGTCTAGCCACAGGCTAGCCACAAGGCCGACCGGCGACAGACGTGTTGGAATTTCTCAAGCGTGTTTTGCGATATTCAAAGATGCATGCCTACATATATATAGGACTATGCAAAGACTTTGTCGTTGGGCGCGTCACATCGTTTCCAGTTTTGGACAAATGGTCAGAGTGTGAAGATGCTTGGTTGGTGTCATCTATTTCTGAGATTATGCTGCATTTGTCGGAATTCATGCTAGGAGCGCGCTCACAGCGACGAAAAGGAGTGCTCAAAAATAATCTTTTAGAGCTGGCTCTTCGATCGGGCCTCTTCAAACGCACTGTACTCGGGAAAGCAAAATTTGCTCTAAGAGGATTAAGCATATGCTTCCACGGTGGACCTCTCAATCAATGCCGATCAAGGGCACACATGGAGTGAAAGCATATATCCTTGAGAGTAAAAAAATTGCATTCTTGTACTCGCTAGCTCGGAGTGACGTGCATGGAATAAACTGATACAAAAACTACTCGCTAGTCTCTTGTCGCTAGCTCGGAGTCTTGAACGCGAGTGTGCGAGTACAAAGAGATCCTAAATAACTTGTTTGCAGTGGTAAGAGATCCCAACTGATGTTTGGATGTACCAATTAAACTTTAGGTGGCTAATGATCACTCCATCGCTACTACGTTTTCTTCCGCTCGTCTCCTTCCAAATACAATTCCAAGCGCTCGTCTCATTCCAAATACAATTCCACTACGCTTCCTTCGTCCACACGTCTCCTTCCAAATACAATTCCACAAGCGCTCGTCTCCTAATTCTAAATACAATTCCAAATACGACCCACGACTACGACGGCCGCTCGGCCCGTGTCCTACTGTCCTACTGTAACAACCCAGGTTTCCGATAACCAAAAATCCGAACTTTCTAAAATGTTTCTTACAAAGTGTGCCGAGCATGTAGCTTCTAGGTCGAATCACGACTAACCCGCTAACAATCGTTGCACTCATATAGAATTAGTTGTAGGAGTGTCCTGGGGTTCTTTAGTCAGTTAGGGTTTTGCGTCGGAGAGCACGACTTCCATAGCAAATCTATCACAAACCCCTTCGTGACTATGCCAAATCTCGCAGCAATTCCCTCTTGATCCATTATTGGGAAGTTACTCTTGCTCTACTTACCAAGCCCCTATTATCATCCCCTCCAATTTCTTCCTTGTTCCATCAAGGAAAAGTCCCTGCTAATATGACTCCTATATTCCTTTAACAAATGGAAAACACTCTCTAATTACCCTTGGGCCAAAGCCCCTTCTACTTGGCGCACACCAGCGCCCCTCCCGCACCTCATGCGCACAACCAGTGAGCCAGCCCGCTCGCGCTCAGCAGATGGCCGCATGGCCCAGTCCCCATTTCCCCAGCCACACGTAGCCCACCTTGGCCTCCCCGCGCGGCCCGCCTGCTTCTCCACGGCCCATTCGGCCCACGGCCGCGGCGCCCCCAAACCCTAGAGCAGAGGCGCCCCTTCCTGCCCCTGGCCGTCGCCGCCACCGCGCGATGGTGAAGTCGCCAGCGCCGCGCCCCTGCCCACCTGCTCCGCCTCCTGGATGAACGCCGCGTGGCCTCTGCGCGGATGCCGAGAATCGCTGCCGTCCATCCCTGCCGAACCCTAGCTGCGCAAGCGAATAAAAGCCGGAGCCGACCCCTGTTCTTCTTCTCCGAGAGGCCGCCGTCGCTCTGCTCCGCTCACCTGCTGCTTGCGGCTACACACACACCAAGCCCCGTTCACGCCAAGGCCACGCCGTGCCGTGCTGCGGCCGGCCACGGTCGCGGCCGCCGCAACGCCGAGCCTGCGTTGAGCAATGGCGCCGTGCCACGCCACCAGCGCCGGCCCCGCGACCTCGCCTGTTTCCTCGGTGCCGTGCGTCCCCTGCAGCTCGCCAACAAACGTGCGCACGGCCACGACGTCCACCTCCGTTGCCGTCCGTGGGCACGCCAAGCCATAGCCCGGCTGCTCCAGCCCCTCCGCCGTGACGACACCCACACCACCGCCCTGCTGCTCCACGTCGACGACCTCACCGAGCAGCGCCGTCGGGATGACCCCGACGCTTCTTCCCGGCACTGTGCTCCTCTTCTCCGAACTCTGGCCACGTTGCTGGCCATGTGAACTGCAGGCGGACACGGCTCCGCTCAGCTGCAGCCCGCATGCCCCGACGTCGCCCCTGTGCCATGTCGTCATTCGCGACGACGAGCTGTTCCGAGCGCCGACACCTCCCACGACTGCAGCATCGATCCGCTGCCTTCACCGCCGGTGCTTCTTCCCGTCGAGCCTGAGCACATCGAGCACCTCGCTATCGTTGCTAGGAACTCAGGTGAGCCACTGGAAGCCCAAGCCCCACCTTTCTTCCTCATGGTTGACCCAATATTGATGGCTGGCCTTCGTGCCAATGTTGCACACCATTACAGGGAAGGAGACCGCCCTGCAGTGCTTCGTCCCGACTGCCATGACCTGCATCCTCACCTTGAACAGCACGCCTTGCATGAGCCCATCACCGCAGCTGGGAAGCCGAACACCTACAGCAGCCCATCCATGCCGCCGAACCTCGCCCTCACCATGAAGCAGCTCTGCATGCAACGAGCCCGACCCACGTCAAGCGACCTACTGTCTGCAAAACCCTCGGTGAGCCACGACTTTCTCCCCTATGGTGGGCACCGCCACCATGACCGGACCCGCCACATAAGCCATGGCGTCCCGCACTAAGGGACGCGTAGGCCGAGCCCCTCCCGGCTCAGGACACTCGCACACATGACACGAGACCTTTCAGCCAAATCGAACCACCGGCGTTCCAAGAACGTCGGCGTGGTCGAGGACTACCCAAATCACCACCATGATCGCGTTCCGGTTTTACCTTGTGCCCTTGGACTCCAAGACCGCCGCCACTCTACTCATGTCACCGAAGGACATGACGGACGCCGATCGAGAGGGGAGAAGATCTCTGGAAGTCCTGACTGGTCGCCCCGACGCGCACCGACGCCCCGTCCGAGTTTCACCTTAGCTACCGTCACAACGTGATTTACCCTGCCCGCGCACACCGTTGGAACCCAGACACATCTCGACACCTCCTAGAAACTTGCAGCCACCTTCGGCCAGCATCTAGCCACTCTAGCCAGCCTCGGCCAGTCACCAGCCCCGCCTGGCCAGCCGTGGCCAGCCGCGACCAGCCTACAGCAGGCTCATGTCACCGAAGGACATGACGGACGCCGATCGAGAGGGGAGAAGATCTCTGGAAGTCCTGACTGGTCGCCCCGACGCGCACCGACGCCCCGTCCGAGTTTCACCTTAGCTACCGTCACAACGTGATTTACCCTGCCCGCGCACACCGTTGGAACCCAGACACATCCCGACACCTCCTAGAAACTTGCAGCCACCTTCAGCCAGCATCTAGCCACTCTAGCCAGCCTCGGCCAGTCACCAGCCCCGCCTGGCCAGCCGTGGCCAGCCGCGACCAGCCTACAGCAGGCCACAGCCAGCCATGACCAGCCAGCAGTAGGCCACGACCAGCCAGCAGCCGGCCACGACTAGCCGCAGCAAGCCATAGCAGGCCAGGAGGTACCAACAGCTAGCCAAGAGGAGCCGGGACATGTAGCAGCAAGCCTCGCCACTTTCCTTTGACGCTGACCCTAACTGGCCTTCGTGTCGTAGCTCCGTTGCTAGATCTTGAGGCCCCGTAGATGATGTTGGACTGTTGGAAAGCCAGGTGATATACGACGCTGGACTATTGAAGAACCTTTTCTCTTACTTCCTACACTCCCACCCTCCATATTGTATACCTATCCTTATAATCCGTCTGCTCATATCTCTGTTGTACCCTATCTTTATGATCTGTCTGTACATGTATCTGTTGCACCCTATTCTCACGATCTATCTGTATCTGTATTTGTAACACAGGATCCATCCCTCATAATGCTATGGAAATGTGCTACTCCACTAGTTTGTCGAGTCATTTTGTCTTATGGTCGTGTCATTGGATCTTTTTGCTAGTTGTTCTTGTTGTCTGCCTGTGTACCGTGCCTTCGAGCCGGCTGAGGGATCGTACCTTGTTCGGACGTTGCGATCGCGGGATCCGTCCTGCCATGACCATAATGCCGGGTGTAACTCGACCCCTCGTCAGTGTAGCTTGTGGCCGCGAGCACGCCTCGCCATGACCATGAAGCTATACCCCGTGCGTTGTTCTTTGATTCTTCGTGCCCAAGCCCTCGTATGCTTGTACCCTGTGCGACCGCTGCATTTCTTCGATTCTGCGGTGACAATCGCACCGCTACAAATCTGAGAGATGACTTAGTGCCAATGCACCCAGGTCGTGGTACCCTACGAGTGATTTGCGCACTTGCATCTTTTACATGTCACTCTCTTCTGACGCCCCGTCTATTCCGTGGCGTGTGTGTTGGAAGAAGTAGACCACCGCCTTATTTTGTTTTCTCGCTCTTCTCGTATAGCCCGCTCTGTTCGATCCCGTCTTATCCATAGCGATTGGATCAAAGATCGGACTAACTCTTTTTAGTTAGCAAAGCTATGGTCTATATCAACATCTCGGATCTATGCGAGTCAACTCGGTTGACCGCTTAAAACCATCTTCACTGAAGGTGTGACTGAGAATATGATATGGATGTGCTTAGCTAACTTTTCTCTCTCTTCTCATTTGTTTGGTCGTCTTCTGATTCCCGCCCCTTCCATGACGCTCGGATCAGAAGATCGTAAGCCGTGGTGTTTGCTATGGATAAAACCCTGGCCTAAATCATTAATCATAAAAGCTATATTGGCTTGGCTATGACATAAGCTTGTGCTTAGCAAACCCCACTCTTATTTCTCTTTGGCCCGATGAAATCGGACATACGCCGAGAGGGCTAAGTCGTGTACCTTCTATTATTTCTTCGGCGTTAATGGATCTCCTCGTGTTCCGTCGTCTTTCGGTATATTGCGTGATTTCTGCCTTGTGTCGCTTTGCGGAGTAGCCATTTCCGGATTAGCGACGATCGGATCGAGACCCGCTGGAAGAGAACGTGGACGGCGCAAGGACCCGCGGAATGGAGTCACCCTGGAGGAGGTGATCCAGCAGAACGACTACACTAGCTGAGGAGTGCTCATACCACTACTTCCTCGACAACGCAGGTGTCATGGCAGCACCTTTTTTTAGAGAATCCTATTAGACATTGCAAATCTAGAACTGCTAGCGCTTTATATTTACTCCTTTGCTAGTATATGATGCATGTTACTACCTAAGCCGTTACTACCCCGCTTGCAACCACTCTACTATACCACCCAGCTTCGCGCTCACGCTCTTTTATACATATTCTTATCTACCTGCTTGCTTGCATGTTACATCACTATATATTTATTTATTAACTCCACTCGCATTGTATCTATGATGTGATGCTGGTGGTGAGCCCCTGGGAATGGTTTGGCTTGGGATGCCGAACTGGTGGTATGTGAGCGTGCTGCGTGTGTCTTGGGTGTGTGGTGAGGGTTGAGTCGACTAAGTGGGATACACGACGAGCTGTGTAAGCAAGTCTTGCCCGGGAGTTGCATCTGGGCATTCCCACGAGAGATACCTGTGGCGGGTAATGGTGTATGAGGAGGTTCTAGGGTAGAAAGCCCGCGTGGTTGAAACCCCGTGAACGGAGATGCCGTGGAGGCACGGGGAAAGTATCCCCTAAGAGAAGATGCCTGCTTGGTCAACCTAGGATCTACTAGTACTCAGGCTCATAGGAATCCTTTACTGCTCACTCGCTTCTGATGGGCGGGAGACGGCTGGACTACTTGGTAGGATGGTGCCACTACTACTAGGTTGTGAGGTGATTAGGGTGGGCGGTGAAGGATGTGGGATTTCTGAACCGTCCTAGATGCGCAGTACCACTGATTGGGCCCGGTACTGCGTCTCCTAGTCTCAGCGTTTCGGCGTAAGGGCCGAAGTTACCCAGGGCTGAGTGGTAGGGTGGCATCGACCTAGGCAAGCAAGCACCCGAAATTTTGCCTAGATGTATGTACAACATCGATGATGGCTAATCTTGTGAGTAGTAAAACCTCTGCAGAGTGTTATGGTTGATCGATCGATACATATGCCGACTCGTCGGCTATGGACCTTTCCTGTGGTCTTCTACTGGTGTAGTGAGTGGTATTCTTTTCTCCCCCTGGATGATGATTTTCCGGCAGTGTGCCTGGAGTGGCAGTGTGCCGTTGAGGCAGGACCCGAGAGGGAGTTGGGCCTGTCGACTGAGCGTGAGGTGTGTGTGTGAGGTGGTGTATGTGTGGGATGATGGATTTGGGATAGTCTGATGGGAATTGATGATATGGGTTAAAACTTGACCAACTGTTATGATATTATTACTTGATACTACTTTGCATGCGCTTAGGATGCAAACCACAGCAAACGTTAGGATCGCCAGATCCTTTGTTTTTTCTTTTTCACTAAAGCTCATCGGTGCTGACCATGGTCTGCACATATCTGGCGGTGTGCAGATTACCTGACTAACAGAGATATTGAGATAAGAAGTATTAGGAGGTCTCGTGCCTACGCTCAAGTTTGGTTCAGGAGATGAAGACTATACTGTGCCCAGAATAACTCCGATGATGCCGTGAAGGAGGAGCCTTCACTCGACGACATACTCCGCCAACTCTGATGACGTCTAGATACGCTCCCGCTAGAATAACCTTGTAATAGGTGTGCTCTCAGTTGATATGAAATAATGTAACTATTGCGATGTATGGCTGTAATATCGACTGATATATGATAATGTGATGAGATCAAACTATTGTTTTATCACATTATACCTCATTATGTGGATTTTCCCCTCATGGAAAATCGAGGATGTTTCACCTACTACCCCGGATGTCGCGTACGTCCCCCTTGCCGATTGCTGTCGCGTGTCAGGGGATTTAATTGGACGGCCAGCACGTAAGGTTTATTTCATAGGCTCCCCTCGGCTCGTCGCATACACACGCACAGGCTCCACTGCGGTGGCTTGGCTCGCGTTGCTTCTCCTCGAGTACAGTATAGGCTACCCGGCGCTCGGAGGTCGACTGGCGGAGTCCGTGACGGAGGCGGCAGAGGTGGCGCCGGGGTCGCGGCTGTGCCAACAAGCAGTAGGCCATCCACCGCCGTGCAGCTTCGACATCACGCAGGCGCTTCTCCTCGAGTACAGGCTGCCCGGCGCTCGGGAGGTGGACTGGCGAAGTCCGCGGCGGAGGCGGCGCCGGGGTCACGGCTGTGCCAACAAGCAGCAGGCCATCCACCGCCGTGCAGCTTCGACATCACCGTGCAGCACATCAGCAGGTCGTTCAACGCGGCACTAGCAGGCGCGGCGACCTGTCCTCTGCTGAATTCAGATTTGGCTGATTTGGGCACAAATATGGTTCTACTAGGCCGCATTTTGGGCACAAATAGGGCACAAATATGGTTAAATCCCCTGACATGTGGCAGCAATCGGCAAGGGGGGCGTACGCGACATCCTGTATGCCCGGAGCGTACCCCATTTTTTTCCACTACCCCGCTGCTGGTCTTCGCCTAGGGCGATGGAGGTGCAGCTGTGCAAGTCATGGAAATAGAGATCGGCTCGTGGCCCAGGTGTACTCCTTCTATCCACAAATAACTGCATTTCTTTGACTTTTAGAATTTTTATTTAACCATTTGTCTTATTTAATTTTTTTAATAAATATTATATTTTTTGTTATGACTTATTTTATCGTTGGAGATATTTTAATAATAATTTATTTATTTTATTATTTTCACAAAAAATTAAATAAGACAAATGGTCAAGAATCGTAAAAGTTAAAAAAATACAGTTATTTGTGGATGGAGGAAATAGGTTGATGAGGTGTCCAGTAGAGCCTCGATGCCTGGTGCACGGTGAGCTATAATCATGATTAGTCATATTTAAAACAAGTAAGCCATATATGGATCCGAAGGAAAACAATAGAAATCAAGATAAAAATAAACATTTTTTTATTATTGTCAACATTAGTTTATATTATAATGTTATTATAGTCATCCTACGATAAACTATACGTTTACAAAACTATAGACGGGATAAAAAACACTACTATATAAAATCTTTTGCGAGGTGTTTCTCTTTTTTATTTTCGAGGCGGGCATAGAGAATAATCGGCCGGTTAATGCTGACATTAACTGAGCCGATCACTTTTTTTTATTAACCGAGGCGGTTAAAAAAAATCCGTCTCGGTTAATAGATTTACGAAGGCGAGCAACCTAAAAAAATCACCACGGTTAATATATATTAACCGAGACAGTTTATTATAACGTAACCGCTTCTATAAATCATTAACCGAGACGGTCATCCTAATACAACCGCCTCCATAAATTAGGCCGAACCCATCCACACCAGCGCACTATCAATCTCCATATATAATTAACTATCACTTAGGGTTTCACGTTTCATTCACTCCCTTCCTAAGTCACTCCCTAGACTTCGCCCCTTCCTCTCCCTATCCGCGCTCCCTCTCTCTCTCCGTACCCGTGCTCCTTCCTCTCTTGGCACGGCCCTCCAGGGCAGGCTCGTTGGCGCGGCCCTCAAGGGCAGCTCGACGGCGCGGCCGGCGAGGCTAGGCGGCGGCCAGGGCGCGTGGCGGCCTGTCCCCGGGGCCGGCCAGGGCGCTCCGTGGCTCGTCCCACAGCCGGCCAGCGGCGCCCCTCTCCTCCTTCACCGGCGGTCATCCTCCGCAACGGTGCAGCTCTCCTCTCCCTCCCTCTGTCTCTGCGAGGCTGTAGGGTCGAGATGGCGGACTAGAGGGGGGTGAATAGTCCTTTTTAACAACTAATCGCAGCGGAATAAAACCTATTCGGTTCTAGCAACAATTCACCCCTCTAACTATAACTCTATGCACCTTGTAAAGGATCCTAGCAAAAACAAAGGTGCAAGCCTAGCTTGAGCTTCCCTAAACCGTTCTAGCGTAAGGTCACACAAACCTAAGCACTAGTACTTTAAGCACCGGGGAGTTCCTACCAACTAGCAAACAAAAGCGCACTAAGCACCTAACCTCACTACGTGCTCAATGACAAGGATACACAATCCTAATTAAGAAGCGTAACTTGATTAGTCACACAAACTAATCAAGACACTAGTTTTAAGCTACACAAGTTAAGAACGTGAGTGGTAAGCTACACAAGCTAACCGGTCTCACAAGAGCAACTACAACTACACAAGTAGAGTAATGCACAAAGTAAATAACTTGTGTAGAAGGGAGCAAACCACCACGAAGGATGAGAAGATGTTGACGCGGTGATTTATTTCTCGGAGGTTCACTTGTTGCCACAAGCTACGTCCTCCGTTGAGACAAGCTCCAAGGTTGCCGCCGGTCCTCTTGCTAGTGGTGACCCGCAAGTCACACTCTCCCACGTGGAGTGCTTACCACAAGCTCTAGCACTTGACTCGGCCGGACCACTTGTCGCTCTTCACGTCTCGCTCTACTAGCGATGCTCTTTGCGATCTCCCGCGGGGTGAGCTCCAACCCCTCACAAAGCTTCTCCGGAGCCAAGCACAATCTTCTTGCTTGCTTCACGGAGCCACTAGCCACCAAGCCATCTAGGAGGTGGCAACCTCTAAGAGTAACAAGCACCACCGGCTTGCAACTCGATCACCTAGTGCCAACTCTTGCAATCTCTCAATGCAACGCACTAGAATCACTCACTAGCGATCAATTGGATGAACACTAAGCACACTAATGAGTTAGAGAGCACAAAGCCATGCACTAGCAAGGGAAACACATTCCCAAGGTGCAAGACACCTCCAACAGCCGGCCACAGCCCTCTATTTATAGCCCTCAGCTCAAAAGAGCCGTTGCCAACCAAAACAGACCGTCGGACCGAACCAGCGCGCCACCGTCGGACCAATCTCCACGGTCCGACGCTCCCGATGACCGCCACGTGTCAGCTCGATTCAACCGTAGCCGCTGGATCTTCAACGGCTACTTCTCGCGCCGTTTTTCCAACCGTCGGACGCTCACGCCGATGGTCCGACGCGCGCACTGCTCCAGTCGTCGGACCGTCCGACTCTCACAGACGGGCCACAGCTCGGCCACCGTCGGACTCTCGCGCGGTTAGCCGTCGGACCAATGATCACCACGGTCCGATGCTTCCAGAGAGGTTTCAACTCGCTCAAAACCGTCGGACTCCAGTCCGACGCTCGCCATCGGACGAATCTCTAGCGTCCGACGCTCTCCCGAACGCCACGCGTCACGCCGACACTGCTCGGCACCGTCGGACCGAAGCGGGCAATGGTCCGACACTCGTTAACCGAGCGTCCGACGCTCTCCATTGGCCAGAACTAGGGTTAGGCGTCGGACTCTACTCAATAGTCCGACGCTGCCCCTCCACACAGTCCGACGCTCCTTTTACTTTACCAAAAACCTCTGAATCCTGCCTCGCAAGCTTGGCAGGAGGAAGAGAGATCTAAGCCACCTTTCACCTTTGCAAATGTGCTAACACCACAAGTGTTCAACCTTAAGTGCAAGTGTGTTAGCTTTTCACAAACATTTTCACAAAGGATTTTCTCTCTTTTCACCGCGCCACTCGATCCTAGCAACGTATGCAAGTTAGATCGCTCAAGTGGCACTATATGACCGATATGCAAGCAAGTTTGCCCCTCTTGATAGTACGGCCATCTATCCTAAATCCGGTCAAGCACTTCTCTACTCAACCTTAGACCGGTGAAATGGAAATGCCCTAGGTTATACTTTTGCCTTGCGCTTTCTATTTCGATCACCGTCTTCATCACCGTCTCCAACACCATCGATGCCGGTGCAACACATGCACCAACACCTCATGAATGATATGATCCACTTCATATCATCACGTGGCTTTTGGTTCATCGATCCTTGACTTGCTTGCTCTTCACCGTTGCGTTGGTCCATTGGCGCCAAGCCATCACCCGACTTGCCCTTCACACTTGCAACCGGTCCGTCGACGCGAAGGCTTGTCTTGATCTTCTCCACCTAGCCACATGACTCCATGTCATGTCTCATGCGTTTAGCTCCTTCATACCATATGTGTGAGCTAAGCATCATCTCCAAGCCATTTTCACCTCCATGGCATAGATCCTCACACACATGTACCTGTGGACTAATCACCTGTATAATCAACACTTAAACACATATTAGTCCACCTAAGTTGTCACTCAATTACCAAAACCAAACAAGGACCTTTCAGAGGCCTGGCGACGTCGGTGTGCGCGAATCCTGTGGTGGGGAGGCCGGATCCGGTGGAAGCGAGGCTAGATCAGGTGCGGCGGCGAGCAGTTACTGTGGCGGTGCGTGGATGGGCTCAGTGGACCCGTGTAGATGGGATCGTTGGGTTTTACAGTGTTTTTCTTTTTTTGTTTTTTATTCCGATTTATCAAGGCGGACACGTAACCGTCTCGGTAAAGACCACAATTAACCGTGACCTTTGATCCGAGGCGGTTACAAAATCCGTCTCGGTTAATGCTTTTTGCCTGCCACGGTAAAGATCTGTGTAGTAGTGAAATACATGTATCTTTTCATTTTCTATGAATGATTTTTATCCTGTTGCAACGTACGAGCATATTTCCTACCTAATGCCATGAGCCACAATATTTTAAGTCTAAGCATATGCAACACCCGGAGAAAAGAACCAGACAATGCCTTTTCCCGATCATCGGGTCGGGCGTGCAAACAGCTCAGATCGGACAAATTTTCGTTTTTCTTTTTAAAAAAAAAAGCTCTCGAACTTTGCGGACATCAGCCCGCGGTCGAGACCTTGTCTCAGTTTTTTTTTTCAAAAAAGCTCTTGAAAATCAATACGCAATCTAGGTCATGCATGGGCCTGTTTTATGGGCCAAATTAAGCTCAACACCCTTTTTAATTTTCTACAAGTTTATTATTTATTTAAATATATTGAAATTCTATAAAAATCATAATAAGTAAAATAAAAATAGAAAAATGGCAAACCAAGTTTGTTGAACTCGGAGTACAGCACTAGCACAACATCAAGTGTAGCTTCATTACAAATGAGGATCTAGATTCCTCTAAATATGTTTTGTAAATAATTAATAGAGTTAGTTTCTTTAGTTAAATTGCTATGAAATTTTAATTTTAGCTTGCCAATACCACGCATAAAATAAAACAATGCAATGATTTTTACACTAAAGTTAGTTTTTTTTTAACCCAGCTAATGTTTAGTTGAGTCTATTAGTCGGAAGGTCTAAACACCCCCGCTAAAGTTTAGTTAGAAAAACTTCTAGCTAAACCATAGTTGAGTGGATCCAAACAAGATTTAGAGCAGACAAATCGAAAACAGCAATGGCTTCAAGAGAGGTGTCATTTTGGCCGCTGACACGACCACGACTTAATAGTGGCTTCAAGGGAGGCGTCATATAGGCCGCTGACACAACTAACCACGAGTCAATAGTAGCGACACATTTGTATTGATCTCCCAAATATCATTAAGGTACTACCACAAGAACTAAGAAATAAGGTAATCTCAAATACCACATAATAAATGGTAACATATGGCAAATCAACCGTATATATAGACATGCGGCAAGGCCACGTGCTATTCTAGTTCAGTGTTCTTATTGGCATCAAGAGAACTGTATAGCTCCTAGGATACAATTTAAGATGCTAAGCTAGAGGTGCTATTTGAGTTCTTTAATGTAAATTCTATTAAGGGGCCGTTGCATGATGCCTATCCTAGTGTCCTGATGCTGGGATATGGAGATGTGTTGAAAACCCAATTAGAAGTATCTTGAACTAGTTTTGTAGAAAATGTAATCTATTAGAACATTGCTCTAAAAAGGCAAACGAAGGATAAACCAATCCCATGTCTCAGGGCAGATGAGTTCAGAAGAGGGATCCCACGACTTGTACAAGTGACTTGAATAAACTTTGTTGAACCTAAGCTTAAGTCATACAGATTCTTGTGGCATCCTTTCTGTGACATACTAAACATCATGAATCTATATTTTAGTTTTCATCTTTTAGTCTAGTTTAATACATTGAAAATTGTCATGTTATATAATTAATGCAGTCAATTCAGATTTTCAATTTTTAATAATTTTCTATTTTCAATGTATTAAACAAGATAAAACATAGCTGTATTTTCTGCATTCTCATGTTATCACTTCTATGGGTGAAACTTCTACCACATATAACTAGTGACAGATGAGATTTACTATACAATGTTTTTGGATAAGCTAAACATTTGAAATAAATAAATCGTCGCCATATATAAATTTTGTATTTTTCAAGCACACATATGTAACATGCAGTTCTATATTTTTTTCATCTATATATATAAATATCAGTAACCTAACAAAATTTATTTTGAGATTTTAGGGTTTTTGTATTTTTATTTTATAAGCACCTGTAGAAATGGTATAAAACTTGTTAGCTTATACTCCCCTCCATTACAAATTGTAAGTCATTCTAAGAATCTTAGAGATTAAAACATTTCAAGTTTGATCAACATTACAGAGAGAAATACGAAGATTTATGACAACAAATAAGTGTACTATGAAATTATATTTGATGAAGAATCTAATGATACCTAGTTGATATTATAAATATTATTATTATCTTATTATATAAACTTGATTAAATTGACATACTTTGACTTTCCAAGATTGTTGGAATAACTATATAATTTGAGACGGAGAGAGTATTGCAACTTGAAAGTCATTCTTTAGTAGTACGATTAGTACTACTCGTCCGTGAACTGATTATTTGTCGGCGTTGTCCTTCAATTGGAGAGTCCTCCAACCGTAGAACGATTGCTCAAGATAGTTTCTCTTTAGAAAAACATTGGTTAAAGAAAATAGGAAGTGTCTAGGGGGCCTCTACTCGTCCGTGAATTGATTATTTGTCGGCGTTGTCCTTCAATTGGAGAGTCCTCCAACCGTAGAACGATTGCTCAAGATAGTTTCTCTTTAGAAAAACATTGGGAAATAGGAAGTGTCTAGGGGGCCTCTCTCTCTCTCTCTCTCTATACAAGCTTTAATAATGACTTAGCATTTGGTCTCATTGTTTTCCCTCTTGTTTGGTACACAAGCTTTAATAACGACTTTTTTCAATCTAATAATGTATGTATCATACAATACTCTAACTAGTTGGTAACGTCTCAACCTCAGAGCAAACAACCTTTTATTCTTCTTTGTTGTTTGCTGAGATGTTTTCTTCACAAAGTCATTCTAGTTTTATGCTAGTAAGTCAAACCATCTAAATTCTAACCAAAGTTTATAAAATATAGTGTTTCTCAATAAGTATAATAATGGTATTTTACTGGATAAGTGGATATCAAGTATTAATACTTAATGCATAAACTTCATGGGAATTTTACATAGTTTAAACATATGCAGATCTGTCTTTTTAGAGGACAGGAGGGGCCGAGGCCCCTAGATACCAACGAGCAGAAACAGGACAACATGTCATTCATCCAGGGCAAGAGCATTGAGGACATCTGCTCTGTTTCTGAGAGCAGAGCAACCTTTGCTCTGTCGCTGCTCTGTACCTTTGCTCTGTCGCTCTAGTGCGCAGCATGAAGAAATTGTTGGAGAATCCAGCCTTGTTCACAAACACAACCTTTGCTAGACTACAAAAATCAAAACATCATGGAGGAACATGCTGCCACATGCCAGCTTTATGGAAAAGAATCTCTGATTTTGCATCTGGACAAGTGTCTGCTGATGACCAGCATGTGAAAAACGGTAGTACTACTGTTCATTGACAGTAATAACCAATAATTTTGCCAAATGGATTTTGCTAGCAAACAAGATGCAGCGGTACGCTCCAAAGCCAAAAGCTCAAGCCTAAACGGGCTTAAGTTTTGACCCACCTCATATGCTAAGAGCATGGCTAATAATCGAGCTGATTTGTTGGCTGTAAGGTTTTTTACAGTCTTCTCTCAGCTTACTCGTATAGTAGTCAGCCTTTTACAGCCAATGCATGGTCTACTTGTCTCTCTCACAGAGTTTCTTAGTTCCTATGTCCAAACCGGCTGTAAGCTTATAGGCCGCTTCCCCTCTCTCTCCCCACTTCTCTCCTCCACGTCAGCATTTAGTCAGGCTTATAACTTTTGTTATACTTGCTCTTAATAACGTGGATTGTGTAAACGTGAATCTGCATGTACGTAAGACCGATCGACGTGTCAATATAATTGGCTCATTTCACCAAATAAATTGGCTTCTCCATCGCGAAATAAATTTGGTGAGGGCGCCCGTTTACCTACCAGAGGTGTCCATGCATGCATATCTCACAGCTGTATGTATGATTGATCCCATAAGAATTAATTTAAACGACAGACACACACAACTCACAGTCTGTAGAGGCAGGCGTCCTAAGCAATGGCGCAAGATCACCAGCATACGCCGGTCATCACGACGTCGACGCCGCCTGCATTCGCCGTGCACCGGCGCGAGCGTATGCTCGTTGGCCCAGCGGGACCGACGCCCCGTGAGACGAAGCACCTGTCCGACATCGACGACCAGGAGTCACTGCGCGGGTACCTGCCGTTCGTCTACTTTTACCGCGGCGGCGGGGCGCATGTGCGCGATCCGGCGGGTGCCATCCGCCGTGCGCTTGGCGAGGCACTGGTGCCGTACTACCCGCTCGCCGGGCGGCTCCGCGAGGTGGTGCGGCGGAAGCTGGTCGTCGACTGCACCGGCGAGGGCGTGGTGTTTGTAGAGGCCGACGCCGACGTGCGGCTGGCGGAGATGGAGGCGGCGGCCGGCGGCCTGGTGCCGCCATTCCCGTGGATAGATCGGCTGTTGTGCGAGTGCGACGCGGACAGCTCCAGCGCGGTGCTCAACTACCCCTTGCTCTTCATACAGGTACGTGCCACAAGTAGCTAACTACCCATGGCGGCGGCGCCGTGCTCGAGATTATATATATAATATATCTGCCACAAGTAGCCATGGCGGCGCCGTTCTTTGTGGCACGTAGCTGTTGGGCTGTCTAAGCGAGCATGATGATGATGATGATGACTAGGTGACCAGGCTGCTGTGCGGCGGCTTCATCCTGGCCCTCCATATCAACCACAACATCGCCGACGGAATCGGCCTCGGCGATTTCCTGTCGGCTGTCGCGGAGCTCGCACGCGGGGGCGGCCACCCAGCGCCGCCGATGACCGCCCCACCGCCGCCGTGGTCCCGGGAGCTGCTGGAAGCACGCGTTCCACCGAGGCCACCAGCGGTCCCGCATCTCGTGTACGACGCCGCGCCCATGCCGCCGCCACCGCCGCCGGAAGACATGGTCGTGCGGACGTTCGCCTTCTCCCGACACGACGTCGCAGCGATCAAGGAGCGCCTCCTGACGCGCCTCCGTGGCACTGCCACGACCTTCGAGGTGCTCACGGCGGCGCTCTGGCGTGCACGCACGGCCGGGCTGGAGCTCCCGCCGCACCAGGAGGTGCGCCTGGTGTTCATCGTGGGCTTCAGGGGCGTGCGTGAACTGGGGATCCCTGCCGGCTACTATGGGAACGCGGGCGTGCCCTCGGCGGTGGTGACCACCGCTGGGGAGCTGCAGGCCAGCTCGCTGGGTGACACGGTGGAGATGTTGCGGGAGGCGAAGGCGGCTGTCACCGCGGAGTACGTGCGGTCCACCATCGACCTCCTCGTGCTGCGTGGGCGGCCGCCCATGCCGGTAGCGGCGAACGACTTTGTCGTGTCAGACAATCGCCACCTGGGTCTGCATCGTGTGGACTTCGGGTGGGGCGTGCCGGTGTACGGAGGCATTGCCGCCGTGACGTTTGTTGGGGGTATCTTTCTTGTTTCCGTCAGCAACGGCGACGGAGAGGATGCAGTGGCCGCACCGATCAAGCTGCCACGGCCGGCCATGGATCGCTTTGCGTCAGAGCTTGAGAAGATGGTGTCCCCCTAGCTCGTTGTCGTTGATGAACACTGAAGCGACAACGGAGGAGGTCTCTTGGCCTGACTTTGATTTTACGTTTGTTCTTGCTTTTGTTGGAACGGTGGAAGTGTGTCTCCTTAAAGTTAATGTGATTATGTGGGTGCATTTGCGAACCAACTTGTAATAACTAGGCACATCGAGTCGGTGAGAGTTGAAGAGCTTGTTATAAATTACAAAATAAAAACATAACATGGTAATCTATAAAATCAAAATTATTATCTCACCATGTGAATCTTATATAGACTTAAATATATGTAACCTTTAAAAGGTTATCGGACGTAAAATTCCATGGCAAATATCCTAGCCTATTAAGTAGATTCTAATTTCCTCAAAAAAATGAAAGGATCAAAAACGGCCTCCTAGGGCACATCTACAAGTTGAGCCAAATAATTGTCTCAATTTTCTTTTGCCACATTATTTGTAGACAACATCTCCAACAACATAAACTCTTTAAACACTCTTTACACCCACAATATTATGACAAATTTGATTTGTTATGTTTGAGAAATGCCTTGAACCAATGGAATGTATGAGGCTGCTTCTTGCTGTTGTACTCCCTCTGTATCGGAATTAGATGATGTTTAGGACAATGAAACGGTCTTCAAAACATGACTTTGACTTCATATTTCTATAAAAATACTTATTGAAAAGTGATATATGCATACTTTTATGAAAGTATATTCAAAGACAAATCTATTTATATAGTTTCTATATTTTCAAAACTCAATAATTTAAAAGTTATTCATGATTTATATTTCTAATATTTGACCAAGACTTTTTCTAAAACATCATCTTTTTTCTAATACGGGGAAGTATTGATTCTTACCTTAAGTTTAGTTTATGACATTATTATATTGCATTGAAGTTGTCGTGATTCTGAAAATTCAATGCACTTCGAGTAGGAGTACGTATCTCTAATTGGCTACGATGGTAGTGATACTTCCGTAGTAATAGTTATTATTCACTTTGACCGGGAGTGATGTAAAACTAATATAGAATACATATTGTAATAAATTGTGGGACATGTGAAAACCAGAGGTAGGCCTGCTAATGGGTTGGGTTGAAACGGGTTTAATGGGTTAGATTCTCAAGTGCGTACACTTTGGATGGGTAGAAATAGGTTGACTTACTGAACGGTTGGGTTGGGTAATAGAAAAATGCGTTGGGATTGATATCTTGTTTTTGTGGGTTTGAATGGATGGCGGATGGACGTTATATTAATAAACATCTGACAGTGCCGATTGTCATGAAGTTGCTGTCTGCTATATTAAGTCATCTGCAACAAATTTTAATCGATTTCGATAAAATTTTATGGTGTGAACGCGAGATTTTATTTCTAGGGTCCGGCTCTGACATGGGGTCCATATACACATCTGGCAGTGCCGGTTGGCATGAAGTTATTGGTTGCTATATTAAATTATATGCAACAAATTTTAATCGATTTGATAAAATTTTATGGTGTGAACGCAAGGTTTTATTTATAGGGTCTGGCTTTGACGTGGGGCCCACATACACATCTGACGGTGCCAGTTGGCATGAAGTTGCTGCTTGGTATATTAAATCATCTGCAACAAATTTTAATAGATTTCGATAAAATTTTATGGTGTGAACGCGAGGTTTTATTTCTAGGGTCCGGCCTGACGTGGGGCCCATATACACATTTGGCAGTGCCGTTGACATGAAGTTGCTGCTTGCTATATTAAATCATTTGCTATAAATTTCAGCTAAATTCGATAAAATTTTAAAGTGTGAACGCAAGGTTTTAAATTTAGGATCCGGTTTATGGGTTGAAATGGGTTGGAATGGGTTGGGTCAAAGATAGAATGGTATGGGGTGGGGCAGGTTGAAAAGAGAATTAATTTGTTATGGGTTGGGTTGGATATGGGGTGGGTATTAACCCATTAGCAGGGCTAACCAGAGGCGTAAAGCGTGGGAGAAGGTCTGCTCTCAATATTGAGTAGCACGACGGCTGTGTATATTAATCTAATATGCATGGAAAACCCCATACGGTGGCCCATCTATATGTAAATAACTTATATAAATGGAACCACTAAGGGTCATAAACTTTAACCCCATATAGTGGCCCATCTATATCTATGTAACCTATATAAATGGAACCACTAAGGGTCATTAACTTTGAATTCTCTGTAATAATGTTAAGCCACGTCGTTGCTTTTATATCAACCGTTCGATCCGTAGTCCACATCAAGATCCTAACCATACATTCTGTTGTTTGTCTTCAAAAGCACCTAGATGACCCCAGCCGCCCTGATACGTAGAAGCAGTATAACGCTTAAAGGCATAAAAGCAGCAACGCTTCATGGAAGCACATCGCTCGCGCTTCCTCTATTGCGCCAGTTGTTTGATCTGGTTTCGATTGCCATTATCTCTTTGACTCTCCCTCAACATAAGAGTGGTTGTGGACCAAATCGAACCGACACAAGCATTTATTTCCACCAAGATTTCTTAGCCACAGCTATAGATGGGCACGCAGCCTGGGCCCGTGTACCTGACATGAGGCCCGGTATTTTGGCCCAGCTTGGCCCGATGGCAAGTGGACCTGGACTGGCATGGCTCGAAGGAGCAGATCATGCTTGGGCCGCACCCCAGGCATATGGGCTGGTATGGCACGGCCCACTCCTCAACGGTAGGCCTAGTGTGGTGGCCCGGTGCCCCCAACGGCTCTCCGCCTCCCCCTAGCAGGCCGCATCTAGCCCAGCTCCCCGCCGCTCCCCTCGGCCCCGCAATGTATAAATCGGTGTAGGTTTGAGATGGCGGACTAGAGAGGGATGAATAGCCCGTTCTAAAATCTAATCGCAATGGCTAACCAAAATCTAGTGTGGAATTAAACTATCGGTCTAGCCAAGACTACACCCCTCTATCTAGACTCTAAGCACCTCCAAAGATCCTAAACAAGAGATAAGATGCTAATGTAGCTTAAAGATGGCAACGGGTACAAAATATCCGTATACCCGCGGGCAATAGACCCGCTGGGCAAGGACACGGATACGGGTGCGTCTGCAAATCCGCCGGGTATTAGCTAGCGGGTAAAAAAATATTCTACCCGCACCCGCAAACCCGCGTGCCCGCTTTAGAACCTTATCTGCTCCTCCATCTAACGCACCTCTCCTGCCTCTCATTCTATCTTCTCGATGCGCGCTCTCTCTTTCTCGATTTCTCTCACCACAACAACGAGCCAACAAGGATCCAGCTCAGAGAAGAGGTAGTCCAGCTTCCTTGGCTTCACAGTGAGGTTCAGCGTGTGCGCGTCCGGCGTCCTGCTGCTTGCTACTAGGCAGCGGCGTTCTGCTCCTCGGCCCGTGAAGTAGCCGCCGCCACGATGGTCTCCCATGGTCTCCACGGCCACGGCGGCCTCGGAACCGATAGCCTCCACTCTACGCCGGTAGGCACGCGGTCATCCTGGAGGTACGCCCCGTCCTCGTCGCGCGGCCCTGTGCTCCCACCTAGCTGCTTTCCATCGACCCGCCCCACCGGTAGCCGCCGTCACCCGTGCTATTAAGATCTGGCGGGCACACGGGCATGCCCGCGGATGGCGGGCGCGGGCACAGGATGGCACCCGTGGTGGGTAACGGGCGCGGGTACGGGCATGAAATTTTACTCGCGGGCGTGGGCACGTAAGACTGGTATCCGCGGGCATTTTGCCCGTTGCCATCTTTAGTGTAGCTCGAGCTCACCTAACCACCCTAGAGCAAGGTCACAAACCTAACCACTAGTACTTCAAGCACAAGAGAGCTCCTACACACTAGCAAGCAAAGAGCACGAAACAACCTAAGCTCACTAGCAGCGCTCAATGACAAGAGTATATAACTCAAATCAAGGAGCTCAATTTAATTAGGTACGCAAGCTAAGCAAGCCTACTCACTAGTTAAAGCTACACAAACTAACAAGTAAGCAAGGGGACTACTTCTATGCTACACAAGCTAGAAGGTGATTAGAAAGCTACATAAGCTAACTAATCACAAGAGTAACTACACAAGCACAAGATGAACAGTATGGACACAAGCTTGTGTATCGGAGAATGCAAATCATCGCGAAAGATGATGGTGTGGTGATTTTCCCCTCGGTTTACTTGGTTGCCACCAAGCTACGTCCTCGTTGAGACAAGCTCCAAGGTTGCCTCCGGTCTTCTTGGTAGTGGTGACCCATAGGTCATACTCTCCCACATGGAGTGCTTACCATAAGCTCTAACACTTGCTTACCACCTAGCTGGACCGCTTGTTGCCCTTCACATCTCGCTCTACTAGAGTTGCTTTTCGCGATCTCCGCGGGGTGAGCAGAATGCCCCTAACAAAGCCTTCTCCGAAGCCAAGCACAATCTTCTTGCTTGCTTCTGCGAAGCCACTAGCCACCAAGCCATCTAGGAGGTGGCAAACTCCAAGAGTAACAAGCACAACCGGCTTGCAACACGAACACCTAGCTGAAAGGTCCCGAAAGGCTAGAGGGGGGGGGTGAATAGCCTATAAAAAATTCTTGCAAAAGACAACTAGTGCACATATTAGAAACAAATGGCGGAAGCAAAGCACTAGCTCTAGACTATTCTACACGAGCCACCTAAACAATCCTACTCAATAATGTATCACACAAATGAACTGAGCAGCCCTCCGATCCTAAGGGCTAACTACTACGCAAAGGATGTCACTTCGGTCCTATGGTGACTCCAACTAAACAAAAGAAAGTAAGTGTAGTAGAGAGAGGATCGAGTAGCTATACCGACGTCGGAGAGTAGAGATGATCCCAATCACCATGGAGTAGAATTCAATCACATTGGTGAAGACAACCAATCACGGGGAAGAAGTAATCCAATCGTTGGAGAAGATGAGCAATAATCAAGACGAAGACCGATCACCAGGAATCACTAAGAAATCCAAGTGTCATCCACTTGATGGTGGAGAAGAGAGTGAACATAAGATTTTTCATCGGGGTTTACTTGATCGTTGTCAAGTTACGTCCTTGTTGTGACAACCGTCTTCTTTGATAGATCACGAGCTAGGCATCACACACCAATCATAAACAAACAGGGTCTAAGTTTTGACACACCTCGTGTGCTGATAATGTGGATTGCGTAAAGGAGATCTGATATGCAAGATCCATCCACGTACGTGTCAATATAATTGGCTCTTTTCACTCTCAACCCTCCTCTCTAGCTAGGCTGGCTATGGTTTCCCCGTCGCGAAATAAATTTGGTGAAGGCGCCCGTTTACCTACAAGAGGTGTCCACGCATGCATGTCACACAGTCACAGCTCTATGATTGATCCCACCTGAATTAATTTAAGCGACAGACACACACAACTCACAATCTGTAGAGGCAGGCGTCCGTCCTAAGCAATGGCGCAAGATCAGCAGCAGACGTCGGTCATCACGACGTCGCCGGCGCCTGCACGCGCCGGTGCATTCGCCGTGCACCGGCGCGTGCGTGTGCTCGTTGGCTCGTCGGGACCGACACCACATGAGACGAAGCGCCTGTCCGACATCGACGACCAGGAGTCACTGCGTGGGTACCTGCCGTCGTCCGTCTTCATCTACCATGGCGGCGGGACGCATGCGCTTGGCGACGACCGCCGCCGCGATCCGGTGGATGTCATCCGCCGTGCGCTTGGCGAGGCACTGGTGCCATATATACTACCCGCTCGCCGGGCGGCTCCGCGAGGTGGAGCGGCGGAAGCTGGTCGTCGAGGGCGTCGTGTTTGTAGAGGCCGATGCCGACGTGCAGCTGGCGGAACTGGAGGCGGCCGGCGGCGGCCTGGTGCCGCCGTTCCCGTGGATAGATCAGCTGTTGTGCGACGTGGACAGCTCCAGCGGCGTGCTCAACTACCCCTTGCTGTTCATGCAGGTACACAGGTTGCCATGGCGCCGTGGGCCGTGCTCGATCGAGATTGTATATTTATTAATAGAATAATTAGCTACTTTGTGGCACGTAGCTGTCGGGCTGTCATATAAGCATATGATGATTGGTGATGACGACTAGGTGACCAGGCTGCTGTGCGGCGGCTTCATCTTGGCATTCCATATAAACCACAACATCGCCGACGGCATCGGCGCCGGCAATTTCCTGTCCGCGGTCGCGGAGCTCGCACGCGGACGCGGCCACCCAGCCTCGCCGCCGTGGTCCCGGGAGGTGCTGGAAGCACGCGTCCCACCGAGGCCGCCAGCGTTCCCGCATCGCGTGTACGACGCCACGCCCATGCCGTCGCCCCCGCCGGGAGACATGGTCGTGTGGACGTTCACCTTCGCACCACACAACATCGCAGCAATCAAGGAGCGCCTCCCGACGCGCCTCCGTGGCACTGCCACGACCTTCGAGGTGCTCACGGCGGCGCTCTGGCGTGCAGGCACGGCCGGGCTGGAGCTCCCGCCGCACGAGGAGGTGCGCCTGGTGTTCATCGTCGGCTTCAGGGGTGTGCGCGAGCTGGGGATCCCCCCCGGCTACTACGGGAACGCGGTCGTGCCCTCGGCGGTGGTGACCACCGCTGGGGAGCTGCAGGCCAGCTCGCTAGGTGACACGGTGGAGATGTTGCGGGAGGCGAAGGCGGAGGCCGTCACCGCGGAGTACGTGCGGTCCACCATCGACCTCCTCGTGCTGCGTGGGCGGCCGCCCATGCCGGCGGTGGAGAACCTCTTCGTAGTGTCGGACACCCGCCACTTGGGTCTGCATCGTGTGGACTTCGGGTGGGGCGTGCCGGTGTACGGAGGCATTGCCGCCGTGACGTTTGTTGGGGGTATCTTTCTTGTTTCCGTCAGCAACGGCGACGGAGTGGATGCAGTGGCCGTGCCGATCGCGCTGCCACGGCCGGCCATGGATCGCTTTGAGTCAGAGCTTGACAAGATGGTGTGGCCAGTGGCCAGTGGCAGTGAGAGTTGAAGAGCTAGCTTATTATAAATTGCAAAATAAAAACATAACAAGGTAATTTATAGAATCAAAATTATCATCTCACCATGTGAAATTTATATATATAGACTTAAATATATGTGAACTCTAAAAGATTATCGGATGTCAAATTCCATGCCAAATATCCTAGTCTATTTAGTAGATTCCAATTTCCTCAAAAAGAAAGGATCCAAAACGGCCTCCTTAGGGCACATCTACAGGTTGAGTCAAATAATTGCCTCATTTTTCTTGCCACATTATTTATAGACAACATCTCCAACAACACAAACTCTTTAAACACTCTTTACACCCACAATATTGTGACAAATTTGATTTGTTATGTTTGAGAAAAAGAAAATTATTTCCTCGGCCCCGAAAAAAGTTCGACTTAGTTTCTTGTCCCTATTTTCATCGAACTTTATTATTTGACCCTAAAACGAAATTAATTTATTTTTTTGCCCTTCCGTCCACTTGGAAAGATCATAACTCTTCGATATGACATCGGTTGAAGATGAATTTTATATGAAAATTGTAGGTCTCGACGAGATCTATAACTTTATAGTTTTGAGTTTTTTCATTTGAGAAAGTTCAGATGTCCAAAAACATTAATATATTATATTTATGTTTTTTGGCATCTGAACTTTATCAAATGAAAAAACTTAAAACTATAAAGTTGTAAATCTCATCGAGAACTATATTTTTCATATAAAAATCATCTTCATCCGATGTTGTATCGAAGAGTTATGATCTTTCAAAGTGAGCGGAAGGGCCAAAAAATAAACAAATTCTGTTTTAAGGTTAAATAACAAAGTTGAATGAAAACGGGGCCAAGAAACTAAATCGAACTTTTTCCAGAGCCGAGGAAATAATTTTCCCTTTGAGAAATGCCTTCAACCAATGGAATGCATGAGGCTGCTTCTTGCTGTTGTATTGATTCTTACCTTAAATTTAGTTTATGATATTATTATATTGCATTGAAGTTGTCGTGATTCTGAAAGTAATTCAATGCACTTCGGGTACGCGCACGTATTGCTAATTCGATACAATGGTAATGTTACTTCCGTAGTAATAGTTAGTATTCACTTTAACCAGAAGTGATGTATAGAAAATAATATAAAATACATATTGTAATAAATTGTGTGGCATGTGAAAACCAGAGGCGCAGAACATGGGAGAATGTCTGCTCTCAATATTAGTAGCACGATGGCCGTGTATTAATCTAATGTGCATGGAAAACCCCATACGGTGGGCCATCTACATCTATATAACCTATATAAACGGATCCACACTAAGGGTCATTAACTTTGAATTCTCTGCAACCACGTTAAGCCACGTCATGCTTTTATATCAGCCATTCGATCCGTAGTCCACATCTAGATCCTGACTATACATTCTATATTCTATTGTTTGTCTTCAAAACCACCTAGATGACTCCAGCTGTCTTGGTACGTAAAAGCAGTATAACGCTAAAAGGCATAAAAGCAGCAACGCTACATGGAAGTACATCGCCCGCGCTTCCTCTATTGCGCCAGCTGTTTGATCCGGCTTCGATTGCCAATCTGCCATTATCTCTTCGACTCTCCCTCAACATAAACAAACAAATCACATGAATGGTTGTGCACCAAACGAACAGACACAAGCATTTATTTTCATCGAGATTTCTCAGCCACTTCCATAGATGGGCATGCAGCCTGGGCACGTGAGCCTGACAAGAGGCCTAGTATTTTGCCCCAGCCCAGCCTAGTTGTTAGCAGGCCTGGGCTAGCACGGCGAGGAGCAGGCCATGCTTGGGTCGCACCGCAGGCACATGGGCCGGCATGACATGGCCCGCTCCTCAACAGTTGGTCCGGTATGGCGGCCAGGTGCCCCCCAACGGCTCTCTGTGACACCCTAGCAGGCCGCATCTAGCCCAACCCCTTTTCCACTCCCTTTGGCCCCGCTCCATATATAAGCTGGTGCCGCGGCTCCGCCCTCCCTCCATCACAAACCCTAAATCTCAATCGCACTCCCCGCTACGGCGCCTCTCATGCTCACGTATCTTGCTCGGTTGCTCGCACTCCAACTCTGACCGGCGACCATCCCCATCGACCATCGTCCCCAACTCCGGTGGCATCGCTGCTGCTCCCCCACCTCACCCTGAGTTCCCTTATCCCCTCTTCGTGTCACCTCCCTTCTCCCTATCCCTCCTCTGTCCTCTCTGTGACCATGTGAGTTCGTCTCCCATTAGTCCCTCCACCACCACTCGCGTGTTTGGTAATCGATGTATCGTTGCCTCTGGGTATCCATCTTCTTCTTTGGGGCGGGCTCCAGTTGCATAGGTAATTACCTAACCCTAATCCTAGCCCTAATATGCCTCTGTATCTCTCATCCCTCATCTAGCTGTGGCATGAAGCGGCCACACGCACCGTTAAAAAACGTGGCTGGATGTAGCCCGTCTGTGGTCAGGGGCGCCATGGAGAATGATGATGTCGTCTATCCTATCACCGGCAATGAGGACCTGGCCGCGGCAGGGCTGCCCCACAACAACGACATCTGTGAGGACGCTGCGATGTTGTTCGGTATCAATCTCCTCGTACCGATGGTGCAGGGCCGACGGCGACGGACACAGGGACGCTAGTGGCCTCCAACACCAACAACACTGATGATACTCCAACCTCTTCTCTCGGTAAGCGTAAGTCCGATGTCTTGGTTGATTTTGAGGAAATTTATAAGATGGTGAATGGTAGCAAGATTCGAACACAAGCAATATGTAAAATGTGTAGGTCCACATTGAGTGCTAGATGTGCTGATGGTACTGGTCATTTGATTAGGCACCAAAAAGCTTGTAGGAAAAATGCTTTGAGTTGATCAGTTGTTTTCCTAGTCTATCTTGCTTAGAATTCATGATTGTGATTTTATGAATCTGTGGTAGTATATCTGCACGATTGTTGACGCTCACTAAATGCACATTTTAACTATCAACAATGATAAAATTTTGCAAGGAAATGGCATATAGAAAGTAGGAATTTGGTTTAAATTAAAGGAGTTCCACTTGTATTTGAAGAATTGTGGTTGCAGGTGAAAAACAGGTTAAATTGAAGCAAACCAAGGCATATTTGAGCAATACACATGACAAGAGCCATGTTGGGGCCAAGTCACAGGGCGCCCGCCCTATTGGACAGGGCGCCCGCCCCCCACTTGGCACCATTGTTGATGCTCACTAAATGCACATTTTAACCATCAACAATTATAAAATTGAGCAAGGAAATGGCACATAGAAGGTAGGAATTTGGTTTAAACTAACGGAGTTCCACTTGTACTTGAAGAATTGTGGTTGCAGGTAAAATACAGGTGAAAATCAAGCAAACCAAGGCACATTTGAACAGTACATGTGACAAGAGCCGCATTGGGCCCAAGTGACAGGGCGCCCGCCCCCCTCTTGGCGCCATCAGCACTCCGCCACGTCATGGATCCGTGCCCCAACCTCCTAAACAGAGTTTGGCACGTTGATTCAACATCAAGGGCTCAAATTCACCTCACCTGGAGGTAGCCCTGTTGGGCAGGGCGCCCGCCCTGTCCATTTGGCCTGCCATGTCCACAATCCGGCGGAGAGGCATCCAAGCACTTCTGGCCGTCGATTTGAAGTCAGTTTTCTTCCAAAGGAGATCAAAGGTGGTGTCAAGGATTCATGGACCCACTTGTCATCCTCCAAGGGCCACAAACCGCCTCTCCAACCGCCAAAACGTGCTCAACCGACCTTGCAACCGTCATTGGGGGAGGATCCTGGAGCGTTGGATGGCGAGGCGATGGAAATCACCGGGCGCCCGCACCCCTAGCAGGGTGCCCGCCCTACAAGCCAGGGCCACCGACCTCCGGCCACCTCTACAAGTACCCAATGGGTCTCCAAGTGCTATAAATACCCCATGAATGCTTCAGTTGTAATCAGCTTAGGAAGAATAGAGAGATTTGGAGTATAGTCCATCCTAGCTCATCTAGTGAGAACCTCCTAGCAAGGCTAGTAGTGTGAGTGTGAGTGAAGAGAAGCTGAAGAGTAGGAGAGCTCTGCGCAGGTCTCTCCCTCGGGCGCTTCCTCTGTAAGGTACTCTTTGTTTCGGTAATATAATTTCATTTCTAGTACTTACATTTCCCGCATTACTTTCAGTATTTACTTCCAAGTATTTACTTTAAGTATTACTTTGAGTGCTCTAGTTGCGGTAGTACTAGGGGATTAATTATCGGTTTTCATACACTTAGTGCGGGATCTTCGCCGCTAGTCGGTGCTCTAGTCTTATCGCGAGGTTAGAGTAGTAGCCTGTAGTGTAAGCATGGTGGTTGGATTAGAAGTTACCTTGGATTGCGGCTAGACCCACGGATAGTAGTGGTAGGTCTTAGGTGGTGACAGCCCTAAGATCCTCTGAATTCCACCACGTTCGGTCTAGTAGTAGGCGTAGGGCTTTTCTGTTTGTGAGTAATCCCAATCCTTTGGGACCGCGCATTCGCCCCGAAGTGCTAAGTGGAGTTAGCCTACCGTGTTGCCTTGCATCCCACTCTTGAGCTCATCACTGTTTACGCCGTTGCTTGGCTCTATCTTAAATTAGATTATTTGGATTAGTTATCACTACACTAGTTCATTCTTATCATAAATCGTGATTGTTCTTTGCTTACCATTGGATATCTCTAGCCACTAGAAGCTTCCCTGTGGAAATAAATACGATACTTGGTTACTCCCAAGTGAAGTGCTACATCGATAGATTCTGTGCGCTTGCGGAATTCTGCAATAGTCATAGGAATTATCAATAAGCATTTCTAACGCCGTTATCAGGAACATCTATTCTTGGTAGTGAGCTTAGAAACGCCAACAAGCATTTATGGCGCCATTGCCGGGGAAGCAATTGGCCTAGATTTTCTTTTGTGTTTGCTATAAAACTAACCCCGTTCTTTAGCGGGATCACACCTATCTGTCTTTTTGTGGTGACTGTTAAGCTAGATAGCTAGAATGGCTGGATTCAATCTACCTGAAGATTTTCATGAAGACCCTGAGCCAATCCTTAGAAAAGTGAGAGCTAATCTCACTCCTCCAAGAATGACTTATGGATCTCGCTCATCTTCATCGAGAGAACCTACATTGCAAGATCATCCATTATATGAGTCCGAGCATCCTAGTACTTCGGAGCCGACCAGTTCATCTACATCAAGAACTATCTGTGAGTATTCTACTCCATCTATTTCCAATATTGCTACTATGCCTAGTGCTGATAGCGGAAGTAGAGAATTCGAGCTCAAACCCGCATTGATCATGATGGTGTAAGCAATTGCATTCCATGGCAATCCTTCAGAGGATGCCAATGCTCACCTCCAGAATTTTCTGGAGATATGCAATACAATCTCTATTCCAGGAATTTCGCAGGATACAATCCGTCTGCGCCTGTTTCCTTTCTCATTACTTGAGAAAGCGAAACAGTGGTTCTACATCAACATGGGATCCATGAACACTTGGGAGAAGTGCTCCAACCACTTCTTGACGAAATTCTTCCCTGTTGGTAAGACAAATCTTTTACGTTGCAAGATTTCTAACTTTCAACAGGAGATTTGCGAATCCATCCTCAAAGCATGGGAGCGCATGCAAGAGTACATACAAGCCTGCCCTCACCATGGTGTTGAAGACTTGCTATTAATCCAAAGCTTCTATCATGAACTCATGATGGATTCTCGACAACATCTTGATGCTGCCGCTGGAGGTGCATTCTTGTCTCTCAAGGTGAGTCAAGCCAAGAAGTTGATTGAGAAGATGGTGGATAATCAAGAATGGACCGACGGTCATCTCAAAGGTAATTCTAATACTTTCGAAGTTAATTCTTTATCTTTTGATTGCCTTTTGAAAAAGTTAGAAGATAGAGCTAATTCGAAAAGAGATCGTGCTGCTATAGAATATTATGCAAATGCTAAAACACCATGTGCATTATGTGGTAATAAAAATCATAATATAGATATCTATCCACTAAAAGATGCTAAATCTCTTTTAAATGATGGCGGAAATGATCCCCCACTAATTTCACCTTACCGAAGATGGAATCCACGTAGGGAGGATAATGATTCTTTACATGCTAGCAATCATTCTCTTAAGGAACTTGTTTTAAATCAAGCTAAAATAAATTCTGGTTTAAGTTTAGTGTTGATTAATCAAGACAAAATCCTAGGAGACATAAATGTTAGAATAGATAAATTTCATGAGTTGTTAAGGGAACAACTTGACTTTAATAAAATGGTAGAAAAGCAATTAGCAGATATTCATGCAAAACTTTCATGCCATAATGAAAAAGTTAATGCTGTGACCACGAGAGGTGGTAAGACCACTCGTGATCCCCCTTATCCTGATTCTACGACCAAGAAGAAGGTAGTACAAGGAGAAGCTGAAAAAGAAGACTCCACCACACCTCAAGAAAAGGTAAGAACTTCTCCTCATGAATTTTATGATACCGAGGTGTTGCCTTTTCCTGACCGTAACAGGAGACCAAAGGAGGATGAACAATTCCGGAAGTTCGTGGAGGTAATACAAAAATTATATATACATATACCTCTAGTTGATGCGATGCAGGTAACTACCTACGCAAAATATTTGAAGGACATCCTCAATAGAAAGAATAATCCCGAGCATAGAAATGGTGAAATTGACAGAGCAGTGTAGTGCTGCTATCCCCAATAATTTCCCCGAGAAGAAGGACCCCGGAAATCCTACTATCTAATGCTCCATTGGAATTCAACAATTTGATCAAGCTCTGTGCGATCTTGGAGCAAGCGTCAGCGTCATGCCCAAGGTAATATATGACAAACTTAATCATGCATATTTATCTCCAACTACTATGTGTTTGCAGCTTGCCGATCAATCAATACGATATCCGGCGGGAATAGCGGAGAATATCCCTGTTTAAATAAAAATTGTTTCATTCCCGTGGATTTCGTGGTGTTAGATATAAATCCTGATTTTAGAACACCACTAATCCTAGGGTGACAATTTTTAAGTACTGCAAATGCAACCATTGATGTAGGAGCCGGAGAAATCCGATTCAACATCAATGGAAAAGAAGAAATCTTTCATTTCAGGCCACGTCTGGAGCAGTGCTCAACAGTGGAGGATGCACCTGCCGACACCACCATGCATGATGAAGATTCTCTGGAGAACGAAGACACCGTGAAGTGTTGATCGTCATGCAAGCATCCGATGCACCTAACCAAGGTAAGTTAAGTTAAGGTAAGTCCTAATCTCGCTTATTTTCTTAAGTAACTTCACTTTCCCTCCATGAACTAGCTTAATATCTTGCTTAGGATGATAAAGTAGGGGATTAGAAGGCCGGTAGCCCACTTTGATAGGGTGGCCGCCCTGCCCCCTTTGCCTTTTAGCTCCACTAGCTACCCCACTCACTTGTCACAAGCAAGTGGAGAGCAAGGCACCAGGTTTTGGCCGACATATCCATCTATCCTTCACTTCACTTTCTTTCTCATCTTGTCTCAAGTCCTTCCATTCTCTCCTTTCATTTCTCTGGCTGCTACCTGAGCTTTTCACTAATGAAAGATGCTCTAGAGTGGAGGCACCCGCATGTGAAAGAGCAGGGAATGGAATTTGACGAGGAAGTAGGGCGGGCGCCCTGTCCCTGGCCACCATCCTATCCCCTCTGCTGTCTACCTTGTCTATTTACACTCTCACATGCACGAGCAAGTGCTGCACCAGGCATCCAAGCTCTCACTCTTGCTTCACTTTCATTTTCCTTCTTCCGAGCAACCTCGTAAGCGCTAGCCACTAATCACTAAGCAAGGCAAAGCAAGGAGGGCCACGGGAAGGTAGCACACACACTCCCGAGAGGAGTGGTTTCTTTTACTAACCTTAATCCTTGCTTTGTTAGTGCTTTTATGTTTCATCATGTTGAAGAATTTGTCTGGGAAGAAGAAGAAGAAGACAGGAGAGAGTTGTGATGGAAGTAGTAGTGGAAGACCGAACCAACATCCGCGCTTCTCGTCCGGAAGCCATTCGAGTCCAAGAAGTCAGCATTCTCGAAGAAGCAATATGTCTGTTGATCAATCAAGCCATGGCGAACCTCCTGAAGAGCAAGGCACTCAACATCCACCCATTCGTATTCTTGTGGATGAGGCCCATATTATTTGGCTAAATAATCGGGAAAGAGAAGCCTTCCGCATGCTATGTGAGCGCGCATTCATCCACACCCCCGAAATCGACCGCGACTTGCTCAACGTAACAGGTATGATTACTGAATTTCAATCTATATTTCATACTTTGGGGTGGGGAAATGCATGGATAGTTAATGAAATGGGGTGTAGAGAACTTACTTTAGAATTTTTATACACCCTAGAAGTCACTAGTAGCCACTGCAACTTTCGTGTGTTTAATGAAAATTATTCTTATACTTGGACACAATTTAGTGAACTGTTAGGATTTAATAAGAATTGTGCAGTAGACTTAAATAAAGCCTGTAAAGATTTTAATAAGAAAACCTATGAAATTTCTGGCCGCCATGATGCAGCATATCTTAGAACTTCTCAGATAAATAACCCAACTCTTATGATGTTGCAAAGATTTATTGCCATAACCTTTTATCCTAGACATGATCCCAGGAAGGTTAGAACCGATGAAATGTAAATTTTGTTTGCCGCACTAAAAGGAATTTGTGTATCACCAGTTAAAACTATGATGGATTATTGGTCTAAAGTGTTTACACGGGTAACGGATACAACCATTGAAATGACTTCACTTGTGACTAGGATAGTCAGTAACATGGGTTTGCTGGGCAGTGCACAAATTAATTTCATAAACACTGAAAGGGTAATTTTAGACATAGAACATTTTAGGCAAGCACACATGATGAAATATGATGTGGAAAATAAAAAATATATCATGACATATCAAGGTTTTATTAATGAAATTCCATTGCCTGACATGACTTTATGGTTGAGAAATGTGAACTCTTTGCACTTACCCCTCGAAACCGAGGAACAGCATGCCGCAAGGCTGGCACAAGAACATGCTGTGCAAGTTGTAGGAAGAAGAACAAGGGGCCAGACGAGAGCTACTCAGGCTGCAGCACAAGAGCAAGCAGAGCGAGCGGCACAAGAAGCATTCTAGTAAGGAGCCATGCCACACACTAGTTAGTGGGGTGTATGGCCGGCTCCTGGCTCTCAACAAGCAGGAGGTTCCAACTGGTACCAGCCACCCCCGCAGCAGCAGCACCGGCCGACTGACCCATGGGATCCCTATGGACAAGCATCTGCACACATCAGCCGTTCTAAGAGTACCCAACACTTGGGTGGCTCTTACAGATACACTGGTGTGGAAGGCTCACACTCATCCAACACTGAAGGATACCCTCCACCGAGACACTCAGTTTCAGTGCATGGATGAGAGCGAGACCTTGGTTATGTCCAGCATCAGATAGAGGGCCTGCAGATTGGCCAAGACCAGCTTCACCAAGGGTTACAAGATTTGTCATTTGAGTTCCGGCAATACAGGCAATAGAATGAGGAGGAGACAAGGGATATGCACTACCTAGCTTGTCGCAATGACCGCCGCTGGGACGATTTCTATCGTTGCCAGGGATGGAATTTCCAGTGATGCTTTCAGAACCTGTTTGGGGGAGGTCCCCCGCGAAGGTAAGTACACACAGCCCCATCCTTTTATTTACGCATTTAATTTATTTTATTTTATTTCTAGCATGGTAAAAATAAAAAAAATAATAAAATAATAATAGTATTTGTTATGTTAGTATTGTTATGCTTGAAAAATAAATAAAAACCTACACTTTCACACTATTAGAAACAAGAGAATGAAAATGCTTATTGCCTATAATTACTTCAAGTTAGTAATTCGCTGATGATTTGACTGTTAATGTGATTTTACTTATACCATGAACTTGAAATCCGTGGGTTGGAAATGGTAGAACAAGGCTTGAAAAATTTGAGTATCATGATTTAGCAAAGAAATGAGTAAGTTTCTATCCTGTCATGAGCAAGGTTAATCTATGGAGAATTTCTTTTAAACAATGATAAAACTTGCTTAAGATCTTCTGTGGCAAAATAAAACACCTACCAGAGCCATATTTGTTAGATAGAAAAACTCCACTTGCTGCCTATATTTATGTTGAGCCTTGTCAAATTTTTGTGAATCATAGTAGAGAAACTTATCATATTCTCATGACCGAGAACACGAACACCCACCTCCATATTGCTATTCTTACAGTGAGAATAAGCAACAACATGCCTTTTATGTTAGGTCTACTCCATGGCATTATCATTCATCCCTCTGAAATATTTCTCAAAAAGAGACATGGCTAGTCTCTAGTAAAAAAAAGAGAGCAAGTGCTCTGATGAAAAAAAAGAGAAAGAAAAGAAAGAAAAGAGAGCAAGTGCTCTGATGAAAAAAAAAGAAAACGAAAGAGCTAGCCATGTTTCTAAAAAGGAAAAGGCCATGAAAGGATTAATTAGCACCACCACCATACACATGGACATTCTCGGTCTAAGTCTATGACTTGTTGCTCCTTTGATCCAATTGTTTGACTTAGCAATATTACATTATATATGGTATGCCCCATTTTCATGTGATCCTAAAACTCCACATAAGCTACTAGAGATAGGATATGAGGGCATTGCAAGTTTTTGAGTGAGATCAGAAATTCCACACACATTGGAGAGACTGAGCGTGCCACAGAAGAGTTTAAAGCATGATTATTGCAAATATTCAAAAACCTTCATAAGATTTAATTAGGCAAAAAAGGGCATGGAGAACAAACCCTCTTTCTAGCTAGTATGTGCTCTATTTTTCAGGTTAAGGGATAGATAAAAGCCCCATGGGTAATGGTGATTGCATATGGATAGTTGCATTAACATGTTGAAATCAAAAGTGAGTCATTAATAAGAAGTAAATTATAAGCATAGCATCTTGAGTCTTTGCTCAGGGACGAGCAAAAGGTAAGTTTAGGGGAGTTTGTTGATGCTCACTAAATGCACATTTTAACCATCAACAATTATAAAATTGAGCAAGAAAATGGCACATAGAAGGTAGGAATTTGGTTTAAACTAACGGAGTTCCACTTGTACTTGAAGAATTGTGGTTGCTGGTAAAATATAGTTGAAAATGAAGTAAACTAAGGCACATTTGAATAGTACATGTGACAAGAGCCGCATTGGGCCCAAGTGACAGGGCGCTCGCCCCCTAGTAGGGCGCTCGACCCCCTCTTGGCGCCATTAGCACTCTGCCACATCATGGATCCGTGCCCCAACCTCCTAAACAGAGTTTGGCACGTTGATTCAACATCAAGGGCTCACATTCACCTCACCTGGATCCGGTAGCCTTGTTGGGTAGGGCGCCCGCCCTGTCCATTTGGCCTGCCACGTCCACAATCCGGCGGAGAGGCATCCAAGCACTTGTGGTCGTCGACTTGAAGTCAGTTTTCATCCAAAGGAGATCAAAGGTGGTGTCAAGGATTCATGGACCCACTTGTCATCCTCCAAGGGCCACAAACCGCCTCTCCAACCGCCTAAACGTGCTCAACCGACCTTGCAACCGTCATTGGGGAGGATCCTGGAGCGTTGGATGGCGAGGCGATGGAAATCACCGGGCGCCCGCACCCCTAGCAGGTCGCCCGCCCTACAAGCCAGGGCCACCGACCTCCGGCCACCTCTACAAGTACCCAATGGGTCTCCAAGTGCTATAAATACCCCATGAATGCTTTAGTTGTAATCAGCTTAGGAAGAATAGAGAGATTTGGAGTATAGTCCATCCTAACTCATCTAGTGAGAACCTCCTAGCAAGGATAGTTGTGTGAGTGTGAGTGAAGAGAAGCTGAAGAGTAGGAGAGCTCTGCGAAGGTCTCTCCCTCGGGCGCTTCCTCTGTAAGGTACTCTTTGTTTCGGTAATATAATTTCCTTTCTAGTACTTACATTTCTCGCATTACTTTCATTATTTACTTTTAGTATTTACTTCCAAGTATTTACTTCCAAGTATTTACTTTAAATATTACTTTGAGTGCTCTAGTTGCGGTAGTACTAGGGGATTAATTATCGGTTTTCATACACTTAGTGCGGGATCTTCGCCGCTAGTCGGTGCTCTAGTCTTATCGCGAGGTTAGAGTAGTAGCCTGTAGTGTAAGCGTGGTGGTTGGACTAGAAGTTACCTTGGATTACGGCTAGACTCACGGATAGTAGTGGTAGGTTTTAGGTGGTGACAGCCCTAAGGTCCTCTGGATTCCACCACGTTTGGTCTGGTTTTATCAGCATAGGGCTTTTTTGATGTGAGTAACCCCAATAATTTGGGAACGCGCATTGTCCCGAAGTGCTAATTGGAGTCAACCTATCATGTTACCTTGCGTTCCACTCTTGAGCTCATCACTATTTATGCCGTTGCTTGGCTCTATCTTAGGACTAGATTATCTGGATTAGTTATCATTATACTAGTTCTACCCTTTATCATAAAACGTGATTGTTCTTAGCTTGCCATTGAATATCTCTAGCCATAAGAAGCTTTCCTGTGGAAATAAATACGATATTTGGTTACTCCCAAGTGAAGTGCTACATCGATAGATTCTGTGCGCTTGTGAAATTCTGCAATAGTCATAGGAATTATCAATAAGCATTCTGATGCCATTACCAGGAATAACTCTATTCTTGGTAGTGACATTAGAATTGTCAACAATGATAAACTGTGAATTGATGATTAAGTGTTCGAACATATCATTTTTTTTGTGGGGTTTCAAGTGTCACGGGTTGTGGGTTGCCATGACCCACATATTAGTTCATACCTAACAGGCTGTCATGGCAAAAAAGGCCCATAGGCTATGCTTGAGCCTAAGGACAGGTCCGTGTGCCTTATCGGCCTTGTTGCCATCGGGTCGTGCCGGCTCGTTGCCCATCTATAGCCACACCTACTACAAACGCTTGGGCAATGCATTAAATCATCGTCCTACCTTCATGCTTAAATAGTTGTGTATGCTAGCATTCGTGAACTTGCCTAAGCCCTGAGAAGACCTCTGCCGCCGACCTATCATAGTTCACTAGGCCACTCTTCACTCTGGCTACTCCATCTCAATGCAACCCCTCTCTACCTCCGTGTTGGGACTGGCTGAGCCTGCCTAGGCACTGGCCCTCTTCGCCTCCAAGGAGCTGGTCACTTCGCTTGGCTCCTCCACATCCGCACCGACTGCACCAAACCTGGGTCTGGCTGAAAGGATCGAGGATACTCAAGGGGGGGTTGAATTGGGCAACTAACAAATTTTCGCAAGACAATCAACCTATTGCCATTTAGCCCAATCTCACCCCACAAGTGCTTAAGTGATGTTCTAAGCCTAAAACAAGTTGAGCAACCTAGAGCTAAGTCCTAAACATGCAATTATACTCTAGGAATGTAAAGAGCACAAAGTAAATAGGGGAAAGTAAATGGGATAGAAAGACAAAGCTAATTTTTTCCGAGGTATCGGAGAGTCGGCTACTCTCCACTAGTCCTCGTTGGAGCACCCACGCAAGGGTGTAGCTCCCCCTTGATCCTCAGAAGGACCAAATGCTCTCTACGGGCTGATCCTTTGCCTCTCCGGCGTGGTGGATCGCCCACAACCACTCATAAGCTTGGTTTGGGCCAGCCTACAAGCTCTCCAAGCGGTCACCAAGCCTCCTAGGTGATGCCGATCACCAAGAGTAACAGGCTCAAATTCTCACTTGACCCAAACAAGGTCAAAGAGATGGATGGATGCACACAAGTCACTCTTGATCAACTCTAGGGAAGAAGCTCACTTGAATTCGCAATTCACTCAACCTCCCTAGGGCTCTTGCAATCTCTCAAGGTCTCAAGGTGTGTTCAGCTGTTTGAAGTGGCAAGAGACCTCCCATGGACGAGCACAAGGAGTATAAATAACCCCCACACAAGCCCATGGCCATTAGGCACAAAGCCCTCTATTTTCGGGTGCACCGGACGCTCTTAAGTTCACACCGGACGCGTTCGGTGGTTGTCCGGTGCCCCCTCCAACGGCTACTGTACCTGCTGAATTTTGAACGCACCGGACGCTAGCATTGTCCGGTGGGGCTTCACCGGACGCATCCGGTGCTCAAAATCCCTCTCTGGAACCTCTCTGGATGGTCACCGGACGCTCCCGACTTTGTCCGGTGCAGCGTCCGGTGGTTGTCTGGTGCTAAGCCCTAACCCAGGGTATAGCACCGGACTGCTCGAACAGTAACCACTGCGCGTCCGGTGGTTCCAGAACTTCGTCCGCTGCTCTCTGAGACTGCATCGGACGCTCTGGCCAGCGTCCGGTGGAACAATTTGGCCCAAAACTTTGCCGAATCGAACAACTTTCCAAAACGAAGTTTGTTCCAAATAGTTCACCAGACCTCTCTGCACTCTCTAGACCTAGGTTTGACAAGTGTGCACCACACTACCATCTCCTAGCCAAGTCTAGCTCAAGCTACCCATTCAAACCCCCCCTTAATAGTACGGTCAAAGTTTAAAACAAGACCTAAACTACTCCAAGTATCTCTCAACTCCAAACGACACTTGGAACTAGCCTATCTCCGTCTTGTCTTCCGTCCTTTGAAAACAGAATCGATTTCCATCACTAGGGGCTTAAACCTGCATGTTATTATGACCTAACCTCTAGGTTATCCTGCAAAACACACGTTAGTCATAATAACCGTCTTGTTGTCATTAATCACCGAAACTACTAGGGCCTAGATGCTTCAATCTCCCCCTTTTTGGTGATTGATGACAACAACATCAAATAGATTTAGAAAGAGTGAGGTTTTCAAATCTTGATTCATATAAGCATGAGACAATAAGAGCAAAGGGGTTAGGTATGCTTATACGAACCAAGACACAAGGTACACAAGAATATGAGAATTAAGCACAAGTACCAACAAGTAGCTCACAAGAATCAGAGTAAAAACGTGGAAGCAACACAAGTGAGCTACACAAAGCAAGTGACATGATATAGATATGAAACGGAGCTCACATGTCATCAAGAGTATATCACACACAAGCATATATCACAATGCATGAAAACGGTAAACATGATGCATGAGTGTATATCACATAAAAATAAGAGCTAAAACCCAAAATCTCACGCGCTCCCCCTAAATCTATGGCTCTCTCTCCCCTTTTGGCGTCAAGCACCAAAACCTAAGGGTCGGAGGGTGCAGTCGGGTCACCGTGAGCAATCTGGAAGGCGGTAGCATCTAGTCTCTGACTCTGGGCTGGAGGCCCCCTGACCCTCTGTCTACTGAGCTGGAGGTGGAGCGGTCTAGGTCGGAGGCGCCTCAAGTGTCTGCTGCTCTGCCTGAGTGTCAACCTGAGTCGGTGCCTGCTCAATCACTGGCTGCTGAAGCGGGACCTACTGATGCTAAGAGTCCTGAGCGGGAGGAATGTGACTCTGAGGCTCTGTAGACTGCTCTAGGCACAGTCTCCGTCATCGTCATGTCATGAGTAGCAGGCTTTGAAGAAGCGACAGACGACGGAAGTGTCTCTGTTGTCGTGCCTGTGATAGGAGCTGCAGTCGTAACTGGTAGCTGGGGCTGAGGCTGAGGGGTGTCCATCCCTGTAAGCTCGCTGTAAGAGAACTCAAGGCCCCTGCTAGGTGTCGGTGTAAGCCAAGACTGCGTCGCTGATGAAGGAAGTGAAGCCTGTGACGATCGGCGACTTCCTGAGCAAACTGCCACTGCGGGGCCTGAGGAGGAGGGGTGACCTCTGAAGGAGCAACTGGCTGTGACTGACTCTAGAACCCACTGGGCTGTAACGCTGGAGTAGCCACAGGTCCAGAAATGGTAGATGGGCCAGGCTGCTGTGGTGAAAGAGGAATCCCGGTCACTCTAGCCAACGCCTCTAGCAAGAATTGCTGCTGCTGCATCTGCTACTGCTGAGGAAGCTGTTGCTACTACTAAATGGCTGCCTGCTCCTGAAGCTGACGCTAGAAGGCATCCTGGTGAGCCTGGACCTATGCAAGTGCAGCGGCCTGCTCTCTGGCGTACCGGGCCTGCTCCTGAGCTAAACGCTGCTGCTGTGACTGTTGAAGACTCTGAAGAATAGAAAGATGTGCTGGGTCACTCTGGTGGCTCTATGGAGCGAAGCTGGAGTTGCCGGCCTTGCGGTCGTGAGCACGAGGAGACAAGGGTAGCATGGGGTCAAAGTCCTCGTCTGTGCTATCAGACGGGAAGTCGTCGTCAACTGGGCTCCCCGTGCTAAGCGCTCAGCGTGAAGCTCCTCTGGCTCAGTGAAGGCCCTGATGGCCTCATCCTACTCCTCCTCTATCTCTGGTACAGCCCCTGTCTAACGAGTCTGACGAGGTGGGAGCTGCCGCTGACGCCGAGCTGCCAAAGGTCTCTCACGACGGACAAGCTGTGTCACGTTGTAAGGAGCATAGGCGTGTGTGGTGTTGGTCAGCTCGAAGCGGATCTCTGGTGGAATAGGAACAACTATACTCACGATCAAGTGACAGATCCAATGCCCATATGGCATCCTACGGTCTCCTCTGAATCCATCTGTGATCAAATCCTCCATCTCTGATAGCATAATATCCCAAATATCAAAGCTCTCCTGTCTAACCACGTGGGCTAAGAGCCAAAGCTGTAGGCGGGTCATTCCCTCTCTATAGCCCGTACGCGGTAGTATCGTCCTCCTGAGGATAGCCTCTAGCACTCGGACTAGGAAGGTGAGGTCTCCGGGACGACGGCTAGAACCCTCTCCAAACGGCTCTCTGAAGCAGGGCCGTACAAACTCTGTGCTGGGGTCTAGACCGCCGTGAGGTCGTCGAGGTGGGTCTGTCAAGTTGTAGCACTCCACAGTGAACTTTGGTCTCTGACGCCTCAATCCCGAGAATCTCTCTGGCCCTCTCATCATACAGGCGATGGTCTCTGCCAGCAAACGCGAAGTGAATCCACCTGTGCTCTGGGTCGACGAAAAGTGAAGCATAGAACTCTCTGACCCAGGTCTCTGCATACTTGCCTATCCTGCTGATCAATCCTGCTAGCCCTAGGAAAATATGTCAAGTAGGGTCTGATCTCCTCTCCAACAACTGCGCAGATCGACTCAACTGAAATCACTCAGTGCCCTACAAACTGAGTCCCTGCTCTAAGGAACGCCCTGAAGAAGTCCTCGTGCAGCGGGTGGTAGATCCGAGGGCCGGCTCTGGGGTCCCACTGCGGAGGGAACCACTCGGAATGGGACGCACCTCAGAAGCTGTATCCGGGTTGCCGAGACAGTGTGAAGGTCTGAACGGTGGTGGTACTTGTCCCGGTCAGGAGGTGCCCGGCTCCCACGGCGCTGCGTCTCGCCCCTAGGTGGGACAGAAGACTAGGCACGTGGGCGTGAGGACCGGGGAAGCTGCGGGGTCTCCTCTGCCTGCTCTGGCTCTCCCTCTGCCTACTCTGGCTGCTCCTCTTCCTGCTCCTCTGCTGCTGTGCCCTCTGCCTGCTGTGAGCTGCCTCTGGTGATGACCAATCGAACAAGCTTCCCTCAAACTAGCATTGACTCTGTCGGAGGGTCAAGGCCCATGTGGGCCTCTCTCTCTAAGTCAAGCAGACGCTCTATCTCCTCAGCTAAAACTAGGGGTGGCACCAATCACTATGCCACTCCCTCAGCCTCCTCTCTCTGTCCTGTCGGCTGCTGCTACCACTGCTAGAGCCTCTGCTCGCTCTCTCTCCTCTCTGGTGCGCTTCTTCTTCTTCTTCTTCTTCGACTGCTCGACCACCGGCCTCTTGCCCTTGTCACCACCTGGTGGGCGAGAGGGCAGTGGGTCATCCTCTGGAGGAGCTCCCTCGGGTCACTTAGTTCGAGCCATCATGCCACGAACAAGCAAACCAGGCGAGAAATAGCTGAAACCTCTGTCAAACCATGAAACACTGCCTACTGACCCTCTGATCACTGCCACTAAGAACAACTACCAAGTGCCTCTATCACTGACTGAGTAGACGTGTGGAACTGACACTCAGAGGCTTGGCCTCGTTCCGTATTCGCGGGCTTGGCCCCGGATTCAATCTGACAGTGACCCGCTGCAAGAATCAGAAAGGAGGGTTTACATAAGCATTATATCAACTAGAGAAGCGAATCCCTATCAGAAGCAAGCACATAGGTAAGTAGTAGAGTGAATAGGCTCACTACCTCAGGAAAGGGGCTGACCCTGTGAAGAGGAAAGATCGACCACGAACGGGGCACCACAAGGTCAAGGAGAGTCACTGCAAAAGTTAGGGCACGAGTCACGACAAAGGGCGATAACAAGTTTATGCAGTGACTAAGGATCTAGGGTTGGGAAGCCACGAGGAATACCATGGCGACGATGAGGGAGACTCCCAAACCCTAGAGGCCAAGACCAGAAACACAAACCACCGAAACTGCGCAGAAAAACGATGAAAGGCCGGTTAGGACATTTCATCGAACACCTTGAGTGCGTAACAAAGGAGAAGGATAGGGCAAGCTACAAGGAACAGGAGCTCACCACCACGTTGGAGATGGAGAAGAAGAACCCCCTCTAGAGGCGCACGGTGGATGAGCTCGACGGCGAGGGGGAGGCTTCGGCGGTGAAGATGGTCACGGCGGAGCTCGGCTGCGCACTGGCCGCGCTGGAGGAGAGCACAGCTGCGCGCGGGAGGATGAGAAGACGCGGGCTCTGCGGCGGGCGAGGAGATCACCGACGAGGACGCACCGGCGAGGAGGGCAGCGGTGCACGGCGGCAGAGCTGCGGTGAAGCTAGGGATCGGGGGCGCAGAAAGGCGGCGGCGGCGGTGTACGGGCACGACGAATGGAAACGAGAGACGAAATAGTAGGACCCGTGGTCAAATAGAAGTCAAACACGCCGGTTATAGTTGCACCGGACGCTCCCACAGTGGCACCGGACGCTGTCCGGTGCGCCACCAGAAAGCACCCGAGAGCAAAAATTCACACCGGACGCATCCAGTGACCACCCACCGGACAAGCTCTGCGTCCGGTGTACTCTTCTGGACCTTCACCTTGAATCCTCACTGGACGCTCGAAACTCATCACCGGACACGCTGGAAACACTGTTCCAGCGTTCGATGCTCCTGTTTATCCTCTCTGCAGGGTTGCTGCTCACACCGGACACTGGGCAGCGTCCGATGCACATTTAAGTGTTGTTTCTCCTCCGGTCTTCGCGAAACTTTCTCCCAACCAAGTTTCAACATCAATAAGAGGCAAATAAACACTGTTTGGAACTGGTATGAGACATCCTCTCTCAAACCCTCAATTTTTCAAATATTTTGCCTTAGGCATATGTAATTTTTATGAAAATAGGCAATGAAATCCAATAACCAAATGAAAACAAACAACCATGCATATGCAATGCAAGTTCGCGTAAAGTAAACTAGTAGCTTGTCAAGTTTGTCCTCGGGTAAGCTTCTTCACACGCTTTTGGGCGGTTATCTTAACCGAGTTAGACAAACCCTACGTGCAATTCAAAGTTAGACATGTTTTATGTTACAATACAATACACAAGATCATCTTTTAGTGAAGTTGCTGTTGACGGTAGTTATTGTATGATTTTAGCCGTCAACCAATCATGAAAAAGGATATAAATCAGAGCCAACACCTAGAATACGGTTTAAACTGACAAAATTCCACGAGTTTTGGTGAATCTGTGTTTTTCAGGGACTATACAGGAAAAGAACCAAAGAGGACCCACACCGCAGAGAAAAATACCGAATTACGCCGCGGCAGGAGATCAAGAATATTCTAGAGAACACCAAAGAAATGACCGCCGAAGCGGGACCCGCAAGTTAGAGAGGGAGGGTCGGCCAACCCTCTGACTAGGTCGGCCGACCTGTCAGGGAGGCCGTTCCGCCTCTGCTTCGACATGGACCCACATCCCGAAATTTCATGCAATCTACACCACCTGTCGAAGTCGGTTTGATCCAAGGGCTATGGTTCATCCCATCGGCCTATATAAGGACCCCCAGACCCCCCAGGGTTTCATATGATCCAGCGAGAAATCAATCCAGGGTTTCAGAATTCCACCAACATATCTCAAATAGAGTAGAAACCCAAGATAAGATCTAGAGCCAAGCATCAAGTAGAAGATTAGCCTTGTAGTCTCTCCAAATTAGGGCTATTCTTGTTCCAGAAGTAGTGTGGTAGTAGAGCTGGAGATAGTTGGGGGAGTTGCCGGCCTGTCGGTGACTGCTCTACGACTTGTACCCGCAGATTCAAGTCCTTCTTTGGGGCTTGTTTCTGAAGATTTCTTCGGATTTCAACTTCTAATCCAAGTGAGTAATGTTGCTATTATTGTTCTTAAGGTTTACGATTCTTTTGAGTGTTTTAGTCTTGGTAGCTCTTTGATTGAAGTAGTTATTTATAGTTTAAGCATGGTACTTAGATTATATTTACTCGTAAATGCCCTATACTGTCCGGATCGGTGGTAGATCGTGAGGGTGACCTAGCCTTGTTGTGTCTTACACAGTCCACCTCCCGTCAGTAGGACCGTAGGTTTTCATTACTAAGGAATTTACCCTTTGATGGTGTATTCCTATAGTAACACCCCTTGAGAACAATCATATCATATCTTGTGAGGATTAGAACTAGAAACCTTAGCAATCTCCTATATCACCTATTTCCTCCGTCCTTGATAGCAGCTTAGGGGTTAAGTCTAGATTCTAGTCATCCCGTTTTTCCTGTGGTAAAATATAAATAACGATACCTGGAATACTCCCGGGTGAAGTGCTACATCGGTATCTGTCCGCTTGCAGATAATCCTAGAGTTTGTTTGTTTGAGTTATCTTATACCAATAGTTGCTTAGATCAAGGCAATTGAGTTCATTCCTTAGAGTTCAAAACGGTGCCTCATCCAATGGTTTTGTGAAGATATCCACCAAGTTATCATCCGTTCTCACTCCCTCAAAGGAAATGTCACCTTTAACAACGTGATCTCTAAGGAAGTGATGGCGGATGTCAATGTGCTTAGTGCGGAAGTGTTGAACCAGGTTATTAGCAAGTTTTACCGCATTCTCGTTTTCACACAACAAAGGCATCCTTTTTAAGTTAATTCCATAATCAAGTAGGGTTTGTTTCATATAAAGAATTTGTGCACAACAAGCACCCGCGGCAATGTATTCCACTTCGGTTATTGACAAGGCAACACTATTTTGTTTCTTGGAGGACCAAGAAACTAGTGATCTTCCAAGCAAATGGCAGCCTCCGGATGTGCTTTTCCGGTCAATCTTGCAACCGGCATAATCCGAATCGGAATAGCCGATAAGAGTAAAGTTAGCTCCTTTGGGATACCAAAGGCCAATGCTTGGGTGTGCTTTAGGTACCTAAGGATTTTTTTCACCACAACTAAGTGAGGTTCCTTAGGGTTAGCTTGAAAGCGCGCACACATACACACACTAAACATGATGTCGGGCCTAGATGCGGTCAAGTATAATAAACTACCGATCATAGAATGATAGAGAGTTTGGTCAACCGATTTACCTCCCTCATCAAGGTCGAGATGTCCGTTGGTTGGCATGGGGGTCTTGATGGGCTTGCATTCTTCCATCTTGAAGCGCTTGAGGAGGTCCTTCGTGTACTTCTCTTGAGACACGAACGTCCCCTCCCTCAATTGCCTGACTTAAAAGCCGAGGAAAAATGTGAGCTCACCGATCATGGATATTTTGAACTCCTTGGACATCATATCACCAAATTCCTTGCAAAAATCTTCATTAGTCAAACCAAAGATAATATCATCCACATAAACTTGACAAATGAAGATGTGCCCTTTATGTTTCTTGGTGAATAGTGTGGTATCGACCAAGCCGATTTTGAAGCCCTTGTTGAGGAGGAAGTCGCGGAGGCGCTCATACCAAGTCCGTGGGGCTTGCTTCAAGCCATATAGCACCTTGGACAACCTATAAACATGGTTTGGATATCTAGGGTCTTCAAAACCCGGTGGTTGCGAAACATAGACAAGTTCATTTATGAAGCCATTTAAAAATGCACTTTTCACATCCATTTGAAAGAGTTTTAGGTTGTGATTAGATGCATATGCAAGTAAGATACGAATGGCCTCCAATCTTGCAACCAGGGCAAAAGTCTCCCCAAAATCCAAGCCTTCAACTTGGGAGAACCCTTTTGCCACGCATTGTTTCTCACAATGTTGCCTTTCTCATCTTGTTTGTTGCGGAACACCCACTTGGTGCCTATGACTCTTGCTCCTTTTGTCTTCTCTTCAAGTGTCCAAACTTGATTGCGGGTGAAGTTGTTCAGTTCTTCATGCATGGCATTCACCTAATCCGGATCTTGAAGAGCTTCTTCTATGCTAGTAGGCTCAATGCAAGAGACAAAAGAGTGATGTTCAATGAATTGGCATGTCTTTGTGAGTGAGTCATTACCCCCTTGAAGGACTCCCTATTATGAGATCTTGAGGATGAGCTTGTAGGAGTGGAGTAGTTCTTCTATCAACCACTTGAGGAGGAGGTTGTGGAGCATCAACATCTTGTGCTTGTGCCTCAACTTCTTCTTGTGTGATGTGGGCGTCTTCATGTGGATCCACCCCATCTTTATCTTCATCATCTTGAGGCACATTTGATGAAGATGGTCGATTGATCACTTGCACATCATCACCAACATCTTCATCATCTTTTGGCTTGATGTCTCCGATTGGCTTGTTCTTCATAGCCTTCATCAATGGTTCATCACCTACATCATCAAGATTCTCATGCTCTCCTTGAGAGCCATTAGATTCATCGAACTCCACATCATATGTTTCTTCAACAAGCCCGGTGGCATTGTTGAATACTCTATATGCTTTGGACTTCAATGAGTAACCAATAAGAAAACCAATATCACAACATCTTTGAAACTTCCCTAGGTGTTGCCGCTTCTTGTAGATGTAGCATTTGCAACCCAACACCTGGAAGTAGGAGACACCCGGTTTCTTGCCATTGATAAGCTCATAGGGGGTCTTCTTTAGTAACCGGTAAGGGAATAGGCGGTTGGATGCATAACATTTGGAGTTGATTGCCTCCCGCCCAAAACCTCTCCGGTGTGTTGTACTCATCAAGCATAGTCCTTGCAAGGGTGGTCAATGTCCGGTTCTTCTTTTCAACAACTCCATTTTGTTGAGGTGTATAGGTGGATGACACTTCATGCTTGATCCCAACTTCATCACAATATACTTCAATGTTTGTGTTGTCAAATTCTTTTCCATTATCACTTCTTATCTTCTTGATCTTCACTTCAAATTCATTTTGTGCTCTCTTGGCAAACTTCTTGAAAGATGCGGCAACTTCGGTCTTCTCATGAAGAAAGAAAAGCCAAGTGTATCTTGAGAAATCATCAACAATCACTAGACAATAGAGCTTGCCACCATTTCTTGCATAAGTTGTTGGTCCAAATAAATCCATGTGAAGTAGCTCTAATGGTCTTGATGTAGATACAAATACCTTGGATGGATGTGTATTTTCCACTTGCTTGCCGGCTTGACAAGCACTACACAATTTATCCTTCTCAAATACAACATCTTTCAATCCTCTCACCATCTCCTTCTTCAATAACTTCTTGAGTGTACTCATCCCAACATGTGCAAGCCTTCTATGCCAAAGCCACCCAAGAGATTGCTTGGTGAATAGACAAGTCTTCAAATTAGCATCTTCGGAGTTGAAGTCCACTAGATAGAGGTGATTGTACCGAAAACCCTTGAATATAACTTCATTGTCATACTTCTTGGAAACAACCACTTCTTCACTTGTAAATAGGCATTGGAAGCCAAGATCACACAATTGACCAGCGGATAGCAATGTAGTAGTGATTTCATCAACAAATAAGTACGGTAATACAACCATGACTTACATTGGATCACTGCCGCCCCCTCCTGATTCTCTTCCCCTTCCTCTTCCTCTTCCCCTTCCCCTTCCCCTCCTAGTAGTATTTGCATTAAAAAGAGAGGAAAAATGATTTTAGAATTTGCTATGATCAAACTAACGCATAAGTAGAAGTGAGCACCAATAGAACCATGACTTACGTTGGGTCACTGCTGCCTTTTTCTGATTCTCTTCCCCTTCAGCTTCCTCTTCCCCTTCCTCTTTCCCTCCTAGTAGTATTTGCACTAAAAAAAGAGGAAACATGATTTGAAAATTTGCTATTATCAGACTACAGCTGTAGTAGAACCATGACTTACATTGGGTCACTGCTACTCTCTCCTGTTTCTCTTCCTCTTCCTCTTCCCCTTCCCCTTCGAGTAGCACTTCCACCAAAAAGAGAAGAAACATGATGCAAAATTTGCAATTTCTATAGATCCAGAAATAAATAGAAGTACACCATGACTGACTTTGGGTCGTTGTTGTCCTCTTGTGATTCTTGTTGTGAAGAATTGAGCTTTCTCTTTTGACTAGCAGTGAGACTACCTTGGCAAGTCTTGGCCACATGCCCTGGTTCATTACACTCAGAACATAACCTTCTTTTCTTGCTACTGCTAGCCTCATCATATTCCTTGAACCTAGACTTCCTAGGCCTCCTAGGTTTCCTTCTCAATTTAGGCTTATGGATTTTGTAGCCCAAGGTGTTTGGATGTCATTGGAATGAAAGTACATGCATATGCCTTTCTCAACCTTTCAACAGAGAAGTATTCATGGACAAAATCATCCATTTGTACCTCACTGCTAAGCTTTGCAATGTATGCTAGAGCATGGCTGCAAGGCTTTCCGGTCACTTGCCAAGCCCTACAAGTACATGTCTTCACTTCCAAGTTCACTGCATGCCTAAATCTGTTGACTGCCACTTCTGCTTTTCCAGGCCCACAAATTAAGACATCACGGTCCTTGATGGCCTTGTATTTAGCATTCAAATCTTTGATGATATCTGGGATTATTTTTCCAGACATCTTCCTAGCATTGTTTGATTGTAAGACAAATTTCTCAATGATCATTTGTATTATCTTATCAAGCATTTCCACAATTTGATGTTCCTTTGTTTTTGACACCCAACTATTAAAACTCTCAGAAAGGTTATTGTTGATGTAATCTACCTTGCAGTCTTCTGAGAATTTGCTTCTACTCTATATGTATGGATGGTTCTCATCCAACCATTCAAGTGCCTTAGGATCCTTCTCTTCTATATTCCTCATGAAAAAGTTGTACTCTGCTCCTCACACTAGGATGACACCTACATTTGGTCGGTGAAAACTGTAGTGGCCCTTCAAAATCATTTATCTAGGTATTGATGCAAGCTACCCCCTTGCCTACATTGAGTACAAACCACTCTAAAACATGTTCATCAGTTTTCATCTCAAATGAATCATTTTCTAGATCACGCCATAAGGTTATGTATTGCTTAGACCCCCACATGCAATGCCCAGTTATGAAATCAATCAACTGCAGCAGCCCAAAGCTATGTATGTCGTCAACAACTTTAGTTGGCAGAGTTTTACCCTGCTGCCATGACTTTGGAGCATTGTCTAGCAAGCTGAAAAAAGATCGAATTCTAACAACAAGTCGTATACCCCTGTGATTTGGCCTATAAACCACAGCAAGGAGTATACAGTTAGCTTATCCAACTCAAATCCTCGAAAATGCACTCAATCTTTCAATAAAAGAACACAATAGGAGAGTTAGGGTTTCTTGAAACTACCTTTTCTCTTCTATGTTGCTCGATTGGACAGATCCGGTGTCCATGAGGTCTCCTAAGCGCCTTCTGCTGGGCGTGGAGCTATCCACAGGCGCCGATGAACAGTGGCCGGGTGGCATTGCCGGCTCGCCACCGGATGCCGTGGCCTCCTCTGCCTGCAGCCGCGGCCTCCCTGTGTCTGCAGCCGCCGCCTCTCCGCGCCTGGAGTCCCACCAGCGAGCAGTGCGAGGGCCTGCCATCGCCGGCCACCTGCCACGCGGAAGCCGCCCCAATCTCCCCGTGCTTGGAGCTGCGCCCCGCCCAGCGCCTGCAGCAGACAGCCGCACCGCAGGAAGCCACCCCGCCCAGGGCCTGCAGGTTGCGGCCTTCGAAGGTGTGCTGGAGGTCGCGCCTCCCTCCCTGTTCGTGCGGTCTGTTTGGATGGAGAGATAAGGAAAAGGGGCACTATGGTCCTTTGGGCTTTATTTTTTAGATTTTGATTTTTTTTAATTCGTTTAATCTATCCCCATCTGACGGCAGTTAAAAGGAGGGGCAAACGGACCATTCGATTCAAAATAACAGGGGTAAACACACAAAGTTAAAAAAGGAGGGGCCAAATCACAATTAGCTTACTGGACAAGGGTAAGAACACAATTATCCCTTTTTTTTATCCGCTCGTGATATAAAAAAATATATTTTGTATGTATTATTTTTATGAAATTTTTAATGATTTAATCTATTCAACAATTAGATGGGAGGTAATATAGCAAATGCTAGAAAATTGTATTGTTGCGTTGTTGACGTGCTTACGTGACAGGCCCAAGCACGGCCCAAAATGCGTGCCGGGCCATATAGCCCATCATGCGAAGATTCTAGGCACGGAACTGCCCTGGCGTTCATGCCATACTGGCACAGCCCAAAATATTTCGTGTCGTGTCGTGCTTTGAATCATGCCAAAAGAGCGATGACCCGCCCTCAAATGACACTACCCAAGTCCCAACTCTACTGCTTGCGATGCCTTGTCTCCTTCGGCCGCTTCCTCCTCCTTCCTCAACAACACTCCGTGCATCCTCCGTCTAGCTAGCTTCTTCACCGGCACAGCACGTTAATGCGACATGTACTCTCGCTCCGTGCCTTGTCACCTTCCCCTCTCCGCATCAACACTCAATGCATGCCTTGCCGTCTCTCCAATGCTTCTTCCATTTACTCCCTCTCCTTTTCCTTCCTCCCTTATATATCGGCACGGGCCATGTTGATCCTTGGGCTACCTAGAGCACGGCCAAGACGACTGCGAGGCGTCTTCCACCTTCGTCGAGTGCGCGCGTACGTCAGACGACAGCGGCCGAGGTCGCCGTCAGCCTCTCTCTTCCAAGTCTCTCCGTCCACAACATGTCATGGTATATATTCCAGCACATCATTTTTCTATGCCCTCCGTTCTACATTATACTAGTTCCCTTTAACTTTCTCTGAAAAAAAGTCTATATGTAAAGTAATCATCTACTTCACCTCCTCGCCTAGATGACCATGCATGTATTTTCCCCTCTTAATTAAAGTATTCAAAACTGTGGCAAATTATTATAACCCCTAGGGTGGCCTGAAGGTAGTTTTGCTGATGCCTTTATAAGCAAATTATGTGGATGATGACATAGCTACAGGTCAGCAAATAATGTACAAGGTCTACATAACCCCCTAATATGTGGTGAGCGTTGGCTACATAACCCACTCAACCTGACTGCTTTGCCGCCATAGCCCGCTAGGCTTTCTTGATTACTGGCACATGGGACTATCGATAAGATGGGTGGGCCTAGCGGCTTGCTAAGGTGGAGAAGAACTTGCTAGAGAGGTAGCCATTGGAGGAGAGAAAGTGAGACGGGGGATGTGGGAGGGGATGTCGTGAGCACACACTTCTTAAAAAAATATATATTTTAGGAGACGTTTGGAAATTTTTTTTTGGAGGTGGACAGCACTGTAAACCGCCACGGTTAATGACTGGATTAACCAAGACGGTTATTTTTTATTAACCGAGGCGTTATCCTTAGAATGCCCGCCTCAGTAAATACATATTAACCGAGACGCGCATTCTAATGTAACCGCCTCGATAAATCATTTACCGAGGTGGTTATTAATAACTACAACTGTCTCGGTAAATTAGGCTCAGCCCGACAGCCCAAAAGGCCCAGTACAGAGGTCAAATATATATATGAGAACTAGACTTACCTCGCTCCCATCCTCAGCCGCACTCCTCTCTCTCTCTTAGAGCCGCACTCCTTGCGACGGCTTCCCTCACGACCCCTACTGCCCGAGGCTTCCCCACGACGCCTCCCCTCCCGGTGCGCCCCTCCCTCCGGTGCTCCCCTCCCTCCCGGCGACCCTCTCCCTCCCGGCGTGGTCCTCCATCCTGGTGCCCCTCCCTCCTGGCATGGCCCTCATGGCCCGAGCAGGCGGCGGCGCGTCGGCGGCCGTCCTTGCCCAAGCAACGGCGGCGCGGCGGCTCTCCCTCCCCGAGCAGTGGCGGCGTGGCTCCTCCGCGGTGGGTGAGGCGACGCCTCCTCCTCCGGCGTCGCACGTCCTCCTCCTAAGGCGTCGCGCCTCCTCCTCCCGATCCCCGGCGCGGCGCCTCCTCTCCTGGCGGCGTGGATCCGGGGCGGCAGGCTCGTGCAGCGGCCCGATCCGGCGAGGCCAAACCCAGATCTGGCGATGAGGAGCTCGGATCCGGCAAGCAGAGCGTCGGCACGGCTCTGGCGGTGGGTGAGGCGGCACGTGAGGCGGCTCCGGCGTGGCTACGGCGGCGGCGGTGGAGGGATGGGCTCGGCGGGCCTATAGATGGGCTCATCGGGCCTATCCAGGGATTTTCCTTTTTTATTTTTTAATTGATTAACCGAGGCGGTTGCCTACCCGCCTCGGTTAAGGCCATGATTAACCGTGACCTTTGATCTGAAGCGGTTGCAAAAACCGCCTCGTTTAATCAGTTTTGACCGCCTCTGTTAAATTTAATGTAGTAGTGACATACATTGTGTGTAATCTCGATATTGTCAAGAAGTGTCAGGAGGTGGAGTAGGCAATAGGAGGTCACAGGCTATAGGGAGATAGGGTAGGCTAGAAAGAGAGAATAGAGAGAGATAGGGGAAGGGAAGTAGTGAGAATGAGTGTTAAAAAGAAAGAACAAAAAATAATATACCAAGTTATAGATGGATCTAAGTGAAGTATGGGCAATGAGACTAATGTCATGGTACACGGTGGTGAAACAACCCTACAATACCATCCATGCGCCATTTGAAAGGTATTAGGTACTCAAGGGCTATAGACAAATAGTACTAGGTTTTATAGTTCATAGGGGGTTATATACATAAGCCAACCCTATATATGTCAGGGATTGTATAAACTTTTTCCTATTGTTTGCTGACTCACAGCAAAACCACCTTCAAAATCACCCCAAAGGATTATTTAGATGGCTTTTGATACTTTAAAGGGTAAAATATATGGTTTTCTAGGTGGAGGGTGGAGTAGACAAAGACCAATACTTATGGTGGTTATAAAATTTCTTTAACTCTAAGTGAGTTTATAGAAAAAATGCAATAACATCTACAACATACGCCTGTCACCTAAACTGTACGACAGCACCTATTCATGTCTGTTGCCTTTTAAAAAAGATGCAACATCTAGAACATCAAATGAGTTTCATTGAATTCTCCACAAAACTTGTCTTGATCATCCATTTAGCTGAACTCATCGATCAAAATTAGACAAATTTGACCTAGGATAAACTTAAAATGGTCTATAATTTAGAATGGAAAGAGAATTTCAAATTGATCCAAATCCTGCGCAAGCAGCGAGGTTCCATCTCTCTCCTCTAACACTTCCTCCAAAAATAAATGTTGTAGGTATTACTACTACAACAGGACACAGGAGTTGCAGCGTCAAAACAATAGATTGTACAATGAGAAGTATGAACTGGAGCGTAGGGTGCGGGAGCTGCAGCGTCGAAACAATAGTTTGTACAATGAGAAGTATGAACTGGAGCGTAGGGTGCGGGAGCTGCAGCGTCGAAACAATAGTTTGTACAATGAGAAGTATCAACTGGAGCGTAGGGTGGAAGAGCTGCAGGGTCAAAACAGTAGATTGTACAATGACAAGTATCAACTGGAGCGTAGGGCGCAGGGGTTGGTGCACCAAAACAATGAGCTACAGGAGCAATTGGACAAGACGAGGAGGGAGGCTTATGTGTCCTCAAGAAAGGTCTCCACACTAGAGCACAGGGTGCAGGAATTGGAGCATCAAAACACTGAATTGTCTCATGAGCTGGTGAAGAAACAAGAGAACATGAGGAAGGCGGGCTTGCTATTCATGAATGCTGCCGATAAGTACCAAGAAGAAGCAAGGATGCAACTTAGGGAAAAGGTAGAGGAATTGGTGAATACGAGGAAAGCAGGCTTACTGATAATGAACACCGCTGATGCGTACCAAGAGGCGGCAAGAAAGCAAATCAAGGAAAAGGAGGGGGCAATTGGAGGACACAAGGAAGGCAGTTCTTGTGCTCATGAACGCTGCTGATACATACCAACAAATAGCAAAAAAGCAAATGAAAGATATGGAGGAGGAATTGAAAGTCATTGGGGCCCAAAAAGTAGAGATGGATGCAAGGGTAGCATATTTAGAGTCGGGACTCAAGGTTGCTCTAGCTAAGAATCAGGAATTGGAGGGTGACTATGATAAGGTGAAGGTTGAAAATGAAAAGCTTCAGCTGGAGGCTCAGAGGCTGATGATGGAATTGGGCATATTGATGGAAGCGAAAGATGTAGCTACAAACACATGCAATACTGTGACACCAGAAATCATGAAGGTATTGGAGGATGAAACAAAGGTGGAGGAAACTCAAGCTAGCAAGGATTTGGTGAAGGGTGAAGATGATAAATTTCGTCCGAAGATTTTATTAAGGGAGCAGGAGGGGTTCCCCCCATACTGATTATAATATATTAAGAACTTAGAAAGAGTGCAATTCAACATTTAAGAAATAAAAATTGTTACAAAAAAGATAAGCAAGATTACACAAAAGGCTCTAGTCATAAGTCAATTATCATGAACTAAGATTTTTTTACTCTATGGATAACCAAGGCAAAGGCGTCCTTAAATGAAGAATTGCAGCTTGCAACACTTGGTTGTTTGTTTCTAAATGTAAGATTATTACGTTCCCTAAATTCTCTAGCACATCAAATATAACAACCCGGGGTTTTGTGCAACACAAATTACAAACTTTTTAAGTTTTTCGCTTGAGTGTGTGTGTTTGCATGTAGATTTAGTCAAGCGCCCTCTCTCACCTTACTTCAAAGTTCAAACCAAACTTTTGTCTCCAAAATACTTCAAAAGTGTATTTGACAAAACCCAAAACTATTGGCATGCTTTTGGTTTTGGACCAATAATTGCTTTGAAACAAATACCTATTTTGAACTAATAATATTTTAGAACTGTTTTGGGCCAAGTTGTTTCGGCCCCGTGACCGAAGGGACTTGAAATCAACCATTTTGAAAATTTACAAAGGCTTACGGTTTTGGGAAAAGAACTTGGAAGAAATGTTTTGACCGTATTTTGGAAATGTTATTATTTTTAAAAAATAAATATTACAAAATATGTAAGGTAACGCTCAAATTCAAGCTATATACCTCTTTTTATTGTAAAACATTTCATATACTTTTCTTTACAAATTAGAGCTTATATGTAATTGTTTGAAAATCCTATTTTAAGCAATAATTTATTTTGCTACCAATTTTCTCCAAGCTATATCCAACCCATGTTTTCTCTAAGCCTTTTCCCTGTGTGCCATTATAAAAGATGACCCCTATCCCTGTGCCACTAAAAAGTTTGTTCTGACCCCTGTGCCATGACACTTATCTCTTTTGCACCGTTTACCATTCCGTCCATCTTCGGTCTGTTTTCACCGTTTCCCAGCCCTGACATGTGGGTCCCGCATGTAAAAACGTCCAAAATGCCCCTCTAGCCTTCTAGGTCGCCGCGCACTCGCCGAGGTCACTGGACGTCGCCGCCCCACTCTGTGCGGTGGAGCTCGGCCTACTGTTGCCGAAGGTGGTGGGTGGCGGCGAAGGGCGTGGTGGTGGGCGGAGCGGAGCCCAAGATCCCGGTGAGGAGGTGGCAGGATCTCCGTCGTCGTCGTTGTCTGTGTTTCTCGTGTGCGCTCGCTCGCACGCGTTGCCGTGCTTGCCCGCCGGCCCCGCACGCTCGGCCGCCGGATGTCGCGCTCGCTTGCCTTCCGTCGCGCTCGGCTGCGGCTGCTCGCCCACCGTACGCCGCGCTGGCCTGATATGCTCTCTCGTCGGCGTCGGGGATGGCGAAGTCCACCGGCAGCGCGCTTGAGGGCGGCGGGCAGCACGTCTGCAAGTTGGCGCTCGGTAGAAGGTCCGCCGGGCCGTAGGAGGAGATGTCGGGCGTGGCGACGGGTCAGCGCCGGCGCGGCGCGCGGGCAACAAGGCGTCGGCTCCCGCCGGAGAATACAACCTCAACTTCTTTATGTCCTCAGGTCTTGTGGTGTGTCCCTTCAGTCCAATTCACAGCCGCACATCTCCGGCCACCGCCACCACCAACAGCTCCAGGGGCGGGGCTCCTGGTGACGCTCAGCTACGGCACGGCAAATGGCGGGCCTCCATCTCCAAGCGGTGCGGTGGCCTTGGGTAACGGCGTCGACGGTGTGGGGTGCTAGAGCGGCGGCACTTGGCCTTGACCAGAGGCGGCAGCTTTCTGCCCCAGCGCGGAGGTGGGGGGGGCCTTTGGTGGCCACGGCTACGAGCCTGTGACGGCCTCGGCTCCAGTGGCGCAGAGAAGGGCGAGGTCGGGTCCATGCCGTCCGTGTTGCTGGCCATGCTCGACTATGGTGCGATTGCTGCTCCGGTGCGGGGGACAGTGGCGCCAACGGAGTGAGCTCGTGTTCCTGTACCACGAGTGCCGCCCCGCGGTGGTGCACCATGACGTGAAGGTCAGCAACCATTAGTACAGGATTGGGTTGTACCCTCGGTTGGGAAGGGCCTTTGCTCCTGGTTTCCCAACCGGGACTACGAATCCGGGAGTAAAGGGTATTTACTCTCGGTTCGTAACATGACCCGGAACTAAAACTGCCTCCAGTCTAGCCACGTGGGCTGGCACCTTTAGTTCCGGTTCGTATTACGAACCCGGAGTAAAGGTGTTTTTCCTTTTTTTTTGACTCATTTCAGCTTATTAATTCACATTTCGTTTTGGGTTTAATATAGGGATTTGAATACACATTCTACGCTAATGTTATATGTATACACGTATCAAACATATGTAAATAATTAACACAGGTATAGTAGGAACATATTCCCTATTCGGCTTGCTGGTCCAGCCAGCACTAGCCAGCCATTCAGCAGTGTTTTTCTCTTAGAACAATCAGCTAGCCAGCCGTACCGTACAGCCAGCCGAACAGAGTGATTGTGCATAATATATACATGTATTCGTCCATATCCTTAACATAGAATTACAAGCCGAAAAAATTAATTCCCGCCGTAGTAGTGCTCACCATTGGGATTCAAGATTTGGTCATTAATAAAGTCTGCTATTGTCTTTTGGATGACTTTGACGTGGTGCTGTTGTAGAACCCTTTGTCTCAACCAATCCGTCTTCAATTTGAGTTAAATTAGGAGAAAAAATATTAGTATGCATATGATTAATCATGTATACCAACAAATATATTTTTAAACTTACTTTGATCCTCTCTTCAAGAGTTCTATTAGAGTGCACCCTGAGGAACTCGTAACATAATATCCACATAGGTTGTTCTCCGGCTCCTGCTGCAGACACCACTTAACGAGAAAAGAATCCTCTCGTCATCCAATGACTTGAACCATGGTAAATGAAGATGTTGACACTACATATAGCAAGGTAGTACTTACTATGGGTGTGACTATTTGTAGCGACGCTTTACACTCGGGACGATGTTTTAAAATGAATTCTACCCAGACACTGTCCAATATTCAAAAGAATGATTTCGGAGTTAAGAAAGAGCACGTTTTTTTGAAACATCCCTGATTTTCCACGAAGGGAAAATCCACAGAATAAGATATAATGTGATAAAACCAAAGATTGATCTCATCGCATTATCATATATCAGTTGATATTAAAGTCATACATCGAGAATACTTACAAAATATTACATCAACTGAGTGGACACCTATTACAGGGTTAATCTAGCGGAAGCGTGTGTAGTCATCTTCAGAGTTGGTGGAATACGTCGTCGAGTGAAGGCTCCTCCTTCATGGGCATCATCAGAGTTATTGCTGGCGCAGCGTTGTCTTCAACTCCTGAACCAAACTTGAGCGTAGGCACGAGACCTTCTAATTCTTCTAATCTCGATATTTCTGTTAGTCAGGTAATCTGCACACCGCCAGATATGTGCAGGCCATGGTCAGCACCGATGAGCTTTAGTGGAAAAGAGAAAATAAAGGATCTGGCGATCCTAATATTTGGCTGTGGTTTGCATCCTATGCAAAGTAGCATCAAGTAATAATATCATATTAGTTGTCAAGTTTTAACCCATCTCATCAATTCCCATTCCAATCCATCATTCCACCCATACGCCACCTCACACCCACACCTTGCACTCAGTCGACAGGCCCAACTCCCTCTCGGGTCCTGTCTCAACGGCACACTGCCACGCCGGGCACACTGTCGGACAATCTTCAACCAGGGGAGAAAAGAATATCGCTCTCTACACTAGACAGAGCTTCACAGGAAAGGTCCATAGCTGACGAATCGGCATATGTATCGATCGATCAACCATACACTCTGCAGAGGTTTTACCACTCACAAGATTAGCCATCATTGATGCTGTACAATCATCTAGGCAGAATTCCGGGTGCTTGCTTGCCTAGGTCGATGCCACCCTACCACTCAGCCCTGGGTAACTTCGGGCACGAACCGAAACGCTGAGACTGGGAGACGCAGTACCGGGCCCAATCAGTGGTACTGCGCATCTAGAATGGTGCGGGAACTTCCTGCATCCGCCACCGCCCACCCTATCACCTTACAACCTAGCAGTAGTGGCACCGCCCTACCAAGTAGTCCAGCCGTCTCCCGGCCATCAGAAGCGAGTGAGCAGTAAAGGATTCCCATGAACCTGGTGTTAGTCCTTCCTAGGTTTGACCAAGCAGGCATCTTCTCTTAGGGGATACTCTCCCCGTGCCACCACGGCACCTCCATTCACGGGACTTCAATGCTCATCCCGGAACCACCTCATAAGTCATTACCCGCCACAGGTATCTCTCGTGGGAATGCCCAGATGCAACTCCCAGCAAGACTTGCTTACACAGCTCGTCGTGTATCCCACTTGGTCGACTTGACCCTCACCACACACCCGAGACACACGTAGCACGCTCATAGTCCACCAGTCTGGCACCCCAAACCAAACCATTCCCAGAGGTTCACCACCAGCATCACATCGCAGATACAATGCGAGTGGAGTTAATAAATATGGTGATGTAATATGCAAGCAAGCAGGTAGATAGAAATATATAAGAGAGCGTGAGCGCGAAGCTGTGTTGCATAGTAGAGTGGTTTGCAAACATTGTAATAATGGCTTAGGTAGTTGCATGCATTATATACTAGCAAAGGAGTAAAGATAAAGCGCTAGCAATTCTAGATATGCAATGTCTGATAGGATTCTCTAAAAGAAGGTGCTGCCATGACACCTGCGTTGTCGAGGAAGTAGTGGTATGAGTGTTCTCCAGTTAGTGTAGTCGAACAGCTAGGTCACCTCCTCCTAGGATCTCCATCCCATGGTTCCTGTCGTCGTCCATGCTCTCCTCCACCGATGGCCTCGATCCGATCGTTGCTATTCCGGAACGGCTACTCCGCGAAGCAATACAATGCAAGAAATCACCCATCACACCGAAAGACGACGCGACACGAGAAGATCCATTGACACCAGAGAAATAATAAGAGGTTCACGACTTGGCCCTCTCGGCGTATGTCCGATTTCCTCGGGCCAAAGAATAATATAAGAGTGGGGTTTGCTATGTACAATCTTATGTCACGGCCAAGCCAAGATGGCTTAATAATAAATGATTTAGGCTAGAGTTGATCCATAGCAAACACCACGGCACACAATCTTCCGATCCGAACGCCACGGGGAAGACGGGGATCGGAGGACAGCCAAGCAAAACAAGGACGTGTGATAACCGATAAGAAATGTTGCACGCAAAAGTGCGGGGGTTATTCCACTTGTAGGGTACTAAGGCTGTGATTCAAACGGGTACAATTATACAAGGGTTTAATCTCCAAGAATTAAGAGAGAGAAAAGTTAGCTAGGCACATCTATATCATATTCCCAGTCACACCTTCAGTGAAGATGGTTTTAAGCGGTCGACCGAGTCGACCTACATAGGTCTGAGATCTTAATATAGACCATAGCTTCGCTAACAAAAGGAGTCAGTCTGGTCTTTGACCCAATCACTGTGAGTAAGACGGGATCGAACAGAGCGGGCTAAACGAACAGAGAGCGAGAAGCATAAAACAGTAGTGGTCTACTCTTTCCAACGCACACGCCACGGAATAGACGGGGCGTTAGAAGAGAGCGACAGGTGAAAGAAACAAGTGCGCAAACCACTCGTAGGGTACCACGACCTGGGTGCACTGGCACTAAGTCATTACTCGGATCCATAGCGATGCTGTTGTCACCGCAAGAATCAGATGAATGCGACGGTCGCGCAGGGTACGAGCATACGAGGGTCTGTGCACGAAAAGTCAGCGAGAGACGGCATGAGGTCAGGTTACACTCGGTGTTACGGTCATGGCGGAACAGATCCCGCGATCGCAACGTCCGAACGAGGTACGATCACACAGCCGGCTCGAAGGCACGTCACACAGACAAACAACATGACAACCAGCAATAAGAACCAATGACACGACTCAAAAGACTCATTATAAGACTGCGGAGTAGCACAATTCCATAGCATTATGATAGATGGATCCTGTATTACAGATTTAGATACAGACAGATCGTGAGGACAGGGTACAACAGATATATGAACAGACATATCGTAAGGATAGGATACAGTATGATGGATAGATGTACAAGGAGTAAGATCAGGGGTCCAATAGTCCAGCGTCGTATATCACTTCGGCTTTCCTACCGTCCAACATTATCTATGGGGCCTCATATCTGGCAACGGGGCTACATCACGGAGACCAGACGGGGTCGGTATCAAGGAAAAGTGGCGAGGCTTGCTGCTACATGTTTCGGCTCCTCTTGGCCAGCTGCTGGTAGCTATTGGCCCGCTGTGACTAGCTGTTGGCTGGCTGCGGCTAGCTGTGGCCTGCTGCAGGGTGGTCGTGGCTGGTCGTGGCTGGCCACGGCTGGCCGGGCGAGGCTAGTGACTGGCCGAGGCTGGCCGGAGTGGCCACAGGCTGGCCAGAGATGGCTGCAAGTGTCTGGGAGGTGTCGGGATGTGTCCGGGTTCCAACGGTGTAGGACGGGGCGTCGGTGCGCGTCGAGGGGAAACCAAGCAGGACTTCCAGAGATCTTCTCCTTTGTTGATCGGCGTCCTTCGTGTCCTTCGGCGGCAGTAGTAGAGTGGCGGCGGTCTCGGAGTCCAAAGGCACAAGGTAAAACCGGAACGCGGTCACGGTGGTGGTTCGGGTAGTCCTCGGCCACGCCGGCGTTCTTGGAACGCCGGTGGTTCGATTTGGCTAAAAGGGTCTTGTGTTGTGTGTGCGAGTGTCCTGAGCCGGGAGGGGCTCGGCCTACGCGTCCCTGTGGTGGGACACCATGGCGTACATGGCGGGTCCAGCGAGGTGGCGGTGCTCACCATGGGGAAGAAGGTCGTGGCTCACCGAGGGCTTGCGGACGGCAGATCGCTTGACGCGGGTTGGGCTCGTTGTCGGCAGAAAGTGCATCTGTGGACTGCTAGAGTTGGCCGAACGGCGACGGAGCTCCGGCATGAGTTCGGCACCACCTGCTGCTCCCCTGCAGCAGTGCACACAGAGGCACGAAGGCCGGTCTTAGACAACAGCAACGGACGAGGAAAGGACAGGGACACAGGGTCTTGGTGCTGGATGCTCACCGGTGATGGCGTGACCGTGGTGAGGGCGAGGTCCATTGAGGTGGTGGCGAAGACGAGGCGTGGTCGAGGAGCAAGCTGTTGAGGTCGTGGGCTCCGGGCTCGGCAGCAGTGCACGCGTGCCTGGCTGTGGTGAGGAGCATCTCGCCGGTGATGTTGTATGTCCTCCATAGGTCGCGTACAGGAGGGCCGACGTGGAGCGCGGGCGTGGACGACGCGTCGGGCATCGAGGTTGAGGACGTGGCGTTTGACATTACAGACGCCGATGGCACGGCTGCTGTGGCTCATCGGAGCAGACGTCGGCGTTCCCGGTCGTCGAAGTATGCTGGAGCACGACCGGACGGGTGGCGATGGCGGTGCCCGCGAGCACGGCCATGGCTAGCTGTAACCGCCGGCAGCGCGAACGCGCAGCGGCACGGGGCAGGCACCACGCGCGGGAGTAGAACGGCCGGCAAGGCAGGGAGGTGTACGGGGTGGCAGCTCGCCAGGGCGTGCACGAGCACGTCGTTGCCGTAGAGCAGATGGAGGAGGCGAATGGCAGTGGGGAAGAGAGCATGGCGGCGGCGGAAGGGAACTGGGAGGCGACGCAGCAGCTCTGCGTCTTATACTCGAGCACAGCTAGGGCTCCATGGTCGCTCCGACCATCCTCGGCGTCCGTGCCGGGGGTCGAACACGCGTCGTCCATCGCACGGGGAAGGCAGGGGCATGGGGCCGAGCGCGCGGCTCTGTCCGCGTGCGCGCACGAAGGATAGGTGGCAGCGGCGGCCGGGATGGCGCTGGGAGCGCGCCTAGGGTTCGGGTGCGCGCTGGGCCGGGGGGCGCTGCTGCCTGCTGTGCTGCGAGCTGGGCCTACTTCGGGGCGAGATGGGCCAGCGCAAGGGCAGGAGGGTGGGCTGCACGGCTTTTGCCCTGTTGGGCCGTGGTGCTGCTACGTCGGCCGAGGAAGGGAAGACGGCTGCGTGTGTATGTGCTTATACACGTATATGCTATTGACACAGGAGCATGCACATGCACGTGTGTGCATGTATGCTAATTAGCTTGTGCAGCCAGCTGCCGTAGTGCTGTACGTATATGTGTACAAGTTTGAAACGTGTAGACCATTGCTTGGTGGACTGGTAGTGTACGTGTTTTGTTCAGGCCTGGTCTTGCTCGGTTTCTGTCCGTGTATGCCCTTGTTCTAGAGATCGAAGGTCATACGAGGCTGCTAGTAGGTACGTGTTTGAGTCGTACATACAACTAGCTAATAAGCTACAGGACCATGCATGCATGCAGGCATGAGCCGGTAACAACTAGATTAGGGGCAAGGCTAGCTATTCAGTGGTTACGTGCTGCTGCTTGGTGTATCAGCAAAGGATAATATGGAATAGATTTAGGGGATAGAAAGGAGTGGAAAAGGACTCTTTTTCCTTTTCAAAATCATTGGCATGGAAATAAATGGAGCCTGAGGGAAATTCGAAAATGAGTTCTTGATATATAGATTTTGGTCGGGAGAGTTGGAACGAGATTAAGGAAGGATTCGAAAGGTATCGCTACGGACTTGTGCTTCTCCAAACAACACACGAGGCTAGAAAACCCCAACTGACTAAAGAACTCCAGTACAATCCTACCAATAATTACTACATGAATGCAACAATCGTTAGCGGGTTAGTCGGGGTTCGACCTAGATTCTACATGTTTCATGTAATTGAAAGAAAAATTTTTGAAAGTCTGGATTTTTGATTGCCGGAAAAACCCGGGTTGTTACATTTTTATAAACATATACTAAGTTGTGAAAGACCGAAATTAGATTACCACTGGATCATGTCTATCATTAATTGGTATGGTTCCAGGTCCTTTTTCATCGAGTCAAAGATCCATAATTGATTCATGGACAGCTTGATGACCATCAAGATCCAGTGATTGCTGCATACGAATGATAACTCGATAAACTATAAGGGCCACGTAAAAAAATAAAATGTGCACACAGTCGATATGATTGACATTATAATTAATAACACCCACTCACAGGCGTATGGGAAGAAAATCGTTATCTTCTTGCTTTGTTTCTCTATGATCATCTTGAGATTCCCCTCCGCTTGAACTTGCCAATCAGGAGTATCTGGGTCTTTGAATACACTATATGGATCAATGAAACCAATGGTATCATCCCTTCTATTTTTTATGACCCTTATCTCATATCTGGATATATATTGAAGAACATATATATACATATGTAGTGTGAGCTAGGATATATAATTATATAGACAATAATAGACAGAATATAATGACTTATAGACAATAGCAGCTCAAGAGAGACTTGTCGAACGAGTCCTGGTGGCATAGCTGGTGTAATTCGTTGAATTCAATGTACATGATATCAAGAAATGATCGTTGCGAATTTTGACCGCTATGAAATTCTCTTTCCTGGCACACACCTCTAGATACCACTTGTTTAACAGGTACATTTGCATACCTAGTTCTGAGTATCTCGCAGGGTTATAGAGGGCCTTGCCATATTCATATTTCATCCAAGTATTAACAACCGGCGCACTCTCGATGTGTCCACCTTAGAAGAGTTGGTGAACGTTAAGACTAGTAGTGATGAAGAAGTCACCAAGTTGATCCAAATCGATCTCTGGAGGTGCGCTCTCCATGTACTCTGTGTTTGAACCATATTCATCTCTTACAACTAGGGGTTCGATTGGCTTCGAATGTTCCCCGAGTTGTAAAACATCTCTGCCTGCACTCTTCTTCTTCGTCTTCTCATAGGATTTGATGAGAGTGCGGTCATAGTCCGATGGCAGCGAGGGCTTACGAGCTTCACACAATATTCTCTGACGGTCTTCCACCTTTTGCCTTAGTGCATTTGGATGTACGTAAAAGTACGACTTCGGCCGATTTTCCTTAATTGCTTGTCTTTGCTGTTTCAATTTTTCAAAGTAACTAGCCACTTCTTTTTTTGCCTCAGCACTTTTCTGCTCTTTAGTCATGGCAGAAGGCAATTTCTGGGGAATAGGATTGCTGGAAGTTTTTGTCTTCTTCTTCTTCTTCGGCGAGGACGAGGACTTCGTTTGCAGCCTCTTAGTGGCTATTTTTTTTTGAAATTGGAGGGGGCGGAGCAGGCTGAGGCGTCGGAGACCTCCTTGGAGGTGGTAGAGGGGCTGAGGCGTCGGAGACCTCCTTGGAGGTGTAGGAGGGGGCTGAGGCGTCGGAGACCGCCTTGGATGTGGTGGAGGGGGCTGAGGCGTTGGAGACCGCCTTGGAGATGATCGTGCCGGCGTTGGAGACCTCCTTGGAGCACTATGGTGGTCTGATGAAAGCTCTAGTTTAGTTTTGGCTAATTTATGACAACTAGTATCTAACCATATGCTTAAGCTTTGTGATTACAAGTGTGGTTAGAAGATCAAGTGGAAAGCTATGACAGCATCCAAAGACATTGGAGTAAGCCCATCAACATGAAGATCAAATGCTTCAACACTTGGTGATTGGATAGAGCTCAAGGCAAAGGTAAAATTTAATAGGGCTCTTTTCATTTTGGTGATCAAGACACTGTAGAGAGTGTGATTGCGTTTAGGATAGATAGCCGTACTATAAAGAGGGGAGTTGTTCCACGGTTAATACGGTTACCAAGTGCCATTAGATGTTTGGATCATGCATTGCATTTAGATCTAGTGGCTAACTCAAAATCTTTGCAAAACACTTTGAAAATGGCTAGCACTCACTAAGAAATGTTTTATATACTTCAAGTGTTAGCACACACAAGCAAAGGAAAAGACACGGGCTCAAACTAACCTAAATCAGAGCGTCGAATGCTCTGATGGCCGAGCGTCGGACTAATCCCCAGGGTCCGACGGCTGACTGCCCTGTAACACGCGAGCGAGCGTCGGACTGCGTTTTTCAGAGCGTCGGACCATTGGTCAATCGTCCGATGGTGCTGCTCAGCTATGGAGCGACGACAGCATGACACGTGGCGATCATTGGAGCATCGGACATCAAGGCCTCAGTAGAAAGCGAGCTTTTTTCGCGTATAGCCAACCTCGAAGCCCAATTAGCGCACGGGCTGCCCCCTCAACTCAACCCTGGCGAGTACGCTAACTTTTTGGTCCGACGGTTACCGTTGGACGTCGTCCGAAGAATTATTTGCTCTCGGGTTGCTCTCGGGTTATTCGATGGCATAACTCCTTGGTCCGACGGCTCCTGTCCGACGATCATCGGACTATTTCTCCCAGTCTGACGATCTGCAGTCGAAGGCGCCAACATTCGAATTCAAACGGTCAGATACACGTGGCAGCGCACGATTCGTCGGTGAGGATGTGTCAGACTGTAAACAATAGTCCGACGCCCCCGAGCGAGCGTCTGACGCCTCGCAGAAAGAGGGTAACGGCTAGAATTGTTGTTGGAACTTTATAAATACTTCCTAGCCGGTTCTTGCTCATACTCTTGGCTCTCTAACTTGTTGATACACCTTGTGAGCACCCTCCTAACACTCTCACTCACATAGATTGCACAAATCTCATCCATTGTAAGCTAGAGTGTGATCCAAGTGCATTGCTTCGATCTTTGCATCCATTGGCACTTGTTGATCGTGTTTGCTGTGAAGTTCTCTCATTTTTCTTGGTGGTTGCCGTCACCTAGACGGCTTGGAGCAGCGGAGGAGCTTGGCGAAGTTGGAGATTGTCTCCGGCCACTCCCAGTGATCTTGTGAGGGGTTGGCACCTTCCCCGGCGGAGAGCCGCAAGGTAGCACTAGTAAATTGCTCGTGTCATTGAGTTACCTTGCTCGTGGTAGGTTCTAGTGGCGCTCATTTGTTGAGCTTGACATTGGTTGTCAATTAGCCACCGAACCACCAAGTAGTGGTCGACACAACGGGGACGTAGCGTGCCGGCAAGCACGTGAACCCCGGGATAAATTGGTGTTCATCTTTGTGTTGATCTTGGACCATCACCTTCGAGTGTATTGGTATATCTTCCGGTGATTGGTCACCTTCTCTACTCGGCGGTATAACCACTTTACACCTATCTCTTTACTTTACGCACTTTACTTGTGTAGTAGTTGTGGTAGTAGTTTGCTTGTTCACCTAGGAGTAGAGTAGCTCTCAACCTAGGATAGCTTGTGTGGTCTTAGAGACATAAGTAGAACGGTTAGGAAGGCTTGCACCTTGAGTAGGCTAGCGCAAAATTCGCTTCGCCTTTTGTGTTACTAACTATTTGATCAAGTGTTGCTTGTAGAGTTTCAATTAGGCTATTCACCCCCCTCTAGCCTCTTTTGGTCCTATCATCTGAGGAACGAATAATTGGACTTAGCTCCCCCTCCAACCTAGGTGATCAGTATAGTACATAAACGATTGTGAGAGTCTAACTAAATTGTTACTTAAGCCAACAGAAAGTTAGTGTGTGATTGTTTCTCATCTATATATACGTACCTTCGGTGAGGGAGCGGAGAAGACGACGCCCCAGGAATGATGATGTAGCACTTGCGCCAAAGAATGAATGCATGCTCTGTCACTCCTAGAGTCTTCTCCCCATCACCTCCGGGAATGTCAAGAGGCAGATCGCTAAATCCTCTGCATACCCTATCCACCGACACCTTAGCATATCCAAGTGGTATTGGATGCCCATGGATTATTGGCATAGTGGGGATGGGGGAAACAACAGTTGTAGCCACCAGGACTGTGGCATTGTCCTTTGTAATGTGCAACTCAAATGCTGTCATAGGTTGTGTGAAGTCATCCACGGGGAAGCGAATCCCTGCGTCTCCTTGAATTGGCATGTCCGTGGATGCACAACTGTTTTTCATCTGATTAGGCGGGCTAATGTTGACCCCCGGTCCCATCCCTAATGTAGACTGCATTTGGGTGCTCAATGCTATTTGCACTTATCATCTGATTTCCTCCTGCATTGCTTCTTGCAGTTTCTTTTCCCGTTCTCGTGGCTCTAAAACAAACTCCTCCATCCTGCGTAGTCTCTCGTTCTCCTCATCCTTCTTTCTCTGGCGGCTTTTGTACATTGATCTGTCCTAAGGAAAGCCATGCTCCCATGGGATAGCATCTTTGCCTCTTGTTCGCCCACCGTGCTCAGCACTTTCGAGGGCATATGTTAATTCATCTTTATCTCTGTCGGGCTTGAACGCACCGCTAGCGAAAGCGTCTACAGAAAAAAGAAATCTTTTAGCTGCCCTTTGGATTTTTTTCACCATACACTACCCCCTGTCTCTAGGTCCAGCCTTCCACCACGCGCGAAAAACCAATTCTTGGTGCGTTCAGGCCAATCGAGTGAAGCCGTCACGAGCCCCTTGGCAATTACATCTGCTTCCATCTTCTTTCACTTGGGAACGGCACTCTTGTAGCCACCTGATCCCATGCGATGGCGGTATTCTGTCTGCCGGATATTCTGTTGGTTCCTCCGCACCCGTTGTTCACCTTCTTCTGAGGTCTTGTACTGTACGTACTCATCCCAAAATGGCCTCAACATTGAAACAGAGCCCGAAGCTTTGAAATCCAGCGTCAAGTTCTTCTTCACATAATTATTATATAGCTTTTTCTTCCAAGTCTAGAATTATGTTGCCATCTTCTTCATAGCCCAATTCTTCATTAGCTCTTTCAAATCATCATCAGCTCCTTCAAGCGTGAAATGTGCAGTGATATCATTCCAAATCAGATTCTTATCAAGATCCGAGACATAACTAATATGAGGAGCGTCTTTTTTTCTGTTTCCACTCATGAGCATTGATAGGGAGCCTATCCCTTATAGGGTACCCATAATGATAAACGAACTTCTTTGTGTTCGGTCCAAGTGGTTCGCCTGTCTCCGTGTTAAAATCAGAGATTACGAAGTGGCCCTCCAACGGCTTTGCCGGGCCTCGTACATTCCAACTCTTCGTCATTATCGATCCAGAGGGCTATGTATTTTGAAACAAAAAGATTAGTAAGTGTGTTTGTGAAGGTCTAAGTATTAATAACGAGTGGAATACATGTATACACATATTACATATATTTATACCTCACCGACAATTTCTTGCTCATTGTGAAGGTCTAAGTATTGAGACCCATCATCTGTCTGCTGGTTATTATCACCATCGTCGTATTGACCTCCGGAGTTGATAATATCCATCATGGCATCCTCCATGTTTTGATTAGGTTCGGCCATCGGGACTATATATGAAATTGAGATATATGAAAATTGAGATACATATACAAAAAATTGATATTTCAAAATTAAGATACATATACAAAATATATGTATATATATATATATATATATACATGAAATTGATATATCAAAATTGAGATATATATACAAAAAAATTGAAATATATCCCTAAACCCTATATATATATATATATATATATATATATATATATATCTGTGTGCGTGTGTAGTGTGTTTGTAGTGTGTGTGTGTGTGTGTGTGTGTGTGTGTGTGTGTGTGTGTGTGTGTGTGTGACACTCTGTCGATCGGGGCAGCCCGGCCGGCCACCGGCGGTGCTCACCTCTTGGCGCCGTGCAGTGGGGGCGTGGAGGCGCGTGCGGAGCTGATGGGCAGTGGCGCAGTGCGCCTCAGGTCCGGGAGCATCGAGGCTGGCGGTGAGCTGCTGGGGAACGCGCGCGGGCGGGCGGCGGCGATGGGCCGGGGCGGCGCCGTACACACGCGGGAGCGCTGGCCGGGGCGTGAAGGCGCGGAGGGGCGTGGAGGCGCGGAGGGGCTGCAGCGGCGGCCTCGGGTCGTCGGGGCACGGTGGTGGCGTGGAGGCGCGGAGATGAGCGGTGGCGACGATCTCGATCCTCCTCTGATGCGAAGTGTGGAAACCGATGAGGAAAATGATGGCTGTGGCCTTTTATAGGGGGACCTTTACTCCCGGTTGGTAAAAGAAACCAGGAGTAAAAGTACATTAGTACCGGTTGGTGTTACCAGCTTTTACTCCCGGTTGATAACACCAACCGGGACTAAACATCCCTTCCCGCTCCCCTAGGCTACTATTTTGAGACCTTTAGTCCCGGATGGTATTACCAACCGGGAGTAAAGGGTTTTTTTTTTCTTTCCCGCCAGCTGCCATAATTTTGCCTTCCCCATTTAGTTTCTTTTGTTATAAATGTGCAATAATTTCATAATTGCATAATAAATTAAGTACTTAGAATACAATTTAGTAAAAATAACCTTTATTTTTCTTTTGCTTCACTGTACATATAACTAAACGTAAAAGTATTTTATTTTTTCTTATAGATGCCCATTTTTAATATAAAATAATCACAATTTCATTAACGGAAAAATGTATTGTTCATTTAAATATTTTAAAACTACTGGTTTTCGAAAGGATATTTGTTTTTGCATCATTTTAGCATTCTTAATTTGGTTTTTCACTGCTTATTGTCCAAATCAGCCACGCACAAACATATAAATTAAATTTCAACATATAGAAAATATAAAAACGCGACAAGAATTCTTGCATTCATAATTATTACATAATATATTTTACACATTATTAAACATCACTATATTAAGCCGCAACAGCAGTGAATACCTTCTTGAGGTATGCTCCTTGATTATGATCGCGCCGTAACTATGGATTGTCTTCATTGTTTAGTGCGATGCTTCGGTCCTTATTTACTGTGAACGGCGGAATTCGGTCATCCTTTTCATAATCCTCTGATAGGTCTGACTGATTCTCAATTCCCACGATATTTCTTTTTACTAAAAGAACAATGTGGTGCTTTGGCTCATTGATTGAGTTGTCGTTTCTCCCTCTCTTTGGTTTCGTAGACATATCCTTGACATAGAACACATGATTGACATCCTTGGCAAGGACAAATGGTTCGTCTTTGTGCCCAATATTATTGAGATCCACAGTTATCATTCCATACTCATTGTCGACTGTTACCCCGCCGCTGGTCCCTTTCACTCATTGACACCGAAATAAAGGTACCTTAAAACCAGGTCCATAGTGTTGACGGTAGTTATTGCTCATTTTTACCCATCAACTAAACATGAATCAAGGGCATAAAATAATACACAACCTAGTTATAGGGTTTGATTCTAACAAGTTCCATGAGTTTTGGTGTTCTCACTTGTTTTGCAGGGTATGAAGGGATATTTAATTTTTCACCAATTAAAAGTATCTCAAATGAGGAATTGGAGTTTACCATTGCATAGATATCATCGAGACGATCGAAACGGACTTGTGGTTTGCTATTTTTGGAGTCCGAAATAAAGAGATATGGATTTTACAAACACTGGAAGATTCTAGAACCTGAGCTGTGGGATTAATTAAAGGTTGCGGGATTAATTGGGCCTAAATCAGAATTTGGCCCCTTAAGGCCTATGTGCACTTGGTGGAAAGGTTTAGTACCACATGCCTAGCTCAAGGTGGAGGGGAGGCCAGGCGCCCCCATATAAGGAACCCAGGACTTTCCGAGTCAAGGGCACCATTATGGAGTTGTAGAGGCGTCCCTCGAATGGATAACCTCTCAACTCTAGAGAATTAGGGCTAGACTTTTCAATGTAGTAGATTAGTTCTAGTTGAGAGTTAGGGAGAGCGAAGCTGCGCTTTGGTTCTGGAGAAGTCTTCAGGGGTCTGGTATATTGTAACACCCGAAAAAATTGCATCAATTTGAAATAGGGGAAATCAATTTAATTATGTTATTGTTTGATCATTTAATTTAGGGAAATAATAATTTTTTGAGAAATAAAAGTCAAACTTAGGTCATACACATGTATGATGCATTCATGCTGGAGCATTTCTATTTTGTATTGTTTGGAGTTTATTGAAGTTTCAAACATTTAAAACTCCATTCAAAATTTCATTTGAAAACCTATTTGAAAAGTGCTCTTGAAAATGGAAAAGGGAAAGGATAGGACCTTCCCTCCAATCCAGCCCGAGGCCTGCTCGGCTGGATCCTCTCCCCCTCCCTTCTGTGTTAGCCCAAGAGCCCAACCCGGCAATCCCCTTCTCCCCAACCTGACTGGGCCAAGTCCCAGCTAGCACAGCAGACCAACCGCACCCACTCTTCCCCTTGAAGCTGACAAACCGGGCCCGCGTGGCACCTCCTCTTCTTTCCCCTTCCTTCTTCCTCCGGCCGATTGGGCCAAGCAGGGCAGTGCACCGGCCAGGCCGCTCGCAGGCGCGCCCTTCCTCTCTCTATGCGACCGACAGCCGGGCCCAGTGCCCCGTTCCACTGACCTGTGGACCCCGTGGGTCAGCCCCTTTCCTCCCCACGCCGCCCTTGCTCGGCACGCATAGAAACGGATGAAGCCGAGTTTGTTGCCGCGCTCGAATCCGTTTCAATCTCCTACAATCTAGCGGCCAAATCCCCCACGCCTCGGACTACTTAAGCCGTGCCGCACTCCTGTTCACCACCACCCAACCCTAGCCGCAGCGCTTTCATTGCCCACGCGCGAACAGAGCCGCCGCCGCCGAGTTCTTCCACCGCCGAGGCCAAATTGGCGAGCACAAGTCCTTTCAACCGCATCGTAAGCCCTCTGGATGTTTCGTCTTGATCTCATGAACTCACCGAGTCATTTTCCTTCTTGAATCGTGCACTAACCGGCGCCAATTTCATCACCAAAGCGCCGGCGGCCAGAGCTCCATCCGCCATCATCGACGAACTCGACGAATTCGCCATCCCCTCCCCACTGTAAGGCATCTCCGAGCTTCGCCTGGATCTCGTGAAGGTGCCGAGCCACTTTTCTTCGCGAATCACTCCCTGACACGGTCGCCGCGCCATTGCAGGTCCTCTCCGTCCGCCGCCACACGTCGACACCCATCTCCGACCCGATTCCGGTCCTCTATTTTACCCTAGGTGAGCTCGCGAGTGTTTGCTCTCCCTCCCAGTACCTTTGTTATGCCGATTAGACCACTGCGGTGCCGTTTTTGCTGAGTCCGGCGATCCTCTGGCCATGGCACCACCGTGCCGGCCAGGGGCGCCACCCCTCTTTCCGTGATCTAATCTGAGCCGGTCACTTTAAATCGGACGGCTCACATTAGTCCATACCGATTCGGCCGGTGTTTTTGCGAAAAACCCCCTGTCGATAGTTATGTTATAACCCGCAGCCCTTAGCGCCTTTCCCAGATTCCGCTTTCCGCTTTAGAAAGCGCATTTCTCCTCGGTTTAAACAAAATGTGCTTTCTCAATAATTTCAGATTTGCCACTGTATTTAATTTAGCTATAATTTACTCGTTTTAGATCCGATTTGAATGATTCAACTTGCGTTAGATCCATAATTTCATGATCTATCGGTTAGTACCACTGTTTGATATATTACTCACTATTTAATTTTGAGATTATATTTAATGTATTATTTATCTATTATAAATCTTGTTTAATTCATAACTTTGTCGTTTTAAGTCCGATTTGTGCAAACTTTATATCGATGTGATCGTAGCAACGAGTAGATTAGTTTTATTAACTTTTTAATTTATTTACTCTCTGCTGGTGTACTGTTCTAATGTAAACTCTTGTTTGTATGCATGATTGCCCCTGTATGCGTGTTTGTGATATGATGGATCGGGTATAGACGGTGAGCCTTATGTCGGTGAGCAATATCAACGCTTCGAAGACCCGAACCACCAAGAGTTTGCTGATCAAGGCAAGTATTAGCATGAACCATCCTTGTTGTCCTATTCACCAAATAATTAATTACATAGGCATGTGTCTACCTTGTTAACCATAGATGCTCCCAAGTGTCGTTATCTTATTCCTTGTCACCAATGGGTTTGTGCATTGGGTAATTTATGCTAGCGCTCTATTGGAATCATGATCATGTAAACTTGATTAATTGGATATGCAATGTGATTAAAAGATGCCTTTTTAGCAACATGGAACTAGGGGATTCGAGCATAGTTTTGTGATGCTCTAAATCCTTCATCTTTGGTAATGATCTGCAAGTATGACACCGGGATTGATAGTGCAACTATGAGGGCTACATGGCTCTGGTTTTAGTCAAGTATGAGCATTTTTTCTAGCTGGTTAGAGGTTACTGAAAGGCGTGATGGGGCCTGCCGACTCGGGTGTGGTGCGGCTTCTGTCCGAGTGTGTATAATCTGCGTGACCTTGTGCCACGACGAAGGAGGGCCCTACATTTTCTTGCGGGGTCCCTAGCGGCCCTAACTTGTTAGACGAAGTACTTTGAAAGACTTCATAGTGAAACCCTGCCCACTCACCTTGGTAGTGTTATGGGAGTAATTAACCCGAGCAACTAGGAATCACGGCTCATAGTGTAAGTGCACAACCTCTGCAGAGTGTAAAACTGGTATACTAGCTGAGCTCACGGTCATGAGCGGCCTTGAACGTCTTATGGAGTAGTTATCACTTGGGGTGATGTTTATTTGTTGCTAATTTATTTATTGCTATTCATCAATTATGTTTACTTATGATCATGTATTATGGGTTATTTAACTTGATGCTATCTAATTGCACAAATGATGATCAATTAAAAGCAAATCGCTATTAAACCTATGTCAACCTTTTGAGCCTCTTGAACCCATGCTAGTCTTGTTGAGTACGATATGTACTTACGCTTGTTTATTTTTCATTACTTGGATAAAAATCCCGGATGGGTAACAGATGGTGACAATGATGAGGACTACCCAGAGGACTTCTAGACTTGTGCTTCACCAATCGACGTCCCTATGCTATGGAGCTACCGGGAGAGTTATCATTATTTTATTCAGCTGTGTAATGACTTTGATATATTATTCGTTATGTATTAAACATTGGTTATGATACAATTTATGCAATTTGTTGGCTTATGTGTGCGACTGATCTCTGGGCGCACATAAGTTTATGCATCCCATTTTATCCTTAAAATTGGGTGTGACAAATTGGTATCAAAGCCGTGTTGACTGTCGGACGCAAGCCTAGTTAGCACTGGACAGACCTTAGCTTTGTTTATCTATTTTTCTTCTTGTTTTCATTTGCTACAAAGTTTTTGCTTATATATCCTACCCATGTCTATTGCAAAATTTTGATCTAATTTTAGGTCAAATCTTGTAGATGGCCAACCTCAAGCGCACTGCCCACAAGCGCGTCATGCCAGCTAGGAGGTGCCTGCAGCACTTCAACTCTGGCAGGCGTGTTCCCCAGCACCTGGTGGAGATGCTAAGGAACCAGCAGGAGGAGCCCGTGGCAGAGCCCCAGGAAGCTGTGCCCGTGGAGGAGCCCGTTGAGGTGCCTCTGGAGAATGACCTCGATGACGTACTCATGGAGGATCCCCTGGGAGACGACCAAGAAGACGAACCTGAAGAAGCGGAGTAGCCGGGTGGCCAAGATGGTGCTGGCGACCCTGATGGTAGTGATGACCCCGACGACGATGACGACGATGATGACTCCAACGATCCCGACGACAACGACGATGATGGTGATCAAGGTGGAGACAACTAGGTGGGAGAGATCCACTATGATCCTCATGGTGATGATTACTACCACCCATTGCTCCTCGACTTGGTGCGCCGCTTCTACCCCAACGCTTCGGTGTTGTACAAGACGGAGCACTGGACGCACCCTGAGTACTCTGACTACTACGAGACGAAGGTGTACATCAAGGAGGGGACCCGAGCGAAGAACATCCACCATGCTATCTCCGTTTGACTCTCCCTCGCCGCCGCCATCAAATATGCAGCACGACAGGCTCTCAAGGTGCACCGCCACGAGAATTGGGACTTAATCAAGTGGGAGACACACCGCTATTTTCCACGCCGTCAGAGTGGCCAGGCCAACTGCAACATCGCCGGACTACTGGGTAAGGTGAACGCCAGACTCCGGGCTGCTTTGGAGTGTTTGTCCTAAACCAACACTTTCCTGGACTAGACACTGGATGAGCTGAACGCCAGGACGGAAGTTAACTACAGGCTCAGCCGGGCGGTTGACGAGTTGCGTAGACAACTCGGAGTTGGACCCCCTCCACTCTCACCAAGGTGCCCAGCTGAGTCGCCAACAAGGAACCGAGGTGACCATGGAGATGCTCACACCCACACCAACTTAGACCCTTAGATGAGTTACCCCAGTTGTAATAAAAGACGCTAGTAGCGCAGGTCGAGTCAGGTCGAGTCAGTTTCCTGTCTTGTGAACTTTTATGCTTAGTTGCTTTTGATTATGAACAATGGTTGATTTGGAGTTTGTAATGAGTGCTGAGATTGTGGGCATGTCCGCAAATCTCATTTCTATAGGTTTGAATTAATGCATAATAGTTTGGGTTGGTTATCTCAGTTTCCAGCAGTGCTGTTTTCAGACCTCTCTGTCTTAGTTATTTTGCCTATTTAATTATATACGACCAAAAATCGTGATTTTTTTTTGAAAAACTAGAATTCTGTAGTTTTCTCTAGCCGTAAGAATCATCTCAATATCAGTTATGGTTTGGGAGAAACAATTGTCATAAGTCGAAGTTTCTGCGCTGTCTGTTAATCTGGAACAGTTTCGAATCAAATCTGTTTTTGGTAAACTTAACGACAGAATCTGGAAAGATGGTCTGAATAAAAGTCGTAGATTTTTTCTCATGCTTTCCAACCATATATAGCATGCCTCTGTTTGACTTCGGAAACTTCAGATATGACTGTTTTTCTGCTCTGCTGATGTTGGATCACGCCCAGAATTTCCTGTTCTATTCTGTTAAGTGATATAGTAATTGGAAAGAAATTCTAAATCTCACTCAAATGATTTGAACAGCAGATGGCCAACACCGGGAGGAACGCAAGGAGTGGTGTTGCACCTGAAGACAACATTGACCCACCACCACCTCCGCCACAGCCTTCCATGGAGCAGCTGATGATGATGCAAACTCAGCTGATGCAGCAGATGGCTCAGAACATTCAGCTGCTGCAACAGAATAATGGCAATGGGAATCCACCTCCACCACCCCGTGATAAGAGGAGCGAGTTCTTGAAGGGACGCCCACCCACCTTCGACCACTCCAGTGATCCTCTCCAAGCTGATGATTGGCTGCGTGCAATAGAAAGGCAGCTGGAGATCGCCCAATGCAACGACATCGAGAAGGTTCTCTATGCATCTGGGTAGTTGCAGGGAGCTGCTCTGGATTGGTGGAAGTCCTTCCATTTTGGACGTGCTGATCCCATCTCTTGGCAGCAGTTTCGTGATGGTTTCGGCAACCATCACGTGCCTGCTGGGTTGATGAAGCTGAAGAAGAAGGAATTTCTATCTCTAAAGCAAGGGGCGTGCTAGTTGCTGAGTATCATGACAAGTTCATCCAATTGTCACGATATACTCCGAAAGAAGTAGAAGATGATGCCAAGAAGTAGGATCCCTTCTTGGAGGGACTGAATGATCACCTCCAGTACTAGCTACTCTCCCACACCTTCGCCAGCTTCCAACAGTTGGTGGACAAGGCCCTGATCGTCGAGAGCAAGCGCCGTGAGATGGATGAGAAGAAGAAGAAGAAGAAGAGGAAGTTCCAAGGGCAGCAGTCTAGAAGCAACTCTCGCTTTCACAACAATCAGCAGCAGACTCACCAGCAACAACGCTTCTAGGGACAGTCTAGGTACAAGAACAATTCTCAGAACCAGCAGCGTCATCAGAACCAGCAGCGACCCTAGTACCAGCAACAGGGTGGAAACCAGGCGCCATGACTTACTGCTCCAAACAACATCCCCGTGAAGAATGGCGCCCCCAACAGGTGTTTCCACTATGGCAAAGAGGGACACTTGTCCTACAATTGTCCTGAGAAGCGGAACTCCCAAGCCTCCCAAAAGCAGAAAACAAGTAAAGAGTGCCACCTCACACTGGGAAGGTGAATCATGTGTCGGTTGATACGGCATAGGAAACGCCTGAGGTCATGATGGGTACGTTCAATATCGACTCCATCCCCGCTATAGTTCTTTTCGATTCTGGTGCTTCGCATACGTTTATTTCGCACACATTTGTTAGAAAGCATGGCATTCCCCTTAGTGTCATGAAACATCCTATTATGGTTTCTTCTCCGGGTGGTGTTATGCAAGCTACTCTTCAGTGCCTCGCGATTACTATCTCATTAAGGGGGGTAGAATTCGAGATAACCCCTACTGTGCTGAACACTGCCGGGATTGATCTTATCCTGGGTATGGATTGGATGAAGAAGTATGACACAAATATAAAGTGCAAGGAGAAGGTTGTGACTGTCACTACACCAAAGGGAGATGAAGTCCGAGTTGAGGTTGCTCTGCAAGTGGAACAGAAAGGCACAGTACATCAGCTCAGAGAAGAAGTGCAGCCGGATAACTTAGTGGTGGATGAGTTTGAAGATGTGTTTCCAGATGAGTTGCCAGGTATGCCACCCGACTGTGACATAGAATTTATTATAGAGTTATTACCTGGTACTGCGTGTAACAACCCTAAAAATCCACACAACCTAAAAATCCCAACCAATTAAAATTTTTCATTTATTTATTGTGAAAACCCATTTTTCTTGTGCAAGCATATAGGTTTCATTATGAATTTGGTAATAAAGGAGTATAGCTTGCATTTTAATTCCATTCACATAGAATAATAACTTATGCATCACATTTGAGATTTATTGCAATTTATGTTTGTAATTACTCAATATTTAAAATGGGTAATATATGTATTTATACACTTAAGTGAAAATAGAAAAAGAAGAGAGGAAGAAGGAAGCCAGCCTGTCGGCCCACGTTGCGGCCCGGCAACGCGCGCGCGACCGGCACACACGCGCTCGCGCTCGCTGCCAACCCGGGCCCGCATGTCAGCCGCCTTCCCCTTCCACTGTTTCTCTTCCTCACGAAGGCGACGCGCCTGCCGGGGGTGTCACGCAAATGGCGTGACCGACAGCGCCACGCATGGCAGAGCCCTGACCCCGCTGTTCCCCTCCTGTCCCCTCCTTTCTTGGCCGCCAAGCGAACCCGTGCCCATCCGGAGCCCTAGATCCACTCGAGCCACGGCCCTTCGATCGGTCAAGCGCGATCAGGACCGTTTGCCATTGGAGCTGGCCAAGCACGCCTATAAAAAGGAGCTCACCCCGAAGCCCTGCCCTCATTTCCCCTCACCGCCACCGCGGCACAGACCGGCACACTGCACCAAACCGAGAGAGAGAAAGCGTAGGAGAAGGGCGGAGCAGAGGAGGAGAAGCTGCCGGAGCGCCGCCGCCGCGGAGCACGCCGGAGCCGGACACGGAGAAGCCCGAGCTGCGGACGAGGAGCGGCACGGCACTGCGATCGCTCTGCACGGCTCCGACTCGCCACTGCATCGCCATCCTAGCTTCACCGACACCACGGTGAGCCATTGCACGCCATGTCCGAACCTTGCCCTGCTTTTGCCATGGCGTTCCGCCCATGGGACGCGCAGGCACAAGCCTTTACCGGCTCAGGAAGATCACCTGCACCATGCACTCATGCGACCGGCCGAAACCCCCGGACTACAAGCTTGCTAGACCGAGAACGCAGCACGACGCGTTCTCGGCAGAGCGCGCTCACCACCGACGCGTTCCGACGCCGAATCACCCGTTCCGAGCAATCCGACTAGCACCCGTATAGGTTAGAGCGTCGTGGAGCACCGCCACGACCCCTTGAGCTAGCTACGCGGATCTAAGCGCTAGAGGAAGCCTCGTCCGCAGAGCGCCGCGACCTCGCCGGAGAGCCGCCGCGGACCGGAGCCAAAAGGAGGCCCTGCCCTGTCACTAGTTCACCACTAAGCGAACGTATGCCCGTTTAGTCACGCCAATTTGACTGAACCACGTCCGGTTATGCCAAAACGAGACCGTAATCACCTTGCTGTCGTCAGCCGCCGCCGGCGACACGCCGCCGCCACAACCGAGCACCTTGGGAATCTCGGTAGCCAAAATTGGTAGTTGGTATACCATCGCCATAGACCCTGGAGGCGTATACATCTCCTAGAAGACCTCCTTAGCCCCGCCGGAACCTCCCAGTCGCGGCGACATCGCCGCCGATGACTGGAGCATCTCAATACCGCGACCCGCTAGCGTGACCACCAACTCACCGACCACCTCGGACAAGCTTAGTTGCGGGAGATCGAACCTCCATAGCCCGGAACACCGAGAGGTGCGTTCTCGGGGAAACGTGATCGCCGCCGACACGATCTGCCTCGCCTAAATCCGTTTCGAGTACCCCCGATCGCCTCGCACTGCGGAGAGAGGCCGACGAGGTTCGCCAAGTCTGCCTCAGCACCGCCACGTAGATAGCCGAGCCCCGAATCATGTCTGTCGCCTTGGCTACGTGCGCCTCCACCTCGTCAGAGAATCGCTGTATGGCGAGGGAGAGAAGGAGGCCATACCACGACTCTAACCCGCCACCATCTGGTCGGACGACTGCCTGAGCACGACAATTGGGGAAAGCCGAGCCCTGTCTTGCCGAAATATGGTCATCGCCGCCCTGTCATCGTCCGCCGCACCGGAGAGACACCGCTGCCTTGAATAGACGCCCTGGAACCCTGCTAGCACCAAATCTCCGATTCGCCCGAGCCTCCCCGGGAGAGCTCGGGAGAGCGGCACCCTCGGCGCACCAAATCTTCGATTCGCCCGAGCCTCCCCGGGAGAGCTCGGGAGAGCGGCACCCTCGGCACCCGAATGTCCGATTCGCCCGAGCTACGCCGAGGTACGCCGAGGAACGCCGAGGTACGCCGAGCTCCGCCAAGCCCCGCCGAGCTACGCCGAGCCCCGCCCAGCCCCGCCGAGCTACGCCGAGCTCCGCCGAGCTACGCCGAGCTATGCCGAGCTACGCCGAGCTCCGCCGAGCTACCCCCGACCACCGCCGAACTCCGCCGAGCTACCCCCGACCACCGCCGAGCTCCGCAGAGCTACGCCGAGCTACGCCGACGCCAGCGACTCTCTGGAAACCAGCATCGAACACCTGGTGGGCGACCATCGGGTCTGTGTTCTGATGAGGCGCCACATGCCGCACTACTGGACCCGCACGCCACGTGGACCAATCCCGAGCTGCCCCTGATTAACCGACCAATTTTCCCATTTTCAGAAAATAGGATAATCTTCGGAAATTCATAACTTATTCATTCGATGTCCAAAAATTGCGCACCATATATCAAAATTCTCAGAAAAATGAGATCTACAATCTAAGACTATGTTTGTGTGCATTTGGCTCTTTATTTTATTAGATTTTTCTGAAATACTCTATAGGAGTCGCTGATGCGACTATTTCGTGTTCGATTTCAGAGCCGGAGGAGGATCTGACTAAGGAAGACGACCACGAGTACTTTCAGGAGCTAGGAGACGACTACGAAGGTGCCACGTCCCACCAAATCCTTAGATCCTATTTACGCATTGCAAATGGCATTGTTGCTATTGCTTTGTGATTATGTATGGATTGGTTGCATGGTAGTATATTTGAATTCCCTGCCTTGATAAGACTTTACCCTGCTATCCGCTGCTAGGTTAGCTGCTGCTTAATTTACTGTTACTCTTCCACTACTTACTACATGCTACATGCTATGTGGTGGAATTGGGACGGTGCATAACTGATTATAACCACTGGGAGAGAGTGCTGCGTGCGTCTTGGGTGCGTGGTAAGGGTTGATGTCGACCAAGTGGGATGTGAGACAAGCCCGTGGGGCAAGTCGTGCCGGGGGTGCAACCTGGGCATCCCCACGAGAGATACCTGTGGCGGGTAATGACTTATGAGGTGGTTCCGGGATGTGCATTGAAGTCCCGTGAGCGGAGGTGCCGTGATGGCACGGGGAGAGTATCCCCTATGTGGAGATGCCTGCTTGGTCACAACCTAGGATCTGACTAGTGACCGGAAACATCTGGATTCCCTTGCTACTCACTCGCTTCTGATGGGTGGGAGACGGCTGGACTACTTGGTAGAGCGGTGCCACTACTGCTAGGTTGAGAGGTGATAAGGGTGGACGGTGACGGATGGCAGATTCCCGTACCGTTCTAGATGCGCAGTACCACTGATGGGGCCCGGTACTGCGTCTCCCAGTCTCAGTGTGATGGTGTTGGATCCGGAATGTCCCAGGGCTGAGTGGCTGGGTGGTACCGACCTAGGCAAGCAAGCACCCGGAATTCTGCCTAGATGATTGTACAGCATCGATGATGGCTAATCTTGTGAGTAGTAAAACCTCTGCAGAGTGTATGGTTGATCGATCGATACATAAGCCAACTCGTTGGCTATGGACCTTTCCTAATGTTTCTGCAACCACTATTAGATGAGAGCATATTCTTTTCTCCCCCCTGGATGATGTTTTCCGGCAGTATGCCCGTTGTGGCAATGTGCCGCTGAGATCGGCCCGAGAGGGAGTTGGGCCTGTCGAATGAGAGTGAGGTGTGGGTATGTGAGATGTGGTGATGGGAAAAGGGATGATGGTGTTAACTGGAGATAAAACTTGATTAATTATACATTGATTTCAGCTGCATAGGAAAACCTCAGCCTATAGGTCTGCTTGTATAGCCTTGCATCCACTTTCCACAAAGCAAATGCTGCATAGGTGGGCTCCGTGGCCAGTACAAATCGTACTGATAAATTTGCTGTCAGGTGACGAGAATGAGTACGACTTCGAGGGAGATGATGACGAGGAATAGGGTCACGTGCTACACTCAAGTTGGCCGTGAAGGATGAATCGCTTCCGCATCTTCTAAAGCTTCTCTGAATGTTGATTCCGCCAATGTGGCGATGTAATAAATGTTTATGTAAGACTTAATTACCGTTGTATGGATCCTGGTGTCAACTGAGATATGGGTAATTTCATGGATTGTCCCAAGCAATCTGTTGAATTACAATTCGAGCCTGTGGATTTCCCTTCGCGGAAATAGAGGTTGTTTCAGTTGGTATCAGAGCCATACTTGACTGTAGGACGAGACCCATAGAGAATGGACGTTAGAATAGGAAGCCAGACTCTCTTTCAGTTATATTACCGACCTTGCATTCACTTTTTATGCAATGGCTCATCTAATACAAGGACCTGCTAATCCGTTTCTTGAAAAATTCGCAGATGACCAGCCTTGGACCACCACTTCGTCCACTGCACGACGGCACTATTGAGATCCCGATCAACAGAAGGAACCACGGCGGATTTGCCATGGTACTACGCCAGGTATTGGAAGAGCTGGGAGCACCGTCTGACCAGATCCAGTACTTCAGCCGAGGGAAGCTTGTCGAGGCTGAGAGGTTTGAAGGACCTGTCACTACCAGAGTTGAGACACCCGTTAGCCTGACCCTTCCAGGAATGCCGGTTTTTACTGACTACACTGCTGGAGAGACTGTGGAGGACGGAGTACAGTCCGTCTCCCGCAAGGTACTACGCGCAGTTGTGTACACAGCATACGAGTACCTTAAGGGGACCCACTTCCGTCTGCTACCTCAGGCCTTGGAGCTGCACCCTGACCCCATCCAGAGGATTCTGTACACTAGCCAGATCATTCAGGCCGAGACTGACCCTTGCCTACGCATAGTGGCACACCACCTCCAGGAGCAGGACGAGTTCATCAGCTCATTGGAGCAAAGGAGGCAGCGTGACCGAGCACGCATGGCAGAGGTTGAGGACAGTTTGCAAAAAGGGACTCAGACCCTGGAGAGTTTGAGCAGAGCAGTCACTGACTTGCAGCTGGAGATGCAGCGCCGTGATGAGTTACACCGAGCCGAGATCGCCGACTTGCGAGACAAGATCGGAGATTTTGTGCTTCGCAATGACTACCTGAACAGCAGAGTATTGGAATTACAAAGGAGGCTGGACGACAAGGAGAGAGCGCTTGCTGAGAGGGAGCAGAGGAGCAGAGATAGAGGAGTCGTGATGAGCACGTTGCGCTCCAGGATCAGGGAGTTGGAGAAGCAGTTGGAGAAAGCCGAGGAGAAGTCCACCCGCAACCAAGGGATTCTGATCGACCACGTGAAGATGGTGGAGTTCCTAAAGGACAAGCTACGGAGGACAGAGACAGCTTGGAAGCAGTCCGACGCCAGGAGAGCTATTGAGGTCCGGAAGGTATAGAGTTCGCTTCCCCCACTGGAGATGGTGAAGCCCCGGGAGGGAGACTTCCGCGTACCACCCACTATGCTCAACCTGGGAGCGTGTCCGTCTCAAAGGATGCAGGAGATTGAGGCCACCCCAGAGCTAGCTGTAGCTCTCGACTATGTCAAGCGCCTGACCATGACCGATGACGAGATCGAGGCAGAGGACAGCCGCATACCCGACGCCGTACTCGACCTTATGCCCCAGTAGCTTATGGGACCCTGCGTGGCCCTTAGACTAGTGATACCATGAGTTGTCCTGTCATTGGCTATCTGCGCATAGCACGATCTTCTTAGCAGCTAGGAACATCCTTTATGTAATAATAACCATGTGATGAGTGACATTTGGATCTTATGCTTCTTATGGTTCTCTATGCTTCTTTGGTTGAGTGTAGGATAGCATGAAAAATATTTTAATTCATTTAAATCGGTGAAAACATCTAACTCCTACTTAAACCACTACAAGATTATTACTGCACTGAGCACGTACCTAATAACTTCAAATGTCAATGAGACGTTCCGCGCGCCTGGAGAACCGCCAGCCCTCCCCCGCACCTGCGCCAGGACGCGGGCGTGGTCGCAACCGTGGACGCCCAGCTGGCAGGCGAGCTGGAGTTAACTTGGAAGAAGAGCTGCGCCGGGCAGAGGATGCACTGCCGGTGAACGATCCGCCACCACAGGGCGAGAATGTGCCTCCGCCACCGCCGCCGCTGCCGCCACCAACGTTGGCGGAAGTAATGGCACAGCAGACCCAGCTGCTGAATGCCATAGCTACTGGAATGAACAGGCACCATGGGCCACCCCAGAATGACTTCCAAAGGAAACTGGAGGGTTTCCTGAAGCTGAGGCCACCCACCTTTGATGGGACCGACAGCGATCCCCTCGCTGCCGACGATTGGCTTAAAGAGATGGAGAAGAAGCTGGACCTGACCACTTGCTCCGACGAGGAGTGTGTTGGGATTGCTAGCCACCAGCTGACCAGTGCTGCACGAGCATGGTGGGACAACTACACCAGCGCTCACGAGGACCCAGCCCGCATTGACTGGGATGAGTTCACCGAGGCTTTCCGTGACCACCACATTCCTGAGGGAGTCATGGAGGCCAAGGAGAACGAGTTTCGCAACATCTCCCAGGGAGCTGACCGGATCCACGAGTACACCACCCGCTTCAACTGCTTGCTCCGCTACGCACCTGCGTCTTGCGTGAGTTCCGAGAAGGAAAAGATGTACTACTACAGGAAGGGACTTCAGACCAAGATCAGGTTGGCTCTGTCAGGGAACAAGAGCTACACTCTGCGTGAGCTGATTGACCGCTGTATTGAGATCGAGAAGGATCGCATGGAAGCACGTCTGGAGTTCAAGGCCCAGAACAAAGGAAAGAAGCGCCGCTCTGAGGGACCCGCTCGCACTGCTCCACCCCAGAGACAGCGAACGGGTGCACCTCCGCCTTTCCGGACTCGCCAGGGACCTTCTTCGGGAACGAGCCGTGGTGGTACCAACAACAACAACTACCACCGCCCCGCTCAGACCTACCCTGCGCCGACTCGAGCTGTGCAGAACACACCCGCCCCCGCTACCAACACGCCAAGGACAAGCAATTGGAAGGCTCCTGCGACAGCCACAGCAGGCAGTGCGCCCTTCACTTGCTTCGGATGCGGAAAGCCTGGACACCGTGTGGCTATGTGCCCCGACCTCAACCGTGCACCAGCAGCTGCACAGGGCACACCGAACCGGGGATCTGCTACCCGAGGAAGACTGAACCACATGACCGCTGAGGAAGCTAAAGCTGCACCTGATGCTGTGTACGGTACGTTCCTAGTTCAGGGTAACATGGCTACAGTTCTGTTCGATTCGAGAGCTACATGTTCATACATTTCATCTGCATATGCACGAAAGCATAACGTACCTGTAACCCCGAGAGCAAACCCCATCCTAACTAGCTCGCCCTTAGGAACCTTCAGAAGCGTTCACATATGTAGGGGAGTGATAATCACAATCGAGGGACTTGACTTCCGAGCTGACCTAACCCTACTACCCTCCAATAGCTTAGATGTCATCTTAGGCATGGACTGGCTAACCAAACACCGGGGAGTGATATCTTGTTCACCTAGATATGTTCAGGTAACCCATCCTTGGGGAACAGCTGTCCGATGTGTACCCCAAACCGAGAGAGTCCAAGCCCTCCTATGTGCCCTGGAGACTAAAGCAGATAAGACAGAGCTGACATTCAGAGATGTGCCAGTAGTCTGTGAATTCAATGACGTGTTTCCAGAGGAGTTAGCAGGAATGCCACCAGATAGAGACGTGAAGTTTGTTATAGAGCTGATGCCAGTGACTGCACCGATTGCCAAAAGACCCTACAGAATGTCGGCTGATGAGTTGAAGGAACTCAAGAAGCAGCTGGGAGAATTACTGGAGAAGGGCTTTATTAGGCCTAGTGCTTCGCCCTGGGGATCTCCCGTTTTGTTTGTCAAGAAAAAGGATGGCACGATGAGGATGTGCATTGACTACCGAAATCTGAATGCGGTCGCAGTCAAGAATAAGTACCCACTGCCCCGCATCGATGATCTGTTAGATCAACTGAGTAAGGCCAAGTACTTCTCGAAGATCGATCTCCGATCAGGGTACCATCAGATGAAGATCAGGGAAGAGGATATCCCGAAGACTGCATTTGTCACTAGATATGGACAGTATGAGTGCACAGTAGTCTCATTTGGACTCACTAATGCTCCAGCATACTTCATGAACATGATGAACAAGATCTTCATGAATGAGCTAGACAAGTTTGTGGTGGTATTCATTGATGATATATTGGTTTATTCAGCCACAAAAGAGGAACATGAACATCATCTGAGGACCGTATTGGAGAGGTTGTCTCGCAACCAGCTATACGCCAAATTCTCCAAGTGCGAATTCTGGCTTGAGGAAGTTGCTTTCCTTGGACACGTACTATCAGGAGAAGGAGTCGCGGTAGACCCAGCCAAGATTGAAGCTGTGAAAGAGTGGGAACAACCCTGTAATGTGTCAGAAATCAGAAGCTTTTTGGGACTTGCAGGATACTATCGCAGATTTATTGAGAACTTCTCCAAGATTGCAAGACCCATGACTAACTTGCTGAAGAAAGAGAACAAGTTTATATGGACTCCTGAATGTGAGAAGAGTTTTCAGACCTTGAAGGAGAAGCTCACTACTACACCTGTACTAGCCCTACCCGATATTCACAAAGATTTTGTTGTATATTGTGACGCCTCTCGGCAAGGTTTGGGCTGTGTACTAATGCAAGAAGGAAGAGTGATAGCTTATGCCTCAAGACAGTTGAAGGAACATGAGCAGCGATACCCGACTCATGACCTAGAACTTGCAGCCGTGGTACATGCACTCAAGATTTGGAGACACTATCTAATAAGCAACAAGTGTGACATCTACACTGATCACAAGAGCCTGAAGTACTTCTTCACACAAGAAGATCTGAATATGAGGCAGCGCAGATGGCTAGAACTCATCAAGGACTATGATCTTGAGATCCATTACCACCCAGGAAAGGCTAATGTTGTCGCTGATGCACTTAGCCGCAAAAGCTACTGCCATACCCTCATCACCAAGTCTATGCCGTCTGAGCTCAGGAGAAAGTTTGACGCGTTCCAGCTCGAGGTAATCTCCTATGGCATGCTAAATGAGCTTCGCGTCGAGTACAATCTAACCTCACGGATCCGTGAAGCGCAAAAGAACTGTCCTGAGATAGACTATATCCGTGGTTTGATGAAGCTAGGAAGAGGCCCCGAATACCGAGAAGATGAGCAGGGAACTGTGTGGTACAAAGATAGAATCTGCGTACCGACGGATTCAGCGATACGAGAAGAGATTCTGTCAGAAGGGCATGACTCCAAATATTGCATTCACCCAGGGTCAGCCAAGATGTACCATGATCTAAGGAAGCACTTCTGGTGGGAGAATATGAAGGCAGACATTGCAGGGCATGTAGCCCGATGTGACACTTGCAGCAGAATCAAGGCCGAACATCAACGACCAGCCGGCCTACTACAACCCCTCGCAATTCCAGAATGGAAATGGGAATGCATTTCGATGGATTTTATCGTTGGGTTACCCCGCACCGAGAAGAAACACGATTCGATTTGGGTGATAGTCGACCGTTTGACCAAAGTCGCTCACTTCATTCCCATCAGCATTGGCTACGAGGCCGAACGGCTGGCGGATTTATACATAACCCACATTCTGAGACTACACGGGGCACCCACAAGCATAATATCTGATCGAGGCTCACAATTCACGTCTCAATTCTGGCAGGCCTTGCACAAATCCATCGGAACCAAGCTGGACTATAGCACGGCTTATCACCCACAAACTGACGGTCAAACAGAAAGAGTGAACCAAATTCTCGAAGATATGCTCCGAGCTTGTGTGATAAAATACAAGACCAGTTGGGAAAGCTGCTTACCCCACGCTGAATTCTCGTACAACAACAGCTATCAAACAAGCCTCAAGATGTCACCGTTTGAGGCATTGTATGGGAGACCCTGCAGGACCCCGCTAATGTGGTCAGAACCCGGAGAGAGGGCCTTCTTTGGCCTTGCTAAGATTGTAGAAGCAGAGGAAGGCGTAGCACAGGTCAGAGAAAATTTGAGAATTGCACAGAGTAGGCAAAAGAGTTATGCAGATAGAAGACGTAGAGAGCTTGAGTTCAAGGTTGGGGATTATGTCTACCTCAAGGTATCTCCACTTCGTGGCACCGTCAGATTCCACGTAAAAGGGAAATTGGCACCAAGATATGTTGGGCCATACAAGATCTGTAAAAGGGTTGGAAAGCTTGCTTACAAGCTGGAACTACCGGAGGAATTATCTGGAGTACACCCCGTGTTCCATGTCTCGCAATTAAGGAAGTGTTTGAAGCTTCCCGAGGAGCAAGTTCCTACGGATGCATTAGACCTGCAAGACACACTTGAATACAAGGAACATCCGATCTAGATCTTGGCACAGGATACAAAGGAGACTCGAAACAAAACCATTCCGATGTGCAAGGCACAATGGAGCAATCACACTAAAAGGGAAGCTACGTGGGAGAAAGAATCGGACTTGCGGATTATGTTTCCTTACCTCTTCGATGGGTACGTTATCTCTGAATCTCGAGGTCGAGATCCTAATGAGGGGGGAGGACTGTAACAACCCTAAAAATCCACACAACCTAAAAATCCCAACCAATTAAAATTTTTCGTTTATTTATTGTGAAAACCCATTTTTCTTGTGCAAGCATATAGGTTTCATTATGAATTTGGTAATAAAGGAGCATAGCTTGCATTTTAATTCCATTCACATAGAATAATAACTTATGCATCACATTTGGGATTTATTGCAATTTATGTTTGTAATTACTCAATATTTAAAATGGGTAATATATGTATTTATACACTTAAGTGAAAATAGAAAAAGAAGAGAGGAAGAAGGAAGCCAGCCTGTCGGCCCACGTTGCGGCCCGGCAACGCGCGCGCGACCGGCACACACGCGCTCGCGCTCGCGCTCGCTGCCAACCCGGGCCTGCATGTCAGCCGCCTTCCCCTTCCACTATTTCTCTTCCTCACGAAGGCGACGCGCTTGCCGGGGGTGTCACGCAAATGGCGTGACCGACAGCGCCACGCATGGCAGAGCCCTGATCCCGCTGTTCCCCTCCTGTCCCCTCCTTTCTTGGCCGCCAAGCGAACCCGCGCCCATCCGGAGCCCTAGATCCACTCGAGCCACGGCCCTTCGATCGGTCGAGCGCGATCAGGACCGTTCGCCATTGGAGCTGGCCAAGCACGCCTATAAAAAGGAGCTCACCCCGAAGCCCTACCCTCATTTCCCCTCGCCGCCACCGCGGCACAGACCGGCACACTGCACCAAACCGAGAGAGAGAAAGCGTAGGAGAAGGGCGGAACAGAGGAGGAGAAGCTGCCGGAGCGCCGCCGCCGCGGAGCACGCCGGAGCCGGACACGGAGGAGAAGCCCGAGCTGCGGACGAGGAGCGGCACGGCACTGCGATCGCTCTGCACGGCTCCGACTCGCCACTGCATCGCCATCCTAGCTTCACCGACACCACGGTGAGCCATCGCACGCCATGTCCGAACCTTGCCCTGCTTTTGCCATGGCGTTCCGCCCACGGCACGCGCAGGCACGAGCCTTTACCGGCTCAGGAAGATCACCTGCACCATGCACTCATGCGACCGGCCGAAACCCCCGGACTACAAGCTTGCTAGACCGAGAACGCAGCACGACGCGTTCTCGGCGGAGCGCGCTCACCACCGACGCGTTCCGACGCCGAATCACCCGTTCCGAGCAATCCGACTAGCACCCGTATAGGTTAGAGCGTCGTGGAGCACCGCCACGACCCCTTGAGCTAGCTACGTGGATCTAAGCGCTAGAGGAAGCCTCGTCCGCAGAGCGCCACGACCTCACCGGAGCACCGCCGCGGACCGGAGCCAAAAGGAGGCCCTGCCCTGTCACTAGTTCACCAGTAAGCGAACGTATGCCCGTTTAGTCACGCCAATTTGACTGAACCACGTCCGGTTATGCCAAAACGAGACCGTAATCACCTTGCCGTCGTCAGCCGCCGCCGGCGACACGCCGCCGCCACAACCGAGCACCTTGGGAATCTCGGTAGCCAAAATTGGTAGTTGGTATACCATCGCCATAGACCCTGGAGGCGTATACATCTCCTAGAAGACCTCCTTAGCCCCGCCGGAACCTCCCAGTCGCGGCGACATCGCCGCCGATGACTGGAGCATCTCAATACCGCGACCCGCTAGCGTGACCACCAACTCACCGACCACCTCGGACAAGCTTAGTTGCGGGAGACTGAACCTCCATAGCCCGGAACACCGAGAGGTGCGTTCTCGGGGAAACGTGATCGCCGCCGACACGATCTGCCTCGCCTAAATCCGTTTCGAGTACCCCCGATCGCCTCGCGCTACGGAGAGAGGCCGACGAGGTTCGCCAAGTCTGCCTCAGCACCGCCGCGTAGATAGCCGAGCCCCGAATCATGTCTATCGCCTTGGCTACGTGCGCCTCCACCTCGTCGGAGAACCGCTGTATGGCGAGGGAGAGAAGGAGGCCATACCACGACTCTAACCCGCCACCATCTGGTCGGACGACTGCCTGAGCACGACAATTGGGGAAAGCCGAGCCCTGTCTTGCCGAAATATGGTCATCGCCGCCCTGTCATCGTCCGCCGCACCGGAGAGACACCGCTGCCTTGAATAGACGCCCTGGAACCCTGCTAGCACCAAATCTCCGATTCGCCCGAGCCTCCCCGGGAGAGCTCGGGAGAGCGGCACCCTCGGCGCACCAAATCTTCGATTCGCCCGAGCCTCCCCGGGAGAGCTCGGGAGAGCGGCACCCTCGGCACCCGAATGTCCGATTCGCCCGAGCTACGCCGAGGTACGCCGAGGAACGCCGAGGTACGCCGAGCTCCGCCAAGCCCCGCCGAGCTACGCCGAGCCCCGCCAAGCCCCGCCGAGCTACGCCGAGCTCCGCCGAGCTACGCCGAGCTATGCCGAGCTACGCCGAGCTCCGCCGAGCTACCCCCGACCACCGCCGAACTCCGCCGAGCTACCCCCGACCACCGCCGAGCTCCGCAGAGCTACGCCGAGCTACGCCGACGCCAGCGACTCTCTGGAAACCAGCATCGAACACCTGGTGGGCGACCATCGGGTCTGTGTTCTGATGAGGCGCCACATGCCGCACTACTGGACCCGCGCGCCACGTGGACCAATCCCGAGCTGCCCCTGATTAACCGACCAATTTTCCCATTTTCAGAAAATAGGATAATCTTCGGGAATTCATAACTTATTCATTCGATGTCCAAAAATTGCGCACCATATATCAAAATTCTCAGAAAAATGAGATCTACAATCTAAGACTATGTTTGTGTGCATTTGGCTCTTTATTTTATTAGATTTTTCTGAAATACTCTATCGGAGTCGCTGACGCGACTATTTCGTGTTTGATTTCAGAGCCGGAGGAGGATCTGACTAAGGAAGACGACCACGAGTACTTTCAGGAGCTAGGAGACGACTACGAAGGTGCCACGTCCCACCAAATCCTTAGATCCTATTAATCCTTAGATCCTATTTACGCATTGCAAATGACATTGTTGCTATTGCTTTGTGATTATGTATGGATTGGTTGCATGGTAGTATATTTGAATTCCCTGCCTTGATAAGACTTTACCCTGCTATCCGCTGCTAGGTTAGCTGCTGCTTAATTTACTGTTACTCTTCCACTACTTACTACATGCTACATGCTATGTGGTGGAATTGGGACGGTGCATAACTGATTATAACCACTGGGAGAGAGTGCTGCGTGCGTCTTGGGTGCGTGGTAAGGGTTGATGTCGACCAAGTGGGATGTGAGACAAGCCCGTGGGGCAAGTCGTGCCGGGGGTGCAACCTGGGCATCCCCACGAGAGATACCTGTGGCGGGTAATGACTTATGAGGTGGTTCCGGGATGTGCATTGAAGTCCCGTGAGCGGAGGTGCCGTGATGGCACGGGGAGAGTATCCCCTATGTGGAGATGCCTGCTTGGTCACAACCTAGGATCTGACTAGTGACCGGAAACATCTGGATTCCCTTGCTACTCACTCGCTTCTGATGGGTGGGAGACGGCTGGACTACTTGGTAGGGCGGTGCCACTACTGCTAGGTTGAGAGGATTCCCGTACCGTTCTTGATGCGCAGTACCACTGATGGGGCCCGGTACTGCGTCTCCCAGTCTCAGTGTGATGGTGTTGGATCCGGAATGTCCCAGGGCTGAGTGGCAGGGTGGTACCGACCTAGGCAAGCAAGCACCCGGAATTCTGCCTAGATGATTGTACAGCATCGATGATGGCTAATCTTGTGAGTAGTAAAACCTCTGCAGACTGTATGGTTGATCGATCGATACAAAAGCCAACTCGTTGGCTATGGACGTTTCCTAATATTTCTGTAACCACTATTAGATGAGAGCATATTCTTTTCTCCCCCCTGGATGATGTTTTCTGGCAGTATGCCCGTTGTGGCAATGTGCCGCTGAGATCGGCCCGAGAGGGAGTTGGGCCTGTCAAATGAGAGTGAGGTGTGGGTATGTGAGATGTGGTGATGGGAAAAGGGATGATGGTGTTAACTGGAGATAAAACTTGATTAATTATACATTGATTTCAGCTGCATAGGAAAACCTCAGCCCATAGGTCTGCTTGTATAGCCTTGCATCCACTATCCACAAAGCAAATGCTGCATAGGTGGGCTCCGTGGCCAGTACAAATCGTACTGATAAATTTGCTGTCAGGTGACGAGAATGAGTACGACTTCGAGGGAGATGATGACGAGGAATAGGGTCATGTGCTACACTCAAGTTGGCCGTGAAGGATGAATCGCTTCCGCATCTTCTAAAGCTTCTCTGAATGTTGATTCCGCCAATGTGGCGATGTAATAAATGTTTATGTAAGACTTAATTACCGTTGTATGGATCCTGGTGTCAACTGAGATATGGGTAATTTCATGGATTGTCCCAAGCAATCTGTTGAATTACAATTCGAGCCTGTGGATTTCCCTTCGTGGAAATCGAGGTCGTTTCACTGCGCCTATAGCTAAATGTCCATATAGAATGGGAGTTAAAGAATTAGAAGAACTTAAGAAACAAATTAAAGAGTTGTCAGAAAAAGGTTTCATTCGTCCTAGTTCTTCACCTTGGGGAGCTCCAGTTATTTTTGTTGATAAGAAGGATGGTAGTCAAAGGATGTGTGTAGACTATCGGTCACTTAATGAGGTCACCATTAAGAATAAGTATCCGTTGCCTAGGATTGATGACTTGTTTGATCAGTTGAGAGGTGCATGTGTGTTCTCCAAGATTGATCTTCGTTCAGGCTATCACCAGTTGAAGATTCGTGCCTCTGACATACCAAAGACAGCATTCACTACTAGGTATGGATTGTATGAGTATACAATAATGTCTTTTGATTTGACTAATGCACCTGCCTACTTCATGTACTTGATGAACAAAGTGTTCATGGAATTCTTGGATAAGTTTGTTGTGGAGTTCATTGATGATATCCTGATCTACTATAAGAATAAGGAAGAGCATGCTGAGCATTTAAGGCTGGTCCTGCAGAAGCTCAGAGAACACAAGTTGTATGCCAAGCGAAGCAAGTGCGAGTTCTGATTGAGGAAAGTTGCTTTTCTAGGACATATTGTGTCCAATGGTGGAATTTCTGAAGATCCAAGCAAGGTGGCAGATGTGTTGAATTGGAAGCCGCCAACTGATGTGACTGGGATTCGTAGCTTTCTTGGTTTAGCTGGTTACTATAGAAGGTTCATTGAAGGATTCTCCAAGCTTGCAAAGCCTATGACTGCCTTGCTAGAGAAGAATGCCAAGTTTGTGTGGTCTGTAAAGTGTCAAGCCAGTTTTGAGGAGCCAAAGAAGAGGTTGACCACAGCCCCAGTGTTGGTTTTGCCGGACCTGAGTAAGAAGTTCTCTATCTATTGTGATGCTTCCCGCCTAGGTCTTGGTTGTGTTCTTATGCAAGAAGGTAGAGTTGTAGCATATGCATCAAGACAGCTGAGGAAGCATGAGTTGAATTACCCTATTCATGACTTGGAGCTAGCAGCTGTGGTGCATGCTCTGAAGATTTGGAGACATTATCTTATTGGTCATAAGTGTGACATCTATACAGATCACAAGAGCTTGAAGTACATCTTCACCCAGTCAGACTTAAATTTGAGGCAACGTTGTTGGCTAGAGTTGATAAAGGACTATGACTTGGAAGTGCATTATCATCCAGGCAAAGCAAATGTTGTGGCCGATGCTCTTAGTAGGAAGAGTTACGCCAATGAGATTCGGACAACATCTATGCCAGCGAAGTTGTGTGCAGAGATGGAGTGTCTCAACTTGGGGATTGTGATCAATGCTGTTGAGATGGAGGTTGAACCCACATTGGAGCAAGAAATACGCAAGGCTCAGTTGGAAGATGAAAAGTTCAAAGAAATAGCAGAGAACATTGTGGTTGGAAAATCACCCGGATTCAGGCTAGACGACAATGGAACATTATGGTTTGGAAAAAGACTTTGTGTACATGAGGTGAAGTCTATCCGTGATACTATACTGTGTGAAGCTCATGAGTCAGCGTATTCTATACACCCAGGGAGTACGAAGATGTATTTGGATCTCAAAGAGAAGTATTGGTGGGTTGGACTGAAGCATGATGTGGCAGAATATGTAGCAATCTGTGATACCTGTCAGACAGTTAAAACTGAACACCAGAGACCTGCAGGATTGTTACAACCACTGAAGATACCAGAGTGGAAGTGGGAAGAAGTCGGTATGGACTTCATAGTTGGATTGCCACGCACTCAGAGAGGTTATGATTCAATCTGGGTAATTGTGGATCGACTGACTAAAGTTGCTCATTTCCTTCCAGTCAAGACCACTTATGGAGGTCCAAAACTAGCAGAGTTGTATATGGAGAGAATAGTGTGTCTGCATGGAGTTCCAAAGAAAATTGTGTCTGATAGGGGTACTCAATTCACCTCACATTTATGGCAGAAGATACATGAGTCTCTAGGTACTAAGTTGAATTTTAGTTCTACATATCATTCTCAGACTGATGGCCAAACTAAGCAAATCAACCAGATTTTTGAAGACATGTTGAGAGCTTGTGCTTTGCAATATGGAACGAGTTGGGACAAGAGTCTACCGTATGCGGAGTTCTCTTATAACAACAGTTACCAGAAGAGTCTTAAGATGGCACCTTTTGAGGCTTTGTATGGACGTAAGTGCAGGACACCCTTGTTTTGGAATCAGACAGGAGAAAGTCAAGTGTTCGGACCTGATGTGCTAAGAAAGGCGAAAGAACAAGTTCAAACGATAAGGGAGCACTTGAGGATAGCACAATCTAGATAGAAAAGCTATGCTGACACACGGAGACGAGAACTAGCCTCTGAAGTAGGAGACTATGTATATCTTAAGGTGTCCCCGATGAGAAGTGTGAAAAGGTTCGACAGTAAAGGAAAATTAGCACCAAGGTATATTGGTCCTTTCAAGATCTTAGAGAGACGTGGAGAAGTGGCTTATCAGCTAGAACTTCCAGAAAGTTGGCAGGTGTGCATGATGTGTTCCATGTATCTCAGTCAAGGAAATGTTTGAGAGTGCCAGAAGAGCAAGTACCTATTGAGGAAATAGTTTTTAAGGAGAATCTCACATATGAGCAACATCCAATGAAGATCTTGGAAACCGTGGAAAGAGTTACGAGGAGTCGAGTCATAAAAATGTGCAAGGTGTAGTGGCATCGGTATTCAGAAGAAGAAGCTACCTGGTAAAGAGAGGAGGATCTCAGAGAAAAGTATCCAGAGCTGTTTGAGTAAGCGCACCCAAATCTCGAGGACGAGATTAATCTTAAGGGGGGTAGAATTGTAACACCCGAAAAAAATTGCATCAATTTGAAATAGGGGAAATCAATTTAATTATGTTATTGTTTGATCATTTAATTTAGGGAAATAATAATTTTTTGAGAAATAAAAATCAAACCTAGGTCATACACATGTATGATGCATTCATGCTGGACCATTTCTATTTTGTATTGTTTGGAGTTTACTGAAGTTTCAAACATTTAAAACCCCATTCAAAATTTCATTTGAAAACCTATTTGAAAAGTGCTCTTGAAAATGGAAAAGATAGGACCTTCCCTCCAATCTGGCCCGAGGCCTGCTCGGCTGGATCCTCTCCCCCTCCCTTCTGTGTTAGCCCAAGGGCCCAACCCGGCCATCCCCTTCTCCCCAACCTGACTGGGCCAAGTCCCAGCTAGCACAGCAGACCAACCGCACCCACTCTTGCCCCTGAAGCTGACGAACCGGGCCCGCGTGGTAGCTCCTCTTCTTTCCCCTTCCTCCGGCCGATTGGGCCAAGCAGGGCAGAGCACCGGCCCGGCCACTCGCAGGCGCGCCCTCTCTCTCTCTCTCTATGCGACCGACAGCCGGGCCCAGCGCCCCGTTCCACTGACCCGTGGACCCCGTGGGTCAGCCCCTTTCCTCCCCACGCCGCCCTTGCTCGACACGCATAGAAATGAATGAAGCCGAGTTCGTTGCCGCGCTCGAATCCGTTTCAATCTCCTACAATCTAGTGGCCAAATCCCCCACGCCTCGGACTACTTAAGCCGTGCTGCACTCCTGTTCGCCGCCACCCAACCCTAGCCGCAGCGCTCTCTTTGCCCACGCGCGAACAGAGCCGCCGCCGCCGAGTTCTTCCGCCGCCGAGGCCAAATTGGCGAGCACGAGTCCTTTCAACCGCATCGTAAGCCCTCTGGATGTTTCGTCTTGATCTCATGAACTCACCGAGTCATTTTTCTTCTTGAATCATGCACTAACCGGTGCCAATTTCGTCCCCAGAGCGCCGCCGGCCCAAGCTCCGTCCGCAATCATCGACGAACTCGACGAATTCACCATCCCCTCCTCACTGTAAGCCATCTCCGAGCTTCGCCTGGCTCTCGTGAAGGTGTCGAGCCACTTTTCTTCGTGAATCACCCCCTGACACGGTCGCCGCGCCATTGTAGGTCCTCTCCGTCCGCCGCCGCACGTCGACACCCATCTCCGACCCGATTCCGGTCCTCTATTTTACCCTAGGTGAGCTCGCGAATGTTTGCTCTCCCTCCCAGTACCTTTGTTATGCTGATTAGACCACTGCAGTGCCGTTTTCACCGAGTCCGACGATCCTCCAGCCATGGCACCGCCGTGCCGGCCTGTTGTGGCCAGGGGCGCCACCCCCCCCTTTCCGTGATCTAATCTGAGCCGGTCACTTTAAATCGGACGGCTCACATTAGTCCATACCAATTCGGCCGGCGTTTTTGCGAAAAAACCCCCTGTCGATAGTTATGTTATAACCCGCAGCCCTTAGCGCCTTTCCCAGATTCCGCTTTTTGCTTTAGAAAGCGTATTTCTCCTCGGTTTAAACAAAATGTGCTTTCTTATTAATTTCATATTTGCCACTGTATTTAATTTAGCTATAATTTACTCGTTTTAGATCCGATTTGAATGATTCAACTTGCGTTAGATTCGTAATTTCATGATCTATCAGTTAGTACCACTGTTTAATATATTACTCACTGTTTAATTTTGAGATTATATTTAATGTATTATTTATCTATTATAAATCTTGTTTAATTCATAACTTCGTCGTTTTAAGTCCGATTTGTGCAAACTTTATATCGATGTGATCGTAGCGACGAGTAGATTAGTTTTATGAACTTTTTAATTTATTTTCTCTCTATTGGTGTACTGTTATAATGTAAACTCTTGTTTATATGCATGATTGCCCCTGTATGCGTGTGTGTTGATATGATGGATCGAGTATAGACGATGAGCCTTACGTCGGTGAGCAATATCAACGCTTCGAAGACCCGGACCACCAAGAGTTTGCTGATCAAGGCAAGTATTAGCATGGACCATCCTTGTTGTCCTATTCAACAAATAATTAATTACATATGCATGTGTCTACCTTGTTAACCATAGATGCTCCCTAGTGTCGTTATGTTATTCCTCGTCACCTATGGGTTTGTGCATTGGGTAATTTATGCTAGTGCTCTATTGGAATCATGATCATATAAACTTGATTAATTGGATATGCAATGTGATTAAAAGATGCCTTTTTAGCAACATGGAACTAGTGGATTCGAGCATAGTTTTGTGATGCTCTAAATCCTTCACCTTTGGTAATGATCTGTAAGTATGACACCGGGATTGACAGTGCAACTATGAGGGCTACATGGCTCTGGTTTTAGTCAAGTATGAGCACTTTTTCTAGCTGGTTAGAGGTTACTGAAAGTCGTGATGGGGCCTGCCGACTCAGGTGTGGTGCGGCTTCTGTCCGAGTGTGTATAATCTGTGTGACCTTGTGCCACGACGAAGGAGGGCCCTATATTTGCTTTCCGGGTTCCTAGCGGCCCTAACTTGTTAGACGGAGTACTTTGAAAGACTTCATAGTGAAACCCTGCTCACTCACCTTGGTAGTATTATGGGAGTAATTAACCCGAGCAACTAGAAATCATGGCTCATGGTGAAAGTGTACAACCTCTGCAGAGTGTAAAACTGGTATACTAGTCTTGTTGAGTACGACATGTACTTACGCTTGTTTATTTTTCATTGCTTGGATAAAAATCCCGGATGGGTAACAGATGGTGCCAATGATGAGGACTACACAGAGGACTACTAGACTTGTGCTTCACCAGTCGACGTCCCTGTGCTATGGAGCTACCGCGAGAGTTATCATTATTTTATTCCACTGTGTAATGACTTTGACATATTATTCGTTATGTATTAAACATTGGTTATGATACAATTTATGCAATTTGTTGGCCTATGTGTGTGACTGATCTCTGGGCGCACATAAGTTTATGCATCCCATTTTATCGTTAAAATTAGGTGTGACATATATCTTTGTATCTCATCTTACAAAGACTTATGCTTTAATATATTTATCTTCTCTATTTACTTATATGCTTTATTATGTGATTGGTTAGTATAGTTGTTATACTTTGGCATGGGATCTTCGCTCGTATTGAGTGCTCTAGTTATAGCGCATGATTAGAGTAGTATTCATTGGTGTAGACGTGGTGTCTAGGCTAGTGTTTACCTGAGTTTGCGCCCAATTCTTACAGTTAGTTGTGGTAGCCCCAGAGGTGACAGCGCTGTCGGTCTTCGTATTCCACCACGTCGGAGTTGGTGTTTCGTAGAGCTTTTTTTGGCAGCCTTCTCCCGATTACCCCTTCCCAGTCTATTCGAGAATTGGAAAGGTACTGTTGCTCCGAAGTGCTATTGTGTGATTGCTACACCTAACTATCCTTTGGTTATCTTAGAACCCACGTAATAGAGAAGTATTTAGGAACCTTGAACTCTCTCGTTGTCCTCTCACTTTAGCTATGTACTCTTTTATCATAGAATTCTCCTGTGTGTCTATGTCATTTAAGCATAACTCCTATCATTTATTACTTACCCCTACTATAGTCTAGTTGGTGTACTAAGTTAGTAGATGCATGATGGTAACTATCAGATTCTTCAACCATTGCTTCCCTGTGGTAAAATATAAATAACGATACTCTGGAATACTCCCGGGTAAAAGCTACAATGGTATTCTGTGCGCTTGCGGAATCTTTCATATTCTATTTGTACTTAATTAATACCAACAAGCATTTTTGGCACCGTTCCCGGGGAAGCAATTGGCATAAGAGTTTTATAGTGATCTTGATGTCTACTAATTTAGTGTACTACTAGATTTAGTAGGATTACTCATGTTCTGTTGAGTTGTGGAATAAGGCAGGACAGCAGAAGCCGTTTTGACCTTCCTGGCAAGTTTCCACAAGATAAGAGTTTGTTTGGGTCCTTGGAGGTTAGTGACTGTTTACACCAAAATTTGGACTGAGAATATATAGCCGATACCGAGAATAGAAATAGTCGATTCTCGGGAAGCAGAGCCTTCTTTGCGAAGAGTTGAGAATAGCCGATCGGGTCCTGGATCGATTGTTGGGCCGAAGTGAAGACGGCACGGCTGAAGACAAAAGTCGATTGATGACGTCAGCACGAATCTCCAGCGCCGTAGGACGATCACGATCGGATTCCGTTAAAGAAAGGAAAGAGTGGGCTCCAAGTTACCTTTAATTTAGGAAAGTTTGTTAGTTTCCGTATTCATTTTGAGTTGTAATTCGAATAGCACTCTATCAAGCCCTGGGTATAAATATAAACCCCCGGCCAATGTAATACGCACATACACATCAATACAACACACCTTTCGGCTCCGGCCAAACCTTAGGAGTAGGAGTAACGTAGATCTTGGCGAGTTCTTTAATCGGGCTGAAGTGTCATCCGGTGGACGCAGGCTTGCTTGTAATTACCGTCATGCCTCGCTAAGTTTTGTCTCTTTAATGTCATCCGGTGGACATGGGAGCATCGTAGATCGGGGTTGATTCTTGTTTAATCTATGTTCAGTGTCATCCGGTGGACGTGGGCTTAGATCAAATAAGGATTAGTTATCGATTCATGTTTGTTTTCTTGTTTAATCTATGTTTAACGTCATCCGGTGGACGAGGGCTTAGGTTAAGCTTGATTATGTGCATAGATTAGTTATCGGCTCTAACTAATTTGGCATCTTAGTTAGATTCATTAAGTTATCAAGATGTTATCTGTTATTTATTGTTTATTTATTATAACATCTTTTTGCCCGATCAAGATTGCATAGTATTGGCCTTAAATCTACATGAAAAACGTTCATTTATGTTTCGCTCATGTTTAGACTTTGTTACGATAATTGTTTGATTCGGCCAGTACTATCGCAGCATTGCTCGTACGTGATGAGAGGGCTTGGCAAGAGCCGATTTGTACGGATACAGAACCGCCGGGCTTTTAGACCAGTTCGGTATTCTTATAAATTGACTTGTGGCTTTTGCTACCACCAAGTTTTCTGCTTCACGGACCCTGAATCGGCTAATTAGCCGATGCAGTTATGCTTTCACGAGAAAAACCAGTTAACCGATCGTATTCTGTCAAATCGGCTAAATAGCCGATTTTTGTCTGTTTGACATTCAGACAGTCTGAATTGAATGATTTGACCCATTTACAATAATCGATTATGCTTTGATCTGTCACAACTATCTGCATAGACTTGTTTAATGTAGATTGTCATGTCTGGTTACACATATTAATCGACTATGTATCAGTTCAATAATTGTTTCTTGTGGCAAACATGCATACATGCCGGAATCGACTCTTTAGTTGATTTCCGATTAAATTGGCTCTTAGAGCCACATAGTTGGAACTACCTGGACCTACCGGTTAGTTCCGCCTTGTGATTACTGATCATTATTCTTTCCTTGTCAATTGCAGGTCAAATTGATGGCACGCCTGAGGGTTATCAGTACTCTCTGACTGGGTTTGAAGGTAGCTGGATCTTGGAAGCTCCGACGCTCTTGAGATCATATCCAGCTTCGCTGGTGTGTTGAGCGCGAGGAACCACATTTTGTGCCAACAGTGACCAAGCTCTTAGACACCTAAATAGCCTTCTTCTTTGGGCTCTCCTTAGGTGCACCAATGTACTTGACTCTCACTTCCTTTGCATTCTTTGTAAGCACATAGCAAGAATCAAGTCTAATGGATGACACGTTAGGCTTGCTTTGCTTCATCATCCTCTTCTTGCAATATTGCTCTTTGTGCCCCACTTGCTTGCAACCATAGCAAACCACACCATTGCCCTTCACAAAAGTAGTCTTGTGAGGGACAAAGGCAGCTTTGCCCTTCTTGGGGGTATAGCCAGGACCTTCCTTGTTAATGGAGAACCTTTGACTACCCAACCACTTAAGCAAGCGAGCATCTCCACCATAGGCATTGCCTAGTGCTAGAGTGAGCTCATGCACCTCCTTCTTGAGGTTCTTGTTCTCAACCAAGATTGTGGCATCATAAGTGACACCAACATCCTTAGATGAAGTAGAGGTGGATGTGCTATAAGAAGTGTTAGTAGAGGCAACAACAATAGGTGTATCAAGAATATCACAAGTAACACCTATGTCACATGTTGTGGGCACATCCTCTATCTTAGCCAACTCCGAAAGTGATGAGTGAGCTTTCTCAAGCTTGGAGTGAGCTTCTTTTAGGCTCTCATGGCCTTCCTTTAGACACTCATGAGAAGCACTAAGCTCATCAAAGGATTGCTCAAGGAGTTTCTTCTCCTTGGTTAAAGTTTTGCACTCTTTCACTTTCTTCTTAAGATAAGAGTGTGTGTCACGCAACATGTCAAGGAGTTCCTCCTTGGAGAAGTCCTCCTCACTCTCACTACCGCTCTCATCGAATTCGGATTGTACCTTAGATGGCTTAGCCATGAGACCGGTGAAGAGTCAAATAGAGATGGCTTGCTAGGAATAGCAAGACTAGCAATGGCCTTCTTCTTGGTGATCTTGTGATCCTCATCACTATCATCATCATCATCGGAAGAAGAAGCATCACTATCCCATGTGACACAATAAGAATGCCCCTTCTTCTTCTTCTTGTCATCCTCATCATCACTATCATTCTTGTGAGGTCAATTGGCTATCAAGTGGTCCTTGCCCTTGCATTCATAGCATCTCATGGTTGGACCCTTGCCCTTGGTGAAATCTCTTCTCTTTATTGCACCATAGCCCTTCTTTCTCATGAATCTTCCAAATCTTCTTACAATAAGTGTCATCTCCTCATCATCATCTTCACTTGAACTATCTTCATCATCACTTGAGATTTGCTTCTTTGCTTTGCCTTTGTGCCTTGATGATGTTGCCTTGAATGCAATGATCTTCTTCTCATTCTTGTCTTTCTTCTCATCCTACTTTTCTTCCTTGACTCCTCCATCCTTCTCTACTCGGTATGTCTCATGTGTCATGACATCACCAAGCACTTGTGTTGGAGTCACCTTCGAGAGATCCTCCCTCACAATGCTAGTAACCAATGTCTCAAACCAGGGAGGTAGGCATCTCAAGAACCGGTGGGAAAAGTCTCTATCACTAATTGTTTCACCAAGAACCTTGAAGATCACTCACGATAACACTTAACCGGTGAAACATTTCCGGTATGCTCTCATCATCCTTCATCTTGAAGCTTGCAAACTTGTCCTTGAGAATGTATAGCTTTGCACTCTTGACCGCGGTAGTGCCTTCATATGAGTCATTCCAATCTCTTCCATAGCTCATGAGCAAACTCTAAGTCCTTGATTTGCTCAAAGACCTTCTCATCAAGAGCACTATAGATTGCATTGAGGGAAATATCATTGAATTGAAGCTTCTCTTCTTCTCTTGGAGTGGGATCATTCACATCAATCACAAGAAAGTCCCTCTCAACAATTTCCCACATCTTTCTATTCATTGATTTCAAATGAGCTTTTATTTGCTTCTTCCAATACCATAACTTGTGCCATCAAACCGAGGTGGCTTGCCCATATGGTTGATCAAGTTGTTGTGAGCCATCTTGACACCGAAGGATGTTAAGCCTTACAACAGCGGTGACCACAGCTTCGATACCAATTGATAGGTCTAAATAGGCTAGAGGGGGTGAATAGCCTATTAAAAAATCTAGAAACAACACTTGACCAAAGGATTAGTAATAACAACAGGCGAAGCGAATTATGCGCTAGCCTACTCAAAAGTGCAAGCCTTCCTAACCGTTCTAGCTATGTCTCTAGAATCACACACAAGCTATCCTAGGTTGAGTTACATTACTCCTAGGTGGACAAGCAAACTACTAACACTAAGACTACACAAGAAAAGGTGCTCAATGTAAAGAGATAGGTGTAGAGTGGTTATACCTCCAAGTCGAGTAGTTTACCAATCACCGAGAAGGTTACCAATACACACGAAGGTGATGGTCCAATGAATTTCAAGCCAACACAATAGAGACAATAAATTTATCCCGAGATTCACGTGCTTGCCGGCACGCTAGTCCCTGTTGTGGCGACCACTACTCGGTGGTTCGGTGGCTAATTGACAACCAATGTCAAGCTCAACCAATGAGCACCACTAGAACCTACCACGAGACGAGCAATCCAATAAGCTACCTTGCGGCTCTCCGCCGGGGAAGGTGCAAACCCCTCACAAAGATCACCGGGAGTGGCCGAAGACAATCTCCAACACCACCAACTCCTCCGCTGCTCCAAGACCGTCTAGGTGACGGCAATCACCAGGAGAATAGATAAAAATCCGTAGCAACAACGATCAACAAGTGCCCAAAGATGATCTAGATGAACACAATGCACTTGGTTCACTCCCTAGCTCAAAATGGATGAGAATCAAGCTCTAAAGTGAGTGGGAGAGGCTCAGGAGGCTCAAGAGATGCTTAGCAATGAGTGAAATGTGCAAGAGAGACTCCGAAGACCGGTTGATCAGCTATTTATAAGTGAGTGTGAAAAACTAGCCGTTTTACAGTTTCTGCGTGCACACCGGACGCCGGTTAAGTTAGCACCGGACGCGCCCGGTGGTTGTCTGGTGTACCGCTCGCTGCCACGTGTACTAGCCGTTTCAAACTTCCCGCAGCCCGCCAACACACCGGACGCGGAGTCGTCACACCGTACGCTCCGACGGCCGTGTCCGGTGCGTGACCAGAAAGCATCCAGAGAGCTCAAAGTTGCACCGGACGCGTCCGCTGTTAGGTCACCGGACGCCCGCAGCGTCCGGTGCATTCAGATAGTCAGAAAGCACAAAGTCTCACCAGACGCTCGGAAAACATCACCGGACACACTGAAGTTACTGTTCCAGCGTCCGGTGCTCACTCAGAGAGGTTCTGGCTGCACCGGACGCGTCCGGTGCGCACCCACCGAACAACACCAGCGTCCGGTGCACCTCTGAGAGCAGTTCCCGCCCTCTCTTCAACTACCTTGCTTCTAGGTGCTAGCAACCAAGTGTATGAGTACTTAGGCACGAGTGTTAGCTTGATTTTAAGTTTATTTGCAAGGTTTTAGGTTAGTGCTCTAGATCTAAATGTATATGCTCAACTATGTCAACTAGAGGCACTTGATGACCGAGGTTGTTAACGAAATTTCATCCCTCTTAATAGTACGGTCATCTAACCTAAATGTGATCACACTCTCTATAGTGTCTTGATCACCAAAATGAAAAGAGCCCTATGAAATTTACCTTTGCCTTGAGCCCTTTTCCAAGTTCCAAGTTGAGAAGCATTTGATCTAACATCTTGATGGACTTACACCACTTTGCATGGACAGCCGTCATAGCTCCCCACTTGTTCTACTAACCAATCTTGTAATCACAAAGCTTAAACACAATGGTTAGATATTAGGTGTCATCAATTAGCCAAAAGCAAGACATAGAGCTTTCGATCTCCCCCTTTTTGGTAATTGATGACAATCTCTACAAAGATATGCAATGAATTCAATTTGGTAGTAATAGCTCCCCCTACATATATGCCAAGTGTTTGGATTTGAAAGGCTTTACACATATGCATTGGATTGGAAGTGTGAGAGAGATGTTACTACCAATTTGATGCTAAGGTTTATAGAATTGGACCTTTGAAGTGCGATACCATCGGAGTGCATATAAACCATCCTTAGCACCATGGATAGGTAGATTCTACTTGGAAGAATTCTTGCAACCAAAGACACTAGAATACCTCATGAGATCAACATTAGAAACAAGGCTCTAGAGTAACTTGGAAAGACCGGGAAACTAGCTACCACTTCCTATACATGCTAGTACTTCAATTCACCACACAAGTTTAAGTCTAGCATACACCAAGCAAGTAAGTATATTGAATTTAAGTACACATGCAATGCAACAATCATATGAAAATGCACAATCAAATGCTTGCAATCATGCTTGTGAGCTTGCTCCCCCTAAGTGTGAGATCCAAATTTTAAAAGTTTGTGATCCCTCTCACTTGGCTTATAGCTCTCCCATCATCGGCCTAATGATGGTTCATTGCTCAACCTCCATATCTTTGTACCATTCTACCATTCTCTCCCCCTTTGTCATCAAAGACCACAAAAGAGTAGCATGGGTAGGATAGGATTTGAAATCAATGGAGGGAACCACTTGTTAAAATTGTTAGATTGTTTCCAATATCTTCCTTCTTTTAAGCATTTAGCTAGATTACTTGCACAAATATATAACTAGGTTTGTCCTTTGGCAAGCATCTTCACGCCACTAGGGGTTATCTTGACAAAGTTAAATTATATACCATAATGCTCATAATCTAGTTAAATACTAGGTTCACAATCCCACAAGCTAGTCATATGTCACCACTAGACCAAACAAGATATAGAAGCAATAGTAGTGGCATATGATCTCAAAAATTATTTTGTTTTCCATGAATGAGCCTATTTAAGAAGAAAGATGTCTATATGCTCTACATAAGTCCTAGCAACATATGAATGACATGCCAAACAATGTTACCTTTCATCGGAGAGCAAGTCATAAACCAAAGCAAGGTTATCATGATTCACTTTAACTTGAGTGTAGTCCTCTTTTAGCTTGTTGTAGCTAGTGGTGAGCTCAATGTGCATCTTCTCAAGTTTATCATTTTTTTCTTGGAGCTCTTTTATGTTGGATTTGAGCTCCTTGAGCTTAGATGACACATTTTGATTTTCGACTTTAAGCTCATCACTAGCTTTAGTGAATTGTTCATTTTGAGCTAATAGGTTGCCATTCTCAAGTTTTAGCTTTTTATTTTTACTTGTTAGCTTTCTTATCACTTTGGTGTAGTCATTAAGTAAGCTAGCAAGTTCATCATATGTTGGTGAATCATATTCATTGTCACTATCACTACTCTCATCATCACTTTGTACCTTCTTATCCTTAGCCATGAGGCAAAAGTGTGTTGGAGATGAGGGCGGTGATGGCGGTGGAGAAAGTGAAGTCCCAATAACAAGAGCGGCCATCTTCTCTTTTTCATCATCACTTTCTTTACCGGAAGAGCCACTAGAAAATTCAATGTCGGTGAGCCAATCACCAACAATGTAGGCCTTGTCATTCTTCTTGTTCTTGTGAAATTGCTTCTTCTTAAATTCCTTCTTCTTGAATGGCTTGGCCTTCTTCTTCTCATCATCACTCTCATGACTAGAGTCTTGCCTTTTGCCCTTGTTCTTGTTCTTGAACTTGTCTTTTTTGGGCTTTGGGCGTTGATGAGTAAGATGCCCAAGCTCTCTATAATTGTAGCAATCCATCTCGGAGATGGGCTTTCTCTTGCTACTAGTGAAGAACTTCTTTTTGTTGGAATCAAACTTGATTCCCTTGTTGTTGAGCTTCTTGAGCATCTTGGCGGTATTCCTCACCATGGCAGCAATCTCAACATCATCATCATCATCACTATCACTTGTGAAATCATGAGAAGAGTACTTGACTTGAGATTTACCTTTCGTGTCAGCCTTGAGAGCTAAGTCCTTCTTCTCTTCTTTCTTTGATGATGAGTTATCTTGAGGGGTGATCTTCATATACATCTCAAGAGCATTGATCTTCCCCAATATTTGAGTGGGAGTTGCATTCGAGAGATCTCCTTGATGAAGCACGGTCACAACGTGACCATACTTGTCAATGGGAAGAGCATTGAGAATCCTCCTTGGAACTTCGGACCGGAGTGATTTGAGTGAGCCCAAAGCCATTGACTTCCTCTACAATGATATTCAATCGAGAATACATGTCATTAGCATTTTCATTAGGAAGCATTTTGAAAGAATTGAGCTTATCCATGATAAGGTAATATCGTTCCTCACGCTCATTCTTAGTTCCCTCATGGAGCGCACAAAGATCCGACCATAGTGCATGAGCGTTCTTGTGGTTCCTCACACGATTGAACACGTCTTTGTTAAGGCCCCTAAAGATGATGTTGCGGGCCTTAGCATTCCACTTTTCATGCTCTTTCTCAACGGGTGTGAGGGTAGCGCCGGCTTTGGGAGTGGGGTACCCTTGAACGGCTGCTTTGTGAACAACAAGGTTCACCACCTCAAGGTATGCCTCCATACGAATTTTCGAATAAGGAAAATCGTTACCGTCAAAGACGGGAGGAGGGCCATCGTGACCACCGGACATCCTTCTCTTGGCGGTTAAGCCAAATTGGTGAGCACAAGGCTCTGATACCAATTGAAAGGATCGAGAATGCCCATGAGAGGGGGTGAATTGGGCAACTAATGAATTTTCGCAAGACAATCAACCTATCGCCATTTAGCCCAATCTCACCTCACAAGTGCTTAAGTGATGTTCTAAGCCTAAAACAAGTTGAGCAACGTAGAGCCAAGTCCTAAACATGCAATTCTACTCTAGAAATGTAAAGAGCACAAAGTAAATACGGGAAAGTAAATGGGATAGAAAGACAAAGCCAATTTTTCCCGAGGTACCAGAGAGTCAGCACTCTCCACTAGTCCTCGTTGGAGCATCCACGCAATGGGTGTAGCTCCCTCTTGATCCTCGCAAGGACCAAGTGCTCTCTACGGGCTGATCCTTTGCCTCTCCGGTGCGGTGGATCGCCCACAACCGCTCACAAGCTTTGCTTGGGCCGCCCACAAGCTCTCCAAGCGGTCACCAAGTGTAACAGAACCGCCTAAATCACGTGGCCCACAGGCACCTGTCATCGCCACTAATGACATTTGACAGTCGGGCTCGTGTTCCAGATGACCTAGGCAGCTCTGCCGGCTACATAAGCACCCGTATTCTCCGACAGGATCCCATTGCGAAGCCATTACAGGGTTACAACATTACATAATAAAATATACCAGAGTAAAGGTGCGGAAGACTTCATAGTACATAGATTACAAACCAGTTGTTCAAATATAATTTCAAGTACAATTATTACAATCTATACCTAAATAGAAGTAGCATCAGGGTAGCAGTTACACGTAATAATACGAACCCTGCCCAAGGGTCCAACATCACTCATCATCACTTCCTTCACAAATGAGCATCACGCAGCAGGGAGCAAGACAGACCTCCGACTGCTGACTTCCTGCAACAGGGGTTAACAAACCCTGAGTACTGGGGTACTCCGCAAGACTTACCCTGACAAAAGGTGTAAAATTAGACTCAGGAATGTAGGCTGAGGGGAGTCAAGGTAAGGCTATGAGCAAGAGTTCAAGAGTTTTGCAGAAAAGCATTACTATCCTATTTCAATATTTCATCTCAATGTTATTTTAATCATAACCATAGTTCCAATATTCCTTCTCATGTGTCACATTCTTTCAATTTCTTAATCATTCTCAAAAACACCTAGTTCCGAACCACTTTTCGATGTAAGTCAGTGGATCAAGTCTCCATTAACCGAGGAGCAACGTCGATTCGAATCCAGAAGGTACCCAGCTGAGGATCCTATCCACACTGCATATGTAGCACTTAAGCTTGCATATGCCAACCCCGCCTACCACAGCTTTTCATACTCCGGAACCGGTCCTGCGCCACCCGAGAGCACAGTACTCCTCTAGTCTCCAGGCACGCCGGCCACGAGGGTACACGCTACTCTCAGTCATCTCTCCACTCACAGTGCGTGGTTGTCAGTTCCAGCAGTAGAGCCACCGGAGTCAGAGGCTTCCCAGTTGTATGTGGCTAGTTGCAAAGTCTCGATCCAGCAGGCCGACAACGAACGGTCCCTAAAGCATTTTTCCGTTGGTTACCATGCATTGGGACTCTAACCCAAGTACAAAGTAGCTAAACGGTTCCAAATCCGTGCACGTCGGAGACAAGACATGGGAACGCCGCCACATGTGCACGTCTATCCGAACGGACTTCCTTTTTTATTTTTATTTTTCCGGCGGCGGCAATGCATCGGGACTCTAACCCAAAGTACAAAGCCAACCGAACGGTTTCCAATCCGTCGATGACAATACATTAGGATTCCAACCCAAGTGCAAGTCACTCGCACGGTTGCAAATTCATATTCATCTTTAGTATATCATCATAGCTCAGAAAATAGCATTTTATGCAAAACTAACTTTAAAGAGCAGGGCTAAGCATTTTCAACCTATTTTTATTTTTAAAACAGGTTTCAGGTTTATATATCAAGGCAGGTCATGCAGCAAGTAGGTGACAATCAATTCCTATCAACTTAATGCAATTATTTTACTCAAGGTGATAAAAGTTTATAAAACACAAGGAAGGGCTGAATGCACCGGGGCTTGCCTTGGTTGCGTGAAGCGTAGGATCCGGATCAGTACCACAGATGTCAAAATCCAGAACAACCTCGGGAAACAATCTCCTCGGTGGCTGCCTTCACTTTCACCTCCGGTTCCTCGGTCACTATACGCATGCAATGATGAATGTTTCAATGCGATGCAACATGAAATGACAACTGCAAAAATCCCAGAATAAATAATACCTAATTCAAGCATAACTGTACTTCATCACCTAGTCCTAACCATACTAGACTAAGGTGCCCTAGGTCATAAGGGTGCTTGACCTAGAACTACAATCAATCCGAAATTCACATCAAACCCTAGTCACAAATGTTTCCTGTTTATTTTATTAATCATTTAATCAAGCATATAATTAATCATTAATTAAACTATTTCTATTTGATGCCAAACTTTACCAGCAGATTGCTATTGACCTAAAATAGTTACCAAATAAATTTCATGATTTTTGAAGTTACACACAATTTATTAAAAATACCCAAATTTGCATTTAACAATTAAATCTCTGATTTTCAGTTCATACAGAAAGTACTCAAAACACATATTTAATATTTTTATTAAATTATACATACAACAGAGAGTACTCACATTTATTTTCATAATTTTTCCACTAGTAGTTTAATTCCTACAGAAATAACAAAATCGAGCACTATTTACAATAACTAAAAATGGAAAAGCAGTACTTATTCACCGGGAAAAAGGAAAAGTGAAATCAGCCGGTGCGACCCAGGTAGATACAGGCCGGCCCAGCTCGGTCCACTAACAAGCCCGCGCGCCCTCCTCCTCTCTTACAACTGCTGACAGACGGGTCCCCCTTGTCAGCTTCTTTCCCCCTACCTCCAACTCTCCCTCTCTCGCGCGCGTGCCCACGCCGGCCGGTGGCAAGACTCGCCGACGGCGACCCGCGCAACCCAACCGAGCGTACAATCATGGACTCCTAAGCCTAACGGGGACCCTAGCGCACAAAACCCAGATGCAACTCGCCGTCGACTGAGAACATGCCCTGTCCATGGCGGACGCGGCAGGGCGGTGGATATCTCGTGCCCACAAGAACACGGTAGAATCTAATTGGATGGCTCAGGAAGGATTGGTGGCTCACCCAAACTCCTAGACAACGGCCGGAAGGGGCCGAGACGGTGCGGATCGAACGAACGGGATGGCGGCGGCGGACACAGCAGCACGGACAGTGACGGTGAACTTCCGTTCCGACCGATTCTATACACCAAAGGTGAAACGGTCGAGGGCATGAGTCTCTGGGAGGAACAAAGATTAGGAACACTTCACGGAAAGGGAAAGAGCTCACCGAGACGGGCTGTTCACTGGAACGGACCGCGGCGGTGCTTCGGCCGGACACAGAGACAACGATGCGCGTTCCAGCGCCTACGAAACTCAAGTGCACGCTCCAGAGAAAGCAAACGATGCGCACTGAGGTGGGAAAGGTTGCCGCTCAAGAAATTTGACAAGGATGCAGTGGTGATGGCCATTTTGGCGGAGAAATGGAGGGGATGTCGCTGGCGAGCCGCGGAGGTGAAAATGGAGGAAGGAGAGGGCTCGACGGCTTATAAGGGCAGTGGGGAAGAGGATAAGCTCGAGGGTTGGCCGGGACCCCCAACGGCCATGAAGCGGTGGCCGAGGGCCTCCACTGGCCGGCCGGACGACGCCCGGCGCCAACCGCGGCACGCGCAGTACGGCGGCGCTCAGGAACAGGGGACCCCTCCTGGGTTACTGTAGCTCAGGGATAAGTCAACAGCTATTTTGATTTGAATGATGGCCTACGAATTCGAATCTGAGAAAACATTTAAAACAAAAGTTGTAGTGCTACAAGTGCTGATCAGTTTTTATTTTTGAACCATTTTTAAATTCGGCCAAATTTTGAAACTACAGCAAAGGGGGTAAAAAGGGTTTTGAATTTCAAAACTGAAATTCTAAAATTACTTTTAATTTTTCTCAACAACTAGAAAAATGGTAAAAATAGAAGTTGTTCCTTTCAGTGAGCTCTACAACTCTTATTAAGGATATTTTGTCAAATTCCTAATATTTTTGAAATTGAGGTTTCAAATTTAAATTTAAACATAGTAATTTGAGTTTAATTTGAATTTCTGGAACATAACTTCAAAATCTCCAAAAATAAAAGTTGTTCCATTTTAAAATATATATAACTTTCATGAAGATACTTCCATGAGATTCATCATAGTTTTTGAATTATGGTTTGAGGTCAATTCTAGGGCTTAAATTAATATCTTATTTAGTTTAATATTTGATTTTTAATTAAGGGCTTAAATACATAATCAATACTAAATAAAATCAAATCACTCTAGCACCCTAAGCACAACCATATGCAAATGATCAAATTAAACATGATGACATGGCAGTTTAATTATGCAATAATACCAGAGGTATTACACCAAGCCTCCAATCGCCACCAAGCCGTCTAGGTGATGCCGATCACCAAGAATAATAAGCTCGAACTCTCACTTGACCCAAACAAGGCCAAAGATACGGATGGATGCACACAAGTCACTCTTGATCAACTCTAGGGAAGAAGCTCACTTGAATTCGCAATTCACTCAACCTCCCTACGGCTCTTGCAATCTCTCAAGGTCTCAAGGTGTGTTCAGCTATTTGAAGTGGCAAGAGACCTTCCATGGACGAGCACAAGGAGTATAAATACCCTCAACACAAGCCCATGGCCGTTAGGCACAAAGCCCTCTGTTTTCGGGTGCACCGGACACTTAAGTTCACACCGGACGTGTCCGGTGGTTGTCCGGTGCCCCCTCCAACGGCTATTGTACCTGCTGAATTTTGAACGCACCGGACGCTAGCATTGTCCGGTAGGGCTTCACCGGACGCGTCCGGTACTCAAAATCCCTCTTTGAAACCTCTTTGGATGGTCAACTGGACGCTCCTGACTTTGTCTGGTACAGCGTCCGGTGGTTGTCCGGTGCTAAGCCCTAACCCAGGGTATAGCACCGGACGCTCGCTCAGTAACCACTGCGCGTCCGGTGGTTCCAGAACTTCGTCCGCTGCTCTCTGAAACTGCACCGGACGCTCTGGCCAGCGTCCGGTGCAACAATTTGGCCCAAAACTTCACCAAATCGACAACTTTCCATAACGAAGTTTGTTCCAAATAGTTCACCAGACCTCTCTGCACTCTCTAGACCTAGGTTTGACTAAGTGTGCACCACACTACCATCTCCTAGCCAAGTCTAGCTCAAGCTACCCATTCAAACTCCCCTTAATAGTACGGCCAAAGTTAAAAACAAGACCTAAACTACTCCAAGTGTCTCTCAACTCCAAACTGACACTTCGAACTAACCGATCTCCGTCTTGTCTTCCGTCCTTTGAAAACCGAATAGATTTCCATCGTTAGGGGCTTGAACCTGCATGTCATTATGACCTAACCTCTAGGCTATCCTGCAAAACACACGTTAGTCATAATAACCGTCTTGTTGTCATTAATCACCGAAACCATTAAGGACCTACATGCTTCACTGGCTACCCTAGCGTCCTATACCCCTATGTCATAGGCACGGCCCTCGTAGAGGGCATGCGAGATGATCAACGGAGCAGGGTTGCTAAATTTAATTAGCCCTTGATTTTTTTGTTTACTTTCCAACTACTCTCTTCATGCCTATAAAGCTTGTCGTTTTGGACAATGACACGATCTTTAAAACATAACTTTGATTTCATATTTCTATATAAATATTTATTAAAAAGTATACGTATATTTTTGTAAAAGTATATTTTAAGATAAATCTATTTATATGATATAAATATTTTTAAACTCAACAGTGTAAAAGTTATTCATGATTTATATTCTTGGACCTAAACCTTATCCAAAACTACATGCTTTATGTATCACCGGCGCAACCAGGTCTCTTGATGACAGAGCAGCCTCACGGTGCATTCCCTGTGAGCCGTGCATTTGCCTTTAGGCGTACACGAGCTGTGCGTTTAGGATAAGGTGGAGAGAAAAATGAATAAACAAAAATAAAACGAGAAAATAAAAAAATAAAGGAAAAAAATAGAAGGACATTATAGTATTGAGAAAATTTATTATACATCGTTTTTGATAATCATGAGGGCCTCTTTGGCCAAATGATTTTCAGACCTATATAGATGGAACCCCTAAGGACCATTAACTCTGATTTCTCTGCAACCACGTTATGCCACGTCATCACTTTGGTTGGAACAGTTCGATCTACAGTTTGATATCTAATCCTGGCCATACATTCTGGCACACTCCAGCCGTCCAGCCTCCAGCGCTAACATGCTTGCACAACCCTTGCGCTTCCTCTCCCTCACCAACCTCTTTCATCTGGCTCTGGGCGCCATCGCCTCTTCGTCCCCCTCAACAAGACTGTGCAGTGTGCACCAAAACAAACAGCCACCCACCGACATTTATTTCCACATCCTTTCATTGGCTACACAGCTAGCAGTGGTCCATTTGCCTGTGATAGATTAAAGCACAAGAAGACAATTGTTGGTAAGTGTTGCTATCAAAAGTACGAGGTGCGACGCGTTGCTATCAAAAGCACAAGGGAAATGGATCAACACCCTCCTGTTGGTCGATCTTGCTGTACGTTGGAGCCTGGAGAAGAATGTAAATCAAAAGGAACATAACTACCAAAACTTTCTTCCCCACCCCACCCATCCAACTCCAAGCCCCAATGCAGCCTTACACCTCATACTAGAAACCATGGCGTCTCTGCATTCCAGGGAGACCCTGCTGCTGCTAGTGCTCACACTCACGGCCCGGCCAGCGTCTTCCTCCTCCTCTATCGGCAGGTACCAATACCAAGATCGTGAAGCATTGCTGGCACTCAAAGAGGCGCTGACAGACAGCTCAGGATTACTAAGCTCATGGAACAGCAACAGCTCCGACTTCTGTCGTTGGGCCGGCGTGACATGCAGCCGCCGGCATCCCGGCAGGGTGGTTTCCCTGAGCCTGCGCCAGAAAAACCTGGGGGGCAGCATCTCTCTTGTTATCAGCAACCTCACCTTTCTTCGGTCGCTTGATATATTCGACAACATGCTCTCAGGGGCGATACCGAGCACCATCAGCAGGCTGCGTCGTCTGAGCTCTCTTGAGCTGGCGTACAACCATCTTGCAGGTGAGATTCCTCTAGACCTGGCCAACTGTTCCAACCTTGTGTACCTCACTTCTTCAACATATCCTCTCTCCAAATATTTCAGCTTTAGTTCAAATAAGCTGCATGGTAGATTGCCACCGGATGCAGGCAGGCACCTGCCTGACCTTCAAGTGCTCCGTTTGGGTGGCATTGGGAACAACTTTTCTGGAACACTCCCGGCTTCGCTCTCAAATGCCACTAAGGCTGGACGAAAAACTCGAAACTCGCTAGCTCATTTGACTCGCTCGTTAATAGCTCGGCTCGAGCTCGACTCGTTTTATAATGAGCCAGCTCGTTTTATAACAAGCCAGCTCGATTTATAACGAGCCAGTTCGAGCTGGCTCGCGAGCTGCTCGTTAGCTCGTACGAGCCAGTCAATTCACAAGCCATCAAAGTAAAGTGCTTTTATTATCTATATATATAGCTAACAAACTGACATATTTTAAATAGTTGCATTATCTATTGGACAGAGGGAGTACTATAGTATATTATTATACTCTATATATAGCATATATTATTTTTTTCATTTGATTATGGCTTTCTTTTGAATTATTGTTATTATTAAAATTCCGATAAATACATATACTCCCTCCGTCCCAAAATAGATTCATTCTCACTTCTCGAGAAGTCAAAGATATAAATGTTAAATATACTTATTAGTCAAAGATATTAATATCTATAATATATATATCCGTATTATTAGATAGATCATTGAATATACTTTCATAATATATTTATTTCAAGATATAAATGTTACACATATTTTCTACAAATTCAGTTAAAATTGAGAAAGTTTGGCCAGCAAATATCCTATAACGATATCTATTTTGGGACGGATAGAGGTTTTTTTTTTGCATTTTTTATGTTTGGCTCGTGAGCCAAACGAGCCAGCTCGAGCTCACTAACGAGCCGAGCCAAGCAAGCCTTCTGGCTTGTTAGTATAACGAGCCGAGCCGAGCTGGCTCGTTATACTAACGAGCCAAAACGAGCCGAGCTGGCTCATTATCCAACCCTAAATGCCACTAAATTACAAGTGCTGGGTCTTGCTCATAACAGCTTCGACGGAAGGGTGCCTCCTGAGATAGGGAAGCTCTGCCTAGAGAGTGTTCAGATGGGGACTAACATGCTGCAAGCTGAGAATGACTGCGGATTGGGAGTTCCTTAGATATTTCCCCAACTGCACCCGTCTAGAGGTTCTAGATGTTAGTGACAACAACCTTGGAGGAGTGCTTCCACGTTTTGTAGCTAATTTCTCTGGGCCAATAAAGTTTCTAATAATGGCAAAGAATCGGATATCTGGAGTAATCCCTCAGCCGATCCTTATTCACCTTGAGGACCTAGAATTCGCCGGAAATAATCTGCATGGTGTTACACCTGAGGATATTGGAAGACTTCAAAATCTGAAATTTTTCACGCTGCAGGAGAATCTCCTATCAGGAGGCATACCGCCCTCCTTTGGCAACCTCACACAAATGCTCACCCTTATATTGTCAAATAATGAGCTCAATGGCTCCATTCCTGAGAACCTTGGGGGCTTGCACAAGTTGACATACATGACATTATCCTTCAACAAATCAACAGGCTTACCGGTGCAATCCCTGGAGTGATATTCAGCCTCTTATCTCTAACTGATTCATTGCTTCTTTCTAATAACTATCTTTCTGGTGTTCTTCCTCCACAAATTGGTAGCCTCAAGCATGCGACAACATTGGATCTGTCAAGAAACAACTTGTGTGGTGAAGTACCAGGAGCACTTGGAGACTGTGCAAGTTTAGTATACTTATTTCTAAATGACAATAACTTCACTGGGAGCATCCCTCCATCAATTGGTAACTTGAAGGGCTTGAGCACGCTGAATTTCACAAGAAATGGTCTGTCTGGTAGCATCCCTGAAGACTTGAGCAAGATTCACGGGCTCCAAAATCTTTACCTAGCTCGCAACAACCTATCTGGAGCCATTCCACAACTTCTCCAGAACTCAAGCGCTCTTATAGAGCTGGATCTCTACTATAACCATCTCGATGGTGAGGTACCGTCACATGGGGTGTTTGCTAAGATGAGTGGGTTTTCTGTAATTGGAAATGATGGGCTTTGTTGTGGCGTTGCAGAGCTGAAATTGCCTTCATGTGAGGTCAAGCCACACAGCCACAGAAAACACTTGCAACTGAACATTTTTCTTCCAGCCGTTGGCATCGCTATATGTTTGTCTCTTCTATTGGTTATGCTCTTTCTATTCAAAAGGAGAAAAGGATTGGACAGGATCAATGCTACGCAAAACCATTTGTTGGACTACAAGTATCCTAGAGTTTCATACCTCCAACTTTTTGAAGCGGCGGATGGTTTTGCCCCTGTTAATCTAATAGGAGCTGGAATATATGGATCTGTTTATAAAGGAAATTTGTCTTTTCCAGGTGCTAGAGATTCTGTAGTGGCTGTCAAAGTGTTTACTCCTTAGCAAAATGGTTCTTCTAGAAGTTTTTTGGCTGAATGTAAGGCTCTACGACAAGTGAAACATAGGAACTTGATCAATATTATCACCTGCTGCTCCAGTATAGACTCTAGAGGGAATGACTACCAAGCTCTAGTGTTCAACTTCATGCCCAGGTACAGCTTGGACAGGTGGCTGCATCCAAGAAGCAACGGGCAGACACACAAGTTAAGTCTAACCCAACTGTTGAACATTGCAATTGATGTAGCAGATGCACTAGACTATCTTCACAACAGTAGTTGTCCAACAGTGATCCACTGTGATTTGAAGCCTAGCAATATCCTCCTTGATAGTGACTGGACCGCTTATGTTGCTGACTTTGGGCTTGCAAAGCTGATTGGTGAATCTATGTACCAATCAAATTTGAATATTGGGACTGAAAGCACTATTGAGATACGAGGAACCACTGGATACGTTGCTCCAGGTACCTCCACCTTTCAGAAATCACTTTTTTTTCCCTAGTTAATTAAACTGCCTTGATTTAGTGTCCTTACTGTATCATCTTCTTATGGCATTTTCTACTGTCATAATATTTCCATTGTCATAGAATATGGAGCAGGTGGTCAGGCATCAGTTGCTGGTCATGCCTACAGCTTTGGGGTTACTCTGCTTGAGATGTTCACAGGGAAGGCACCAACTGATGGTATGTTCATAGATGGCTTGACCCTGCAGTTGCTTGCTGAGGCAGGCTTACCTGACAAGATATCAGAAATCATTGACCCAGAACTATTGCATGATGAAGTGTATGATAATAGTTCAGGGATATTCAGTTGCTTAGCTTCTGTAATAGAAGTTGGGATTTCATGTTCGAAGGACAACCCGTCAAACAGAATGAACATGAAAGATGCTGCTGTTGAGCTGCACAGAATCAAGGAGTATTTGCAGAAATCCCTTACAAACTATTGTATGTAATTCTTCTAACAGTGGAACTCTTCAATTGTTACATCTAAAACTCCAATGCATGCAACTTCACCATTGAGGTGGCTCTTTTGAAAGATTTCTTGGCATTCAGTTGACCTTGTGCAAATATCTGTGTCGCCACATCAATGGAACAAGGATAGAGCACTGGCAAGTTTACCTACTAGTTTGTAAGATTTTATTATGCATGCACAATCTTCATGGTTCCTAAAGGTTCTGTTGGCCACTGATCTGATGGATCAAAGGATGATAGAAAAGCCCAGAGGGCAGCTTGGCCGATTGGACCGTTTGGATTGAATTGAAATTGGGATGCAGGCTTACAAGAGTTGGTGGCGTGCCCCTACTTATATGGCAGTGGAGTAGCCAGTCACTACAGCATATTCCTAGTATAAAGTAAATGCTAACTTGGCTTCCAAGCCACCTACCAAAAGTTAGGTAAAAACGTAAAAGTGCAGGAAAGTAAGATACAAGTAACTAGGCTTATCTAACATTCTCCCCCTAAGCCTAGTACTAGGTGATCTGCTTCACGCCGATTCTCATCCTCATCTCCTGGAACTTGGCCTTGCCCAGCGACTTGGTGAGAATGTCCGCGAGCTGATCAGTAGTGGCGATGTGGCTGGCCTTGATGCTCCTGTCCTCCAAGCAGTCCCTGATGAATGTGGTACTTGATCCGGATGTGCTTGCTCCTGTCGTGGAAGACCGGGTTCTTGGCCAGGGCTAAAGCAGACTTGCTGTCCACCTTCAGCTCCACCACATCCACTTTCCTGCCCAGCAGCTCCCCGAGCAGCCGAGACAGCCAAAGGGCCTATGTTGCTGCAGTAGTGGTGGCAATGTACTCTGCCTCACAGCTCGACAGCGCCACCACCCTCTGCTTGATCGATTGCCAGCTGACCAGGCAATTTCCCAGAAAGAATATAGTTTCACTAGGTGCTCTTGCTTGTGTCGATGTCGCCAGCAAGATCACTGTCGCAGTAACCGACGAAGCGTGCCATGCCAGGAGCCCTCTTGTAGTGGAGACCGTAGTCCAGGGTCCCGGCTACATAGCGGAGGATGCGCTTCACGGCCTGCAGGTGCTCCAACGTGGGTCGTTCCATGAACCGGCTCACGTACCCGACGGCGAGCGCTAGGTCCGGCCGGGTATGTACGAGGTACCGGAGGCTGCCGACCAGCCGCCGGTAGTGGGTGGAGTCCACCTCCTCCGCCTTGCTCTCACGGCTGAGCCACAGCTTCTCCTCCATCGGCGTGTGAGCTAGGTTGCAGCCAGTCATCCCGCCGAGCTCCAGCATCCGCTTAGCATAGTGAGCTCGACAGGAGGGTGATGCCAGTGTCGTCCTGGCGCACCTCGACGCCGAGGTAGAAGCAGAGGAGTCCAAGGTCGCTCATGTCGAACTTCTCCTTCATCTGCTCCTTGAACCTCTTCACCTCTTCTTCATCCGCACCTGGTGATGATGAGGTCGTCAACGTAGACTCCGACCAGCAGAACAGAGCGTCCGCTGCTCCGCCGGTATACCGCTGCCTCGTGCGCGCTTTGGTGGAAGCCCATCGCCTTCAGAGTGGCGTCCAGCTTTGCGTTCCAGGCATGCGGTGCCTGTCCGCAAGCCATAGAGGGCCTTGTGCAGGCGGTAGACCTTGTCTTCCTTCCCGGCGACGACGAAGCCTGGTGGACTGTCGCACGTATACCTCTTCCTTGAGGTCGCCGTTCAGGAATACCGACTTCACGTCCATCTGGTGGACCTTCCACCCTTCTTGAGCTGCCAGTGCGAGGAGGACACGGACCGACTCCATGCCCGCCACTGGCGCGAAGGCATCGTCGTAGTCCACAACCCCCTTGCCACCAGCTTTGCCTTGTGCTTGGTCACCGCCTCCTTCTCATGCTTCTTGAGCTTAAACCCACTTCAAGGTGATTCGGGCGATGTCCCACAGGCAGATCCACGAGCTCCCAAGTCTTGTTCTTCTCCACCGACTGGAGCTCTTGCTTCATGGCGGCCTCCCACGCAGGATCACCCTGTGCCTCCGCGTAGTTGGTGGGCTCGCCAGCGTGCGAGAGATGCAGCTGGGCGAAGAGTCGCGGCGCCTGCTCTGAAGGAGCTTCGTCACCGAGGATGTTGGTCATCCGTCGGTAGCGAAGAGGCTCGTTGTCGTAGAATGCATCCAGACGGTCCTCATCATCCTCCAGCAGCGTGGCGAACTCGATTGACGTGGTCGTAGCCGTTGCCGTGGTCGGAGTAGTGCTCGGAGACTGCTCGGTGGTGCTCGGAGGCTGCTCGGCGGTGCTCGAAGACTGCTCGGTAGTGCCCGGAGACTGCTCGGAGGTGGTCGGAGACGTGGTCGGGGATGTGGTCGACTGCTCCCCCGGAGCTGAAGACCGCGTGGTCGGAGTGGTCGGAGCAGAGGCGGTGCTCGGAGCAGAGGATGCCGGGGTGCGCGGTCCTTCCACTCCATTCTCCCAGAGGTGCTCGACGACGAACTCCCAGTCCGCCAGAGCGTGCTCGCCTCCCTCCTTGGTCCAGTCCTAGCCACGGCTCTCGTCGAAGACGACGTCGCGCGATACTCGCACACGCTAGGTGGTCGGGTCGAAGACGCGGTAGGCCTTGGCGCCGTCAGCGTACCCGATGAAGATGCCGGGGCGGCTGCGATCGTCGAGCTTCTTCAGCTGGGTAAGGTCCTTGACGAATGCCACGCAGCCGAATGTGCGCAGGTGTCCGACCTCCGGTGGCATCCCATGCCATGCCTCGTACGGCGTCATGCCCTGCAGCGCCTTGGTCGGAGACCTGTTCAATAGATACACAGCAGGTCACCACAGCCTCACCCCAGAAGCGTGCCGGCAGTCCTCGCTACTTCAACAGTGCTCGCGACATGGTGACCACCGTCTGGTTCCGACTCTCCACGACGCCGTTCTGCTGCGGCGAGTACGAGGCGGAGTAGTGACGCTGGATGCCCTCCTCGGCGCAGTACGCCATGAACTCAGGCGACGGTGAACTCAGCGGCCGTTGTCGGTAGCGGAGGGTCCGCATCTTCTTCCCGCTCTTGTTCTCCGCCACAGCTCGGAGGTGCTTGATGGCGTCGGCAGCGTTGTCCTTGGTGGTCAGCAGAGCCACCTACATGTAGCGAGTGGCGTCGTCGACGAGCAGCAAGAAGTAGCGCCTGCCGCCGATGGTCGCCGGTGTCACCGGGCCGCAGAGGTCGCCGTGGACCAGCTCAAGTGGTTCCCGTGCTCGGTACTGGGCTTCGGCTGGAAACGGTGCTCGGCGATGCTTGGTGATGACGCACGTGTCGCAGAACTGCCCGACGTGGTGGATCGCCGATAGCCCGCGCACCATGTCGTCCCTGGACAACCTCCGGAGCGTGTCGAAAGTGGAGGTGACCAGTAGCGCTCATGCCAGCAGCCACTCCTCATCATCCTTCCGAACAGCAAGACAGAGCGACTTCGCGGTGTTGAGGTGGAGGATGTAGAGGCGGTTGGCGCCGCGTCGTACCTTGACGAGTAGCCGCCGTTGACGATCCTAGATCCTCAAGATGCCGTCCTCGATCTCCACCTTCGAGCCTCCCTCGTCGAGCTGTCCGAGACTCATGATAGAGTTGCGGAGCGCCGGGGTGTAGTAGACGCCGTGGAGCACCCTGTGCTCGCCGTCCTTGGCCTCGAGGATGATGGAGCCGACACCATTGGATCTCCACCTTCGACTCGTCACCGAACCTCACTGACTCCCCGAGCCGATGTGTCCAGGTCGGTGAAGAGCTCGCGGCGCCCGGTCATGTGGTGGGTGGCGCCGCTAGTCCAGGTATCCGGCCACCAAAGCTTCTTCCCATCGCTGCCGATGTTGAGGAAGGCACGTGCTCGCGGCTCCTCGAGCTCGAGATCTTGTACTCAATGCTCGGAGGGTCGAAGCTTGAGGCTTGCTGCACCCTTTCTCCTCAATCTCCAGGATGTCGTGGACGAGAAAGGCCACGCCTTCCCCTTCCACCTCGGCGACATTCGCCGCTCCACGCTCCCGGTTTCGCCGCGGATGAGGGCAGTCGCGTGCCCAGTGCCCGGTGCGGTTGCAGTTGAGGCAGGTATCGTCTTGGTTCGCCTTGCGTTCACCAGCCGCACCACCAGCCTTGTCTGCTTGTCCTCCACCACCGGCACCACCGGCTCCATCGCGCGGCTTGTTCTTCTTGCCGCGGGGACGCTGACGCCGATCCTTGGACGATCCTGCGCCCTCCTCCTTCTTCTTCTTGTCGAAAGCCCGCCACTGCTCGGCGGTGTAGAGGAGTTTGCCGGAAGCCGTCCTCCGTCTCTGGCGTGCACTCGCGGTCCTGAACCGCCTTGAGCCGCCCGGTGATGTCCTCGATGGTGAGCGTCCTGAAGTCGAGCATGGTCTCGATCGAGTTCACGATCTGTCCAAGGCTCTTCGACATGCACCGGAGGAGCTTCTCCTCCGCTCGTTCCTCATTGAGGTCGGTGTCACCGTTGATCGCCATCTGCTCCATCAGGCTGGTGAGGCGCAGCGCGAAGTCCTCGACTTTCTCCCCGGGCTGAAAGGCCAAGCCTTCCCAGTCCCCTCGGAGACGCTGCAGCGTAGCACGACGAACGCACTCTCCTCCAACTGTGCCTGGTCGCGATTCGCCTCCCAGGCGAGCTTGGCAGACGGCTTGTTGGCGATGGCGGCCCCGAGCTCCGGCGGGACTGCAGCACAGAGGGCCTCAGCCCAGAGGGTAGCTTGGCCGATTGTCCGTTTGGATTGAATTGAAATTGAGGATGCAGGCTTACAAGAGTTGGTGGTGTGCCCCTACTTATATGGCAGTAGAAGCAACCAACCACTACAGCATATTCCCAGTATAAAATAGATGCTAATTTGACTTCCAAGCCATCTATCAAAAGCTGAGTAAAAACGTAAAAGTACAGGAAAGTAAGATACAAGTAATTAGGCTTATCTAACAGGTTCAATTACTGTAAGATGTCCAAATAACTTCCAAGATATATGCTTCTGAAAAGTATATACCACCTCCTTTTCCAATCCATTGTTTTCTTTTTCTTTTTCATTTTGCATGGGGTTCAACTTCTGTCAACAAAAGACATCCCAATTATGTGATGTTATAGTGCAAGTTTGTGTCAATGGACAGCGGGACTCCATTCAACAACAGAGTTAGATTACCCCCCCAAAGCAGAATCATACAGACAGCCAATAGGGCGCTTTCTTAATTCATCCTTCGTAGGGGAAACTTGAAACTTCAAAGGATGGACAACAATAGAGTGCTTTCTTAATTCATTCTTTATAGCAGAATTGTATAGACAGCCAAGGCATTCTCCATGTTGCTGTTCCTGCCATTGACTCAGTGGCAAGGATGCTAGCACCGAAGAGTCAGCCCATGGCCTGGGGTCCTACATGATCTTGAAGATCAAAAATCAGATCCCATAGGATGGCAACAAACTATAAATAAGCTTCATAATAGAAGATCAAATACAAGTTCCCCAAAGATAATGTTGAAAAAAATCATCCTTGAAGTAAACCATTCAACTTCCTGTGAAATGAGGAAGTCAGATGCTGAGAATCAACCACCTACATGGTACATTACAACAGAAGAATTCTGATAACATGCAACACATTGTTTATTTGTTTAGAACATAAAATACAAACAATCTAAGCAAACAAGTGCTATACCTGTATCCTTGGTTTCAAGGTACACTACTAACCATCCTCCATGACTTCACAAAAAGGTCGGTGCACCTTCTCCATGCCAAGCTAGCAAAAAGCTAAAAAGTGTTCTACTTCTTTCCCTTGGAAAGACATTCCTGTCATGCATTGTAGTAGTGCAAATTTGTGCCATCAACACCAAAGCTTTGACTTCATATCAACAACAGAGATTTAACATTATCTAGTCTGTGAACATCAAATCTAGGCCATTTGATTCCTGAGGATGGCTGACTCCATTTTCCTCGAGTATATCACATGCATTTTCTTTTCGCATTTTCCGCTCTTCAATCACTGCTTCAATTGAGTCTGTGCAGTAAAGGCCCCTTGAGTGCCCCTGTGGTCTATCAGACACAATGAATTTGTTGCCCTCTCGGCCTCGTTCAGAAAAGCCAGCCCAGACTGCAGAAAGCCATGCAAAATAAATTAGGTGACTGTATCATGTCGATGCAACCTAGGATCACTGACAATTTTATGCGCAAATGACTGGCAGAAGTTTATCAAGTTCAACTTCAGAAATTAAAATGTTAATATGTGTAGTTATGATTAGATTATCTTTTAACTTCTAATGACATATGATGTTTCTTAGCTTCTATAAAACAAGAAAATGAAAATCTGATGAGATAAACCAGTGGACAACCAACAGTCCTCAGGTTTCTGATACGGTGTGCTTTCATTGAACCAATAGGAATGCATGACCGGGTTTACAAGAAATTCTTGATGGCTAGTCGTAAGTATATTGATTTGTTTCATCATCTTAGAAGAACACCTAATAACTAATAACAAAGGTAACAAACTTGGCATGCTAGGCAAGTATAAACAAATGCAAGCTTTTATGCATAATTTATGTCCATGGCCCACACTGAGGATGATCATGCAAAAACCAAAAGCTGCTAAGAACTTAAAATCTAAAACAAATTCTAGCATACAGCTAGGAATTTGTAAGACCTGGACTTTCAGACTACAGCTGTAATATTCAATCATTTCATACTGCCCCCACCAAACAAGCTTTACATATATGCAAATCATTTAGTATTGTGAGCATCCAGACATAACCAAATGAGACAGAATAATGGAACAGGTTTGCAGATTAAAGTAGAGATTCCACAGTGCTTGATAATATACGCTGATATGCATATAAATCTTCTTTTATGTACCAAAAATTCAACTCTAACTCTCCAATAAAAGGTTTGGTATATAAGGCCATAGTTTACAAAAGATGTATAAATAACCCAAGTTACTTCCTAGTATAGAGATAAAAAAAAACTCAACATGTGGGGGTCTGACTGCCCCCACAGCATTACCAATAAGAAGACATTCTCACTAGGCCGAGAAAACCTTTGAACCCCACCCCACCCTTACACAGCGGAATCGGTCACCCAAATTGGGCTGGGCCTTAGACCTGTGCTTTGGTTTATGGGGCAGATGAGGGGATATTTTTTACCTCCGCCTGAAATTCGCTCCCACGATGAGTAGAACCCATGGATCTGAGGAGTCAACTCGGCTAGAGACCGTTTCACCCCTAATATAGTATAGAGATATAAATATGTTCACAATTAAATGCCCAATGTGGTTGGCCGAGAGCAAATGTGACTTTTTTAGAGAAGGAATATGTATATTTAAAGCTCTACAGCTCCACAAACAGTTAAGTTGAAACGAAAAAACTTTATATGAATATTTTCAATTAAATTGTTATACAATATACATTACCAAAAATATGTGGTGATGACAGTAGGAGGATGGAATCTCTTACCCCCGAAGTGGTGGAGAACAATTGAAGCTGCAACTGTAACATTGAGAGATGCAGTTCCACCACCATACTGAGGAATGTAGACAAAGAAGTCACAGATATCGCACTCTTTTTGTGAGAGTCCTGTGCCCTATAAGATGCAACAAACACAAGTAGCAGGATTTAATTCAAACAAAGGGCGAATGTAAGCTATGATTGCATATTAATAGTAACCTCAGACACAAAATCTTGTTTAATCTAGAAACTGGGGAATTGTAGCGACCAACTGAGCAACAAAACACATCTTGATGTAAAATAATTGAGTATTCTGGTACAAATAATGGTTACCATGAGATACACATTGAGTTTATATCTTCTGTTTGCAAGTATATTCAAGTAATCTGTACAAGTCATGGGATTCTTTTCTGAAGTCATCTGCCCTGAGACTTGGGATTGGCTTCCCCTTCTTTTACTTTTTACCTTTTAATATTGGTTCTGGTGACAGAGCAATGTTCTGGTGATAGATTACATTTCCACAAAAACTGTTCAAGATATTGTTAGTTAGGATTTAACACATCTCCATATTCCAGAATCAAGAAACTAGGATAGCATCATGCAACGGACCCTTAGTAAGTCAGTAGAATGTACATTAGAACTCGAATAGCATCTCTAGCTAACATCTTAATTGTATTCTAGGAGGTGCCTTTGTACAAGCTAATCAATTATTGAATATACTATGCTGACTTCACAGTATATACCTGACTGAAACATCCAAAGGAAGACACATTTTAAGTCATTTGGTGTTTGCACACAATTTAAAATTAGCCAATGCAAATATGTAAGTAACATGGCAGTGAATTCAGCAACTGAATCGCACTAATTTCCATCTCAGTCTGAAACTAAGTTATATCGCAACTCACAATTTCCCCATTCAAATTGCATACCAACCAACCTAACTTCGCCGGCTGTACTAATAATGAGAAACCCACCAACCTCATTGCCGAAGAGGAACGCTGTGCTGCGACGGAACGGGTGCGCAGTGACCGGCTTCGCGTCTTCGGTGATCTCCATGCCGCAGATGTCGCACCCTCTCTCGTCCTGCAACAGAGCACGCACAAACACATGGCATTCATTCTCAGCAAAACAAACGGAGGACCAGGACAGGGGACTAGGGTTTAGGGGTTTGGCGAGGCCAGGGCCCCTGCTCGACGAACAGGACGGGCTAGCTTGCCTTGAGGTAGGCGCGTGCGAGGGCGAGGGAGGCGAAGTGGCGGAAGCGGAGGTGCGAGGTGGCGCCGTGGCTGCCGAAGGCGCTGACGTCGCGGCGGCCAACGACGACCACCTCCGCGACGCCGAACGCCGTCGCACTCCGCGCCAGCGTCCCCACGTTGTGCCGCTTCGCCACGTTGTGGACCACCACCACGCTCTCCACCGCCGCCGCCGCAGCCGCCATGGCCGCCTCTTTCGCCGCCTCCGCCGCCGCGGCGTCTGCCTCGGGTTATGCTCGGCAAATCGAAAGAGTTCCCGTGCACCGTGTCACTGAAAAGTGGGCCCGGACCTTGGAAGGAGTTACGAATCCAACGGCGCACCGTGCACGTTGCCGATCGGTTTGCCACCGATAAAAGAGCGGAAAACTGGTTGTATAGGATGGAAAGATCGAGCCATCCGAAAAATACCATCGAAAATTTACCGTAACGTAAAATACCATTAAAAATAATAATCTATTTTGAAATCTAGCATTCTGTTAACTTCTTGTTAACGGTGTCTACCTCATGCTCACTTCACTTTACTCAGAAAGGATGGTCCTACTCGTCAGGCTCTTCCAACCCTCTCACCTATCTCCTTGGCATACTGCTTCGCCGCTACATCTCACAGCCGAACTCAATTCAAGTGCCAGCCAAGCCTCCCCACTCGCTGGACTCCAAAGAAGCCCCAGTGCTAGATGGCTGGCAGAGAGGTGGGTGGCCAATCGATGACTGGGTCACTGGGCTATGACGTATTGCTTTGTCTCGCCGGAGCCGTACGTCGAGCACGTCGTGCTGGGGGCATCCGTACGTGTACAGTACGTGGCCTTCCACCCATGGCTGGAAGGAGAGCTGCAGGTCGAAATTCCATGCAAGACAGCAAGGATGCAAGTGCGGCAACTCGTTAGTCGTCACCATGTAGCTATAACCCTCTTCTGTGAATGCGCGCTGGCAGATAGGACCTCCAGCCGCTGGTTCAATAATATCGTGTATGGTCAACAGTGGCAAGTACAATGTCGGCCGCAGGCTGCTGTCCAACGCCGCAGCCCAGGTCCTAGGCAACAGCCCGCTTGTGGCATCGCCGTTCAACAGCAGCAGGTCACCGTATGGACATGGTAGACGTGGAGCCATAGAGGTCTCAGACATCACGTGTCTGGAGGATGGAGATGGACAATTGGACATGCTGCTACTATTACTGTGCCGTAAAGCATGGACATGGCAGCCGCATTTCTTTCTCTCTCTCAAGTAGGCGGAGCCATGGAGGTCTCAGGTGGGTGAAGGTGGAAAGGAATTCACGGCGTTATCTCAAAACATGACAGAATGGTATTTTCAGGTAACGGTTCATTCTTTCAGTGCTATTTTACGTAACGGTAAACTTTCGATGGTATTTTCCGAATGTCTTGATCTTTCGATGCTATATAATCAATTTTCCCATAAAAGAGTTTGTTTACACCAAAATTTGGTAAATTTGCCCCAGAAAGGAAAGGGCTGGCCGATGGTATAGAAGCAAAGAAATACACAAAATTTTGGGCTGGGAGCCGATAGCCGATACTAAAGGGAGATAGCCGATACCAGAGGAAGATAGGCGATTTCGGAAGCAGACTCCGTCCAGCGGAAGGAAGGATATAGCCGATTGCACGGTGAATCAGTTATCGGGCGAAAGTGACAGGAGGCGTGCAGCGTCGGTATTGGTGACGTCATCCAGAGTCCACGCCGCCAAGATGCGATCACGGTTGGAGTCCGTTATGAAAGGGAAGATGGGACTCCAAGTTACCTTAGATATAGGATAGTTTGTTGGTTTTCTTATCTATTAATGAGTTGTAATTCGATTAGAACTCTAGCTACGCTCAGGGTATAAATATAAGCCCTCAGCCATTGTAAAAAAACAACAACATCAATACAAGACAACTTTCGGCTCCGGCCAAACAAACTCTAGAGTCAGTCGAGTCCGGCGAGTTACTTTATCCAGGCTGGGTGTCATCCGGTGGACGCAGGCTTGCTTCTAAGTATCGTCAACCCCCTGTTAAACTATGTCTTTTTAGCGTCATCCGGTGGACGTGGAAGCATGGCGGACCAAAGTCCTTGCTAAACTCTGTTTCTTTGGCGTCATCCGGTGGACGCGGGAAGCACAGTGAGTTAAGGATGATTCACGCTGGTTTACCCGATCAATCTGTGTTAACCGTCATCCGGTGGACGAGATGCAGATTAGGACAGTTTTCACGCGCGGATTAGTTATTGATTCGTGTTTGTTTGCTTGATTAATCTATTAGTTAACGTCATCCGATGGACAGGCTATAGATTACGACAGTTTGCATGCATGGATTAGTTATCGGCTCTAGTTAAATTTGGCAGTTTAGCTAGATTCATTAAGTTACCGATGTTGCTTATGTTTATTGCTTATTATTTAAAGCAATCATCAATTTGTCCGTCTTGATCCATATGCGTCGGCTTATGTCTAATAGATCTATATGTTCAACGAATTATGTTTGCCATTCGTTTTATATTGATAAGATATAATGTTTTGCACCAGCCGGTTGTATTTTGGATCTAGATTAGATACGGGTCGCACTCAAGTAATAAAATAAACATTGTCTAAATTCAAGGGTTAACGGATCTAACTTGCAACTTCATCATGACTACCTCGATCCGCTCGATCTCCACTGTTGCAAGATTGTGATTTAGATTTATTAGCCGGAGAGTTGAAACATTGTTTACTTTATAGGCTTGTATGTTGCCCGTATACACTGAATCGGTTGAAATAGCCGATTTCATCTTATTTTACATTGAGACATCTTATGATCATGTTAGCTTGCTGTGACTACATCTTTTGTAGTATACTTCTGTCTAATGCAAGTATATGTCATTGAATTCATGTCTGAATCGGTTAACTTGAGTTATAATGCATGTTTCGCTACAATCGGTTCATAACATGACGGAATCGGCTTTCTAGTCGATCTCCCATTACATCGGCTTTTCGAGCCATACAGTTGGAACTACCTGGACATGCCGGTTAGTTCCGCCCTGTGATTACTGATTACTATCTTTTTCCTTGTCAATTGCAGGTCAAATTGACTGGCACGCTTGGGTTTTACTGACACTCTCAGACCGGGTCCGAAGCTAGCAGGATCTGCGAGAGCTTTACTGCCTCAAGGATCGTTTTCGGCTTCGCTGGTGTGTTGGGCTTAGGGAACCACTTTTTGCGGCAAGAGAGTTCCCCTGCACCGTGTCACTGTAAAGTGGGCACCACCTGTTGTCGTGCTCGTACCGTACGCAAGGTCTAAAATAGCCGGCTAAGCCTCTTAGGGCGTGTTTGGTAAACGGCCACTACCTAGCCCGGCTGTGGCCAGCTTGAGCCTGGCTCATATGGTACAAGTATGTTTGTTTGTTTCACTGAACCAAATGAGATAAGCTAGATGGAGATTGTGTTTGTTTTCCAGTACTAGCAGATATAGCTATCTTGTATGAAGAAAGTGGTAGAGTTACCACCCATACTTCTCTTCCTCTCTCTTCTCGAGCATTTCGTCGAACAACCATGGGGCCGGTGCCAAGGGAGGAAACAGGCCATGGTCCTTGCCACCACACGAGCGCTCCTCCCGCCTAGCCTTGCCGGAGCAGCGAGGTGCACCACATGAGTGCTCCTCCCAGCCGCCGCTCACTTCCATCCTGCCATCCCCACGCACGAGCGAGGCATGCGCACACCACATGAACGAAGCTGTAGCAGCAGAGCCGCATGGCCGCCGTCGACCACGGCGATTCCTGCGGCGTTGCGGCACTTCCTAGCCAAGCGGCTGCGGAAGAGGAAGCTGAGACGCGCCTGTTCATGGGCTCGGCATCCGAGCAGCTGGCGAGAGACAAGCAAGCCATGAGCCAGCGACCATGAGCGACGTCGGTTTCGTCGCTACGGGCCTCCATCGCCGCCGACGGGGATGTGAAGGTGGGTCATGGCTCATGGACGGACCTCAGCGGCGGACATCCTAGGGCTCGCGGTTGCTCGCCACCCCAGCGCCAGGCTACGCTCCATCTGCCGGGCGTGGCGCGCCACGTCGTGAGAGCACGGGCGGCCGCCGCCGTCGCTCTCGCTGCTCGTGCTCTTGGACTTCGCTTGACGAGTCCGGCGCGTGCTCCAGCCTCCTCGCCACCTCTGAGCACAGCCGCGCCGCCGACCACTCTTCCTGGACGTCAATGCCACAGAGATGGAGGTGCCCTTCGAGCGCCTTCTCGACAACTGGCTCGAGGGCTCGCCACCCGCGACGCTCATGGTGGACTCCTGGGTCGTCGGCGTTGGCAACGGAGGGGCGTCCCCGCCTGGTCACTCGTCCCTACGCGATTCGAGTGTGGCGGTGGCATGCCCACCCCGGCGGTGGGTGACAAGTGAGAGAGAGGAGGAATCGGAAGGTGAGGGAAGGAGGTAACCGCATCTGGGCATAAACAGCACGTCGTCGCTCGGTGAAGCCGGGCTCTCAAAAAACAGAGGGGGGTTTCATTTTTTCTGAACCGGGCTAAAGGTGCTTTAGATCCCGTGCTATACAAGCTCCGAGGCTGAGCAAGCTGCACCAAACACGGTGGGCTGCAGCTGGGGAGCTCGGGCCACCCTTCTGGCCCGCTCCCAAACATGCCCTTAGCTGCTGACCTTCTCCACAGCTAAGCGCAGCTATTGCGGGAGATAGCTGCAGCTATACAATTTAGTTGTTGTTGAAAAAAAATGAAAAAAAAAGACATGACCTTGGCATAACTCAGGATGAAGCACTGGGGAAGAGGAAGAACTAAAGATAAAGCTGTTGCTTGGGTTGGGGAAGATGAAGAGGTGAAGAACTGCTCGCCGCCGCCGCTGCTCGGGCTCCAACTGGCCGCCGCTTGACCTCCAGCTAGCCCGCGCCGATGCGTTGCAGCCGCCGCCGTCGAAGCAAAAGCAGCGGCCGCCGCCGCCGCTTGGAGCTCCGGCTAGCCTCGCCGGTGGGGGTCAATCTTGGAGTTGGACCTCCGGCTGGCCACGATGCTTGGTGCCCCGCGCCGCCGATGCGCTGTAGTCGCCACTGCCTCCTCCTTTCTGCGAGACGAGCGTGAGAGATTGGGACTAGGATTGGGAATAAGGCTAGGGTTGCTGCATACGGTGGGCAGTTGTTGGGCTGTTCGCCCAGTTCTTTGGCCCACGAAAGATTTATCCGGCTAAAATAGTCTTCAATTAGCGGCAATCGCGGGAGATCTCCGGCTAATCGCGGTTTTAATCTGGTAGCGCTAAAAGTTGAATATCTTAACTTTTACCTTGGGCAGCAGCTATCTCCGGCTATAGCTGCAGCTATAGCCGGAGATTTAAAACTTTGATCGTAGGGCGCTCCAGGGAGAGATCGACTTGGATACGAAGAAACCGGAATCCCTCTATGCGCAGGCAGATAAGAACAGAAGGGGATCTCCTTGATCCGCAATTCCGCAACGATCCGTCCGAAGGTTTTGTGGCAAGATGTTGGAGGAGCTGCTCATCTTCACGCGTGGCGGCCTGATCCTGTGGGCGCTCAGCGGCGGCGGCGGCGGCGGCAAAGGCTCGCCGGTCGACGCGCTGATCCGCACCTGCCTCCTCGAGGAGCGGTCCGCCGGCGACGGGCCCGGTGCCTTCTCCCCGGACGGCAAGCACGCGCTCAAGTGGGCGTTCCACAACGGGCTCGGGCTCGTCTTCGTGGCGGTGTACCGGCGCGTGCTCCGCCTCCTCTACGTCGACGACCTCCTCGCCGACGTCCGTGCCGAGTTCGCGCGGGTCTACCGCCCCAAGCGCACCGCCTACGACGGCTTCGGCGACGTGTTCCGGCAGCTCTACCTCGAGGCCCAAGCGCGAGCCCAGGAGAAACACAAGGCCGTCGATGATGCTGCCCCGCCCCGTCGTCGTCCGCAGCCACAACCTGTCATCCACAATCCTCGTGGTGGTGATTCTGAATCTGATGGCAATGGTGATGGTGATGGTGGTGGTGGTGATGGGAGCAAGCAGGATGCCTCCGATGCCGTCGCCGGGGAGGACGAGGACGAGAAGCAGAGCGGTGGAGATCCCAAACCCAATGATGGCCAGGCCTTTGATCTGAGTTTCTTCTACAGGAAGCAGAACAAGAATAACACTAACACCAACAAGCCGAACAACAAAAATGGTGAAAATAACAAGAGAGATAGAGGGCGGCGGAACAACAATGGGCATTCATCAGACAAGAAGCTGGATTTCTCAGACCCAGCCGCCGATGCCAGCAAGGGGACTGACAACAATGCGCGAGTCAATCAGGGACAGAGCAAGGTCGATCAGGACGAGACGATTCAAGACGGCACAAGAAGCAGAGGATGGTTCTCCTCGGTGTTCCGGAGCATTGCAGGTGGCGACAGCGTAATCGAAAGGTCCGATCTGCAACCGGCGCTCAAGGCACTCAAGGACAGGCTCATGGCCAAGAACGTGGCGGAGGAGATCGCCGAGAAGCTCTGCGAGTCCGTGGCGGCAAGCCTCGAGGGCAAGAAGCTGGGGTCCTTAACGAGCACGGCGGCGTCCACCGCCGAGGCGGCCATGGAGGCGGCTCTCGTGCGCCTGCTGACCCCAAGCCGCCGGTCCATCGACGTGCTGAGAGACGCGCGCGCGGCCAAGGACAGCGGGTCCGGGAGGCCGTACGTCGTCGTCTTCGTCGGCGTGAACGGCGTCGGAAAGTCGACCAACCTCGCCAAGGTCGCCTACTGGCTCCTCCAGCACGACCTCACCGTCACGCTCGCGGCGTGCGACACCTTCCGGTCCGGCGCCGTCGAGCAGCTGCGCACCCACGCGCGCAGGCTCCAGGTACCCATCTTCGAGAAGGGGTACCAGAGGGACCCGGCGGTGGTGGCGAAGCTGGCCATAGAGGAGGCGGCGCGGAGGGGGTCGGACGTCGTCCTGGTGGACACCGCCGGGCGGATGCAGGACAACGAGCCGCTCATGAGGGCGCTCGCCAAGCTCATCGCCGTCAACACCCCGGACCTGGTCCTGTTCGTCGGAGAGGCGCTGGTCGGGAACGACGCCGTCGACCAGCTCACCCAGTTCAACCAGAAGCTCGCGGACCTGTCGCCTGTTTCTGCTGAGACTGAGAGGATCATCGATGGCATCCTGCTGAGCAAGTTTGACACCGTCGACGACAAGGCTGGCGCCGCGCTCTCCATGGCTTATGTGTCTGGAGCTCCGGTCATGTTCGTTGGCTGCGGTCAGTCTTACACTGACCTCAAGAAGCTCAATGTCAAGTCCATTGTTAACACTCTCCTCAAGTGAATGCTGCTACGACTGTGAAAGTTTGCTAGTAGTAGGACCTTTATCCTTCATGTCTTTTTTTTTTTAAAAAAAATATTTTTCAGTTCTTTAGGTTGGGCGTTTGTATGTGTGTTACACATTGTACAAAGTGCCATGAATAAAACTTACCAAATGTGCACTTAGACGCCGTTTGAATTCTTTGAATTGAAGGAATTGAAATCTAATTAACAACTTATAGTTATTTTGCTTGGAATGTGATATTCCATCACTTTTCAAAGTTTTCATATTAATGTACCTCAAATTCTCCTAAAGTGAGAGATGAAATTTGATTCTATAAATCAGCATGTTATATTTGTACTTTGCAATTTATAACACCCTTTTGTTCGCTCCCACGTGGTAAAAATAGAACACATAAGTATCTCTCTCGTATAACCACAAATATAATACAAATATAATGTATATACAATCATATTAAATTAATTAATATGTATGATTCATAAAATAAATTTAATTCTAAGGATCTAAACAGGGTTCCAAGATATTTTTTAATATATCCTTTGTAATTTTTAGAAATATAAATGTTTGATAAAAAAAACTTTCTAAGGCTCTATCAGCTTCTTTTAAGTTATATCTCCAAATATAGATATTTTTTATTTTGAATTTCTCGCTATCAAAAGATGTAGAAAAAAAATAACTCTATAGTGCCACAAGGTATAAAAAAAGTTTAGTTGCTGAAGGATATAAATATGTACAAAAATAAATTTTACCCAACTTTGAACTGCACTTCGATTTGCAGGGTTGACTATTGACGTTTCGTTAAGGCACCTTTTTTTTAAAGAACAAAAGTTCCTTGTACAAATGTACAAATTTATCTCGACGGAAATGGCAATTTAGTGGAAAAGTTAGGAAAAACATTGGAGCTCCTAGAAAAAACATATAATTCCCCAATCTGGCACGGTGGCAGCTGAAGGGTACTCCCTTCGTCCTAAAATAGATGTCATTATCGCTTTCTGAGAAGTCAGCTTTTTTCAACTTTAAATCTAGTTTTTTAACAAATTTATTTAGAAATAAAAATGTTGCACATATTTTCTATAAATCTAATCAAAGTTGAGAAAGTTTGACCTGCACGTTTTCCATATCGTCATCTAATATGGGACGGATGGAGTATATCCTTTCGTTGGGCCTCTGCGCGTCCATCTCAGGCTGTCCACACTGCTATTCATCTAAATCTATCCTGTAAAAGGAATATTCTGTCCTGTTCATCGAGATTTTCTCCTTTATATCACTTTCTCCCGCACCCATCCATCTTCTATATCATCCTTTATCCACAGTAGGACCCACATGTTTGTAAATAAATTTTATCTAAATATATCCATGTGAGATCTTGTTTTAAAGAATTTATTGTAATGAATTTAATGGTGTAATCGAAATTTTATTTGAGTTTTTAATTTATGAGTTATAACATTTTTTACTAATACAAACATGTGGGACCCATCTTTTGGCATCCGCGCAGTGGCAGTGCAGTCCCTGAGAATAGCGGAGGCCGGCGCATGCGATCGTTCCTGCAGGACAGCGCTGCAGCGAGAACCGAGCCAGGCTCGGGTGGGTAGCGCATGCAGGTGTGCTCGCTACCGACGCGAGTTCGATTCCCAGAGATCCCAGATGGAACTCCCATCTCTCACCGGAATTTATTCTCAAATAATCTACGGTCTCTCGCTGCGTGAAACCACGAAAGGAGTGTGATGTGCCCATCATCTATGGAGTTAGGATGATCTCGGTGATCTTAAGAAGAACACAGTCTTCTGTTCTGTGTGTAGTTGTAGATCTTGTTATACACTGATAGTGTGGGTGGAGTGTGTGCGTGTATAGTATATGGTACCAGTGTACTCAGAGCGAGAGGCTTAAAAAAAAAAAAAAAGACAGCGCTTCAGCTCTCTGCTATTTCATCCTGCAGGCGCCTATAGCAAACCGCAGTGCTGACAGTCTCAGGTGACTGGTGGGATCTTCTCCTACACCACCACCCAGAAATCTAGAAGCACGCACAATTGCACAAAGATAAGATAAAGCCAAAATTAGATTCAAAATCTGTGTCTCTCTCTTCTTGCCATTCTGGTCCTCAGAAACCGACGCCTCTCCTCCCGTCTCGCACCTGCTCCTGCCCGTGGCATCGACGGCGACAACGGCGACGAGGTAAGCGGGCGATTCCCCTTGAGATGAGCTTTCCTCATTCTTAATGATTCGCTCTGCCCTGCACCGCGGTGCTAGGTTGATTAGTGTCGCTGGTGGGGAATTGGGATTGGGATCAGGGGAGCGATTTCAGCTGGGATGCGTTATTGGGCTTCCTTGCCCCCTCGATCGATTGAAGCTTACTATTGGGTTTGATTGTGTTTGCGGCGCGAAACGGGGGGCTTCATTGGACCCCCGGCATTCAGAGAATTGGCGTTCCTCGAGCATTCCGGTTGCGAGCATGCTGGGAAGCACTTCGTGGAAGGCTTCGCCTCGCTTCCCAGCCTAGCCCGCTCTAGCTTGTCCACGCGACGCGCCGTCGCGGCCTCCAAGCGAACAGCCTCGCGCTCGCCAGTCGCCATCTCGCCCCCACCGATTCGGCACCGACGCGCCGGTCGCCGGCCGCTGCCGGCTCCCTGCCTGCCCCCAACAGTCCGGTCTTGTCGTGGTGCCGCGCCTGACCTCGCTGCCCCGGCCGGTTGGAGCTCGCGCAATCCCGCCGGCGGTCGGCCGCCGTCCGCCCGGCCCTCGCGGCTTGGCCCTCCGGCCTCGGCATCTCGGCGGTCGTCACCGACCATCGTCGTCCTAGTTTGCACTCTGGCCTCTGACCATTTGGCACTCCGACCGCACCTTGCCTGCAGGCAGTTGCAGCCTGCTGCGGCCTTAGCCCCAAGGTCCAGCCGATCAGCTCGTGCAATTATGCCCAGCTCTGTAGAACTTTGTATTTGGTGATTTGGTCATTTGGTAATGGATGGGGGAGCAGGTATGTCCAGGAGTTAATTGACTTGTCTTTGGAATTGACAGGTTCTATATTGTATTTCTCCATTGAAACATGTATTTTTCATAATTCCACTATTAAAAAATAACATCTCCATTTTTATGGGTTTTTAGACCAAAGGCGCTTGATTTTTATGGGTTCTACAACTTTTGCCCTTAAGATACACGTTGTCTTTGGTTGGACAAAATTTTATAGCATGATTCTGCCCTAGGTGATTTCTCGGGCTGGATTCGCCACTGTTTCCCTGGTGCATAGACTGGGAAACTATTTGAACTTTGGTACCGTTTGTGACGCACGAGCTCATAGAATTTGGGATTGGTTCCAGTGCTTGTTGCAAATTATCAGCCAAGGCACAAGGTATCATTATGGTGTGGGGATTAGTGATGTGGTTGAGGGAAGCAGGCCAGGATTTACATGGCACTGTATGTGGGATAGACATATTAGCTTGCTGAATTGGTGGGAGCCTAAAAGATGCAGTGGTGATCAAAGCCTGATGATGTTCAGAATACATCCTGTCCTTTTGTCATATGGCGAACCTCAACTGATCAAGTTGTTTCCCCCTTCTTTATAAAATATGTCATTTACCGCTCCCATGTGGCAAGTGATTACTATGTTTAAATAAATATGATTTTAAAAATGATAAATCATGAATCAATTCCCTAAACAAATGGTGTCCCTTAAAAGATGGCCTCTCTTGACAAGCTTCAAAATCTGAATTCCTTGTGTGCATTATGCAATGTAGCTATTTGCAAAGGCTCTTTGGTGGTGAAATTCTAGTATAACCTTATCCACCCAGCTATGTGTACAATGACCTATTACCCTGGAAACAACATTTTGTTATCAGATTCTAATGCTGGTTTGTATTGAACATGTCAAACTTATTCCTGTTGAGTGGAAAAAAAGAGAGAAATCTGCATTTCTCTTTACTACCTGATTTATATTCTTTGTTATGACCAAAAAGCTCAAGATTCTACTCTTATTTGAGAATTTAAGCTCCCACCTTTTTTATACTGCTCTATGGTTCATATTGAATGTAAAGGAATTAGACAGCAAAACCAATGTTTTTCAATAACATGTTTCTGAGCAACCCACCATACGATTACATATGCTTCCACAGAAATTTATCTGATTAAATTATAATAATATCTATAATTTCAATCACAAATACAGAAAAGTTTTCAATTTATTGTTACACAGCTTGCAGTTTCAAAATGGCATGGTGGAGATGAGAATTAAAAAGAAAATTGATACTACTGTTGGGGTCTGCTACTAACTTTACTTTTCTGGTGCAGATACTTTCAGTTTTCATCATTTCAACTCAAAGTTTTAAGCAAGTAAAGCATGCTTATGTGTCGAGCCTTAGGTCAGAATATACTCATCATCTTGGAATAAAGAAGGCGCCTTCTTGGTAAGCACCAACTCCTGCCTTTAGTCACTGACGTTTTTCGAAGTACAAATGATTTCCCCCTCAGATTCCATTTCGTTTGAATTTTTATGATTAGAGGTTTTGCTTCTCCTATGAATCCTTGCTTGTTGGTGTCATAAAGCATTGCAGCATGTCATGACAAGCAAGCTAAATGCATTAAAACAATTGTATTCTATCCATGACACGCCAAGTACCTTCCTGTTAGATTTATCACGCAGAAGCTAAATCTGAAACTCCTAAGCTAGACAACTATAAAAATACATTTATGTGTATTATAAATAGATTTTTTTTTCCTTTCCCTTTTTATTTTATAGGTTGGGCATTTAGAAACTAAAAACTCTGAGTGCCAGTTTAAATTATCTGCCACTTGAAGAGTTCTATGTGTACTCTGAATCTGCAAACTGTGGGCCAGTAGTCTTATTTAAATTAACTAGTGAATTGCGCGCGCCCCTGCGCGCGATCTAGGGCCCCGTTATATCTGGCAAATGTAATGATTCAGAGAAAGGAGAACAAACTAAACAGCTGCAGGATGTTCAAAAACAATATACATATTACATGAGGCATATGTGTCCAAATACTACTTATATCTTACACGAGACAACTCAAAATAAGGACAGGAGGTGACTAATTTGTACATAAACAGCCTTGGGCTAAAAAAAAACCGAGGAGCATGGTCACAGAACAGCATAGACAAAAGTCACAGTAGCACTTGTCTTAACAGAAGTGCCATTCAGCTTGAGGCTCCTGTTATTTTGATGGACTAATAGAACCATATATTGTGAGGCCCTCTCTATCTTGACGACGCTAATAAAGTAATTTGCACGCGCCCAGGCGCATCTATACATATAAAATCAGTACAACATCTTGGCACTCGTGAAATCTGTTCAAAGCTGATACAAATCCATTTACCCACATCCTAGAACCTTGGTCGCAAGCTTTATGACGATTTTGGGAATGTCCATTCATTAGATAGACGCCTGGAACTCTGTAATAGTATCTGTAAGCACTCTCCCCCAAAACAAATCTCACGCCTGTATAAAGATAGGTACCTTGGAAGAGGAAAATTCTAACTGTAAAAACACAGATGCAAAGGGCTGTAAAAACAGAAGAGTGGGTAAAAACAATAGAGAACAGAGGAACAGTAGGCCTATAGGCCTGTAAGCAGGACCATCTCAGTGTAAAGATGGAGCTGATCACATGTATGTAACATATACTTTATTTCTGCAATTTCAGCTTTCTCTAGATGTCTGCAAAAAAATCACCCATTCAATTGACTATTTACTGAAAGCAAGACATTAGTAACTGCCACAATAGCATAAACCAACTAACAACTACATAAGATATGTTACCATGCCTGGACTTTTTATTGCTGGTGTGTCGCTGATGTGAAGAGCTGGAGGCGGGGTCTGCAGCATAGACCAAGCCACATTACCAAATTGCGCTATTAACGTTTACAGGCTTCTGAAAATTAGAAAAGCGAATAGAGAACTCATCTGCAAGGAGCGGTGAAGAAAGGGCAGCATCTCTACAATTCTATTTGAGTTGCAATGATCTTAAAACAGATGTGACAATTGACAAGGCAGGATATAATCAATAGCAAAAGATAAATAGCATGTATCAAAGCTTTTTTGATAATAAGCTGATATGAATGGACAAATAAACATTGATCTATAGAAGTGTATGTGTTCAAATCAAGAACAAGCAAACTAATTCCCAAGCTTCTGAATCTGTCAGGCAAGAAACTCCTGCCTACTCTCTCTCTTCTATCTTTGTCTGTAACTGACAAAAAGTAACAGATGGCACCCCACCTAGACTAATAATCAACTAAGCAAGTTTAGATTAGTTCAATGTGTCACAGAGATGAAAAACTTCATGGGTGAAGACTCGACAAACAAAAGATCTGGGAGGCAGCATTAGTTATAGAGGTGAACTATGTAGAGTGGCACACCATGTAGCTCAAAAGTGCAGACCAGATCTGCAAGAGACTGGTAACACGCGAGCTGTTACTTCAAATCTGCAAGGCATACAGATACACGCGATTTGTAATATCCTAACTGAAGGGAAGACTAATGGAAGAAATTGAAACTCGTAGAAGCACTGAAAGGCTGAAACCCCACCTGCCCAGACGATGCTCCAAGGGATTTTGTCGAGGGAGGCGGAATCCGAGCTGAGGCTGGGTCCACGCCGATGTGCAGTCAACACCTAGAGCCCGGCCAAGTCTGGACCTCCGATGATGCAGGGGCAAAGTGGGTGACCTAGGCGGTGTTGTGTGGCCGGTGCGAGCCTCCCTGATGCCACCTCCGTCCATGGCTAACCAATCTCCATGGTTTGTGCCCTACACAGATTTGGGGAGAAACGACCGGGTCCGGCCATGGAGGCCCCTGGATCGACCCAAAAAAGAAGTCCGACAAAGCACTGATTCGACGCTAGACCCAGGCATCGGTGAGGGAAAGGGAGGAGTAAGGGAGAGCGGCCACCTTCACCAAGCTGCCGCATACAGCTTGGCCACATAGAGGTCGGCAGGCTCCGCGATGCCAAAGCCGCCTACGCCGGCGGCCTGTAGGTCAAGATCTGCTCGCACGCAGCGCGCCGGGGGTGGCGCCGCTTGACCCAAACCACCGCGCCGGGGGCGACGCCGCTCGACCCAAGCTGCCACGCCAAGGGAGCGCTCGCCTAGCACCACAGACCGCACGGGCAGCAACGCCGCACCAGGGGCCACGACGAGGCGCCGCCCTGGTGTGCCTGAGGGAGGACATGCTCGCACGCAGCGCCGCGCCGGAGGTGGCGCCGCTCGGCCCAAACCGCTGCGTCAGGGGAGCGCTCACCCAGGGCGGACCGCAACGCCACATGCCGAGGGAGTGCTCACCTAGGGCGGGCTGCAACGCCGCACCAGGGGCACGTCGAGGCGCCGCACCGACGCGACTAGGAAGGTGCTGCTAGCGCCGCCGCAACGCCACTGCCGGGGCACGCGCCGGCTCCCGCGCCACCGCCACCACGGGCAGAGAGAGGAAGATAGGAAGTAAAGAGTAGATCTAGGGTCGAGCTGAGCCATGCCATGCCATAGGGAGGGGGTGGGTCGCACCCACGCCGTCGGCCGCACCGCCGCGTCAGAGAGCTGGTACAGCGTCGTGGGAGACTCCTTTATCCACGTCCTGACTGCCAGGCGGAGTGGAGTGGCCGGGGCAACCCTTTCTGTTCGACAAAGACGAATGCAGGCCAACCAGCGCTCGACAACGCTGAACCGTCATTTTTTGCGCCGGGACGACGGGACGCTAGGCGTACAGGGCGACGTGCCACGGCTCAGCAATAGATTGGGCTACGGTTGCTGACCAATGGAAAGGTGGACAACGGACCTGGTCAGCCACTAGAATGCAGAATAAAGACAGCAGCGTAGTACAACCTGACGCTCAAATCGAAGGCAAACCGGTTTCGCGAAACGAGCACCGCACGGTGGAAATCGAACGGCGAAGACCATTTTGTGCTAACGTGGACATGCCCTGTGCGGGTTGTGGCCTGCTGCTCTCTTGTTTAGAAATCTCTATGATATCTTGCAGTTATAGAACAGTACTTTAGTGATATAATTAGAGTCAGCAGATTTTCTTAGTCAACTTACCTTAGAGAATGACATTTTAGAATTTACTATGTTGTTCGACGAGCAGCCATCTGTTTGTAATGAAATATAGCTGCCATACGGTGTGTCAATATGGTCCTACTATTTATGTTGGAAAACACCCCTAGTTATGTTGTTCGCAGAGTCTCTGAGATACTAATGACAGCTATTAACCTTGTGACAGTCTAGAAATTAGTTAGAATTTCTAGCTAGAAATGTTGTAGCCAGGAAGAAGTCAATGGTGCAGGGTTCAAGGGATGATTATTGACTAGGCGTGCAGGTTTATGGAGGTAACATCACGGTGAGAACCACTATGGGGAGATTTTTAGTCCAGGAAGTATTCCAGACATGGGATTTGATGAAACTACACTATAGATTTGCTGCATTTAATAATCTTATTAACACAAATATCTCGTGAAATTGACAGAAAAGTTAAGTACATAACTGAGAAAATTAGCAGAGGAAGAGAATATTTTGAGCTGATACCTCACACTGACACCTTGGGAGAACTTCAATTTGTTTCTTTGAGATGTATCATGGGGTACATGTGCAGTAGCCTAAAGATGGTGTTAGTATCATTTCACTTAGTAATTCTGGACTACAAGAGAAAAGAAAATGGTATACTTTGGATCATTTTCCCATTCCTGTTCTACTTCTTTCCATTAACTTGCAATCTCATCAGTGGTAGTCAATAATATGCAGTATTTGGGCACAGAACCAGCCAAACTGTCTTTTCCCCTTTTCTCACCACCAATTGTAGTTAATAAGATGCTGCATTTGGGTGCCCAATTAGTCCAACAAAGCTCTTGCATGATCCAGAGATCTGTTATGCCTTCATTTTCACTATGTTTACCTCCAGTGGGTCAAGCACTCACAGTTGCCCTTTGCCTTAAAAATTTCACTTAAGCTTATCAGCCAAAATCAGCACTACTTTTCAGCCACGAAACATTGTTTTTCTCTCACACCAAATCAGCAGCAGCAACAGCCGAAAATCAGCCAGCCGAATGATTGGCTTTTTAAGCACATTATCTGTCACTAGCCCATCAAAATTCTACCATGGTATGGACATTGGTTGGTGGTTCTACTTGATTTGTGCCCTCTACAGTAGAATGTCATTTGTTAAAGGAGAACCAGATTCTGTCATTTTATGTTTGCATGCCCTGATTGTTTGTTAGGTTTATATGCCCTGATTGTTTGTTAGGTTCATATGCCCTGATTGTTGAATAGAAAGCTTGCCAAGGAAGTCAGGCAACAAAGATATGTGAAAACAATTGATGTTCCTTCGCTGTTGATAGTTTGTCAAAAAGTATTCCTTTTCTTTTGCTAAAGATTAAACGATGCTCTTCGTATGATTCATGCATGAGAATCTCTCTTTTTCTCTAACACTTTTGAATATATCCATGGAACGAGTAGTTCTTCAGTGTCATTTGTTGCATGTCATTTAAGGCAGCAGTATGCCAATATTCAGCTTATTTGTTGATGGTTAGGTAAGATGTTCATCAGTACGCTGTAACACATGGGTGTATTTGAAGGATTCTTTGGTATGAGTGACTCCTGAGTTGTGTGATTTGGGTGGTTGATAATAGTTTTTTTATTTCTGTCAGGGAAAGGCGTAATTAAGCGATGCATCAGACATTTGAATTGTCCCATTGCATCTTTAGAGGAACGTGTGGTCATGGGATGGACCACTAAATTAGGCTGTTGTGTCGTTTTCTTTCTTTTTTTCTTTAATATAATGTCAGTGCTATTTTTTGATAGTACATCTTTTTAGAAATCACTTGTCGGCAGTGGCGGGCACAGCTATGTGCAAAGGTATTCAGCTGAATACCCAAAATTTCTAGCAAAAGCTTTTATACATATAGTGTATGCGTGTATATGTACTGGAAAAAAGAAAGGAAAATAAGAGTGTAAGTGAATAATTTGTGAAGAATTCAGTCCAAAAACGTTATTGTACATAACGAAATTATATCTATATAGTGCTGTACATGCCAAATATTAGGCTGTCAAAAAGAAAATTATACGCTTCTACATTTTGAATACCCGCCTTTAAAATCCTGCGCCCGCCACTGCTTGTCGGTTCCAGAGATCGTTTAGAGAGAGAGAGAGAGAGGGGGGGGGGGGGGGGGGGTGCTTATGCTCCAGTGAACTTTCCCCCAGACGAGACTGGGCAACTCGGTTCTGTCATTGGTCAAAATTTTCAATGCCTAGACATGCATTATTTAGGTCGCATAGCTTGTTCATCTTGTCTCCCAGCTCACCTATTCCGGGAGACTTATGCTCCAGTGAATTTCCCCCCAAACGAAACCGGGCACCCCTATCTGTCACCAGTCAAAATTTTCAGTGCCTGAACATGCATTATTTAGGTCGCATAGCTTGTTCATCTTGTCTCCCGGCTCTCCCATCCCATCATCTTATATTGAGAAACCAGGAGGAAAACTCGCCGATGCATGGCACACAGCTTTGTCCTTGTTCGCACCTTGTATTGCTCCCTCTTTTACTCTCTTTTTACTCTGGTTGCCAGCCTCTGTGATCTGGACGAGCTGCCGGCGCCTGGAGCCCAGAAAGAACAGAGTGGCATTCTCTTGCAACACTTGCGACTGCCCCACAACCCCATCCCAAAGAAACGTCGGTTCAGTCGTTTCGTACTTCACTTAGATGATCGTTCTCTGTTTTTTTAGTTTGATCACTGGTGATCTGTTTATACTTACAATATTCAAAAGCATGGATAAATCGGTTGGACTATCAGACTACACTAAACCTTAGTTTATTGGACTGCTGGGGTGCTAAAGTGACCGAACTATGGGAAGAAATTGAACCGAGACTGAAGTGCAATCCAAGCTGGACCCATTTAACTTATCTGGATCGGTGCATTGGTCGAGCACCACATTGCCACATGAGATGTTCTTCTTCCTTAGGGGAGAAGACTTGTTCCCAAAAGCTTGCCTACCTTTGGGGGCATGTGGTGGATACTGGAGACCAGAGATACTGGGCTACACGGCTGGACCTGGTGCCTAGGATTTGCATAGAACGTGAAGTGTGGTTGGGATCATGGGTTCAACTGGCAATGCCCCCATAGTTTACAGATATGAAGTGAAGCCATACATCTGGTATGTTTAACCCTAGCCATGCATCTGCACTGGTTAGTGGTTTAACAATCTTAATGGTAGCTGACGTTATTTTGGCCTTTGAGTTTTAAACTGGATTCTGTGGTCCTTGGAAGATTAGGCCTACCTGATCCATCTCCATACTAGAGTAGTAGTAGTAGTGTTGCTTTACAACGCTTGCTTTTGCATGATTCACGTTGCTTCTTCGAGGACACCAACGCTGTCCCCCCAAAAGACAAAGCTTCAAAGCTATTCCTAGCAGTTTGAGGAGCTGGACATCATCATAGGGGCACTAGCATATTTTTGTTTGCACGAGGCCTGCATATACATTGCTTCACTCCACGCACATGATTCTTCCTTTCTACAACTACTAGAGAGCAAAGCTTTATTATTGTGTTGGTTATCAGTGCAAAACTGGTTTAAGCTGCAAACAATTAAAACTTTTTGCAGGGAATCACATGCACCTGCCCGCCCCAATTGGAGACCAGCATTATTGTAGGTAAACATAGCATTAGTTGGTTGCACCAATTTTGCTGGCTAAAGTCAGGCTTGGCAAAGCGATGGATCCCCTACTCGGATCGGAGGTCTGAAAAATGTCAGTTTTATTTACGGGAGACAATCCGGTTCACTAGTGGAAGGGGAAACTGTGCCGTTTTGGATTGGATTGCCTAGCATAGGATAGGATAGGAGTAGCCTCTTCCGTTTGCTTGATTGCGTCAGCTCTCGTAGCAGGTGTGCCTATGGCGCTGCTGACCGTTCACCATGGTGTGTTACGATCAGTGTTGGGTGGGACGTGACGTGGGTGTCGGCGTGTACGTAGGACTTTACTCCCTCCGTCGCAAAAGTGACGTTATTCTCATTTTTTTGAGAAGTCAAAAATTTTTAGCTTTTGATCAAATATTTACATAAAAATATCAATATCTATAGTATATAATTAGTATCATTACCGATTGTTGAATATATTTTTATAATAAATTCATTTAAAGATATAAATATTGCACATATTTTGTATAAACTTGGGCTCTGTTTACTGAAAGCTGATTTTTTTGAAAGGAAAATATTCACTCTGTTTGGCTGGCTGGTACGGTATGGCTGGCTGGCTGATTGTTTTGAGAGAAAAAACACTGCTGAGTGACTGGCTGGTGCTGGCTGGTATGGGCAGCCGAACAGAGCCATTATTTCAGATCTGAAAAGAAGCCGAAATAAGTTGCCTAGGGGCTGTTTAGTTGAGAAATTTTTTTTGGATTATGGTACTACAACACTTTCGTTTGTATTTGACAACTTTTATCTAATTATGGTCTAAGTAGACTCAAAAGATTCGTCTCGACATGTACATACAAACTATACAAATAGTTTTTTTACCTACATTTAATGTTTTATACATGTGCTGTAAAATTAATGTGACGGAAAATTTTAAAAAAAGTTTTGCGAAATTGGAAAACTAAACTGAGCCTTATAAGCTCAAACGAACAATCTTAATTAAAGTTAAGAAAGTTTGATCATGCACGCATCTACTCCACTGCACATTCCTGGCACGGCTAGCCCTGCTCTGTTCTTCATGCATCCCTGCCCCCGAGAGTCCTGTCTGTGTCGTACGGTGTTAAAAGACGGGGATACGAATGTTTTGTCCGGGCCGTGTGGAGGGTTTGTTTGCGTGGATGCCGTGTCAGCGCACACGGTTTTGCCTTGCGGGTGGCGAATGGATCACTCAACCCACCGACCCGGGGGCCCTTGTTGCGGCGCACATGCACCGACTCCTTGACACGGGAGCAAAGGGCGCTTGGATACGCTAGCCACCGTATCAGCCACCCCCCACCCTTCGGCACCGTCGTGTTTGACGAAGGCCTCGTCTCTCGTGATCACGTGGCAGGCACGGGGCATCCTACTTTTTTTTTTTTTTTCCTCAGCGAGCCTCTGAGCTGACCCACCTTGCTTGCTTGGTCGGGTCTTTCACTCTCAGTCACCACCCTCTGAAAAGAAATTTAAACCTTGCATTTGGGAATGTTTAACCTTTATTTAGTTAGTCCTACCTACTAGATCCATGGTAATAATAATGATTCAGATTTAACTTCATCGTGTTCTTGATTTACCAACAAACAATTTGTAGCTTTGCTTTTTTTTTGTTAATAAATAATTCATTGACCAGGGAGACATTATTAGGATCTATCTGAGGATTTTACCCGACCTATTTTGTTTTGTCTCGTGAAATTTAATTCATTTGTTTAGTGTACAGCTCCTTTTTTTCCCCCTTAGAAGTCATTTTTTTTAAGTTTGACCTAAGATCTAGGAAAAAATATATACTATATGTGACATGCTAATGTGTCATTAGATTATTATTAAAATGTATTTCGGCAATAATATATTTTGGAGATACAACTATGGATACCGTTTTCTGTAATTTTCGTTATTATGTGCAATTTGGAGTCACTCTTGGAAAGTAATATGTGCAAATTTTTTTTTGAGATGGAGTATAAAAAAAATCATATAATTAATTAATTCATTTTTATATGTCATGTGGCCAGCGATAGATCTCAATTGGAGGGGATTTTTTTTTTTCCAATTGGAGTTGACAAAACTGCAGCAATATTTTTTATCCTGATGACTGTTGCAGTAGTGGTGGTGGTAATCATACATTCATGCTGCAGCTGTTAATCTAATCTCCCCCGATTATTCATTCCTTGCAGTGTAAGGCTTGGCTGCCAGCGAGGCCGAATCCCGCGGCTTTGTTTGCAGCAGCCACCTCCTCCTCTCCTGTCCTCCATGGCTCCAGCTGGTGATCGGAGCGCCGCCGCTGCCCGGAACCCCACAAAATAAACTGCCCGCGTTGCCCGGCCCCACCCACATCACCCAACCACCTCCTCCTCCTCCTCACCGGCTTTATATACCCCGGCGCCAGCTACCCATGTCACACGACACGGCATCGCGCCTCCACCACCACCACCCCGCCGTCGCAGCAGCAGCAACAAGCCAAGAAGCAAAAGCAGCAGCAGCACCGGCAGCGACTGCACACGACCCCGGCGGCGGCGGTGGCGTTGAGTGCCGGTTCTGCGAGATGACGCGGCAGCACCACCCGCAGTGCGCGCGGCGGCTGCCGAAGCGCATCATCCTGGTGCGGCACGGCGAGAGCCAGGGGAACCTGGACATGTCGGCCTACACCACCACGCCCGACTACCGCATCCCGCTCACGGCGCTGGGCGTCGAGCAGGCGCGCGCCGCCGGCCGCCGCATCCACGACGTGGTCGCCGCCTCGTCCGGCGGCGGCAACTGGAAGGTCTACTTCTACGTGTCCCCCTACGCGCGCACCCGCGCCACGCTGCGCGAGATCGGCCGCGCCTTCCCGCGCGACCGCGTCATCGGCGCCCGCGAGGAGTGCCGCGTCCGCGAGCAGGACTTCGGCAACTTCCAGGTCGAGGAGCGCATGCGCGCCGTCAAGGAGACCCGCCAGCGCTTCGGCCGCTTCTTCTTCCGCTTCCCCGAGGGCGAGTCCGCCGCCGACGTCTTCGACCGCGTCGCCAGTACGATGCTCCCATCCCATCCCATCCCGTCTCCTCTGCTCTTCTTCTCCTCCACAGCCACCATTGACAGTACGATTGCATTGCATTGCATTGCAGGCTTCCTGGAGTCGCTGTGGCGGGACATCGACATGGGGAGGCTGGACCAGGACCCGAGCTGCGAGACGAACCTGGTGATCGTCTCGCACGGGCTCACGTCGCGGGTGTTCCTCATGAAGTGGTTCAAGTGGACGGTGGCGCAGTTCGAGCGCCTCAACAACTTCGACAACTGCGAGTTCAGGGTCATGCAGCTGGGCCCAGGGGGCGAGTACTCCCTCCTCGTGCACCACACCAAGGAGGAGCTGCAGCAGTGGGGGATGTCGCCGGAAATGATCGCCGACCAGCAGTGGCGCGCCTCCGCCAACCGCCGCAGCTGGGCCGAGGAGTGCTCCTCCTTCATCGACACCTTCTTCGACGAGCCCAACGACTCCTCCGACACCTCCTCGGACGACGACGATGATCCTGAGGACAAAGAGAATGGCAAGACGGAGCTGCCCGAGTAACTGTTCATCCATCCACTCACTTGCCTCTTTCTTTCTTTCTTCCTCTCTGCTTCTTTGAAATTCTTTTCCATTGGATTGGATGCCGCTTTCTGCTGCTAGTAGATTTTATACCATGGGATGTGGGGAAGAGCAGAGCAGGGATGGTGTATTCAGTCAGTCATCTCTGATTTCTTTCTTCCTCAGCTTTCAACAGTCTGTAACATGTTCATAATAGCTATTAGCTAGAATGATTTGGGGGGCAAATTCAGAAAATGCTAAAGAGACATGCTACTAATGTAGCTGGAAAACTGACAAAACTCACAATGGTTGGTTGTCTTTGATCAACTAATACTAGAATAAAGATGGCTCCTTTAATTACAGCTTTCTTTATTGAGTTAAATGCATCAATGGCCCTTGAACTTGTAAGGGTGTGCCATTTAGATCCACGAACTTTGAAAACGCATTTCTGGGTTCCTAAACTTATAAGGGTGTGTCACTTAGGTCCACGAACTCTGAAAATGCATTTCTGCGTCTCTAAACTTGTAAGGGTGTGTCACTTAGGTTTATGAACAAATATTATATTTCTATTTCTATTTATATTTAATAATATAGTTATTCAATTTCTATTTCTATTTATATTTAATAATATACTCTCTCCGTCCCAAAATAAATGTCATTTTAGGATTTTGACTATCTCCTTTTGATCATTCGTCTTATTCAAAAATTTTATAAAAAAATAATTATTTTGTTATGAAATGATTCATTATTAGAAGTACTTTAATCTTGATTTGTTTATTTTTATATTTTCGCAAATTTTTTGAATAAGACGAATGGTCAAACGTCGATTTCAAAAAGTCAAAAGACACTTATTTTAGGACAGAGGGAGTAGTTATGAATAGCACATAAAAATAATATTTAATATGACATCACTAATAAATAAATAAACTAAAGTGTTAAAATAATTTAAAAGAACAAATATATTTGGATTAAACTAAATATATTAGGAATAAGCTTTTCTAATTTAGTTTAATCCTAATATATTTGTTCTTTTAAATTAGTTTAACACTTTAGTTTATTTATTTATTTATTGATGATGTCATATTAAATATTATTTTTATGTGCTATTCATAACTATATTATTAAATAGAAATATAAATATAAATATAAATATAATATTTGTTCGTGGATCTAACTGACACACCCTTACAAGTTTAGGGACCTAGAAATGTATTTTCAGAGTTCGTGGGACTAGGTGATATATCCTTACAAGTTTAGAGACTCAGAAGTGCGTTTTCAGAGTTCGTAGACCTAAGTGACATATCAGTAAGAGGACCGTGCATTTAACTCTTCTTTATTTAAGCAAGGTCCTTTCATACAGCACAGCACAGGGTACATTAAGGCATTCTAACAGCAACATTTCAAGTTCCTTTCTGGAAAGAGAGCATCTTTGTTTGCTAGCAACACCCATTTGGCAAAATTATTGGTTATTACTGTCAATGAACGGTACGAGGGGGCGGTACCGTTTTTCACATGCTGGCCATCAGCAGACACTTGTCCAGATGCAAAATCAGAGATTCTTTTCCATACGGCTGGCATGTGGCAGCATGTTCCTCCATGATTTTTGTAGTCTACTGTACCAATGGTTGTGAACAAAGCTGGATTCTCCAACAATTTCTTCGTGCTGCGCACTAGAGCGACAGAGCAAAGGTTGTCCCCAACCTCTGCTCTCGTGCAGCTCACACAGAAACAGAGCAGATGTCCTCCTCAATGCTCTTGCCCTCGATGAATGACATGTTGTCCTGTTTCTGCTCGTTGGTATCTAGGGGCCTCGGCCCCTCTCCTGTCCTCAGCCTGTTCTTTTGGCTGATTTTAAGCGCTGATTTCGGCTCGTGCTGATTTGTTGTGAGAGAAAAATACTGTTTTGTGGCTGAAAATAAGCGCTGATTGGTCAAAAGAACAGGCTTAAAATGACAGATCTGCATATGTTTAAACTATGTAAAATTCCGATGAAGTTTATGCATTAAGTATTAATACTTGATATCCACTTATCCAGTAATATACCATTACTATACTTATTGAGAAGCACTAAATTTTATAAACTTTGGTTAGAATTTAGATGGTTTGACTTGTACTAGCATAAAACTAGAATGACTTTGTGAAGAAAACATCTCAGCAACCAACAAAGAAGAATAAAAGGTTGTTTGCTCTGAGATTGAGACGGTACTGACTAGTTAGAGTATTGTATGATACATATATTTGATTGACAAAAGTCGTTATTAAAGCTTGTACAGTATATATAACAAACCAGAGAGAAAACAATGAGACCAAATCCTAAGTCGTTATTAAAGCTTGTATAACAAACAAGAGAGAGAAAAACAATGAGACCACATCTAGTAACTTGTGGGCGAACTCAACATCGGCCGTTACGAGAAGATTCAGGAGTCGCAAACGCAACCATCGGTCAGGTGGTCACGGGCGCGGCATGATCGATTCCCCACGTCCGGAGCCGGTGCCACCATTACTGGAACGCAAGGTGAGCCTTTCTCCTCCTTCGACCTTCCATCTACAAGGACCTAAATAAAAGGCCAATTTGGGATCCAAATCCAATACAACGATGCATCATGAGGCCTAATTTGGAAGCAAGGGAGAGCAGACCTCAGGGATGGAAAACCCTTTCTATCTAAATAACTAAGGCTCTGTTTAGATTCATCACCAATACCAAAAGTTCCGTCACATTAATATTTAGACACATGCATAGAGTACTAAATGTTGATGAAAACCGAAACTAATTTGACAGGTTTCGCAAAATGTTGTGAGACGAATCTTTTGAGCCTATTTAAATCATGATTGTACGCTTATTACAAAAGTTAGCAAGTTATTATAGTAAAAATTTTTTACAAAATAGGCAATCTAAACACCCCCTAAAAGTAAAATGATAACTAGAATGACATCTCCATAGATTTCCCAGCCTTGAAAAAGTCATGGAAGGGAACTTAAGTTTTCAAAAAGGGCTAGTGTATGTGACTGGGGATCCGATACAACAAGGCTGAGGGCCCTGTGGCTGCCAAAATAGTAATGTTGTTGTGTAGGGATGTTAACGAGACCATATCCGCGAGGGAAAAATTAACAACGTTCCCTAATTGCCACATGGGGCATTGAATCGCGAAAGGCCTCTAGTTGGTGGCATGGCTTGGATGGGTTGCAGGTGGCGGCCGATTGTAAAGAGTTGGGTCGCTGCAGGTGAGATAGGCTACTTTGGCGGAAAGCGCTACCAGTGGTGACGATGTTGTGCCACTGCCGCCAATGGTTTGTGGGTGTTGATTTATTTTGGCTACATGCCTAGATGCACATCTTCTTTGGGTTCTCTGTGGCCCAGCTCATCAATTTTGACGACTAGCGCCACTGTCAAAGCGAGTTCAAGTGACAAAATACCGTTCGCATGGAGCACCGATGGCCGGTGGCGAGTAGGAACGGGCGTCGCACGCTCTGCCTCTTAGCAAATGAGCTTCTCTTCTCTCTTTGCTAGGCCGCTAGTCTACAAGATTAATTTGGCCCAACATCTAGCATTATAAGTCTATAACTACACCAAACAAATCTGGTGATAAATATAACAGTCGGATCTATCTATCAATCGCCTGGGTGATTTAAAGCTTGGTGTCACCCTGGGTGACCAAACCCTTTGTGTCACCCAAATATCAAAACAGATCACATTTAGGTGACAAAAGGGCAAGCAACACCTGAAAATTAAATACCACACAATCTACATCGAATGGATCAGAAAAAAGCCAAATAAAACCAAATAGGAAAAGAACAAAAAGATTACAAATTAAGATAGACAGATGTCTAATACCAAATTTTTTCTATGGAAGGCAAATAGGAAGAATTGCAAATTGACACAAAGCAAATAGAAAACAAATATCGACAAATGCCAAAATTTTCTATAGAAAGCAAATAGATTTTAGATAGGCAGCAATCAAAGAAACCAAATTTACACCACGAATACAAGAAATTTACACCTCAATATATAATGTAAAAAACTACATTAAGTGAAAACAAATGTAACACCTGAGTTGAAAAACTGGTTTTTATAAGTTTGAAACTGATCCAACGGGACTGAGATGATGGCATTGATGATAAACTGGCCTATTGTAGATTTATAGGTACTACTACTATGTAGTAATTTAAATTTAATGGAGCACTAATTGAATGGAGCACTGTACCATCGTTTGCACCTCACTGGACCGACAGGATCTGACTCCATCGGCTGCACCTTCCTAGCCAAGGTCCGGTCCGTCGTCCGCCTCTTTCTTTGCACAGAGAACCCGCCGCTTTGACCGGATGCGCGGGCGGCAGACCAAGCGTGATGGTTTGCATCCGACGGACAGCAATTCGGGTGACACCGGTCGAAGGAATGCCCGGGCAACGTTTAGCTTCTCCGTAGCAATTTACTTTCATCACAAATACTCAAAAACGGGTCACAGTTAACTTACTGTGACGATAAAAAACGGTCATGTATCTGGGTCATATATTTGATGGGCCAAATTGAGCCGTCACATATTGTCATTTTTATTTGTCATGAAATTGTTGCTCCGCAACAATAGCAAAAGGCTATAGTGATGAAATAAACATCATAAATCCTTGGACACGTCAGCTTTAATTTTGCCACGTCATTTGGTGAGATTGATTTGAGGTGTGCACTGCCTTGCTAGGTCGTCACTAGGCGGTCTGTGGCCCATTATTCATGAGGTCCATTTGATCCCCCCTCCCCAACCCACGCGATTAGGCCCTTGTGTTTTGCATTTTAGCTAGTTTTATTAGTTATAGACCCATAATGTAGCATGTAGTACTAGGCTAGACCGGGTGGAGTGTATTTTTGTATTCTTCTGATAGAGCCGGTGCAGAGAACTACATATACTATTATGGGGACTCTGGGCCACGCTTGGCCTATGACCCTAGTCCCAAATCCGCCCTTGGCTGTATCATCAGATGCACTTTATTGGCGGGTAGCAATAGGATGGTTGAAGTTTGGGCAAAAGCTTCCGTCAACTTCTACGAGCGTCGTTTTCCTTTATGGAGGCGTCCACTAGTCCTACCCTACTATTTTTTCCTTTGGGTGAAAACCTTGCCTATTGGTTGGTCAGTAACGACGGTGCCACTGGTGTTGTGACCTTTTTGGAGGCGTTGTCATGGTAATCTGACGTTGTGTCTAGCACTCCTTGTGTGGTGATGGCGGTTGGAGCCTCGATCAAGTCGATGAGCATGACAATAATGACTTGCATACGTATTTGGTTGCGGTATGGTTGTATCAAGGAGAACCTAATAGACTTCATTTTCTCCATCTTGGTTACGTTGAAAAGGCACCGTCTTTCAAAGCTTGAGACATGGCTGAGGTTTGTCGATGTGACGTTGAAACTTGCAACAACGATAGCACTCGAGGAGTCGAGGTGCTCCGTCACTCGTTAGTATCTACAGGTAATGCTGCACCGTTGGGTTTCGGGTCCCCGTCGGGTTCGGGGCCGGGGGGCGGGGGCAGATTTTTACCCGAATCGGGGTTAGGGTTCGGGGCGGGTTTTGTTGGTAGGTTTCGGGGGCGGGTCCGTGAAGCCTCCACCCGTTCCGTTGCCATCCTTAATCATAAACAAATTAAAGCCCCAGTTCAGCAGAACCAAAATAATTTCCCTAGATCTGAAACCAGTTACAAACATGCACACGATCGATCAGGTGTGTTCCAAAATCAATCAATATAATATAGATAAAGAGTTCAATTCGTCGGCGAAGCGGCAACCTCCTGCGTTGGTCCTTCCACCACCGGAGTAGCCGTCGTCGTCGTCCTCCCCTGACAGGCAGGCGGCGTCATGAAGTAGCGCGTGGCCAACGTCGCCATGAGCCAGGTGCCGGCGCCGAACACCACCAGCGGCACCAGCAGGTTACCGCCTTCGCTTCTGTACCTGTACGCCGCCAGCCGGTCCGTGCTTTAGCCCGCCGCCGCCGCATGCTTGTTCCCAGCCGCAGCCGCCGGCCGGTGAAGCGCGCGCAGAGCGAGCGAGAGCGCGCCACGGATTTCATGCTTGCTCCATGCTCCTCCCTTGTACTGTTTCTGGTTTTCTTGTTTCTTCCGATCGATCCTCTAGCTCGCTGGCTAGCTGCCTACCTCCTTTTGCTTGGTTCGTTGCTTTCGCTTGCTCTGGAATCTGGATCGATTTCTCGTGTTGTTAGGGCTCAAAATCGGCGTGATTTTGTCCTAGAATATATAGAGAGAAGAGGGCTTGGTACGTAGCGTTGAGGGAGACCGGAAGCGGACTCGGAGTCTCCGATCGGACTCGATCAAAATCGTACCTTTTTTTTTTTTGAGAAAAATCCAAATCGTGCATGTCAGCAGTGTTCATTCGGACCGGAACTTGCAAAGAATTCTGACGGATCGGTGGGCCAGAGCCCAACACAGCATATTATACGGAGGGCTGGCACTGAGCGACGTCGAGAGCCCATCCGAAGTCCAGGCGGCCCATCCACAAGTTAGCTGACTGTTAAACAGGCAGTGACATCCACCACAGGATCAGGCATCTCTCATGCGCAATGCTTGCACAAATATAGTATAGGACACAATGAGTATCGTCTATGCCACTTGACGGCCATACAACCAGCCTGCAGCACATCCCTTTCACATGACAATAACAACAAGCACAATTCTTATTAGCACCATTCGCAGCTAATACAAAGCAAATTCCCAGAATGCAGTTCTTAGTACGACGATCCACACAGAAATTTGAAATGTCTGCATGTTATTATGCATGCATATTATATTATTTTAGAAATATGACACTGGTCCGACATATAGCCTGTGAATGTACCTTCAAGATCACTCCAGCTCTTCATTGTTCACTGCTACACCCTTCTCACACTTGATCTCCTTTTCCACAACCACATCCTCTTGATACTTGATTTCCTCTTTCACCGGTGGTGGCAGTGGCGCATCAACCCCGGCCTTTGTCATTTCCTCTAGATCATCCTTCATATTCAGCAAAGCCCATGCGAGATCCATATCCTCCTCCGTTAAATCAAGAATAAAGTCCTGATCATGAACCAACCAACATATGTAAATTTGTTATTGTGACATATTAATGAAGAATAGTACCTCTGCTAGAACAACATTATGCAAATGAGTGGTAGATGTACATCTTGTGCCAAACTAGTGATAATCAAATTAGGCTAGAAGCTTTTCAGAAAACGATTGAGGACAACATACTTACTTTGGCACAAGTTCTTAAGCCAGATGTGATTTTCAACATAGAAAACAAAGATATTTTTTCTGGACCGAGCCTTTGGATACATATTTCATTAGGAAGAAGTAGAAGCCAAATGAAGCCTATTGGTTTGAGCGCCTAAACCAAATGAGTAGTACCAGGATTAATTATTTTCTCATGGGCCGTCTCTGATAGGGTCATAGGGATGCGGTGTTCACCTTTGCCTTCTAATAGGTGTTGTTGTAGGCAATGAGCACAAGGTTGAACATGACACGACGTACCACCCCTAGAGTTCGATGGTCAGTTAGAAGCTGCCAACAAGTTCATAGCTGTGTACCTACGGTGATTCACCGTGACCGTCCTCTCCATTGGTTGTGTGGGCTTCCTTAGGCTAAGTATGTCCACAACATGACATTCATGATCGTCTATGGCGCAAATGCCAGGAGGTGCTGACAGATATGAAGTACTAACGTGAACAAGCACAACCGTGTCTAAGCAAACCTAGTATCATCATTACCGAGTTGTGCCATTTAAGGGGGGATATTGGGACTAACTTCTCCTTGGACAATGTCCATCGGTCTCCATGTTATCTGCTCCCCATAGAAAGCTTAGTCTACGCTACTATGGGCCCTATCGCCCATCGAGGAGATCAACTAGGTCACATTCCAGCTTCGCCTTTCACTAGGTTCCCATGATGTGTTCCATTTGTTGGTGAGCCCCCATCCTAATCACATCCTGGGCCACCTTTCCACAATGGTGCCATAGTACCATTTTCAAAGCGCTCAATCAAGGTGTGCTTGGATCACAATAGATGATAGGTATGGTGTTGATCCTGTGGAGCGGCCAACTAGCGTTCGTGGCCTCATGGAGGATTTGGAGGATTTGCAAAATCGCTACACCATGTTCCAACTCGTGGATGAGCTACTCATGGAATGGGAGATATGCCATGCGAGACCACACCTATAGGTGCAAGAATAAAAAAGTCGACATGGTCGACCATTGCTAGTTGAAAAGGAAAGAGATCAAATTAACTGATCAATTTGTTAGATTGGAGAATATGTAAAAGAATTGTTGGCTTCATACCTATGTAAACTACCTCAAAATGTACCAAGTGAATTAAATTCCCTCCTATCTCTCTTCCTCTACCTATCCTTATACTCTACAACATAGATTGCGAGCAGTGAGGCCCTAAGCCTAGGCAACTAGCCGATCACAAGTGAAAATGCAATCCACATGCCCTTGTAATCACAGGGCTTACCATATCCGCCCATCTCATCATCATGGGTCCACTCCTTTCATTTATTTTTAATCAGTTTCTCTCCCCCCAGTAGCATCAAAACACCTTGATCGTGTCGCTACGCCCTCCTCCTGCTTCGACACATGCCGACTGCCGTCGCCCCAATCTCCACCGTTCCAACTGATGCGCCGTGCTCCACCGCCACCGCGCCAGAGTACTCCGTCACTACCCTAGGTCGTTGCTCCTCCCCTATGAAGACGCCTAGTATGAATCTTTCAACCTTAGCCCTCCACCACGATCCCCTTGTTGGATCGTAACACACCTTTTAGATTAGGAAAGAAAATCAATAGAATCCAGATTTGAATCGATCCATAGACCTCACAAAACATAGATCTATTCCATTTTCAACTTGATATATGGGGCCAGAAGGACTGGAAAATGAGAAAATAGAAAAAAATAGGGAGTAGTGGACATCTAACCATATCATTCATCATCTTGGACCACTGTCACCGAGCACTGAGCCACTGATGGAGTAGATGACACTAACAGACCTTAGAAAGTTGTAAGAATGTGCGTTGAAGGGTAGAGTTATGGGGGTGGCGGCTGCGGTGGATGTAAATGAGGGTTAGGGTTTGGGGGAGCGATGCTTGGGTATATATATGTGGTGAGGGATGGTGATTGTCCTTTAGTGGGATATTGGGCTTTGCCTTTTGATGAATAGTAGATTGAGTGGAATGTAATGGCCCATATCTTGAGAAATGATTTTGGGCCTCAACTTTAATTTTTTGGACACAATTAGAAGCCCCAAGTTCAGTTGCGAGCAATAACAAGTAACCTATTATTTTTAACTATTCACACTATGTACGGTTCACAAATGTAAGGATTTTCTGTTCAAACTTGATCCTCAAATACAAGGAATCTTCAAAGCCAAGCATTGCCTACTATTGGCCCACAGCCACACCATCAAAACATTTTATGAAAATATATTGCTCTTGACAACAAGTGAATATTACTAAAACAACCAATCACTCGTGCATAAATCGTTACTTGTTTCGGAGTAAGTGTTATAAAAACTAGGTGCGCTTGATCATGAACTTTCAAAGTAGTCCTAAGTAATAACAACACTGAATTTGGTTGTTTCATGTACAAGGTCATTATTGTTGTTAGATGTTTCAAGCTATTCATGTTTTTTTAATTCTCATAGGTATTTAGCTTTTCATAGGACCTTGAAGAGGTTAGTATTTTCTCTTCAATTCCTTCAACACTTTTTTCAAATCACACTCACCCCTGTGAACACACGCACGCAAACCCTACACTTATGAGCATATGTGTTGAACAGTTTGTGGACATACCAATGTTGACGTTCAGTAAACACACCTTTGGAAATGGATATCTCCCTTTACTTTTTTTAGACCCCGTTACACACGCAGACGCTCATAATCACGAGCACATTCAATTCATCCCTATGAACTTACACACACACCCTACTTTTATGAACACATCTAAAGAACCGAATTGGACTTGTAAATATCGAGATTGACGAAGTTACTATAGACGTTTCTTTGTCAACGGATACATGGTCTACTGCTGAAAGAATAGCACAGCTAAATCCTAAAATAAGAAGTATTATACACACATACGAAGAGATCATACATGGATAGCTGAGGCCAACCCTATCTAATCTAAGTTCCATACATATCCAGAAAGTGCTACTTATATATACGTCCGTATCCGAGCATATACAATGCTTATTGCGATGCGTCGACGATGACGACGGCGGCGGCGGCACGCCGTGGTTCTAGCTGGATCGGAGCTAGTGCAGCAGTACTGCAGGGGGAGCACATCGATCACCACATACTCCTCTGCTTCCTGATGAACTTCTCCGCCTCCCTGTCGACGTCAACCGATGGCCTCGAGACCATGTTCAGGAACTGAACCTGCTCGATCTTGTCCACCTTCTGCACCGCCACCTCCTCGCCGGCGCCGGCCGCCCTGCCAGCACCGGCACCGGTGGCCGGAGCAGGGCTCTTGTTGCTCCACCGGAGCATCGTCTCCGATGATCCTTCTGCCTGGTGGGTTTGTTGTGAGCTTGAATCTAGATGGTGCAATTGGCAACTGTTGGTCGCTCGCGTTTATATAGCTGCCTACGAAAGATCTTCTTCAACTGTACTGCTCTTATTATTTAGACTTTTTAGAGAGAATCCACGTGTTAATTCTCAGGTTTCTGATGATCATTGCTTTAGTCAGATAAGTTGCTCGTGGCCATACACGTCAGGTCAGTGTCAGTCAAACAGCAGTCTGGCCTCATGAGACGGCTGACGCTTGGGTGCTTCTTGTTGTCGGGTCAAGAATGGCATGAAGGTTGCCTGTGTTGTGAGGGTTGAGAGAAAAAGATCCCAAAGATGCCGTGCGAGCAACTTGGCTCCCAGAACAAACATGCCCTTAATCAAATAATTTTAAGCAACTTTATTTGGCCCCCGCAAACCGTGTTAACTTCTTATGGTGCCACTCTCTGGCTCTGCCAAGTGAAAGTCTCGCCGCAGCTGCAGTGGCATATCCGTTGGACTCCTGATTTGGCTTTGTGTAAAAGGTCATATTTTCAGACGTGTAGCGTGTTGCGCGTTTCGTATACTGTACTGGGGAGCAATCTTTTTGGCACCGCATAGGCATATAGTGTTGGCTACTCGTGTCAGGGCACATACACATCCATCGAACTCACTGAGATGATGTCAGGGTGGCTACGTCAACAGCTAACCTGATGACGGTGGTGGTGATATCCCACTACTTAATCCGTTCCAATTTATAAGTTGTTTGACTTTTCAACCCTAAGTTGTAGTAAATATTAAAGTGGTGATCACGGCAAAACAAGTTAAACAACCCCACGGTAAATGTTAGTATAGCGGCTATGTAGAACGAAAACATCTGATAATAAGTAAGGTTGTTATGTTCGCGCGCGCGTGTTTTCTTTTCTTTTTCTTTTTTTTTCTAAGGATCTCTTTTCTTTCTACGGGCATCAGTTTGTCTCTCATTTGACTACACTGTTGCTGTGGGACTAACTTGTGACGTTTTTCATTCTAATAAGTGTCTCTGAAAAAGCAATAAAAAAGCGAAGAATTGCATGAAAACCAAGCTTCAATTATAATACGGTCTTGTTTGAATGTTACCGTATTCACTTGAATCCATGTGGATTGGAGTGATTTGACGTGGAATTTGAATCCAAATAAGGCATAACATGGCTGATTGGGTGGTATCCCCTCCCCTCCAAAGTGTCCCTTGGTTCGTTAAATCGATCGCCATGTGAAAAATGATAATTCACTGCATGCACGCTGCACTAGATTAATAATAGAGTGGAATCTATGCCCCCGAATTAGTTTGGTCATGGAATATGATTAGATAACTTTATTAGCACGATCAATGACACATGATCTCGACTGATTGCAGCAAGGTGTCCTTGATTTTGACACGCCAACAATTTGAATCGAGAGAAAATAGTTAGCTAGCTGTACTTGTGATGCGCAGCTCCAGGATATCCAAGAACTAGCTTGATCACTGCAGTCGAGCCACTACCCCTTATGTCCTCTCTCTCTCTCTCTCTGTGTGTGTGTCTCATCACAGGCTGACACGCCCACATATAGCGAAGAGTTGGTGATCAGGAGGGGCGACTTCTACTCAGCAAACAACATGCAGTGGATGGCACAAGCAAGAAGGGCGTGAGTTAGCAGCGATGAGGGTTTGAAATATGGGTAGGAGGGCTGCCTGGAGCCTGGAGGTCAGTCGTAAGATACATTAATTGGGATATGTCCTGTCTAGAGCTCCTGCATAGGGCTTGTCGGTGCTAGTTTTAGCGGGGCTAACACCGGCTAGTAAATATGTGTTTTGCGGTTGAGCCTACGGATGGTGTGCAAGGGGAAACACAGGGATTATACTGGTTCAGGTCAAACAAGCCCTACGTCCAGTGGAGAGGAGAGTCATGTTGCCTTGCACCGGGGTGCTTGTAGTAGGGGGTTACAAGCTAGACGAGAGAGGGAAGTGCTCTCAGGTCTCTTGTGAGTGTCTAAGTGTTTACTAGTCGTTTGCTGTGGGTGTGTATGTGTGGGTGAGAACTTAGAACTTCTCCGTCCCTCTAAAGCTGGCCTCTGCTCTCCCTTTTATAGTCGCAAGGGAGAGGCAAGGGCAGCCCTTACAATGCTACGCCTGTTACAGCGACGAGTTGCTGTTCCCCGTTTGACTATGGTCAGCTACAGTCTTTTCTCCGCATCTCCGGGGTATGGCCGTCGTGGTTCGCACGATCTTGGTGAGTTCCAAGGCGGGAACAGTCGCCGGATTACGTCATGTCATCAGCTACGGTCTTTTCTTCGCGTCTCCAGGATATGGCCCTAGTTGTTCGCACGATCTTGGTGAGTTCCAAGGCGGCAACAGTCGTCGGATTACGGCGTGCCGTAGGGTCATATCTGTCGGCTATCCTTCCGCACGATGTGACAAGAGGGCGAGTCGCCTCGGGGCGTTGTCTCCCGAGGCTTGGGACTCCTGAAGGGGATATCTCCCCTGATCATATTTCTGGCTTTTGAATAGTACTTCCTGAAGGTTAGGTGGGCTCGGATGGAAGGCGTGCTCGTCCTTTCGAGTGGACAGTGCAGTAGGCGCCTTTCCTGTTCTTGCGTAGCCCGTCGTCAGGCGCTCGGACTGTCACAGTCGGAATTGATAGACCCCAACGGAAAACGGGACGGCGCACCGTAGACCATACCGTGGAGAGGACGGCCGTAGTGGGCCTATCAAATCCTCTGCCAGGGAAATCCTGACAGATGGTATGGCCATCAGGGGCGTGCGAAGCATAGTTGCGTCGAGAATCTCGCCTGACGGGATAGTGCCTGTAAAGTGCCTTGGATGCCTTTGTGAGATTGCGCTCGAGGGGGATGGGGAAGCTCGGGTGAATCGGAGAATGGGCGCCGAGGGCGCCGCTCTCCCGAGCTCTCCTAGGGAGGCTCGGACGAATCGGAGATTTGGGCGCCGAGGGTGCCGCTCTCCCGAGCTCTCCCGGGGAGGCTCGGGCGAATTGGAGATTTAGGCGCCGAGGGTGCCGCTCTCCCGAGCTCCCCTGGGGAGGCTCGGGCGAATCGGAGATTTGGGCGCCGAGGGTGCCGCTTTCCCGAGCTCTCTCGGGGAGGCTCGGGTGAATCGGAGATTTGGGCGCCGAGGGTGCCGCTCTCCCGAGCTCTTCTGGAGAGGCTCGGGCGAATCGGAGAATTGGCGCCGAGGGTGCCGCTCTCCCGAGGGTTGGCTGTCATTGGTGCAATGACATCGTGGGCCTCTGTAGGCGCGGCCTTCGTGGGCTTCGGGCGCGGCCTTCGTGGGCTTCCACTGGCCTTACTTGGGCCAGGCCATGTTGGGAATGAGCGTTTTTGCATCGAAGTTGGGTACCCCTAACTTTGGTACCCGACAGTAGCCCCCGAGTCTGTGGCGGAGTGAAGGCACTCCTCCACAGGTTCACGCTGGTTCTTCCTGTCAAAAAAGATAAAGTGTGGGTTGTTTTTTCGGGGGGTGCGCGCGAGCGCACCCGCCGGGTGTAGCCCCCGAGGCTTTGGAGGGATGATATATCCCTTCAAAGGCTTAGAATCGTGTTCGTTAGTCCTCGGGTGTTTTTCGATTTATTTAGGTGGGTTGTTTCCTTGGAAGTGGAGCCCCCGAGCCTCCCATCGTGTTGGTAGGTTGTTCAGTGGTCTTTCCAAGGTGCAGGGCAAGTTCCCAAGCCTCCGTTTTCGTATCGGAGATCGGTCGGGTTCTTCCCTGTCTTTTTTAATTCGGCCTTCACGCTCTTTTTTCGGGAAGAGGAAGGTTTGGTCCTGCTCGACTTCCCCGCTGGGGCACGCGTCGGCACTTCCGGTGAGCTGCAAACGGGTTGGTCCAAGTGGAGGTCCGTGCCCCGTTCGTTAAGGGTCGGCTAGTGGCCTGAGCACACTCCAATTATTTCCCGAGGGTTAGTTAGTGGATGTCAGGTCCCTTCGATGGGTCCCGAGGGCATGATGCCTCCCACGGAGGGATTCCACGTAACCGACTCACTACTGGGACTTGGACACAGTGTGGGATGTCCCTTGTGACGTTCTGGGCGTCGGGATACTGGCCGTTTTCATGACCCATCCACTAGCTGTCCCTAACTCGGTTTCCCTGGGGCGACTGTTCGAGCCACGGAGGGCCAGTCTTCGATCCCCTGGGAACGTAACGGGCGCCCGAGCCCGGGGTTCCTTCGTTGGGAAGGAGAGAATGTAGGTGGAATCGAGGTGCGCGGTCGTAATGATTCGGCTCACCTTTTGAGGCGCGAAGCCTGACGGACGCGATGGTTCGGCTCAGTCGAGGCGGTTTGCGTGCGCGGTGATGGCGGCGGTGTGGGGATCATGGCGGGCCCCGCGCAGTTAATGCGGCGGATCCTCCGCATCCACCCACGACCCGCCGGCGGAGTTTATAAAAAAACTTACGGTTTTTTCTTTCTACCCTAGCCATTCGCTCGCTCGACCGTTTGCTTTCTTACCTTCGTCGCCTGTTTCGAGAGAGATCGTTGCCGCGGCCGTCGTTCTTCCCGCAACCCTTTCCCCCTTCTCTTGCCATGGATTCCTCCTCCGCTGCCGTCGCCGCCGCCGCCGATGTCGCTGCCACCGAAGCCGCCGCGACCGACGCCGTCGCCACCGATGCTGCCGCGGCCGCCGCCGGCGTCCTCAGGCTGGAGCCGTGGCCGAGGAGCACTGTGACGGAGGCGCAGCTGGAGCGCCTCGTCTACCTGGGGCTGCTGCGTCCTCGTACCGACGCGCAGCACCTGGAGTGGGTCGTGCCACCGCGCGACCACGAGGAGCCGAACCCCGGCGAAGGGTACGTGGTGAGCTTCGTTGCTTACCACGAGCGCGGGCTCGGCTCGCCGCCGAGCCGCTTCTGCCGGGCCATCCTCTTCAAGAACGGGCTGGAGCTCCACAACCTCACCCCGAAATCCATCACGCAGGCGTCGATTTTCGCCGCCCTGTGTGAAGGATACTTCGGGGTGCCCCCGCACTAGAACCTGTGGCGCCGCATTTCCCGCGTTGACTGGTACACCAAGTGGGTCGGTGCAAGGAAGCCGCGGGAGATCCAGCGCGCGGGGGGATGCTGCCTCGTGATCCGCTCTTCGTTGTACATCCCCTGTAAGGTCCCCTCCTCCAACAAGGGATGGCACAACGGCTGGTTCTACCTCCGCAACGACGGGGGTCTCTTCCCCAAGTTTACGGGAAGGGCACTCATAGCCCCCCTTCCCCAATGGGAGTGGGGGTACCCGGCGAAGGAGTCGAAGCACCTGGACGCGTACTTCGGCGCGCTCAAGGAGTTGAACAGGAGGGGCCTTACCGGGGCCGGCGTGGCGGGGAACTTCCACATGCGGACGGTGTTACCTCTGATGGAGCGCCGCCTGGCGCTTCATCAGATGGTGACCGGGTCGCGGCGGGAAGGTACCGTGATGTTGCCCCGTGACCTTGGCGAAGCGGAGGTCATGCGCCGGGTCGGCTATATGGTGGGGAGTTATCCTACCTGGGAGGAGGTGAACCGGGTGCCAATGCATCCCTGCGCAGGCTTCCTGGCGTTGGTAAGTGTTGTTCATTCGATCGGGCCGCTGGCTTCCCCGTCTTTCTTCTGACCTTTCTTTGTTCTTCGTAGGGCCTCTCGAGGACCGGAAAGGCTTCCCTTCCGCCCGTCCCGGAGGATAAAGAGCGGCGAACCCAGAACCGGCTCCAGGCCACGGAGGAGAAGGCGAGGAAGGACAAGGTGACCGCCCGGAAGCAGAAGAGGGCGCGTAAGGTGGAAGAGTCCTCCCAGCGCCGCCGTCGCCTGAGGGAGGACGGGGAACCTGAGGTGGATACTCCCACCGACGATGACGCCGACGACGACGAAGAAGAAGAAGAAGAAGATTATTTTTCTATTTTTGATCTAATGGAGTCTGACTGGCCGCTTGCGGCCACATAGCCCGCGGTGGGCGCTGACGAGCCTAGAAAGGCTCCGCTATCAGCGTCCGCCGGCGGAAGTGCCAGGGTTCATGATCCGAACCCTCGGGCAAACCTGCCGGAGACCGCGTCCAAGGACGCGGCTCCTGGCAGGGCGACATCAGGAGGCGGGGCTCCGCCCACCGTCAGCAGTGTGGTTCGGTCGGAGGGGCCGGGGACGGGCTTAGGCCCGGCGCCCGAGATGCCCCGAGGTTCCTGCAAGGGGACCGAGAGTCCCCTGTTTCGGCGGACCCTCCCTACCGACGCGTCGTTGGTCGGCGCGGCGACCGAAGGCGGGGGGGAGTGCCGGGAAGACGCCGCCAGAGCCGGGGCCCTCCCAGGCTCAAGCTTCCCCGCCGAGGGGCGGTGACGTTGGGACGACCCCCGGCGCCCAGGCGGAGCCCTCGTCACTGGGCGGCGCTGGCCCGGACGCCAGGCTGGCGCCCACTCTGCCGTCGCCGGCGCAGCCCACACCATCCGTCGTCTCGCCGAGCATGGGTGCTGCGAAGAAGAGGAGGGTGATTCCGAAAACGAGGTAGGTATCTTTACCTGTAATTCCTTCTAGTGGGGGTCCTTTCATGAGCGCTCCTTTCTTCCTTCTCCGCTTCAGGAAACGTTCGGGGGCGGACCTCCAGGTGTCGCACCTGAAGGTCCTGAAGGTGCGGGGCCATGACATGGCCGGGGGGAGTGCCCGGTCGGCGGGTGAGGAAGTCCGCCCCCCCGCGGGTCCGCCCGTGGCGTCCGAGGCTCCTCCCTCGGGGGAGGCTATCTCGGCGGCCGCCGCCGTCGTCGTGCCCGTGGTCGACCTGGAGGCGGAGCCAGCCCGGGCTTCCGAAGCCTCGATCGTCGGTTCCAGAGACGCCTCGGGAGCGCCAGCCGATGCCGCCCCCGCGGAGCCTGCTGCGACGTGGTCATCGGCCGTGGACGTCAGCGCGGGAGCTCCCCCCGCCCATGAGGAGGGCCCCTGGGCGCTGGCCTTGAGGGGACCTCAGCCTCGGGAGCTGACAGCCTCCCGGATTCAGTGGGCGGACCGCGCGGACCCTCAGGCGCCGCCCGTCTTCTCGCTCCGGGATGACCTCGAGGCCCCCATGTGGGACGCCGTTCAGGAGCTCGGGTTTAGCTCGGCGGCGGGGCTCCGCGCGATCGCCGACGTCCTCGAGAAGGACCTCCCGGCTCAGCTCCAGGTAAATCCCTGCGTCTTGTAAAATTTTTCTGCATGTGAGCATCGTTCTTACCGTTTTCGCTTCTTCCTTTTTTCCAGGACCTCATGCACACCTCCCGGGACAAGTCCCACTTCCTTTGTGGCGGGCTCGGGCTCTGGAAGCAGCTCGACCTCAAGGGGAAAGCCCTTGCCCGCGCCCAGGGCGAGCTCGCCACCGCGACCTCCAAGCTTGCCGAAGTTAGTGTCGACAACACTATCCTGAAGGGAGAGGTCGCGGAGGCGCAGGGCCGAGCTGCTGGCTCGGCGACGCGAGTGCAGGAGTTGGAGAGCGCCCTGGCCACGATGACGAGGGAGCGTGACGCCGCCCGAGAGCTCACCGCCGAGAAGATTTCGGTCGTCGAGGCCTTGCCTCTCGACCTGGATGAGACTCGGGACGCGTTGCGCCTAGCGCTCGCCGCGGCGGACTTGGCCGGGAAGGAGGCACGGAAGGCTCGGGAAGAGGCTAACCGTAAGCGCGGCGTTGTATTTTTTTCATTCTGCTCGTCTCGTTTGCTTGCTGTATTTTTATTCATCTTCGTGCTTTGTTCCCTCAGTTCTGCAGGGGTCTTACGATGGCGAGGTGGCCGAACACATGGACCTACAGAAGGTCGCGCAGGCGCTATGTGACTCCGTCGGCACCGGTGGAGAACCTTCCGGGATGTCACTTCGGAGCCGACTGGAGGCACTCCACGGCAGCATGAGCGGCCGCGTCAAGGAGGCCCTTCTGACGGGTGTCCAAAAGACACTGGCGGTCATGAAGTCCCACTACGGGAAATTTGACGCCGGCCCTGTCAGCGAGGGCTTCCTTGAAGCCGACGACGCCGAGCTCCTGGCGCAGGAGGATTCGATGAAGGAGCCGGGAGAAGCGCTGGCGGGCCTCTTCCAAGCCGAGGTCGAGCTTCCTCCTCTGAACCTGCCATGAAGAAGAAGCGGGCCATAGTGACATTGTAAAAAGTAACCTTTCGTGAGTGGTTTGAAAGGAAACAAACAATATGGCCTTTCGTGGCCTCAATATTTCTGTAAATATTTGCTGAATATTTGTTTCGCTTTGTTTCGTGCTTTTTTCCTTATGCGTTTTTTGTTGCCGATCCTATGCCCGGGCCATCGAGCCTCGGGGGGGAGGAGGGGCTTTTCGGGTGTCGTAGCTTTAGCGGCATGGACGCAGCCGATGTCCTAGGAACTTTGGCAGAAAGAATCCTTAGAAAAAAGGCTTAGGCGTTTCCTCCCGAGCCTCCTCCCTTGGTCGGGCGTAGATCTTATAGGTTTTCTTCCGAGTGCGGGTTAGCCTTCGAACGCGGAGTGGCGAGGGGAGATGCTGTGGCCCTGGAGCGTAAGCGGTCTTTGACTCGACCGGCTATGTCCTCTGGGGCTTCCCTCATTCTTTGAATTCTATAAGTTCATGCTTGATTTCCGGAAAGAAGCGTGTTTTAGGGAGAAACGAATTCGACGAATTTTGAAATTTTTTGCGTTCCCAAAATTGTTGAACCTCGGGAGAGTCCGGGGGTTCCCCCCGTCCTAGCCCCCGAGGGGGGTCGGCCTTTCCGTAGGTTAGGCCGAGCCTCGCTTTGACTGTGCGGTGAAATGAAGGGTCATTTCATTCCCAAGTGTAGGCTCGGATTGAAAATCTAAAATCATGTAAAAAGAGTAGAAGTTGGGTCTTTTCATCGATTTCAAGATTTTCAAAATAGTACAATGCTTGGAATCTTAAGGATAGAAGCGACGTAGCTGTTCGATGTTCCAAGCGTTGCTGTAGACCTCGTTCTTCTCGTTCGTGAGCTTGTATGTGCAGGGGCGTAGCACCTCGGCGACGATGAACGGTCCTTCCCACGGCGGAGTGAGCTTGTGGCGCCCTTTGTTGTCCTGCCTGAGCCGTAGCACCAGATCGCCTACGCTGAAGGCTCGACCTCGGACGTGCCGAGCATGGTACTTGCGTAGGGATTGCTGGTATTTGGCCGAGTGCAGCAGGGCCACGTCCCGAGCTTCGTCGGCTTGGTCTAGCGCATCTTCCCGAGACGTTTGATTGCCTTGTTCATCGTAGGCTCGGACCCTCGGGGCACCGTACTCCAGGTCCGTAGGGAGGACGGCCTCCGCACCGTACACCATGAAGAAGGGCATGAAGCCCGTGGCTCGACTTGGCGTAGTCCTTAGACTCCATATCACTGCCGGAAGCTCCGTCAGCCACCTCTTGCCGAATTTATTCAATCGGTTGAATATCCTTGGCTTAAAGCCTTGGAGAATCATGCCGTTGGCGCGTTCTACCTGGCCGTTCGTTCTCGGGTGGGCGACGGCAGCCCAGTCCACTCGTATGTGGTACTCGTCGCAGAAAGCCAGAAATTTCTTTCCGGTGAACTGCGTGCCGTTGTCCGTGATATTGGAGTTCGGGATGCCAAACCGGTGGACGATGTCGGTGAAGAACAACACTGCTTGAGCCGAGCTGATTTGGGCGATCGGCCAAGCCTCGATCCACTTGGAGAACTTGTCGATGGCGACAAGCAAGTGGGTGAAGCCCCCGGGCGCCTTCTGTAGGGGCCCAACAAGGTCTAGTCCCCAAACAGCGAACGACCAAGTGAGCGGGATCGTCTGGAGGGCTTGAGCCGGCAAGTGAGTCTGCCGAGCATTGTACTGGCACCCTTCGCAGGAGCGTACCACCTCAGTAGCATCGGCCACGGCGGTTGGCCAGTAGAAGCCTTGTCGAAAGGCGTTACCGACCAAGGTTCTCGGCGCTGCGTGGTGATCGCAGGCTCCGGCGTGTATCTCTTGGAGCAGGCGTTTGCCCTGACTAAAAGGAATACAGCGCTGAAGTACGCCAGAGGGACTCCGCCGGTAGAGGCTACCGTCGATCATAGCGAAAGACTTGGCTTTACGAGCCAGTCGTCGTGCTCTGGTCTTGTCCGGGGGCAAAATGCCTCGGACTAGCCAGTTGACCAGCGCCTCGCGCCAGTCTGGTTCATCGTCGTCCATCTCGGCTTCAATCTCCATTGCCTCGGCTTCGTCGCTGTCCTCACCCATGATCTCGGGTGACTCCCCTTTGCCGGAAGGGTCGGCAGCCCCCGAGGGGCTTGCGTGGCTTAGGGCCGGTCCGGGTTCTCCCGGGGGTTCAGGGGTCATCTTCTTCCCCTCAGCCCCCGAGGGATCGGCATTGACCGAGGGCTTATGGAGGTCATTGGCGAATACGCCCATTGGGATCGTGGCCCTTTCGGATGCAATTTTTGCCAACTCATCGGCCTCCTCGTTGTACCGACGCGCGATGTGGTTGAGCTCGAGGCCGTCGAATTTTTCCTCGAGCAACCGCACCAGCTTGCAGTAGGCAGCCATTCTGGGGTTCTGGCACGTCGACTCCTTCATGACCTGATCTATTACGAGCTGGGAGTCGCCTCGGACCTCAAGGCGTCGGATCCCAAGCTATATGGCGATGTGGAGACCGTTGACCAGAGTCTCGTATTCGGCCACATTGTTGGAAGCCGTGAAGTGTAGCCGCAGTAGGTACTTGATCCGGGCCCCGAGGGGTGAGATGAAGACGATGCCTGCGCCAGCACCAGTCTTCATCATCAACCCGTCGAAGTTCATGACCCAATATTCCTCTTGGGTCGGGAGTGGCGGTAGTTGTGTCTCGGTCCACTCTGCCACGAAGTCCGCAAGCACCTGGGACTTGATGGCTTTGCGTGGCGCGTAGGTGATGCCGTCACTCATGAGCTCGATGGCCCACTTGGCGATCCTCCCCGTCGTTTCCCGATTTTGGATCACCTCCCCGAGGGGGAAGGACGACACCACGGTCACGGAATGGGATTCGAAGTAGTACCGCAACTTGCGTCGAGCAAGAACGATCGCGTATACTAGCTTCTGGATCTGAGGGTAGCGTGTCTTGGTCTCGGACAAGACTTCACTGATGAAATAGACCGGTCGCTGTACCGGTAAGGCGTGTCCTTCTTCTTGCCGCTCTATGACGATCGCTGCACTCACAACCTGGTTGGTAGCCGTGACATATAGCAAGAAATTCTCCTCCTTCGTAAGAGGCACAAGAATCGGCGCTTTTGAAAGTAAAATCTTAAGCCTTTCGAGGGCTTCCTAGGCCTCGGTGGTCCAGTTAAAGTGCTCGTTTTTCTTAAGCAACCGATACAAGGGAAGACCATTTTCGCCGAGCCTTGAGATGAATCGACTCAAGGCCGCGAGACACCCCATGAGCCTCTGCACGCCCTTGAGGTTTCGGATCGGACCCATCTGTGTGATGGCCGATATCTTTTCTGGGTTGGCTTCGATGCCACGCTCAGAAACGATGAACCCGAGGAGCATGCCCCGTGGGACCCCGAAAACGCACTTCTCGGGGTTTAGCTTTATATTTTTCTTTTTAAGGCAGTCGAATGCCTTTTCTAGGTCGGCTACTAAGTCACTCGCCTTCCTGGATTTTATCACTATATCGTCTACGTAAGCCTCAACGGTTCGCCCGATGAGGTCCCCAAAAACTTTGAGCATGCAACGCTGGTAAGTTACGCCCGCGTTTTTGAGGCCAAATGGCATGGTTACGTAACAATATGTGCCGAAAGGAGTGATGAAAGAGGTCGCTAATTCGTCGGACTCTTTCATGTGGATCTGATGGTAACCGGAATAAGCATCAAGAAAGCAAAGCCGCTCACAGCCAGCAGTAGAATCTACTATTTGGTCAATGCGAGGTAATGAAAATGGATACTTAGGACAAGCTTTATTTAAGCTAGTGTAATCGACACACATTCTCCATTTTCCATTTTTCTTTCTAACCAAAACAGGATTTGCTAGCCATTCTAGATGGAAGACCTCCTTGATGAATCCGGCCGCGAAAAGCTTCTGCACCTCCGCCCCGATGGCCCGGCGCTTCTCCTCGTCGAATCGGCGCAGGCGTTGCTTCACCGGCTTGGACCCGGCCCAGATGTCTAAGGAGTGCTCGGCGACCTCCCTCGGGATGCCTGGCATATCCGAGGGACTCCACGCAAACATGTCGGCGTGTTTGCGGAGGAAGTCGACGAGCACTGCCTCCTATTTCGGGTCAAGGGTGGCACTGATCTTCAGCGCCCTACCGTTGGGGGAGCTCGGGTCGAGGAGGACCTCCTTCAACTCCTCAGCGGACTTAAAGGTGCCCGTGGCCTTCTTGGGGTCGAGGACCTTTTTTTTCAACCTGTTGAGGTCGGTCATGAGGGCCTCTGACTCCACCAGCGCGCTGGCGTACTCGCAGCACTCGACGTCGCACTGGTACGCGTGCTGGTAGGAGGCGCTGATGGTAATCACCCCTTTTGGCCCTGGCATCTTGAGCTTGAGATAGGCGTAGTTCGGAACTGCCATGAACTTGGCGTAACATGGCCTCCCGAAGATGGCGTGGTAGGTGCCGTGGAAGCCTACCACTTCAAATGTCTGGGGCTCCTTCCTGAAGTTGTCAGGAGTCCCGAAGTAGACGGCAGATCGATCTGCCCGAGGGGTTGCACGCTCTTTCCGGGCACTATCCCGTGGAACGGGGATGTCGTGGCCTGGAGGAGCGAGCGACTGATCCCCATCAAGTCAAGGGTCTCAGCGTAGAGAATGTTGAGGCCGTTGCCTCCGTCCATGAGGACTTTGGAGAGCCTCGTGTTGCCGATGACGGGGTCGACAACAAGTGGGTAGCGTCCCGGTGATGGGACGTAGTCCAGGTGGTCGTCCCGGCTGAAGGTGATAGCGTCGTGGGACCAGTCAAGGAAGCATGGTGTCGCTGGTCCGACGGAGTAGACCTCCCTGCGCTCGCGCTTTCGCTGCCGCGGCGTAGGGGCGGTCCCGGGCCCGCCGAAGATCATGAGGCATTTGTCGATGGGCGGGAACTCATCGTCCTTCCCGCCCTTGTCCTCCTGATCCCTGGCGGGCTTCTTGCCGGCGTCGTCCCTGAACGGCTGCAGGCTGTAGTGCTTCTTGAGCATCACACACCGTGCGAGTGTGTGATGTACTGGACCCTGGTGATAAGGGCACGGCTTGCTGAGCATGTCGTCGAAGCGGCCTCGAGGGGGTCGTTCCCTCTTGGGTTCGGTGGCCGCCACGAGGGAGTCGTCGCGGAGTGGGGCCTTTCCCTTCCCCTTCTTCTTCTTGTTGTTCGGGCCTCGGGAAAAGGTGCCCTCGGGGGCCTCCTCCTTCCGTTTGCCCTTGGGGTCGGAGAAGAGGGCTCCTACCGCCTCATCCCCCGAGGAGAAGCTGGTAGCGATCTTCATGAGCTCGGAGACACTGGTGGGTGTCCGGCGTCCGAGCTCGTGAACAAGCTCTTTGCAGGAGGTTCCCGCGGCAAACGCTCCAACGACGTCGGAGTCGGCGACCTGGGGCAGCTCGTTGTACTGCTTGGAGAAGCGCCGGATGTAGTCCCGAAGGGACTCGCCTGGTTTCTGCTTGCAGCTGCAGAGGTCCCAGGAGTTACCAGGGCGTACGTACGTGCCCTGGAAGTTTCCTATGAAGATCTTGACCAGATCGCTCCAGTCGAAGATCTTCCGTGGGGGAAGGTGTTCCAGCCAAGCTCTTGTAGAGTCAGCGAGGAACTGGGGGAGGTTGCGGATGATGATGAGGTCATCCAGTGCGCCGCCAAGCTGGCACGCAAGACGGTAGTCCGCTAACCAGAGTTCGGGGTTAGTTTCTCCCGAGTACTTGGCTATGTTGGCCGGTTGTCGGAATCGGGACGGGAACTTGGCCCTTTGGATGGCCTCGCCGAAGACGCGTGGTCCTGAGGGCTCGGGTGAGGGTTCATGATCCTCATCCGAGTCGTAGCGCCCGCCCCGATGGACGCTGTAGCCGCGCGCGGCTCCGTCAGTCTTTCGCCGACCGCGGGCTTGTAGAATGGCTCGGACGTCGACGTCCTTGTCAAGCCGTTGGTGGACTGGCGGAGCCCTTGGAGCCTCGGGTCGAACCGAGGCTTCGCGCTCGTGACGTGCTATGCCACCACGCTGGTGACTTTCGGCACCACGGTGTCGCGATGCTGAACTTTCCGCCTGGAGGACGGCTGCATCCTCCAGGAGATCTTTGAGTTGATTCCTGAGCTGTCGTGCCTCCTCGGAGGAGGGCTCAGGCATGCTCCGGAGTAGCATGGCTGCTTCCGCGAGCTTTCGGCTTGCCCGGGGGGCGGCCCCCCTGTGTCTCGGCCCCGTCGTCAGCAACGATTCGGGCCTGGACATCTCGGGCTTGACGCCGAGCTGCTCCTCCATCGGTTTGCCGCTCGCCGAGCTCCAGGGTAGCTCGCAGCTGGGTGAGGCGCAAACGGTCCTCGTCCATCCGTGCCTCAAGGTCCCGGAGCTGCTCTAGCTCCGGGGTTTGAGGTGCGGGGCGAGAGGTTCCTGCCCCCTGATCCAGCGGCGGGGCTGACCGTGCGGGCTGCGGGGCCGCTGGAGGGGGCGTGACTTGTTCGTGCTGGGGTTGCGACGGAGGGGGTATGTCGTCGTTGCCCCCCGAGTGGACATCCTCCACCCGCCCCTCATCAGGGTGCATCAAGTTGTAGCACTCCCGAGAGGGGTCGATGTAGGACTGGTCTGAGCTGGAGATGACGCTCGGTGCGTTCTCCCCCGAGTCGTCGGTGTGGGCGGCGTAGTCCACATTTGCCCAGAATTCGTCATCATCGTCGCTGTAGCTGCGACGAGACGAGTTCTGGTCATAACGATTACCCCCTCCGAGTGTTGTCGAGGGGTGAGGCTGACGGTGGCGTCTGTTTCCCCACCGCCATGTGTCCTGGCACTTTCCCCAGGGGATGGCGGTGAGGATGCCATGTGGTCTCCCACGAGGCTGTCCTGGCGCACGAGGCGCTGCACTGGAGTGTCCGACAGTTCGTGCAATAACGCATGAACAGCACGAACGTGGGCGTCCATGGCGGTCTGGAGCCCAAAGAGGGATGACGGCGCCGTTCCCCTTCGCCGGTGAGGGCGGAGAGAAAAATTGGCTGGCGTCGCGTTTCCGCCCTCGCCCGTCCTTCGGGCAGCAAGCGAATACGTGACCGCTGGCGCCGGAGATCCCGGGACCGCGGCCGGTGCAGTATTGGCTACCCCCGTTGGGGGTGCCTGGTGGGCCGCATCTCCCGCGGCGGGAGGCTGGTTGGCGCCATTGCACCTTCTCCTCCTGATCCGCCGAGAGCGGCGTGCAACATTTCCCCCGTCCTTCGAGGCGGGTGGAAGCGTTGCGGGGGTCCTTTCTCCGGCCGCCTGCGGGGCCGGAGTTGGGACGACAACGATGCGGGGCCCGATCGGGCGCTGGTTCATCTCGAGCCCTTGGCCAGTGGCCATGAACTCGAGAGTCCCGAACCGGAGTACCGCGCCAGCGGGAAGCATGGTGGAGCTGGCTGCCATACGAAACCTACGTCAACGCGCAAAAGGCCCCTACCTGGCGCGCCAACTGTCGGTGCTAGTTTTAGCGGGGCTAACACCGGCTAGTAAATATGTGTTTTGCGGTTGAGGCTACGGATGGTGTGCAAGGGGGAACACAGGGATTATACTGGTTCAGGCCAAGCAAGCCCTACGTCCAGTGGAGAGGAGAGTCGTGTTGCCTTGCACCGGGGTGCTTGTAGTAGGGGGTTACAAGCTCGGCGAGAGAGGGAAGTGCTCCCAGGTCTCTTGTGAGTGTCTAAGTGTTTACTAGTCGTTTGCTGTGGGTGTGTATGTGTGGGTGAGAACTAGAACTTCTCCGTCCCTCTAAAGCTGGCCTCTGCTCTCCCTTTTATAGTCGCAAGGGAGAGGCAAGGGCAGCGCTTACAATGCTACGCCTGTTACAGCGACGAGTTGCTGTTCCCCGTTTGACTATGGTCAGCTACAGTCTTTTCTCCGTATCTCCGGGGTATGGCCGTCGTGGTTCGCACGATCTTGGTGAGTTCCAAGGTGGGAACAGTCGTCGGATTACGTCATGTCGTCAGCTACGGTCTTTTCTTCGCGTCTCCAGGATATGGCCCTAGTGGTTCGCACGATCTTGGTGAGTTCCAAGGCGGCAACAGTCGTTGGATTACGGCGTGCCGTAGGGTCATATCTGTCGGCTATCCTTCCGCATGATGTGACAAGAGGGCGAGTCGCCTCGGGGCGTTGTCTCCCGAGGCTCGGGACTCCTGAAGGGGATATCTCCCCTGGTCATATTTCCGGCCTTTGAACAGTACTTCCTAAAAGTTAGGTGGGCCCGGATGGAAGGCGTGCTCGTCCTTTCGAGTGGACAGTGCAGTAGGTGTCTTTCCCGTTCTTGCGTAGCCCGTCGTCAGGCGCTCGGACTGTCGCAGTCGGAGTTGATAGACCCCGGCGGAAAACGGGGCGGCGCACCGTAGACCATACTGTGGAGAGGACGGCCGTAGTGGGCCTATCAAATCCTCTGCCAGGGAAATCCTGACAGATGGTATGGCCATCAGGGGCGTGCGAAGCACAGTTACGTCGAGAATCTCGCCTGAAGGGATAGTGCCTGTAAAGTGGTCAGGGAGGTCTCTTGTGGTCCAAGATTGCTCTGCTGACATCACTGGTGCCTTGGATGCCTTTGTGAGATTGCGCTCGAGGGGGATGGGGAAGCTCGGGCTAATCGGAGAATGGGCGCCGAGGGCGCCGCTCTCCCGAGCTCTCCTGGGGAGACTCGGGCGAATCGGAGATTTGGGCGCCGAGGGTGCCGCTCTCCCGAGCTCTCCCGGGGAGGCTCGGGCGAATCGGAGATTTGGGCGCCGAGGGTGCCGCTCTCCCGAGCTCCCCTGGGGAGGCTCGGGCGAATCGGAGATTTGGGCGCCGAGGGTGCCGCTCTCCCGAGCTCTCCCGGGGAGGCTTGGGCGAATCGGAGATTTGGGCGCCGAGGGTGCCGCTCTCCCGAGCTCTCCTGGGGAGGCTCGGGCGAATCGGAGAATTGGCGCCGAGGGTGCCGCTCTCTCGAGGGTTGGCTGTCATTGGTGCAATGACGTCGTGGGCCTCTGTAGACGCGGCCTTCGTGGGCTTTGGGCGCGGCCTTCGTGGGCTTCCACTGGCCTTACTTGGGTCAGGCCATGTTGGGAATGAGCGTTTTTGCATCGAAGTTGGGTACCCCTAACTTTGGTACCCGACAGGGCTTGTTCTCCAAGGTGCTCCCGAGTGCAAGTACATCGTCGATGCCAATCTCATAGGTGGAGCACAAAACCGGGAGTGTTGGAAGCTAGGAAACGACAAGGAGCACATGATGAAAATATTTGTCGAAACCACACCGGCCGCTAATGTGGTGGCCGGACCGGTTCAACTCGTACGCGTTGTGACACCATACAACTTGTGGAGGGGTACGGTGTTGTATTCTACTAACCTCACAACAACTGTACATAATAGTCATCTATTTCATTAGGCCAAACTCAGTGTACATTTTCATTGCACAAATACCAACCCTGGAAAGTTGGTAACAAAGCCAGAAATGCATGAAACTCGCTCCTCCTCTGTCCAGCAAAATTGCTGATGCGACAGAGAAATTAGTGCTCATGAAACTCTCTATGAAGCTCCATTGAGACTGACATTAATAACATACATTTAAGTTTAGTTGAACGAGGTCCGGTTAAGTCTAATTATATCTAACGAACACAGGTAGCTCATTATCATTGCCACGGGCTGGCCTAGATGAGTGCACAAACCTGTACATCCCGTTGCAACAGATGAATAATTTGTTATGGTAAATCAAAGAAACTGTTGGCTTCAATGAAACATGCATATATGAAATTTCACTTATCTCACTTATATTGGTGACCGGTGGAGTATAAGTAATACACATACATGCATGGGGTCACACAGGGGTGAACTATTCTAACATACTTATATATGCGTTAATTATATCCATCCATAACAATAATAAGAATAATATATAACATCCATCCATACACATACAATGATGCCGGCAAGACGAGTACGACGTCGTCGTCATGCGGACGGCGGCCCGGCGGGCTTCTGGCGGTGGAACCACGACTTCCTCTCCCTGATGAACCTCTCCGCGTTCTCGTTGATGTCGTCTTCCGCCCCGCCTCGTGGATGACGGCCGCCGCCGACGCCCTAGATGGGGGGCCTGGAAATCAGGTTGTGGAACTCGATCTTGTTAACCTTCTGCACCGGCACCTCCCCGACACCTTCGTCACCGGCGGCAGGAACAGCGTTGTTCTTGCCCCAACGACTCATCTCCTTCTTTGCTACCAGGCTACCAGCAGCTACTACGTACTGGTTATCTCCTGGTATATATGCTCGTTTGTCGTATTGAACTATTGATCAGATGGGTGATGATGATGCTGAAATTGGCAACGGCGGATGACCTTCGTTTATATAGGCAGCAAGCCGAGCCAGCGATCCTCTGTATTATTGAGTATGAGTTGGGGTGATGGCTATTGCCTGCACGCACACGCTGCACACACTTCTTGGAACGAAGCGAAGACTATGCACGTACGTGTAATTAACGTGTTCTCATCAGGTTGTCTCTGATTGCTTGCTTCGGATAAGCTGCGTGCCATGGCCATGCGTCTTCGTCAGCTACTCAGCTGTGAGTATAGGTGCGATGCTTTTGTGGAGCCGTCTTGTCTCAGTCTCTCAGATGGCTGGCTGCGGCTGGAAGGGATATGATTGCCGGATTGGGATTCCAGAGATGCGAATGCGAGCAGCAATGCTACGCTACCAACCGTGCTGCCACTTAATTGGTATAGGGAGCAGAGCGCGCGCCCAGGCGTGTTGCGCGTTGCGCACCAGGAGTCCAGGACTCCAGGAGTATTACATCAGAGGAAGAATCTCGATCGGTTTCGGTTGCACTTGCACCACATTTTCGCAAAGGCATGCGCAAGAGGCATCCGAACAGGTCCAACGCGTGTCTCTGGGCTGTGGACTCAGGAGTCAGGATAGAGGCGTCAGCTAGCGATGGGTACGTCCGCATACCTAACAACCAGACAGATGCTTGGTGGTGTGGAAGAAAATTGGGTGAGCGCGCGCTGACATGTGGAGCCACAGTAATACTTTAACCGTCTGTATGGAAAAATAAGATGTCTTATATCCCACGTATCAACTGTATAGTCTCCATGTTGCACGATGAGGAGACTCCAATTTTCTTTTCTACTAGTGGTGTGTCCATCGCAGCAAACAAACCTAATAACGTTGCAGTAGTGACGGCCGGAGAGTTGTCCCTTTTTTTTTCCCCTTTGATAAAACCCAGAACATTATTAATGCAGGTCTAATTTATTTAGGAGGGAAACATGACCTGAAAACTATAAACAGAGGTTGCCAACCGAATCAGATGAATGCAAATGAATCGCTAACTACAAAGTTGTGTAGACCTCTTTGAGTACTACAATTGTGATATAATAAAGTTTATCTTCACCTCAAATTGGGTAGAAAAAAATTATAAATTTTATTACGCTACATCTATTTAGAAACGAGGTAAAATATGCTCATCGCATCTAAAAATACCTTCATTTTCTAGACGTGCCTAAAAAGCATAAACACATCTAAAAGTAATATTTTTAGAGATAATTTGGCTTGCTCGCCACGTCTGAGAATAGCCCCAATCACATCTAAAAGTTGGGGATTCTAAAGACAAGCCAAGTTAGAAACTATTTTTTAAGGTGGATTTTGATAGGAAAGGAGATAATAATACGAGTTTAAAGGTGGATTTACTCCCATGAATCACTTTCTCAAGGGATTCGTGGTAAATTAATGAAAATTGTGCTTTTAGTAGAAAATGTGAATGCATTATCGCCGTCCATCATGACACGTAATAGATTTTGCACTCGAAAACCCAATGAAATTGGAATTAGTTTCTAGAGGGTAGAACTCTGTTTTCTTGTATATTGTTCCATTATCGGGAGAGGGTAATACTTGTGGACGATTTAATTCATGCCTGAAAAGTTAAACCGATAGTGCTACAATTGCTGAGAAGTGCTGGAAGAACCATGTGCAAAGACTAATATGTGGTCTGGTATCTGATCCGTGAAGTTCTTCTCGAGGTGAAAGGATGGACTGGTGTCTTCTTGAAGTTGTCAAGATTGGAAGAAACCAGACTAAAGTGGTGCATGATGAGTTAGCGCAATTATTAGCTATTAGTTCAAATATTCTCCTAGTGTCGTAGTAAAACATTGCAGCACATTGGAATTCTCATTGGGAGATATATGGTAACAAAAATTTATATAAAACTTTTAATGATAACACACTAGGAAAAGAACACATCAGAGGAGTAGAAAATTCTAGTTGTCACGTAGTCATATATATCTTCTTTTCTTCTTTTCCAGAGTTTGTTCAGTCTCTTATTTGTAATGCCGCTACTTGTTTCTTAATAAACTTTCTAATTGGCAACCAAAAAAAAAAAAGGTAAAGCGAAGTGGGGCAGAGGAAGCTAAATGGAAATGGAGGAATTGCACTGAAATAATAGCTTTGGATTTTTGTCCAGTCAATCATGTTCATTTTCTATACAAAATACATTCGTAAAAATAACCTTTTATAATGGGAAAATATTTAGTAAAAATCATTTACTCAATGAGGAATCTGAAAACCCTTTAGAAAAGTATACTTAAGAATTTTTAGAAAAAGTGGAAAACTGTATGCACATTCATATATAGTGCATCCATAGACGTACATCAGTACATGATCACATTCATAGTTCAAACTCAATCTAAAAAGAATTTGTCCTCTAGTACATAGACTTCCTATGAATTTTGTCCTCTAGTTTATGCATTTGTCGTTTTCATATGGATTTTTACAAAATGAGTTCGAAAATCAAATTTTGCAGCAGTGTACATCTATAAATGTTTCATGCATGGATGTGCATAGTTCAATTTTGTTTTTGAAAGCTCATAATGTGTCTATATTCTAAAAGTTTTTTCACTGTACAATTCTACCGGAGTGGAGGGTTTGCACGGAATATTGTTCTTTGCAAAACACGGGTGCAGCTAAGCCTATTAGTTTTCTGCGTACGTGCCGCATTGCAAAAGTAGAACTAGTTCACCACTATTATATTACTCTTCCGTTTGCAACTCATTTGCTGCATGCTGAGATTGTTGTCAAAGAGTTCTTTGAGATAGTGTGGAATCTATGCTACCAAATTAGTTTGGTAGTGGAATCCCGATTATATAAAATAATTGGTACATTAACGATACGCGACCTCGACTAAACATCTATATAGTAGTACAAGATCCTACCATTATGCGAATATAGCACTACTAATTGCTGCTACACTAGAGGATGCGGGGGCACTCGGCAAAGACCTTATTACACTCGCCAAAAGATTTGCCGAGTACCACAGCCGAGTGCCAAGTCAGCACTCGGCAAAAAAAGGTCCAACTCGGCAACTTTGACGGTCTCTTTGCCGAGTGCCGATATAGGCGACACTCGTCAATTTTTTTTAAAAAAATTCTTTGCCGAGTGCCTAGCCGTTGCACTTGGCAAAGAAAATGGCTAGTCTGTTTTTTTTAAAAAACTCTTTGCCGAGTGCTGCTGGGTGGCACTCGTCAATTTTTTTTTTTAAATTCTTTGCCGAGTGCCATTGCCATGGCAGGTTTTCTAGATTTGCCGAGTGTTAGAGCTATGGCACTCGGCAAAGGCCGTCAGAAATGCTGTTTTTTTATTTTTCTTTCCATCGAAACGAAGAGACACATCACATATATATCATATACATCATCACACACAGCACATAATATATCACATTCATCATCCAATCATCCATAATCCACGAAATTCACATATATCATCCATCCATCGTGCATCACACACACATATCGTCCATAATCTATCGTATAGAATCCATAATCCATCACATACATATAAATATGTCTCTACTGTCTCTAGTGCATCACGAACACAAGTCTGGGTTTTGAACAAATCCGAACAACATGAAGAGAGGTACCTACTGCCATCCTGGTCCTTGCCACCTGTTCTTGGACTGTGGAGGAGAGGCAGTTGGCCACCCGGACGTTGGAGAAGGGCCACCGTCTGGAGTCGGGGCCGAACCCTGCCGACTGTGGCTGCACAAAAGAGAAGCGAAATCATGAGTATCTGCAGCATGGGCGTAAAAGCTAAAGGAATCAACAGGTTCACATACTAACCAGAATCCCTAAAATAAGAGGAGCAGGAGGCACAACTGGAGCGAGCAGCGACGGAGGCATGACCACACCTGGCAAGGCCTGCAGGCTTGTCATGAAGCTGAACATGTCCCGCATCCTCTGCTCCTCGGCCGCCCTCTGTAGCTGTACAGCCGCCATCTCTAGCCGATGGGCCTCCGCCTGGGCCTTCATCGCTTGCCGTTGGGCCTCCGCCTGTGCCGCCTGCTGGGCCTGTAACCTCCGCATGTTCTCCTGCAACATTCCAATCCGCAAAGATTAAACAATGTAAAGGAAAGGTACATATGTAAAAGCAATGAACGACGAGTCAGTGAGTAGTAACCTGGAGCTCTGCCAGCTGCTGCTGCGAGCTCGGCTGCCGAGGGCGTATGGGGAGGGAGGAGTCCGTGCTCCTTGCTCGAATATCGGTGAGGCTGGCAACAGAGGAGGAGTCAACAGTGTTGTCTGCCATCCAGTACCGGCCGTGCTGCTTTCCTCCTCCTAGCCTCACCACGAGGTCTGTGTCCAGGGGCTGGTGGGCCGGATCGAAGTCCTTCCCATGGCGCTGGCGAGCCGCTGAGGTGTACTCGCTAAGCTTGCTGTGGACGCTCGCGTTAGTGTACGCCTCGGGGCCGTCCGCTGGGTTGTAGGTGACGTCCGGGGCCGTCGTCTTGCCCTTGTGTGCCAGGGCGTACGCCATGAACTTATTGCATTCCTGGCCCTGGTGCGCCTAGGACTGCAAGGAAAACACAATGACGATTACAAATAGTTAGAATTGAGTGTTACAATATGTAAAAAAGATGAAAGCACAGTGAAGTTTACCCATATCTTGGCGTACGCGCTGAGGCTCTGCTTGCCTTGGTGGTGTGGCGCCCCACCCATCTTCAGGCGGCAGTCCCGACAGGATCTTGTGCTTCTCCGCCCACTCGGGCGAGAGCCACCTGTCCACAATGGTCTCCCAGCAGAGGCGGTGCCTGGCGCACCAATCAGGATATTGCTGCATGCCATCAAGTTAGTGATATGTTAGAAGATAAAATGAAGCCAAGCCTAGTTGTTCATGAAAGTACTACTTACCAGGAGGTACTGCTCCCTCGTGAGCGTCATGCTCTGGCATCGCGCTTCCTCAGTTACCTGTCCAAGGACGTCGGCGTTGTAGTTGATGATGCACTGGAGCCGCGTCTCATAGTACAGGTCCGAGAGTTGGGACCTGCACACCTTGTCCTGCACGCGCACTGCCTGGGCCTCAAACCCAGCGTTACACCTGTAGAAGTCCTGCAAGCAGACATCATGTATTGTTCAATTATTTTTAGAGCGAATACATAGTATTGACCAATTTAGTGTGACGTAAACTCACCTAGAACTTGGCCTTGATCTGCGCCGCTACTGTGCCGTGCTTGCTGTCCTTAGCGGCGTGGAAGTGGTCCCACGTCCAGGGCGGCGAAGGGACCCCAGCGTAGGTGACCATCCCAGGGTAGTGCTGCCGAATCAGAAGGGCCAGCGTGCCGTTGATGTGCCGACCCTTCCCAGACATAACTTCTCAGTTGCTACAAAAGTCATTAAGAATGAAATAGTAGTGAAATGAAACGTACTCGTCGCCCTGGGGGCGAATCAACGGGCGTTGGTGCAGCAGGATCGGCCGCGCCGGGAGCTTCGGGGGCCTGCGCAAGTAGACTCCGAACGAGGTAGAGCCAGAAGCAGTAGTGGAAGTGGAACCCCCTACTGTCATGGTCCCTTCCTCCTCGTGGTCCGACGAGCCAGAGGAGTTGTCACCCTCTCCTGTCTGAAGGTTCACCGCCTGGTCGTCCTCGTCCACCGGCGGGGTGGGGGTCGGCTCCACGTGCGTCCTCGGACGGCCGCGGGTGCGGCCGGTCCTCGACCTCCTCGGCGCCGGCTCCGGCAAAGGCTCCTCTTCAGCGTGGGGTGGTGACCGGTCCCTCATGTAGAGAGAGTTGACTGCACGACGGCCCTGCCTTCCGCCTGGCATTTTGTCGAGTGCCTGCAATATCATAGAGTAAACCAATTAGCACAGTTATATTACAAAGTACTTATAAAGAGATGCAAAATAAATGGAACATAGTAGTAATAATAATAATAATAATAATAATAATAATAATAATAATAATAATAATAATAATATAGTATTACATGAATTAGAAATATTCTTCACGATCGGCAGCTGCTGGATCATAGTTGTCGTCATCACTATCAATATTGTCAACTTGCACCTCTTCTTCCTCGTCCTCGTCTCCATCGTTGTCATCATTGTCATTGTATAACTGTAATCGCTCAAACATTTCTAAATAGGATAGTGCGTTGCTTTCTCGTGATCTTTCCTAAATAGGACGCACCTATTCGGACAAGTATGAATGTCCTCATACGGCATCTTAAGTGCACGAAAAGTTTCTGTGACTCTTACAAGTTCTTCGGCAGCAAGTGACCCTCTGGAAGCAGGGATCCAAAAACTGCCAACATACCATCGAAGTGGCCTCGACTCATGCTACACTACGACTTGAACGACATTAGGCGTCCAATGGCATCCAGTTGCGAAACCATTGTCTTCTCATGAAGGGGCTTCTGGGCCGAATCTAGCATAGCATAGTATGCCTTTGAGGATTCCTCTGGGTCATCCTCCAATCCTTCACCGAACCGTGTCTCGTTAAAGTCATCTATCCAGTCTGCTACCCCGGCATCTCCATCAAAAGCCTCGAGACTTGGTATCACCACCTTCTCTCTAATACGATCGGCTTCACCATGGTGGATCCAACAGGTATAGTTTGGTGTGAATCCATACTTGCAAAGATCTTCCCCCACGGCCTTCCTAGTCTTTCTTACATGGTTGTCACATTTGCGGCAGGGACACGACCACTACTATAGAAAATCTTTTGCGAGGCACTTAGGATTTATTAACCGTGGCGGTTAGCCCAGCAAACTGCCTCGGTTAAGACGGGCCGGCCGAAGGCTGGGCTGGCCACCACCAACTGCCTCGGTTAATACATTTACCGAGGCGGTTCTCCTAACACAACCGCCACGGTTAATAGCCCATTAACCATGGCGGTTTGGTTATGATAACCGCCTCCATTAACTCTGGGACTATAATACAACAGCCCTCCTCTTCTTCCTCCCCGCGACCTCTCCTCTATTTTTAGGTGTTTTGAGCTCAAAACCCTAAAAATAGCCATTTCAAGGGGGGAGGTTTTGCCCTTGGATTTGGTGAAGGGTGGCATTGTAAGAGGTTGATTCTTACTGTCCAAATCTTGTTTTCCTCTCCTTTTCATTATTTAGGTGTTTTTCCAAATGGTTTAGATCTAGATCTAAATGGATGAGAGAGAATAAAGAATTTAGCCTTGGATTTAGTGAAGGGTGGCACCATTAGAGGTTGATTCTTACTCTCCAAATCTGATTTTCCTCTCTTTTTCCATGATTTGTAGGAGTGTTTTCGAAATATGGCCGGTTTAGATCTAGATCTAAAAAGATGAGAGAGAGTAAGTAAATCTAGAGTTAGATTTTGTGAAGGGTGGCACTCGAGCATTTAGATGCTTTTTCGATACTTTTAATTAGTTGTAGAGTTGGATTTACCGCTCGTCTAATACGACTTTTCAATTCGCTGTGTTTGTATATAAGGTGAAGGTCATGGAGAGCAGGGAGAATTGGATGTACAAGACATCAAGGCTGGATCTGTCTTTCTTGGAAAATGTGAGGAAGAAGTTCATTCCTTTTGCGCATAAGCATCGTCTGAGTCTGGGCCGAGATCGCATGATTTGTCCGTGCAGTGACAGCAAGAATCGGCTTGCCCAGGAAGACAACGTTGTGCAATCACACTTGGTATGGTATGGGTTCATCAAGGACCCAAAGTACACTGTGTGGAAGTATCACGGCAAAAAAGATCCGAGTGTCGCAGATGCACAAGCAGAAAGCTCCTCGTCGATGAATGACGGAAGACAGCAACAACGGACATCATCTGCCACCGGCGACGACAATGCGAGACGTGAGTACATCACGATCAGTGATCTGCTCCAGGACATGGCAGACGACGCCGACGCTTGCGATGAGGAAGGTGACCCTATCGTTGACACGTTGCTGCCGGAGGATGCAGAGTTCATTGAGCAGGTTGCTAACTGTCAGGACCACTGATGATATTTTGTTTGGGGATCCGAAATGGCTCGAGAATTTTAGAGTGATGAAGCAGGCGGCAATTGATCCCCTGTACAAGGATGGGGGAAATGTCCACAGCATTGGACTGTGCTCCGTTCAATCTCCAGTTGCTTATGTTGAAGGCTCGCCATGGGATGGCCGACACTTGCTTCAATGACCTGTTACGTATCCTTGGTGACAGTTACCCAGAGGGTAACAATGTGCCCGCCAATACCTATCGGGCGAAGAAGCTGATCCGGCCAGTGGCGATGAAGCTTAGAAAGTTTCATGTATGTCCTAACCAATGTATTCTATTTCGGGGAGACTTCGCAAAGTTGGACAGCTGTCCGCGCTGCAGGCGCGAGTTGTTACAAGAAAAATGCCAGTTGTCGCGCGGGTAATGAGGAGGTACCCTCGAGAGGGCCGAAGAAGAAGAAGGTGAAGGCCAACAAACAGCCACCTCCTAAGGACGAAGAAGAAGAGGGTTACACACTCAGGAAAAGTCCTGCCCTGACTGTTTGGTACCTGCTCGTCATCGATCGGTTGCGTGCACTATTCGAGAATCCAGATGATGCCAAGCTTATGTCCTGGCATGTATCTCCTGAACATGTCAAGGGTGATGGCAAGCTGCTACATCCGTCCGATGGCAAGCAGTAGAAGCATTTTGACGCCAAGTTCACAAAGTTTAGGGACGAGCCTAGGAACGTCAGGTTCGCGCTGAGTACCGACGGGATGAATCCCTTTGGCGACCTCAGCAGCACGCATAGCACGTGGCCGGTCACCCTCACCATCTACAACCTACCTCCGCACCTATGTCAGAAGCGCAGATATCTTCTACTCACCATGTTTATTTCAGGACCGAAGCAGCCCGGCAATGATATAGACGTGTTCTTGGAGCCCTTGATGGAGGGCATGCAGACACTATGGGAGAAAGGGGTCGACATGATGGATGCGTCCGACAAGAAGGGGTTCACTCTATATGCCATCATCTTTGTCACCATCACCGATTACCCTGGTCATTTTTCACTATCGGGGCAGATTAAAGGGAAGAGCGGTTGCGTAGTTTGCATCGATGGCACCTGCTGCACTTACCTTAGTGCATCGAAGAAGATGGTGTATATGAGGTATAGGCGATTCCTTCCCAAGAAGCACAGGTACAGAATCCGTCGATGAATATGTACTTCGACAACAGTGTGAGCTTGAAATTGACATGCTGGATAGGTCAGGGTACGTGCAAAAGGTGTTTGACATGGTGCAGGGGATCAATGGGAAGAAGAAGAAAGAGGAGGAAGATGGGCCGAAGAAGCGGAGGAAGAAGAGGAAGCGGGATGCAGAAGAGGGAGAGGCAGAGCCTGCCCCGGCCCCGTTCCATTCAAGAAGCAGTCGTGTTTCTTCAAGTACCTATCATACTGGAAGGAGTTAGATACACCCTATGCAATTGACTGCATGCAACTAGAGAAGAATGTCTTCGAGAGCACAATCGGAGTCCTGCTTGACATCAAGACTAAGATGAAAGATGGTTTCAAGTCACGTCTGGATCCTGTGAACCATGGCATTAGGCACGAAATCCACCCGACGGTGTCACTAAGCCAGAAATAAAGCGGACCTTCCGGGCGCAAGCTATAACCTAAGAAAAGATGAGAGCACAGGGTTTCCTCCGATGGCTTCAGGTCCGTGAAGGTACCGACCGGTTTCTCTTTGAACATCAAGAGCCTGGTCTCGATGAAAGACCTCACAATGACCCACTTCAACTCTCATGACTGCCATGTCATGTTGACGGTGTTCCTTCCGATTGTGATCAGGATTATCGGTCCAGAGTACGTGAAGATTGTCATCACGCGCTTGTTCTACTTCTTTAACCGCATCACACAGAAGGTCATCGATGAAGCTGAGCTGCCTGCCCTAAAAGAGTTCATCGCAGAGACTCTTTGCCAGCTTGAGATGTGCTTCCCGCCCTCTTTCTTCGATATTATGCCACACCAGATGATGCACATGGTCGATCAAATACAGGAATTGGGGCCTGTATACTTGCATCAGATGTGGACGTATGAGTGGTTCATGTCCACCCTCAATAGATACGTCCATAATCGTGCTTACCCGGAAGGCTCAATGATTGAGGCGTACACAATAGAGGAGGCCGTTAACTGCCTGCACGAGATACGTCCAGGACAGAAATGCTATTGGGATGCCCATCTACCCGCATGAAGGCAGAACAACAGGGATGGGGTGCACCGGGAGGAAAGTACGAACTGATATAGATGGCAATATCGTGCAAGATGCACATCACGCCGCTCTCAATCAGTTAGTGTCAATGGATAAGTGGGTTGAGCAGCACCTGAAGGAAATGCGCCACGCTAGTGATGGACGCACAGAGGCGTGGGTACAGAAGCAGCACAAGATGCATTTCACGATATGGATAAAACATCAGGACATATCGAACGATTGCATTGAAGAATCAAATCTAGCATCCGGCCCTTCTAGCCAAGTCACCACGTGGCAAGGGTACGACATCAATGGATATAGGTTCCACACAAAAGAGAACGACAAGAAGAGCGCGGCACAAAACTGCGGTGTTCGATATGAGGGCATCGGTGACGCGATAGGGGACATCAAGTCATACTATGGGCAGATCAAAGAGATATGGGAACTTGACTATGGCAATGACCTACAGATACCCATCTTCCGGTGCCAGTGGGTCGAGCCGAAGTCTGTGGTCATGGATGAGTATGGTCTAACAACTATTGATCTCCAAAGTGTCGCCTACAGAGATGATGAGTGGGTACTCGCAAACCGCGTCGCACAGGTAGCCTACTATCCGATGCCCTAAAGAGACAAACAAGCATGTGGTTGTCTCAGGAAAGCAGAGGATCATGGGAGCCGATGGAGTCCAGATTCTCGAAGAATACAACTACACAGAGTTCTCTCTATTTATCGATCATCCACGCAAGATCAAGATCGTTGAGAACCGCATGAGCAGGAACAAGATGAAGCCTTGGTTCTGCCGCGACGGTGAGAAGAAGTCCATCATAGGATCACTCCCACCAAAATGATATGTATGTCACACATTTATGTAAGAATGTACTCACCAATGTAATATACTTCTATTACTCTACTACTACGCTTACTTCCACTCTACTACTTGTACTCCTACTACTCTACTACGTTTTCCTCCTACTACGCTTTCACTACTCGTCCTACTACGACTATGACTACTACTCCTACTACTACTACTACTACCACGCTTCTTCCTCCCCCACCTACTACTACTATTACTCTTACTCGTACTACTACTCTTGCTACTACTCCTACTGTGCTTACTACTACTCGTACTACTACGCTCACTAATACTCCTACTCCTGTTACCACTACTACTCTATATCAATCTTACATCAAACCTAAAAACTTAAAAGTTCATAAAGGCTTAACCGTGGCGGTTAACTTAGGATAACCGCCACGGTTAATACTAACCGTGGCGGTTTTCTTTAGTTAACCGCCATGGTTAATCCCGTCTATATATACCCGCTACCCCTCGCCCTAAAATTCGTCTCCTCCTGCACAGCTGATTTCGTCCCCGAAGGCCTGCCGGATTTTCCCGCCGCCGCCGCCATCGTCGACCCCCGCCTACGCCTCCGCCTCTCCTTTGCACCTTCCTCCACCTCCGCCCCACCCCCACACCGCCTCTGCCTCCGCCTCCGTGTCTAGGACCTCCACCGCCGGAACCCTAGCTCTGCCATCCACGAGCGCCCGTTCTCCGGCGGCTCTCCGTTCCCGGTCGGCGGCTCTCCTAGCTCCGTCTCCCCCGTCTCCGGCTCTGTCTCCGTCACCGTCCCCGACCCCGACCTCCGTGTGCCGCCACCGTGCTCCTTTCCTGACCTGTGCTCCGTGTCCGGTCGGCGAGCTTGACCTCACCGACCGTGCTTCTTCCTTCCCCGTGCTTGCTGGCGAGCTCGACCTCACCGACCTCCTTCCCCGGTTGCGTGCCTCGGTCTCCGTCCTGCATTGTTGCTGCCGTGAGCCGAACCCTAGCTTCTTCCCCTGTGTTGCCTGGATGTGATGTCTGTGATGCAATTTTTTTGTTTCAATTTTCCCAAATTTGAGTTGAAAATGCTGCCTGTGATGCGTTTGGGAGATTTTGAGGAAAAGCAAATGCCACTGCCTATGACTGACTAAGGTTATTAACTGAGAATTTGCCAATCATTTGAGATTAATTGAATTTTACTCTTAGCTGGGATCTTTTTAGATCATGGTTTGGTTGTTAGCTTCAACAAGTATTTAGTACCTCTACAGTGCTGCTACCACAGATGTTGCAATCATGAGTTCATCATTTGTTTCTTGGTTGCCTTGAACTGTCTATGAGTTCAGGAGTCCCTTGTTATTTTTGTGAGCGTTAACTGAATTTTACTCCTACTACTATTTGTCTACTCCTAATCCTAATGTACTACGAATCTTAGCTCTACTTCTATACTAGCTGTACTACCCTACTCTAACTGAATTTTACTTGAATTTTAACTGAATTTTAGTCCTACTACTACTTGTCTACTCCTAATCCTACTATACTACTACTCTTGGCTCTACTTCTGTACTCTACTACTACTCTAAGCTATCTTACCCTACTCTAACTTAATTTTACTTGAATTTTAACTGAATTTTACTCCTACTACTACTTGGCTACTCCTAATCCTACTATACTACTACTATTAGCTCTACTTCTATACTAGCTGTACTACCCTACTCTAACTGAATTTTACTTGAATTTTAACTGAATTTTAGTCCTACTACTACTTGTCTACTCCTAATCCTACTATACAACTACTCTTGGCTCTACTTCTATACTACTACTGAATTTTACTCTACTACTGTTGTGAGGCACTTGGGGAAACTTAACTCTACTCTTAGCTTTTCTACGCTTACTACTAATGTACTGCACATACTACTACTTGTCTACTACTACTCTAACTCTACTGCTTTGATTGAATACCCTATTGTGTATGGCATTTTCGATGATGAATTGGTTTTGATTCTAGTAATTTGCTCAGGCAGTGGCATTTGCAATGATGCGAAACTTTGTATGCTGAGGCAGCGGCTATGATAATGAAAAGTCCCCATATTGCTTGTGAGCCTCTTAAACTAGGATGGCTTGTATACCATATACAAGCAACCAGTTTAGAAGTGATGTTATTACAATGGGGCAAATCTGAGCCAAATATGTACTTTTCTTATACTCTTTTGTACTCGTGTTATACTCTTTTGTAATTTTCTTAATTTATTTGTAAATGTAATGATGAACTGTTTGGCATAGACTCTACCACTACTTGTGTATTACTACTCTACTACTACTTGTCTACTCCTACTCTATGACGCTACTCCTATTTGTCTACTACTCCTACGACTCTACCACTACTTGTTTACTTCCACTCAAAAACTACCTGGCTACTTGTACTCTACTCTTACTACTACTCCTACTTTTGTACTATTATACTACTACTACTCCTACTTACTACTCTACTACTATTCCTACTGTACTCCTACGCTTACTACTAATGTACTACACATACTACTGCTCTAACTCTACTACTATTTCCTACTGTACTACTACTCTACCTCCTACTTTTGTACTACTCTACCCCTACTCCTACTCTACTACTACTCTATTTCTCTACTCAACTACTACTCTTAGCTTTACAACTACTACTCTACAACTTGTACTCCTACAGTTACTCTAACTCCTAATCCTATTACTACTTGTCTACTACATACTACTCTAACTCTACTACTTTAATTGAAACCCTATTGTATGGCATTTTCGATGATGAATTGGTTTTGATTCTAGTAATGTGCTCAGGCAGTGGCATTTGCAATGATGTGAAACTTTGTATGTTGAGGCAGCGGCTATGATGATGAAAAGTCCCCATATTGCTTGTGAGCCGCTAAACTAGGATGGCATGTATGTCATATACAAGCAACCAGTTTAGAAGTGATATTATTACAATAGGGCAAATCTGAGCCAAATATGTACTTTTCTTATACTCTTTTGTACTCGTGTTATACTCTTTTGTAATTTTCCTACTCTTTTGTACTTTTCTCAATTACTTTGTACACCTACTCGCAGTGTAAATGAAAAATGATGTAATCTCCGATTGCAATGAAAAAGGATGTATTATTCTTTTATTTTGTACTTTTCTGGTCTACTTTGTATGCCCTACTCGCACTTGTGAGATTTCCGTATAACTCTATCTTATTCATAACTTCCAATGGTGGGATCGTCTGAAGGACAATGGCGCCAACCAAGCCCAGCCCCGAGTGATAAGGGAGGCTCCTCATCATCATCAGATGAGAGCAGCAAGTACGAGGAGGAGGTTCTAACACCTAGGCCGAAGAAGAAAGCACGTACGGAGGAAGAAGAAGATCCGACCTATACGCCGGAAAAGGGACAAAGAACAGGGCCGTCAACTCAAGGATCTTGCACCCCAGGTCGCGGACCAGAAGATGAAGAGGGCCGCGTAAGTGTACAACTAACACACCGTCAACGGGCTCGCATGTACTATGTATACAACTAATGTGAGCTCCTGTCGTGTACACAGATTCCTGGTGCCGTCTTTGCGTTTGGAGTTCGGTGATGAGGGGAACGAATCCAGGTTCATCCCCGGGCGCTTCATCAGAAAAGACAAGCTCCAAGAGTGAAAAGTCAGAATTGAAGAGGGGTCAGCACGGAAGGCACCAGGTGTCGAAGAAGGTGCATGCCATAACCAAGATAGGGTCTCAGGGAGAGCCCTTGGAGCCACAAATAGTCATTGGCACCTTCAGCAACCAATGCTCTTGCATAGTAAGGGAACATGTGCCTATCACTTATTTAGACTGGAGGAAAGTGCCGCAGACTCTGAAGGAAAAAGTGTGGGCTGACGTAAAGAGACGTTTCCAGTATCCACCCGAACAATACGATGAAGCCGTGTGCAGGGGCCATGCGTTGTTCCTGGCAAGCAAAGCTCTTCGTAGCTTCCGGTACAAACTCAACACCAACTACGTGAAGAAAGGGAAGACACCATACGAAGACTACAACTTCATCAAGCGGCACATCTGGGATGAGTTTGTTGAGAAGATGACCACCGATGAAGCAAAGCACAAAGGCGAGAAGTTCTTGAAGCTCGCAAAGAAGAATGAGCTCGTCCACCACCTAGGCATGACCGGGTATGCCGGCAAGAGGCCCAAGTGGCGCCAGGAAGAAAGGAAGGCAGAAGCGGCCGGGCAGAGCTACCCGTTACAAGGCATCGATGAGAGGTCACGCGACTACTTATATGCCCGTAGGCCGAAGAAGCTGAAGGAGGGCAAGAGTCAATACAATGAGGAAAAGGCCAAGGAAGCAGAGAAGGCTGTACTCAAGATCACTAAGGCTGCTCAGTCCGGGGAGTTCCAACCTCGTAGGGATCACGATGTATTGACCAAGGCGCTGGGCAACCCTGAGCACCGGGGCCGCGTCCGTGGCGTGTCCTCAAGGCAGAGCTAGAAGAACGTGGAGTCCTAGGCAATCTAATGCCAGGACACACCACATGAGGCAGGCATACAAGGGAGGGCTCATCCAAAAAGGCCACAATGAAGCAATGCAAGAGATGATCAGCAAGTCAATGCAAAAGACTTTCACTAGCACGGACCCCAAGATGGTAGAGTTGCGGGCATAGATGTTTGCGCAGGCTGGTGTACAACTACCAGCGGGTCAGCAAATAGTTCTAGGCTCGTCGACGGCCAGAGGAATCCACAGGTACCCGGTCAATGACATCGTGGAGCTGAGCGAATGCACGCTCTATATTCCGATCGGACGCAAGATGATAAGAAGGTTGTTGCCAATGGACTAGTGCACCCCACGAAAAGTGGTGCCACATACAACAACAGGCCAATCCTGCATGACTATACCAGGGTAGAGATCCTTTGGACCCACAGAGATTACGATGAAGAAGAACTCGACTACCCAACTGAAGAAGGGGCCAGGTACCTCGGCTATACTATGGCATCGTTTGTTATGTGGAACAAGGAAGACATCATCTTGGAATTCCAGACGTCTCTGCCATCGCAGCCTACGGCGCCACACTCGTCTCCACCGGGTGGTGGCGACGACGATGGTGGCGACGACTCTGACGATGACGATGACGACAAGTACGTTGCTACAGGCCCAGACAATAGTCCTGCACCGCGTCCCGACAAGAGCAGCCTTCAAGGAGGTACAGGAGGTCCATCGGGCAACGAGACACCGCCCCCAACACAGGGCAGTGGGAAATGACCTTCAGCACCGAAGAAACCGGATCATGAAGCGGCGGACAAATCTGCCGACCTCACCATGGACAAACCTCCCCACCTCAGCACGGACAAACCTCCCCACCTCACCACAGAGCAATGGGCGGTGTCCAACATAGCCGAAGAGTTCAAGTACTCTACGGCGTTCGAAAGGTATGTATGCTTATGGCAACTAAACATCTTCAACAGCTTAAGTGCGCGTAGATGGACGTAACATTCTTTTTTCATGTTGCCCCTACAGGGACGAACCTCGCCTAAATTTTGGCCACTAAGTCCAGATTGCCTAGATAACTACAAGAATGGCAAATTCATGTTGACCTTGGGCGATCTTATGGAGGAGCCGTGGGAGGTTCGGAGGTTCCACATCTGGTATATACATGCTACGAAGCTGGGCATGAAGGAGTTCGTTGTGAAGGTCTCACAAGAGTACTTCCATTTGGAGGACGATGAGACTTTCATGCCTATTGAATTCCACGACATGCATGGGATGCTGCGGCGCAAGGATCTCGACGTCGTCCAAGTGACTCTTTTTGCCATGCAAGTTGTATCGTATCTTTGAATCGCTATAGATATGTTATTTGAAGACGATCAAACTAACAATGTCATGACGACGACTTATGTCTTTAGGATGCAAGCATATGTATGCAAGGAACTAGGCAAACTAATTTTGTACCTATCTCCTATGCATATTAGCCAGAGGGCAATAATTGGCCACGGAATACCGGACACGCATACTGAACTCGTGAACTTGGAAGGGTTGCAGAAAGCAGAAGTCCGTGCGAGATTGATAGGAGAGATCAAGTACAGAAAGGGATAGTACCTCTTACATGTCATGAAGAAGGTCCCGGAGAATGGGTGTATCTTTACCGCCTACCAGTTCGGGTATGTCAAAAAGGTACGTAAAATAACTTATGGGTCAAAGTACTATAACTTATGGGTTTATTTTTCCACATTGATTCAATTGTGCAGCTTGGGAGTCAGCGGCCACTGGATTTTATTTGTCATCTATCCTCAGGATGGAAAGGCCATCATATTTGACTCCTTGTGGAACCCGAGTGTCAAAGAAAGGTATAAGGATTTTGAGCATTGTCTGCGATAGTAAGTGACAACAACACACGTTTGCATTACTAGTATTTGTTATTTAAGTTAACACCAGTGTTTTGCCATATATATAGCGCGTATAGGATGTACATGGAAGACCCTACCACCTATGATCGGAGGTCCGAGAGACAGAGGAAGAAGTTTGGCACACACTTGGCCATGAGGAAAGAATTTCCGGTGCGAGTACTTACCATTGCACTGCTACCCGCCACGGATAATATCTTGTATCTTATATTACTTCTATTTTCCATGCAGTGTGCCAAGCAACCATATGACTCAGCCCTGTGTGGATACTATGTTTGCGAGTTTCTCAGGGTTTGCGGAAGTTACCACGAGGGCTGGCGTCAGCTTAAGAAATCAATAAAAAGATGGAGAAAGGAAACGGTGGATGATAGAAACATCAAGCAAACAATAGCTGACATCTGCAAGTGCGTCACGGACGATTGTTGTCATGTGGGGGTAAGTTCTTCGATCCTACAAGCGAGCTCGTGACAGCGGAGAAGTACGAGAAGCTGCGCAACTGGAGAATCAGTGGTCTAAACATGGGTGACTACAAGTTGCCGGACATCTTCGATTAGCTTCATCATGCCGTTCTGAAACTATAATGTTATGTCCTTGTTTAGAAGTAAACGTTTTGTAATACCGACGGTGACATATGGGGGATACATACGGATGACATAAGACTAAATACGTGTTTATACTCTGTACGTGCATTTTCTACTTTGAATGTATGTGAATATTAGAAATTTTGGTTTGAAATCGAAATTCAAATATTACAAAAACATTTTTTATTCCTAGAAAATAATAATGGTGGCGGTTATATTAAGATAACCGGCACTGTTAATACCTTAAATATGGCGGTTGTGTAAAGCTAACCGCCTCAGTTAATATAGTTAACCGTGGAGGTTATCTTTATACAACCGCCACGGTTAATATAATTAACCATGGTGGTTGGCCGACCGCCTCGGTTAAGGCCACGATTAACCGTGACTTTAGGTCCGAGGCGGTTGGAAAAACCACCACGGTTAACCATTTTTGACCGCCACAGTAAAGTTTTCTGTAGTAGTGGGCATCCGACTCGACCCTTGAGCAGCCTCGCCAAATGAATGCTCCAAAAAGCATTAGTCTTAATAATCCATTCTGGGGTAATACTTGGATGGCCCGTGTACATCCAATCACGGTTCTCCATACTCTGGCATATACATATATGAGCGAGTAATATAACCATGGTGCATGTGCTCGGTGTGCCTACCATCTAATAGGTGAGGATAGGCCCTAATCCCACCCGCGGATGCGTAGACGAGGTAAATTTCCATGCTTCGCTCCTATCCGAGACAGAATTTCGGCAGCACCTCCCCGCTGTTCTCCCGATACACGTCCTGCAAGGGAGAGTGTGTATCCGGAGAACAACAGAGAGGTGATGTCGAAAGTCTGTCTTGGACCAGAACGAACCATGGAAACTAACCTCATCTACGCATCCACGGGCCGTCCAAAATACGTGGATAATCCAAAAGAGATACGGTCGCAGATATGCAAAGATATGTATGCCTCCAACTGTATCTCTTTCGAACGGGAGACGCATAAATATGCTAAGTGACCATATAAAACATGCAAGCAAAGGAGGAGAGGGTTATACCTAGGGTGGCGGTGGAGTCAGGCTAGCGAGGTAGTGGCGTGTCGGTGCGGTGCAGGCAGACCAGCGACGCCAACAAAGTGCTTCGGGTCCTCTCCGACAGGTCCTCCTCTACAAGAGAAGAAACACGTTGCTATAAGTTCAAAAATTCGGCAGCACCTCCCCTGTACGGGGAGGTTTCCAAAACCTACAAGAGAAATTGTCGGCACGAAGGCCGACAACTACAAACCCGGCACGAAGGCCGTCCGACTTGGCACGATGGCCGACAAGCTCAAAGGCTTTACCTTCTTCTCCGAGGAGGCCCAGGGACGACGATGGGCGGGCACGACGATGGGGGTGGGGCGGCCGGGGCTTCTTCTTCCTCCTCCTCCTCCTCCTTCTTCTTCTTCTTCTTCTTCTTCTTCTTCTCCTCTTCCTCCTCCTCCTCCTTTTTCCTCTTCCTTCCCTTCTTCTTCTTCCTCCTGCCGGGCGGGGCTGGGGGCGGGACGGGGCATGGCCGGGCTGGGGTGGCTGGCCGGGGCGGGCGCGGCGGCCTTCGCGGGCTCGGCCGGGGCTCGCCGGCGGGGCGCGCGCGGCCGGGGAGGGTGGGGGACGGGGGCGGCGGCGGCGGTGGTTGGGGCGGGTTGGCGGTGGGCGGCGACAGTAGGCCGGGATGGAGGGACCGGGCTCGCCCAGGGCAGCCGGGGAGTGGCGCTCCGGCGGAGGGGCGGCGCCCCAGCGTGGGGGCAGGGCTCCGCCGGCGGCGGCGGCGGGCTGGGGCTCGGGCGTGTGTGTGTGTGAGTTAGGGTTAGGGGGTGGGCCGGCTGGTTATGATTTCGTTTTTTATTTTTTTTAAAAAAATCACTTTGCCGAGTGCCAGGGCGCGGCACTTGGCAAAGGAAGTGCCTTTGCCGAGTGTCAACCCTAGGCACTCGGCAAAGTGATTTTTTTTTGTTTTTTTGCACCCAAATTTTTTGGTGGTTTTCTACAGTAAGCCAAGCAACATGTTGAAGTTTGGAACTTTTTTATTGCATTTTGATATATTTCTTTAGTTTATTTTCTTTTCTTGAATTTTTCCGAAAATGTTAGTTTGAACTGCGGGTGCATGAAATAATGAAACATAGCCATCCAAAAAATTATATTCATGTTGAAGGGTGTCTTTTGAGGCCGTATCCATGAACTCTCCTAAAGTTTTGAACGCCTTATTCGCGGAACATGGTGGACCCGCTTGTTTTCGGATTGTATTTAAATTATATAAAATTCAAACGAAGTCTGAAAATCACGAAACTTGTCGAGGTGTCGTGTTATCACATGTAGAGGCTATGATAAAAAATTGAGAAGGTTTCAAGCTAGTTGCGATGCCGGATGCCTAAAACTCATAGATCTCCACATGTGATCAACAGTTTGTGGGCGTATTGATGTTGACATCCCGTAAACACACCTTTGGAAATGGATATCTCCCTTTACTTTTTTTAGACCCAGTTACACACGCAGACGCTCATATATAATTACGAGCACATTCAATCCCTATGAACATATGCACACACACACCTTACTTTATGAACATCTCCGAAGAACCGAATTGGACCTGTAAATGTCGAGATTGACTACAGGCGCTTCTCTGTCAACGGATACATCGTCTACCGCTGAAAAAATAGCACCGCCAAATCCTAAAATAAGAAGTATTATACACACATTCAAAGAGATCATACAGGGATAGCTGAGGCCAACCCTATCTAATCTAAGTTCCACACATATCTAGAAAGTGCTACTTATATATACGTCCATATCCGAGCATAGTACGATGCTTATTGCGCGCGGCGTCGACGAGGACGACTGGCGACGGCACGCCGTGGTTCTAGCTGGAGCTAGTGCAGCAGTACTGCAGGCGAGCACATCGATCACCACATACTCCTCTGCTTCATGATGAACTTCTCCGCCTCCCACTAGTACACAGGCAGTCTGGCCTCAGACGACTGACGCTTGGGTTCTTGTTGTCGTCGGGTCAAGAATGGCATGCAGGTTGCCTCTGTTGTGAGGGTCGAGAAAAAGATCCCAAAGATGCCGTGCTGAGCAACTTGGCTCCCAGAACAAACATAACAATAATTTTAAGCAACTTTGGCCCCCGCAAACCGTGTTTGTTGGCTCTGTTCGCTAAAGCTGAAAAGTGCTGAAAATTCTGATTTGGTATGAGAGGAAAGTACTGAAGAAGGGATTGAAAAATAAGCGGTTTTAAGGTTTAGCGAACAGAGCCGTTATCTCTGCCGAGTGAAGTCTCGCCGCCGCTGCGGCCGCATATTCGTTGGACTCCTGCTTTTATTTGGCTTTGTGTAAAGGTCATATTTTCAGACGTGTAGCGTATTGCGCCTTTCGTATACTGTGCTGGGGAGCAATCTTTTTGGCACCACAGGGATATATGTATTTCGTAGTGTTGGCTACTCGTGGCAGGGCTCACAGGACATCCGTCGAGAACTCACTGAGATGATGTCAGGGTGGCTACGTCATCAGCTAACCCTGATCACGACGATGGTGGTGATATCCTACTAGATATTGAAGTGGTGATCACGCCGAAAAAAGTCAAGCAACCCTACAGTAAAAGTCAGTAGCGGCTACATGTAGAACGAAAACTTCAGATAAGTAAAGGTGTCGTGCGCGCGCGCGTTTTCTTTTCTTTTCTTTTCTTTTTTGATAAGGATCTCTTTTCTTTCTACCAGGCATCAGTTTATTTCTCGATCTCTAGTTGACTACACTGTTGCTGTTGTTGTAACTTGTGACGTTTTTTTTATTTTAAGTGTCTCTGAAAAAGCAATATAAAAAGTGAAGAATTGCATGAAAACTTGGCTTCAATTGTACTAAAGTCTTGTTTAAATGCTATCATATTCACCTCAATCCACGTGTGTTGGAGTGGATTGATGTAGAACTTGAATCTAAACAAGGCATAACATGGGTGGTATCCCTCCCCCTCCAAAGTGTCCCTTGGTTCGTTAAATCGTCATGTCAAAAATGATAAGTCACTGCATGCACGCTGCACTAGATTAATAATACAGTGGAATCTATGCCCCAAATTAGTTTGGTCGTGGAATATGATTAGATAACATAATTAATTAGCACGATCATGACACGTGATCTTGACTGATTGCAGCAAGGTGTCCTTGATTTTGACACGCCAACGATTTGATTCTGCACTTCTCAACTTTTATACATATATGAATCAAGAGAAAATAGATATATCTGTGGATGCACCCCGCATTAGGTTTCACTGTGGGTGGATCCACATAGGCCGTGTTCTTTTACCTGGACGTTTATGGCTTAGACAGCCTATGAGGGATAGGGTACCACTGGGCATGTCCAGTAGGTGCAAATCTGATTATTTGGGCCATTTTCCCATGAGAGCTAGTTCTTGGCGGTTTTTGTGTTTGTTTGCTGTTGAGCTGGCATGGCAACCAACTCCTAACTACCCGTTTGGAATAGTGTTTGTTTGCCTGGACAAGATGACATGCATTGATGCCGGCTGAAAAGCATGCTGAAGGACCATTATTCATCATAAAACAGAACATGATGTAGTCTTATAGGCCAATAAGCAACACTTTACATTGTTCAAATAATACTTAGGCCCGCTAATGAAATCATTTGACACCTTAGAACGGACTAGTCTGACAGGTCCTACAACTTTCACTTCATCAAAATTACAGAAACCAGTACATAGAGGAAGACTAGGATATTACTTTTTTTTTTTTGTAACAAATACCAGAGCTGTTGCCTTCAATTTTGATTGAGGCAAGGAAATAATAGGTTTATACAGAGCCAATGAGTTGGTAGTTGACCTGAAATCATAGATTGCTTGTTCATAAGAGCTGTACTTGTGATGCGCAGCTCCAGGATATCCAAGAACTAGCTTGATCACTTTACATTATTAGCCTGATCTCCTCTCTCTCTCTCTCTCTCTCTCTCTCTCTCTCTCATCACAGGCTGACACGCCCACATATAGCGAAGAGTTGGTGATCAGGAGGGGCGACGACTTCTACTCAGCAAACAACATGCAGTGGATGGCACAAGCAAGAAGGGCGTGAGTTAGCAGCGATGAGGGTTGGCAATGCGGGTAGGAGGGCTGCTGCCTGGAGATCACTAAGCTCCATTGGGATGTCCTTGTCTAGAGCTCCTGCATAGGCCTTGTTCTCCAAGGTGCTCCTTAGCACAAGTACATCGTCGATGCCAATCTCATAGGTGGAGCACAAAATCGGGAGTGTTGGAGGCTAGAAAATGAAAAGGAGCATTGTCGACACCACACCGCTAATAATGTGGTGGCTTGATCGGTTCAGCCCATACGCGTTGTGACACCATACAACTCATCATGTCGAGGGGTATGGTGTTGTATTCTACATTTTTAACCTCACAGTAACTGTACACAATAGTCATCCGTTTTATTAGGCCGAACTCAGTGTACATTTTCATTGCACAAATACCAACACTGGAAAGTTGGTAACCGAGCCAGAAATGGGGAGATGAAACTCCTCTCTCCTCGTCTCATGCCTCCTCTGTCCTTGCCAAATCAGCAAAATTGCTGATGCGACGGAGAAATTAGTGCTCATGAAATTCTCTATGAAACTCCATTAAGACTGACATTAATAACAGACATTCAAGTTTAGTTGGACGAGGTCCGGTTAAGTCTAATTATATCTAACGAATAGAGGTAGATCATTATCATTGCCATGGCACTACAGGAAACCCGTGCTTTGCCGAGTGCCAAATATCGAGCACTCGGTAAGGGCTTTGTTTGCTGAGTGCCGCACTCGGCAAAGCCTGGCACTCGGCAAAGGCTTCTTTGCCCAGTGTTTGGCACTCGGCAAAACAAGGTACTCGGCAAAGAACAATTTGCTGTATGTCACGTTGCAACAAACGAACAATTTGCTATGGTAAATGAAAGAAACTGTTGGCTTCAATGAAACATGCATATCTGAAGTTTCACTTATCTCACTTATTGGTGACCGGTGGAGTATAAGTAATACATATACATGGGGTCACACAGGGGCGTGAACTATTCTAACATACTTATATATGCGTTAATTATTATATCCATCCATAACAATAACAACAAGAATAATAATATCCATCGATACACATACGATGATGCTTGATGCCGGCCTGACGACGGCAGCCCGGCGGGCTTCTGGCGGTGGAACCACGACTTCCTCTCCCTGATGAACCTCTCCGCCTTCTCGTTGATGTCGTCTTCCGCCCCGCCTTGTGGATGACGGCCGCCGCCGCCGTAGATGGTGGGCCTGGAAATCAGGTTGTGGAACTCGATCTTGTTCACCTTCTGCACCGTCACCTCCCCGACACCTGCGGCACCGGCGGCCGGAGAAGGGTTGTTCTTGCCCCAACGACTCATCTCCTTCTTCTTTGCTACTACCAGCAGCTACTACTGGTTATATTTCCTGGTAGATATGCTCGTTTGTCGTATTGAGATGGGTGATGACGATGATGATGATGATGAAATTGGCAACGCACTACCGGACTCCAGTGCTTTGCCGAGTGCCCAGGCACTCGGCAAAGCCCCTTTTGCACTCGGCAAAGGTTTTGCCGAGTGTCGCACTCGGCAAAGGACACTCGGTAAAAAAAAGTCGGCAAAGGGTCGTTTGCCGAGTGCCTTTTTTCGGGCACTCGGCAAAGCCTTTGCCGAGTGCTAAAAAACACTCGGCAAAGAATAAATAAAAAAACGTCGGAAAAAACAGCAAAAAAAAAATTTTCACCGAGGAAGGGGCCCACTGGGCCGCGAACATGCTCGTGGTATTTTTAGCGGCATTTTCACAACAAAATCAACACCTGCAGCCGCTGCGATTCGAACTGGAGACCTCCCGTTCACGCCCCAAACGCGCTCTACCACTATACTACACTATCACTTGTGTCTATATTCCGTTTCGGTCTATACATATTATACCATACTGAGTGAATATTGCTTGTTTGAGGCCCTAAATGATTCCAATCAAAAAGTTATCAACTACAAAGTGGAATCACTTTTCGAGATCTACAATTTTTATTTTGATAGTTTCTCCATCCGAGGTCGTTTATAAAATTTGAATTTCAAATTTGACAAATTCGAACAGACTTTTCGATACAAGATGATTTCAAATGAAAAAGTTGTCAACTACAAGTTTCATAACTTTTTGAAATCTACAACTTTTGTTTTTACAGTTTCTCCATCCGAGGTCATTTGAAAAATTCAAATTTTAAAATTTTAAAATTCAAATGGACTTTTCGATAGAAGATTGATTTCAAATAGAAATGTTGTCAACTACAAAGTTTCATAACTTTTAGATATCTACAACTTTTATTTAGCCATTTCTTCATATGAGGTCATTTACAAAATTTAAATTTTAAATTTGATAAATTCAAATGGTTTTTCGATGACAAAATGATTCAAATAAAAAAGTTGTCAACTACAAAGTTCATAACTTCTTAAGATATACAAAGTTTATTTTAGTTGTATGGTCATTTGTTCACTTCGAGATGGTGGTTCTAATATTATTCACAAGTTTTATATATCTCTCTCGTAGTTTCATAAACTACGAGAGAGACATCTAAGATTTATGAACAAATTTACTTCCACTTTGTCATATGAAGAAATGACCAAGATAAACATTGTACATCTTGATGGGTTAAATAACTTTGTAGTTGAAAACTTTTTCATTTGAATTAATTTATTGCTTCAAAATGTGTTTTAAAAACTGTCTTTGCCGAGTGTAAAAAAAAAACACTCAGCAAAGTCGGATCTTTGCCGAGTGTCAAAAAAAAAACACTCGGCAAAGAGGTCTTTGCCGAGTGTTTTTTTTTGACACTCGGCGAAGAGCCGACTTTGCCGAGTGTTTTTTTCGACACTCGGCAAAGAGCCCTCTTTGCCGAGTGTTTTTTTTGCCGTGTGTTTTTATTTGGCACTCCGCAAATTGGCTCTTTGCCGAGTGCCCGAAAAATAACACTCGGCAAACCATTTGACACTCGGTAAAGAGCCGGATTCCGGTAGTGACGGATGACCTCCGTTTATATAGGCAGCAAGCCGAGCCAGCGATCCTCTGTGTTATTAATTGAGTATGAGTTTGGGTGATGGCTATTGCCTGCACGCACGCTGCACACACTTCTTGGAACGAAGCGAAGATATATGCACGTACGTGTAACGTGTTCTCATCATGTTGTCTCTGATTGCTTGCATTGCTTCGGATAAGCGCGCTGCGTGCGTACGTGCCCTGGCATCATCGTCCATGCATGGGCATGCGTCTTCGTCAGCTGCGAGTATAGGTGCGATGCTTTTGTGGAGTCGTCTCGTCTCAGTCTCTCAGATGTCTGGCTGGAGCTGGAAGGGATTGCCGGATTATTGGGATTCCAGAGATGCGAGCAGCAATGCTACGCTACATACCAAACCACCAACAACCGTGCTGCCACTTGGTATAGGCAGCAGAGCGCCCAGGCGTGTTGCGCGTTGCATGCGCACCAGAATCTCGATGGGTTGCACTTGCACCACATTTTCGCAAAGGCGTCAGCGATGGGCACCACATCTTCGCAAAGGCCGCATCCGCAAGAGGCATCGTCCGAGGTCCAACGCGTGTCTCTGGGCAATGGACTTTTGGGAATTATTAATCAGGACAGAGGCGTCAGCGATGGGGTACGTCCGCATACGGTTTCAGGTAAGTAGTACAGATGCGTGGTGGTGTGGAAGAAAAATTAGGTGAGCGATGCTTAGCTGACATGTGGACCATGTATATGGAAAATTAGATGTGTCTCCTGTTCTACGTGTCAGGTGTACAGTCCCCATGTTGCACGATGAGGATACTCCTCACCCAATTTTTTTTTCTAGTGGTGTGTCCATCCTGGCATCCTACCAAACAAACCTAAAAATTAGATGAGCAAAGTTTAGCTGAGATGTGGACCATTTGTATGGAAAATTAGATGTCTCATGTTTCACGTGTCAGGTGTACAGTCCCCCATGTTGCACGATGAGTATACTCCTCACCAAATTTTTTTCTAGTAGTGTGTCCATCGTAGCAAACAAACTTAGCGACAGCCGGCGAGTTATCTTTTTTCCCCTTTGATAAAACCCAGAACATTATTTATGCAGGTCTAATTTATTTACGAGGGAAACAGAACCTGAAAACTTTGAACAGTGGTTGTCAACTGAATCAGATGAATGCAAATGAATCGCTAACTACAAAGTTGTAGAGACCTCTTTGAGTACTACAATTGTGATATAATAAAGTTTATCTTCACCTCAATTTGGGTAGAAAAAGTTATAAATTTTCATTACACTACATCTATTCAGAGACAAACTAAAATGCTCATCGCATCTAAAAATACCTTCGTTTTCTAGAGGTGCCCAAAAAGCCTAAACACATCTAAAAGTAAGATTTCTAGAGATAATTTGGCTTGCTCGCCACGTCTGAGAATAGCCCAATCACATCTAAAAGTTGGGGATTCTAAAGACAAGCCAAGTTAGAAACTCTTTTTTAAGGTGGATTTTGATAGGAAGGAGATAATAATACGAGTTTAAAGGTGGATTTACTCCCATGAATCACTTTCTCAAGGGATTCGTGGTAAATTAATGAAAATTGTGCTTTTAGTAGAAAATGTGAATGCATTATATCGCCGTCCATCATGACATGTAATAGATTTTGCACTCGAAAACCCAATGAAAGGGGAATTAGTTTCTAGAGGGTAGAACACTGTTTTCTTGTATATAGTTCCATTATCGAGAGAGGGTAATACTCGTGGGCGATTTAATTCATGCCTGGTGCTACAATTGCTGAGAGAAGTGTTTGGAAGAACCATGTGCAAGACTAACATGTGGTCTGGTATCTGATCCGTGAAGTTCTTCTCGAGGTGAAAGGATGGACTGTGTCTTCTTGAAGTTTTCAAGATTGGAAGAAACCAGACTAAAGTGGTGCATGATGAGTTAGCGCAATTATTAGCTATTAGTTCAAATCAATACCAAAATGATAAAATTCTCCTAGTGTCGTAGTAAAACGCTACAGTACATTGGAATTCTCACTGGGAGATATTTGGTAAGAAAAATTTATATAAACTATTAATGATAACACACTAGGAAAAGAACACATTACTAGGAGGAGTAGAAAATTCTAGTTGTCGCGTAATCATATCTTCTTTTCTACTTTTCCAGAGTTTGTTCAGTCTCTTATTTGTAATGCCGCTACTTCTTTCTTAATAAACTTTCTAATTCGCAACAAAAAAGGTCAAGCGAAGTGCGGCAGAGGTAGCTAAATGGAAACGGAGGAAATGCACTGAAATAATAGCTTTGGATTATTGTCCTGTCAATACAAAATACATTCATAAAAATAACTTTTTTTATAATGGGAAAGTATTTAGTAAAAATCCATTACTCAACGAGGAACCGTGAAAACCCTTTAGAAAAGTATACTTAAGAGTTTTCAGAAAAAGTGAAAAACTATATGCGCATTCATAGTGCATCCATAGACGACGTACATGGTCACATCCATAGTTCAAGCTCAATCTAAAAAGAATTATATGAAAATGGAAAAATCATGCAAGCTGCATATGGACTTCCAATGAATTTGTCCTCTAGTGTATGCATTTGTCATTTGCATATGGATTTTTACAAAATGAGTTTGAAAATCGAATTTTGCGGCAGTGCACATCTATAAATGTTTCATGTATATATGTGCATAGTTCAATTTTGTTTTTGAAAGCTCATAAGTACGTCTATATTCTAAAAGTTTTTTCAAAGTACAATTCTACCGGAGTGGAGGGTTTGCACAGAATATTGTTCTTTGCATAACACGGGTGCAGCTAAGCCTATTAGTTTTCTGCGTACGTGCCGCAATGCAAAAGTAGAACTAATTCGCCACTACTATATTACTCTTCCCTTTGCAGTTTGCAACTCATTTGTTGCATGCTGAGATTGTTGTCAAAGAGATCTTTGAGATAGTGTGGAATCTATGCTACCAAATTAGTTTGGTAGTGGAATCCCGATTATATAAAATAATTGGTACATTAACAACACGCGACCTCGACTAAACATCTATAATAGTACAAGATCCTACTATTATGCGAATATAGCATTACTAATTGCTGCTAGCTGTCCAGTAATTTGACACGCTATAATCATATTATAAATGTGTCATTTTTCAACTTTCACAAGAAGCAAGAGGAAAGAGGAAACAGGTGCAGATATGTCATATATGCTAATTTATTCTGGAAAATCTAATCTGGAAAGCACTAGAAAAAGTTTTTGGTTGCAGCACAAAATCATCCGGGCATGGTATGTGTATTCCGTAAGAGATAATTTTGTTACTAACTTATATATAGACAAATGAAATACATCTAATTCTTTTACATATTAGTAGAAATATTCAATAGCATCGATAGTTTACCATGTGACAGCGGTTAATTAGTTTTCTCAATTTTTAGTGGTGGTTGTTATAGAGCAACTGCCATTTAAAACTATTTACAAGATTAGTAGCCATAGAACAACCGTCACTAAAAATACAGTTTCAAGAAATGGTTCTTGTAAACTAACTGCTCCTGAAAAAGTAATTTTAGAGGTCGGATTTCTCAACGAGATTGTCCTTAGAAAAAATTTTACTTTAACGATTAAAGGCCCGATGCTACAAGGTACTATGTATATACAATCACTGACACATCAGTACGTGGTTTTATGAACTGGCCTTGAAGGTCATTTTGTACCGTGAATCACATTGTAAAATTGCTCTCGGAATCACCGCTCTTTCTTATAGTCACAAAGTTTCTAAGTCCATAGGGTCACGGAACATGGTGAACTACTTGCATGAGATTTTTTAAATTTTGGGTCAAGAATGAACCCATGAACCAAGGTCGGGGTCAACGAACCGAGGTCGAGGGTCAATGGTAGTGAACCCGTTTATAAGACTATGCTTTTTGTTCTGAAAAGATCACTGGCCAAAATGGGTCCTAGCTAATTCGTTTGTGTTCTGATCTTGAATGGAGGGCAAGCAAAAGATCTGTTAGTTTAGCTGGCTCAGCGATAATTAAGGTGGATCTAGCTCATGCACACAGTACAGGGATCGATGCTGTGTTTGATTGATTATGTTTGTGTGTCAATCACGATCGGAATATAATCGGAGTCGAAATTATTTCATCTAGAATCACACAACATGATTGACATGATAGAGTGCAAGGTATCAATGGTTATATCCAGTGTATTGCTAACCAGCCCAACTTACCTGAGATATTATCTAGTGCGAGCTAGCTAATTGATTGACCCATGCAAAGGGTAAGCTTGGAGTTTGCATGTTTATTCAAAAGTGATGCATCAGGTGCCTTCCTCAGCGGTTGTTGTTTAAAGAGTCAAGCATGAACCCCAAAAAGGAGATATAATGCATCCATGCATGACGTCCATGGCTTCTTCCCTTGTGTGAACAAATTTTTTTTCTCTTTTCCCCCTTTCAGGAGACAGACTGATAAGATGGTGATGATGCCATCACTAGTACACAAAAGCTCTACGCCGACGCCACTGTTTTATTTGTACAGGCGGTTCCTGTTACCGGACGCCAGCAGAAAAAAACGGTGGGGCCAGAGATAAGAACCGCCAGTACAAATCAGTTTTCACAGACGGTTCACTTAAGAAACCGCCAGTACAAAGCCTGCTATAAATACCTCTTCTTCCTCCCCGAGCCGAACAGTAACTCGCAGCCAACTTTCATAGTTGGCGATTTTGGTGGTCCAGACTTCACTAAATACAAGGGGAGAGGTTTTGATCTTCATTTCTCTGAAGGAGATTGCTAAAAAAGGTTAGTTTACTTACTTCTAACCTCGTTTTAACCATTTTTTGCTCCATTTAGCCAAATTTTGGATCTAAGGTTTCACCATGAGCTAGAGAGAGGAATAGCTAGGTTATTGTTTTTTTTTTCAAATGAGGTTGCTCAACACGGTTAGATGAAGTTTGCCCTCTCTCCCTATCATGATTGCTTCTTAGTTTAAATAGTTTCTCCCCTCTCTCAACATGGTTAGTTCACCTCCATTAATGGTGTGTTATATGCATGAAGAGAGAGAAAGATAATGTCTTTTATTGAATTTGTTAGTATATCTTTATTTTTACTCCTTGTTTCTATACTTTTATATATAAATTTATATTATTAGCTATGTTTTAATCATATATTTATTTATTCGGTGCATATTAATTAGTTTTAATTACATCATAAAATAATATAAGCATTTAAGCCATATTTGTATGACTTTGCATGCGTAGTATGATTAACAAGATTTAATGGAAGATTATAATAGTGAATACCCATTCTTCCTCCCCGATCTAAGCAGAACTCGCAGCCAACTTTCATTGGAGGCGATTTGGAGGTCTACATGCATTTCACCCTCTACAAGGGGAGAGGTTTTCATCTTCATTTTTTGGAAGGAGATTTCTAAAAAAAGGTTAGTTTATACCTCTCACATCTTTTTGAACCATTCTTACTCTATTTAGCCATTTTTTGATCTCGGGTTCCACCATTATTGTCTCTCTTTTCATTTAATTTGTTATTTATAGGTAATGATGGAGAGGTCATACTGAATGTATAAGTTACCAAGAGTCGATTCATCATACCTACCTGAGCTCAACAGGTTCATTGATGCCGTTAAGAGCCATGCTAGGAGAACAGACATGAAGCACATATATTGTCCATGCACAGACTGCAAAAATATTGTGTTTGATGACACAGAGCCAATCCTTTCTCATCTGGTCCGTCGAGGATTTATGCAGGACTATTTGATTTGGACTAAGCATGGAGAGGGTAGTTCTGCACCTTATTTAGCTAAAAACCGTGAGAACATCGGCGCCGATGGCCTGGATAAGTTTGTACGAGGGACACATTAGCCTAGTACTCAGAGTGAACATGTAGTGCCAAATGTTACTGATCATGATTTCGTTGGAGGAATTGTAGACGACAGAACTGATCATGTCCTACCAGATGCTGAGGAAGATGCAGAATTCTTAGACGCAATGTTGCATCATCATACTGATCCATCAATGTTCTTCGTGAAAGGTATGGAGGCCATGAAGAAGGCAGCAGAAGAGACTTTTTACGATGAGTCGAAGGGTTGTACGAAAGAGTTCACGACCCTACGGCCCATGATGAAGTTGTTGATGATCAAAGCTAGATATGGTCTTTGTGATGCTGGCTTCGATGCGTTCTTGAGTGTTCTAGCAGACATGCTTCCAAAGGAGAACAACGTGCCAGCTAATACCTACTACGCAAAGAAGTTAATCAATTCGCTTACTATGGGTGTCGAAAAGATCCACGCCTGTAGAAATCATTGCATCGTTTATCGAGGTGATGATTATAAAGACTTGGAGAGCTGTCCAAATTATGGCGCAAGTAGGTACAAGACGAACAAAGACTATCGAGAGGAAGAGAACGTAGCCTCTGTGTCTACAGCAGGTAAGTGGAAAAAGAAAACCCAGCAGAGTTCAAAACCCACAAAGAAAGAAAAAGGGAAAGTAGACTACTATGCGCAGAAAAAGATTTCGGCTCTGGTGATGTGGTACCTTCCCGTGGTTGATTGAGGTGTTTGTTTGCAAACCCTGACGATGCCAAGCTTATGGGTTGGTATGCTTCTGAGGAGCACAAGGACGATGGAAAGCTAAGACATCCAGCTGATGACAAGCAATGGCAAGATTTCAATGCAAATCACCCAGATTTTGCTAATGAGCCAAGAAATATTAGGTTCGCTCTGAGTACGGATAGAATGAATCCATTTGCCGAGAGGAGCAGCAAGCACAGCACATGGCCGGTGATCCTCACCATATACAACCTTCCTCCTTGGTTGATGCAGAAGCGAAAATACCTTTTGCTAACACTTCTTATTTCTGGACCTACACAACCTGGAGTTGACATGGATGTCTTTTTGGAGCCCTTAATGGAGGACATGAAAAAATTATGGGAAGAAGGTGTCAAAGTGTTGGATGAGTACCGCAAAGAGACATTCACACTGAAAGCAATTATATTTGTTACCATCAATGACTACCCTGCTCTATTCGTGCTATCAGGGCAGTTCAAGGGGAAGGTTGGTTGTGTAATATGCATAGATGAAACAGCTTGTGTATACCTAGATGAATCAAACAAGCTAGTTTACATGAGGCACAGACGTTTCCTACCGAAAGGACACAAGTTCCGCTTGCGTAAGATGGATAAGTACTTCGACAATATGGATGAACTGCATTCTACTGCTCCATCAGGTAATCTTTTGCTCATTGGTCGGTGATAATGTTGAACATATCCAACCATATAGCTAACTTTTCTACTGCTCAATCAGGTAACAGCAAAGGTCAAAGAGTTTTTGAAATTGTCAAAAACATCAAGTTTGCTTTCGGTAAGAAGACAAAAGAAGGGAAGGCCAGAAATCCATGATTTCATGTGTTTACATTACACATGATTAACTTACCATGCATGATTTCATGTGTTTATTATTTTACACCTTACATCTATGATATAGGAGGAGATGTCTCAGTTCCGCCAAATTGCTGAAGAAGATACAGTGACACCTGGAGACGCCACACCAGAACCAACCGAGACGACCACCGAGACTGGTTCAAGGAAAAGGAAGCAGAGTGATCGAGCAAGAGGTGACAGGGGAGCGAACAAGTGGCCGGACAAAACATATCGGGTTACAGAAGTCAATGCCAAAGGACAACCTGTAGCTCCTCAACCAGTGCCAGCTAAGTTTCGGAACGTAATTGGTTTCTTAGTTAGAGATATGCTAGACTGCACAATATCTAATTGGAAGGATGTGCCAACTGATACAAAGACGGCCATGTGGAATAAGCCTTGCACGAGGTTTCTTTTTCCTCAGGGTTCAGAAAACCTCGTTAGGGCATATGCCATGAAGCAGATTGCGATCTCGTTCCGAGGCTGGAGGTATGAGCTCAATGTAAAATACCTGAAGCTCGGGTTTGACCCGACAACGAAGTACAAGATCACGGCAGGTCAGTGGGCTGTTTTTCAAGAGCAGAAGAATCGGCCGGAATTCCTAGCTGTGAGCCAAGCCGCTTCAGAACAAGCAAAGAAGAACATGTACCAGCACCACCTTGGCTCAGGTGGATATGATCGTCAGCTAGAGAAATGGAGAAGAGAAGAGGCTGAAAGGAAGGCGGCGGGGTTGCCTGTGCTGTCTGAGCAAATTGGCGAAATGAGCGCGAATTGGCTTCGTGCTCGAAAACCTAGAGAAATAACAGATACAGGCGCATCCTTTCATGATCCATTGGTGGAAGAAGCTGCAAAGAACATTTATGCGGTGGCAGCTAAGGAAAAGGAAGGATCATTCAGGCCACAAAGGGAGAAGGACGTCCTGATTGTTGCTCTGGGTAACCCTGAGCATCCTGGACGTGTACGAGGGATCTCATCCAGGAAGGGATGGAAAGAAGGATTTGGTCAGGAGTGGGAGGACATGTACTAGAAACGTGATAGATACAAGGAAGAGATGAAGAGTTATTTTGAGCAAGAGGTCAAGAAGGACTTTAAAGAGATGATGTCTGCAATGCTAGCTAACCCTGATCCTGACTTGGTGCAGCAATTGGTGAGCGTGGTGTCCAATCAACCAATGACGACCACTCAAGCTCCGTCCTAGATGCATATTGTACCAGCAACTGATCAACAGTTAGCGAGTCCACCGATTAAAAGCAGTGTCGCGTCTACGGCCAACAAGGTTCGCTATCCAGTTGATGACATCACAGGGTCAACACCTTGTTCCCTAGTCATAAGGTACGGTTACAATAATAATCGTACAAGGGAAGTGGCCAGTGGCTTTGCTATCCTAGGACGCAGGTACCATAACAGCGACATTCCAGATGACTACTGTAAGGTAGAAGTCTCGACGGTCGTCCAAGGATATGAGGACGACATGCTAGACATCCCAGGCCCAGAGGATATTGAGAAACTCGGCCAGGCTGTCAAAAATTTCATCCTGTGGCCTCGACGAGACGTCCAGTTGACTCAGGAGCAGCCACTAACTCAGGAGTCTACACATGCCGAGTCATCACAACCTGACCCACCATCACCTCGTCATCCTGACCCACCATCACCTCGTCTTCCTGACCCACCATCACCTCGTCTTCCTGACCCACCATCACCTAAGCAACAAACCCCGCCACCACCGCTGCCTCACTCTTCCCCACCAGCCAAAGAATCCGAACAGTTGCTTACGACCCCGCCAGCTCCGTCGCCGCCTAAGAAGAGGAAATTCTCGATACCCAAATTGGTTTTCCCACATGAGCCGAAGAAGAAATTTGTTGGCACGGCTCTGTTTATGAAAGGAATTGGAAAGTCTCGCACGACACATGTCGTTGACTTGGCTGAGCACGAGAAGGCAGCAAAAGAGGAAGTCATATAGATCAGAAAGCCAACGAAGAAAGATTATGAAGATGTCCCAGAAGAATATGTGTGTACCAAGCCTCTTCTCAGTTGGAAGCGACTAACAAGCATCCCAGCTGGTATGAAAAGGATGCACGACTGGTACATGAGAGCTTCTCACGCTGGCCTCAACTCGATAACTGTAAGTATACCATATGGGGCTTTTCTTTGTACCCAGGGTACGGCCTATCTCAGCTTCGAGGACATCTGGTTGATGATGAACCTCAAAAGACTTGACGTACAGACCGTCACATTATTTGCATTGTAAGTATATGCTTGTGTGTCATTATTATGAATTTGTTGTGTTGTGTGAACAAGTTTGATGAGGATCTCTGACATTCAAAAAAATAATCCTCTTACAGAATGCAATATGATGAGCAGGAGAATCGTGGGGAAAGAGACGAAAGCAAGTTGATTGGGTATCTTTCTCCAATAAAAGTATGCGAGGAGCAGCATACATTAAGGATCGGGACGGGACATGATAAACTAAAGGGCTTGAGTGAGGAAGAAGCTTCCTTGAAAATAGTGGAGATGCGTAAGGACCTTAAAGCCAAATATGCCATTTATATTGGGAACGCGCTGAAACAGTGGAGGAACAGATAAGTCATAATGGGCCCGTACCACTTTGGGTAAGTATAATATATATACTGTGTGTGAGCTTAATTGTGTATATTACAACATCATTAATATGGATTCAGAAATTTGATTCGTGCAGAGACCACTGGATCTGCTTTTATATTTATCCAAGGGATGGACGGGTGGTGGTCTTTGACTCCGCAAACTACTTGCCCTCAAAATATGCAACTGTGCTGGTTCTCATAGAGCGGTAAGCCAAGTTTTCGTGTATGCATGCATATATATACTTTTGTCGATGTGTGATCAGCTTGAGAGATTAATTAATTTGGTGATGATTAATTCGAGTTGTTATATATAGGGCTTGGCGGTGGTCCAAACTAGAAAAGGGAAAGGGAAAGAAAAAGTCGTTGGGGAATATTCCTCCAATGAATATAATTTATGATTACCCGGTATGTATACCTTATTATATATACTATACACATGACACATATATGACAATATATGAAGTTGGCAACTTAATTATTTGTCTTTTATATATAGTGCCATAAGCAACCATATGGATCGGTCCACTGTGGATATTACGTGTGCGAGTTCATGAGAGTCAACGGACGATACCTCAACAACCCTGAGGTAATTAATGCGCACAACCTGTTTTGAAAAAGACGGGAAAACTAAATACAGGCGGTTAGTTATGTGAACCGTCTGTGGAAAACGTGTTTCTACAGGCGGTTAGAAATCAGTTTTCTACTGGCGGTTCGCTTTAGGAACCGCCTGTAGAAATACCTTTTCTACATGCGGTTCACAGGAAACCGCCAGTAGAAATCTGGCCTTTCCCGCTGGCGGTTGGGAGAAACGCCTGTAGAAATGCGTTTCCAACCGCCAGCACAGAGTTTTTGTGTACTAGTGCATTGCCGGGTAAAATTTAGGCGTCCGTCTTTAACTAGACCACGATGGATTCTCTCCGATTAGACCAACAGGGTTTGGATCGTCCAAGAATAGGGTGATGATAGATTGCAGCTAATGCAAATATATAGTCTTACTGCATTTTCATTTCGATCATGTCATCACGTTTTGTTGCATGTCAATTTGTCATAGCTTGTGGCTTGAAGCGTTATGTAGTTCACAAATTCATATCAAGCTCTTGCTTAGATCGTTGGGAAACCATGGACTATGATCATGTAAAGGAGTATATAGGTACGTAATAGAAGGCCAGAATGTGTCTTGCAGCACCAAAACTCCGCTGAGGAGTCCCTGAGCTTCGGGCTTGGGGTGCCCTGTGTTCAGCCCGAACCTTGGCAGGTGCCTAAGGCCAGGCGTGGGGGTGGGGCCAAAAGATCAGGTGCCGATCCCCTGTTGATCGGGCGTTTGTAGCTTGGGTGCCCTGAGCCTTGCGCCGAGACAAGGGCGTGCCCAGGCTCGGTCCAAGCTTAGGTCGGAAAGTAGCACACCCAAAGGGTGTTGGCCCCCGAGCTCCTGTGTGATCCTTGGGGGCCAGGGAGTCCTTCGGTCAGAAATCGTGTGTTCCAATCATCCGATGCGGCCTTGCAAGACGAGGCGGCTTGATTTCAGTACAAAAAAGAGCACAATTTCGTTTTGTTTCACCAATGCAAGTGGGAGAGAGAAACAATTCACAAGGCAAATACTAATCCAGTCCGTAACTAACATGCATGCTTAATAGTCCACATCCTGAAGATGAATTAAGTTCTTATTCGGTGCAGATTCGGTGCAGATTACGCATAAAAATGCCCAAATCTTCTCCATGAGGAAATTGAACCTTGCTTTCCAAGAGCTAAATATCATCAGCGTCAATAAATGTCGGGGAAAATTGGGCATATAGTTACCCTGGGATGAAATAGCTTTGTAGGTATGTTGAGCTTACGGTTGAGGGCCAAACGTCAAAAATCAGTACACTGTACACAAGGATTGATGCTGCTGTCGCTGAGACATCATATTCGTGCATGGCAATCTCCATGCAATCAGAATGGAAATCAAAATCGGTCTCGGAATTAAATGCGGTTTTTTACATAATAATTTCCACTTGATCGATCGAGCAACTAGCAAGACACTGATGCTAATATGTTGCTCCACGTAGTTCCAACCATTCTAAATATATATCTATATAGGTAGCTAGCTGGACTACTGATCGATCGATGCAAAGTTAAGCATGCAGTTACATGTTGTGGAAGGGCATCAGGTGCCTTCCACACCGTATGGGAGACTTGTCCACTGTGATTGGTCTATATGTATCTCTCTCTAACATCTTCCAGTACTGAAGTTGCTCATATATGAACTGTAAAAGTACTTCATCCAATTTAATCCACCAAAACAAACCTTGTGTAAGTGTAACCCACCAACTTTTGACATAGCGAGATGCATCCTTATTATTAGCCTTTTTTTTAAAAGATATTAGCTCCAAAAGAACAAAACTAAAAACAATGCAACAATGCATGAGCGTTTGTATGTTGCGTTCGTTTGGACATTACATGGACTATAGTGCCCAAAAAATGAGTAAACCATTGGATGTTACAAAGGACAAAAAACACAGATTCAAAAATCAGAGAGAAGAAAACATGGGCATCATGCATATTGATACTAAGCTTGTTACTCAAACATTATATATGTTATCTATATAGTGTATATCATATACATAGCATGCATACATCATGCATAAGAGCAATATATAACTAAAGCAGTCTCTCACCTATATATTACATCCCACAGAGTAATATCAAACATACATATAACCAAACCAATTCCATGGACGACACCAATCTTCACTTTGTCATCACAGGCTCAGATATACTGCTAGCTAGCCAAGAAAACGTTTCTTCATCTCTGTGATGTACCATTCAGACCTCTTGTTGATGTCATCTACAGAAACTACACTCCTAGGCTTGCTGGCGTTCTCAATCTTCACTCGACCAGTGACCTCATGACCAGCAGTAGGATACTTTCTGGTTGCCGCAGTCGGCTTATACAGTTTTGGCTTGGACACGATGTTGTAGACGAGCTCAATCTTGTCAACTTTCTGAACCCGCACCTCACCATCAGTAGGAGGAGCCATGGCGGTGGTCTTGGTGCTTCGAAACATTGTCACCTGGTTTTCTGCTGGATACTATATAGAGAGATTAGAGGATGTGCTAGCTAGATGTTTGCCCTTGAGCTTGCTTGTTGCGGGTGGAAATATGGTGGTCTCTATTTATAGGCGGTTTGCGGCGATCTTTTCTGGTGGAGATTCCATAGCTTGGCACTATCCCCATTTGTCCTTTGTTTGAGAAGCAATAAGTATTCCCATTGGTTGTCTAAAATCTCTTTCCCAGATGCTTAAGGGATTGAGCAGCTGGATGTAAAAACACTTTGCATCTGTGTGTAGCCGTGAAGTAAAAAGATGGCACAAATCTCAATTCAAGGAAAGCATATATATGAAAGTGAAGTGTTTGAGACAATGATATTTTTCCAAGAACATCTTTCAAGAGGGTACAGAACTCCTGCGATTTGCTGAAGAAGAAAAGAATTAACCAGGTTTAATTTATAAGGAAAATTAGGACAAAAAACAAATATCGGCACTGTTTATTAGAAGCAAAACCAAAGGCACGACGGTAGGAAAACTAACCTTGAGTATACGGTAAACACTCATCATGCATCTACCCATAGGGCCTGTCACGTGTCATCGTCATCGAGCTTGTCACATCAGGTCATGTATGTGCTTGTTGAAACTAGACTTAGTAGCTTTTGGGTTTGTTCAGCGTTGAAAACTTCAGTGACCTCTGCTTTCTGTCTATTCTACCTGTTAAAACTCTCTAAACGATGTATTTCCCACTGAGTGGCATGCACTGACCAGTTCAACCTAAAAGCTTAAACTGATGGAGAAAGGTGGGAAATTCACTTATATTTCAACACTCTCCCTCACGTTGAGGCTCCGGCGAGAGATCTCAGCGATGGATAAGCGTCCGACGTGAAATAGGAGCGAGTAGCAATTATTTATTTTAATTGCGCTAACCATGATTCGAACTCGATACCTCTATCTCTGATACCACATTGAGTTGCATGCACCGACCAGTTCAACCTAAAAGCTTAATTAAGCTGATGTCAAAAGGTGAGCAATTCACTTATATTTCAATGCGTTCTTGTACTTGAAATGGGAAAATCCCATGTTGAAAAAATAATAAAGATGCATGGTGCACAACAAGTTTTTTTTCGACAAAATAACAAAATCTTAATAATGTGGTTATACCGTGCGGCAAAGCCGGTTGCGCTAGTCGACATAGCGCCTGCTGTTGTAGTCGTCCCGCTCGACGCAGTACAGAGATGAAGGCAGTGCCGATCACCACCCGCTAGGAATTAGCCGATCGCCGTCACCCACCAAGAATAGCCGATCGCTGCCACCCGCCAGGAATAGTCGATAGCGAGAGTAGTCGTGCTGGTAGCCAACACTCCCCAAAAACCTGATCGCCTCCCTTCACCGAGCAGGTGAACTCAAAGACAGCAGACGTTCCAGAGGCTCTACTCTCCCAGTTCCTGTGCACGCAGAAACTGGGATGAGGAGAACTTGCGGAGCAGCAGAATCTATGGTTGATGTGTTTTTCGCCTAGAGAGAAAGACTAACTGACAGACTCATGAATTTATAAACTCGAGCGTGTAGGCGAAAGGTCCTCCTGCGGTAAACTAAGAGACAAACGATTGATGGACGTTGATTACAGGAAGGAAGAGTAACTCCCGTAATCAACTCGTCATGTGCCATCAAAAGGAGAACTTTTGTAATCAATTAGATTGAATGACAAAATGCCTGTTTGCCCGCCCGCAGACCCACGGCCCGGCCTGGCTGGCAGCCATGGCTGGCGCGCGCATGTAGCACGCCGTTATCCTTTTCTCAACTTCTCAATATAGTCGGTCAATATCTAATCAGATAAGTTGAGTGATATGACCACACCAACTAGCAGATCAATTACTCCGATCACTACTAGTACGATCACTACGTCGACCAGCACACCTACCTTGACACCTGCCCAAGTATTTGATGGACCGATCACATGAAGCCGAGCTAAAAAGTTACAACAAGAGGTGAACGCGCTAGTTTGTGAGATTCAAATTAATGTTAATGAGAATTTTATACTACCTGAGTCGTGCACATTGTTAATTGCTCAGGTTCACTAATGAGGAAGACAAGAACAAACAAGAAGGTGACTTCTGACCACGAACTATACTCGAGTCAATCCAGTCCTGCAGAACCGTTCGAAAGAAAAATTCATAACTTTTGATTGCCAATAGTTATGAAGATGAATGAGTACTTGTTGGAAAGCTTGAGAAGTCTAGTTTTCAGTGGTACTACCCCCAATCAATTGGGATCTGCCATGTGGCTCCCTGTCAGTTTTTGTGCTGACTGGTCAGAGCAATAACAGTCAGCCTATTGTCCAACTTGACGTGCAATATTGTACCATTCTACAATATTTCGTAGGGCATGGTATACATGGTGTGAAAGCCTATCAAGTCAGCTTTCCAACACAACAAACGGTGCATCATTTGGAGTTTTGTAGAAGGAGTTATTGCCAAAACATTGAAGACTGCGCAGAGACCAACAACCACACGGGAATCCTCCAGGAGCTGATTTCGTGGAGGCCCTTTCACATAGTTGATCTTTTCACATTTATTTCGTGTTCCATCTATCTAGCAGGGCTGTTGATAGTATAAGTATCCCCTAGATTCATTGTAAATGCATGATTTTGATAATGAAAATACAGAACCACTTTTGTTCAGCTGTGTGCTAACAAAACCAAAGAGTTGTCTCTACCCTTTTGCTCTTGTGATTTCCTTCGCGTAATTTATAGAAGCGGCGGCTTCATCCGCTCCCAATTGGTGCTCCTACTTCCTTCAAGGTTCTCCTTGATTGATTGTAGGCTGTGTTGGTTGATTTCTGGAGAGTATGGTTGGACGAATCCTCGATTCAGGTTGCCGGTTAAAGACGGTGGTTGGCTTCGAGTTTTATTCGTCAGGTTATACTAGTTATCGCTGCTTGCAGCAAGTTATATTGGCTTCTTGAAGCTAGTTATCTGGAGATTGAACCTACGTCGTGAAGTTCAGGAATCCGTGGCGTATCATCTGGTATCCGAGCTTTCGTTACCATGGTAGGTTTCATTATCCCTAGCTAGATATATATATTTGTGTTCGTCCTATCCACCGAAAAGCCACAAAAATATTTTGCCATACCCCTTTGTTTTTAATCTATTATTCTTGTGAGTTTTGTTAAATTTCAGTCCATTAGAGTCATTGTTTAGTTGCTGATCATTAATCCTTTGTGTGTCCTTTGTGCCTCTTATATATCTGAAAATCCCCAAAAAAAAGTATAGCCTATATCATCCTTCATGTTAACTTTGATCCTATCAATCTATAGCTACTGGTTGTGTTGTTCTTTCCATTCATAAGTGGAAGAGTTAAATCTGATCTTGTTCTTAGTTCTATAAAAAAAGTGTCAAAAAAAAGAAGAAGAAAAGTTGCTAAAAAAGTTGAGAAAGTTGTGAAAGGAGAGTTGAAAAATCAGTTTTGTTTATGTGCACAAGTGCTGAAATTTATATCAAGATACACACCAGATTGTTATCTATCTTTTAGTGCAAAATTTTGCTTGGGTTTGATTGCAACACCTGCATGCTAAGCATAATCCTTGTTTGTATCAAATCTGAATTTTCTTTGCGCGTGTGTTTGATCTATTTTCTGCACTTATATCTTGTTGTCAGCACTAGACAGGGAACTTGTAGTTTGGATTGTTATTTAACATTACAACAACTAGAATTCAGGTTGTTTTTCCTTGTTTATTCTCCCCACCAAACTCCACAAACAAACGATCTTGTATTCTTCCAACCATCATTCTCGGATACCACCACACATTCCTTTCTATAACCTGCAGGGATTTCATGAGAGCTTTGGTTGGTAAGAGAGGTGAGGTTAAGAGGACTACCAAATATTTCTATTTCCACTACAACCTGTTATTTATCGTGAGCTAACCTTTTACAGGGAGATGGGTGGAGTTGAGATAGATGATGGTGTCACTATGGCACAATTTAATGAATTGAACTAGAGCTTGGAAGATAGGCAAGATCGGTTGTCACAGGACCTGCAGGCCTTGATGGCTCAAATCCAAAGAAACCAACCACTTCGTGGTGGTGCAAGCAACCATGGTGAAGATGGGGAAGGTAGTGATGGAAGCACTGCTGCTCGGAGAGCAAGAGAACAAGAGAGAAGGAACCGTGATGCTGCACATGGTAGAGGAAGAGGTCGGAATCGAAGAAACATTGATCATGAAGAATCTGAAGATGAGGATGATGATAGTCACTTTCAACTTCATTTTGATTGCCGACGACATAGAGGAGGCAATCATGAGGAGGGGTTTGGAAAACTGAAGTTTACCATGCCAAAATTTGAGGGAGGATCTGATCCTGAAGCCTATTTCACTTGGGAATTAAAAGTGGAAAAGATCTTTCACTTGCATAATTATTCAGAAGATAAGAAACTAGCCATGGCATCTCTGGAGTTTGAAGGATATGCTCTGATTTGGTGGGAGCAACTCCTTCATGATCTTGAAGAAGGAGAACGTGCTATTGCAACTTGGCAAGAAATGAAGAGAGAAATGAGACTTCGATTTGTGCCCAGGCACTATCGACGTGATCATTTTGATAAACTGCTGAATCTGAAGCAAGGAAGTTTCTTTGTTGAAGAATATTATAAAGAGATGGAGAAGGCTATGATTAGAGCCAATGTACATGAAGATGAAGAGCAAACCATTGCACGTTTCATGGCCGGCATCGCAATATTCAGCGTATTGTTGAGTTTCAGCCGTAGCGACATCTAATTGATTTGGTACACCAAGCAACCAAAGCTGAATGCCAACTACAGCAAGATGGTAAGAGCAGCAAGTCCTTGCCATTTGGTACGAGAAATTTTTCTGGAGAAAGTAAGTCTGTAACAAAGTTTGCTGCTGCACCATCAACGGTAAAAAGCTCAAGTGGAGGGTCACATTCTAATATCCCAGATTCCCAGGTTTGGAGAACACTGCTGCCCCAAATATGAGCTTTAAACCAGCGGCTTCCACCTCTACTTCAGTAGGTTCTATAGCCAAGAGCAGTGGAATTCAGTGCTTCAAGTGTGGAGGTCGTGGGCATGTGATTAGGGAATGCCGAAATAATCGGGTAATCATTGTGAATGATAATAGAGAGTATGAATCAACTAGTGAAGAGGAAGTTGAGGAAGAAGCTGAAGAGGAAGCCCATGAAAATGAGAACCATACGGGCTACGAGTTTGAGCAGGGTGCTGCTCTTGTGGTCACTCAAATTTTGAGTGTCCAAATGAAGGAAGCTGAAAATGGATAGCGACACAATTTATTTCAAATTAGAGCAAAAATGCAAGATAAAGTAGTGAAGGTGATCATTGATGGTGGGAGCTACCATAATCTTGCCAGTTGGTAGATGGTTGATAAGCTTGGTTTGAAATTGCAGCGACACCCACATCCATATCATGTCCAATGGCTTAATGATTCAGGAGATATCAAGATTGGATATAAGGTGAAAGTTCTATTCAAAATCAATGAATATGTTGATACGGTGAAGTGTGATGTGGCACCTATGTCTGTGTATCACCTGCTGCTCGGAAGGCCGTGGCAATATGATCGTTTTTCTCAGCATTGTGGGAGAACCAATCAGTACACAGTAAATCTAAAAGGGAAGAAGTTTGTACTCAAGTCTATGACACCTCAATAAATCATGGCTGAGCACTTATAAAAGAAATCTGAAATTGTTCCAGTGATTAAGGAAGGAGAAGAGAAAAAGAAAATGAGTGCCATCCACAATTCGGTGAGTGAGAGCCACAAGCCAAATTTGAGAGATAAAAAGAAAGGAGAGGGAAAGCATCTAGTCATGTTAACCACAAAATCAGAACTGAGAGAAGTGAGGAATAACCCACATCAAGTGCTCTTTGTACTTGTGTGCAAAGACATTTTAATTTTAGCTAACGATATCACATCTCTTCCTAGTGTTGTGTCTCATCTTTTGCAGGACTATGAAGATGTTTTTCCAGAAGTGACGTTGGTTGGACTACCTTCGATTCGTGGAACTGAGCATCAAATTGATCTCATTCCAGGGGCTGCACTCCCTAACCGTCCACATACTGATCCAATCCTGAAGAAACAAAAGAGATACAAAGGCAAGTGTAAGAACTTCTTGATAAAGGTTTTGTTCATGAAAGTTTAAGTCTTTGCGCTGTTCCTGTGATCTTAGTACCTAAGAAAGATGGTTCTTGGAGGATGTGTGTTGATTGTAGAGTTATAAATAATATAACTGTTCGCTATCGCCATTCTATTTCACGATTAGATGACATGCTTGATGAATTGAGTGGTTCCCGCATATTCACTAAAATTGATTTGAGGAGTGGGTACCATCAAATAAGAATGAAAACTGGAGATGAATGGAAAACTGCTTTTAAAACTAAATTTGGGCTGTATGAATGGTTAGTTATGCCATTTGGTTGGACTAATGCTCCAAGCACTTTCATGAGATTAATGAACCATGTTTTGAGAGCTTTAATTGAAATATTTGTTGTTGTCTACTTTGATGACATCTTAGTTTACAGTAAGTCCTTTGAGGAGCATGTGACTCATATTCGACAAGTCTTGGATGAGCTCCGAAAGGAGAAATTATTTGCTAATCCTAAGAAGTGCAGTTTTTGCATAGACTATGTTGTGTTCCTTGGCTTTGTTGTTTTAGGAAAAGGAATAGAAGTGGATGAAACCAAGGTGAAAGCTATCAAGGATTGGCCAACTCCTACGAATGTAAGTCAAGTAAGAAGTTTTCATGGCCTTGCTAGATTTTATAGGAGGTTTGTTAGAGATTTCAGTACCATCGCTGCTCCTTTGAATGAATTGACAAAGAAAGTGTTGATTTTAAATGGGGGATTTCACAAGAAAATGCTTTTCAAGAATTAAAGAAACGTTTGACTGAAGCACCATTACTTGTTCTTTCTGATTTTACTAAAACTTTTGAAGTAGAATGTGATGCTAGTGGAATTGGGATAGGAGGAGTTTTAATGCAACAAGGAAAACCCGTAGCATATTTTAGTAAAAAATTGGGAGGTGATCAACTGAATTATTTTGTATATGACAAAGAATTGTATGCTTTAGTGCGTGTGCTTAAAACATGGCAGCACTACTTATGGCCAAAAGAGTTTGTTATTTATTCCGATCATGAAGCTTTGAAGTACTTGAAAGGTCAAGCTAAGCTGAACCGTCACCATGCCAAGTGGGTTGAGTTCATCGAAACTTTTCCATACATTGTAAAATATAAGAAAGGTAAAGACAATGTTGTTGCGGATACGTTGTCTCGAAAGATTGTGTTGCTGAACCAACTTGAGGTAAAAGTTTTGGGTCTTGAAAGTTTGAAAGATTTGTATAATGATGATCCTGAATTTTCAGAACCTTATAATCAATGCAAAGATGGAAAGGGTTGGGGGAAATATCACATACATGATGGTTTTCTGTTTAGAGCTAACAAATTTTGTGTGTCAAATTCTTCGGTTAGATTGCTTTTGTTGTAAACGCATGATTTTGATAATGAAAATACAGAACCACTTTTGTTCAGCTGTGTGTTAACAAAACCAGAGAGTTGTCTCTACCCCTTTGCTCTTGTGATTTCCTTCGTGGAATTTACAGAAACGGCGGCTTCATCCGCTCTCAATTGGTGCTCCTACTCCCTTAGAGGTTCTCCTTGATTGTTTGTAAGCTGTGTTGGTTGGTTTCTTGAAAGTGTGGTTGGACGAATCCTCGATTCAGGTTGCCGGTTAAAGACGGTGGTTGGCTTCGAGTTTTATTAGTAAGGTGTAGTTATCGCTGGTTGTTTGGAGATTGAACCTATGTCGTGAAAATCGGAAATACGTGGCGTATCATTGAGTCCACATCCCGTCAAATTCTCCTAAGGTATTAAACCATATATGATGCATTAATACGAGCCATAAAATTTTTTAGATTTATTAGATATTATGTGTACCAAGCCCATTATATCCGACAGCACCAAATTCACCCTACAAGCTCGATCAAGAGTGACAGCAATGTGCCACAAAGCAAGCGGCAGCATTGAGAAAGCATGTGGCCTTCTCTGAATGAACCAAACCTGAAACAACTACTGATGAGATGCTCCCACATGAACCAACCACAACTAAGGTGAGCCACCGCCGCCGTTGCAAATTTGCAATAGTCGCTGTTGGATGACTATATATAGGTCGAGTGCTCCCAATTTTCACAGTAGTGATGTACATCAAGAAGAAAGTAAATATATCTTGTATACATGCGTAATTCATCATAACACAGAAATAGATAACATGTTAATTTCACTGTTGTACTATTACCAGCTAGCAGTGCATCTTCCTCTCTCTATTTGCTCTGCTCATCGGCAGAATACACAGTTGTCCAGTGGAAATGGAACTACTGCTTCACAAAAGAATAGAACTTGAAATAACTACACTTTTGAAAATAATTAAGGCCCTTGAGAGTTGATACTGAGTTTAACCAACGGCACTAAAAGCTGGGTAGTGCGGAATATCTCTGCTAGCAAATTAGTTTCGTGGCGGAATCTGATTAGATAAAATAACTGGCACGCGGTAAGGAAGGAAGAGCGTGATGTAAATCTCCATGCTAAAAAGCAAAAGTGTGTATCATAATCATTTAGAGATGCGAAAGGTTCGGTAGCCTATTGTTTACAGGAGCATTAGTAGCACCTCAGGTTATGAGTTTGACTCCCTGAAAGAGCAAATTTGCTTTGTGCCAAGTTGACAGCTCATAATGCATTGTTAAAAAAAGAATCCCCTCAGCAGCAAAAACTTGGGTTGTTCAAGGATTTTCTCAGCTGGCATGGTTGAGGTCTTCTACCTTAAGTATAATAACTATATAATGTTTGGGGGAGGTCACACACACACACACACACACACACGGGATGGCAACGGGTCGGATTCGGATCGGATGGAGTCTCTGGGCACCCAAAACCGAAACCTAAACCTGAACCCGAAACTGTTTCGGGTGAAAATCTATACCCAAAACCGAAACCCGCGGATACCCGAAACCTGACGGATTAACCGAAACCCGCCACTATATAGCAATAAGAAAAATAATAAAATTTTTTTAGCAACATATATATGATATATATTACGTAGTCAAATGTATAAACAAGGGACAATAAACAACACATTGTTTTAGTGACTCAATTTAGAATAAATTTAATAGCTTTCATAAATAATTTACTAATAAAAATACATGAGTCTTTATTCGAAATGTTATATTTCGGATATCCATTGGATATCTGCGGGTGAAAACCGAAACCCGAAACCGAACCCGATAGGTTTCGGGTATCCAAACCCGAAAACCGTGGGCAAAAAATTAAACCCGAACACGAACCCGCTGGAACCAGAACCCACGGATATCCGTCCCGAACCCGATCCGCTGCCATCCTTACACACACACACACACACACACACACATCTTATCGTAGTTAACTGTCTAATTGGCACAACAAGCAAACCAAATTAATTAGCATTATTATTTAAATATTTAAACAAAAAGCAATAGAAAAAGGATATGATACTAACATGTTAATGACATGCATGTCATCTAATATATTGAGAGCATATATACTAGTAGGTTCACGAAAGTACTGAGAATGTACTGCCAATATATATAATGGAATTAATCTCATGACCTTGACCCTCCTCCTAAAGGTTTACCCTTTCGTCCTAAATAAAAAATATTTATGCAAATTATTTAAGATAAAAATAAGGAGAATAGTAAAGGATCTACTAATGCATCCCTAGTTAATTTACCCCTAAACAAAAATAAGTTTAAGTGTCATCATCACGCATGGCACCCTAGAACCCTTCCCTTCCCCTAACTCCTTGAATGCCCAGCAGGCGGCGGCTCAGGGTGACCGCGGCGGCGACTTGCTCTCCCCCTTCCTGCCTCTCATCTGACCGCTGTTGCCACCCCCCAACAAGCAATGGCGGCGGACAACAAAGGACCCAAAAAAGGGCTCCCACACGCACCATCCCCTCCCCCAGCTCCTCCAACCCCACAACCCCCAAGCAGTAGTCGGTCCATCGGATTCGAGTCTCCACGGCGGATGTACCATCCCAGTCGAGCCTGGTCCACCGGCCATCCTCCATTTTGGAGGCTGACGGCAGCTTTGCTCGGGCGGGCTGTGGCGGCTCTGGAGCCGCGCTACTACTTTTGGCGGCTGGCCGGTCGGATTCGGGCGCGCGCCCCTAGTGGTCGGATCTGCAGCCTGGGTCCATGATGACTATTCGGATCCACCCACCCACTCTTCGACACGAGCCTCGATTAGCGGTGGTTTGCCACTCCTTCTCGCTCGACTTGTGGCCCACCCTCGAAGATGATTGGCATGTGGCCTGCACCATTGACATTCAAAGGCTGCCTGACGAGGCTGGCGACGGCCTAGGGTGCCCACCCCATATGCACCGACCAGGAGGATAGCAGCCATGGCTGGTGATAACCTGGCTGGCTTACCCCAGCGGTGACCCAGCCGGTTGGTTGGAGGCATGCGGTTGATTGCCCACTTGCCGGCGCTGGATGTTTGGCTCTACCTCTCCAGTGTTCCAAGAGGCTAGCAGTGTCCTGTGTTGGGTGAGTCGATCCGGCAAACATTTTTTGGGTGAAAGCTCTGCCCGACATCTTGCTTTGGGCAAGTGGCGATGGTACAGGCTATGTCATCCACCTTCTTGAAGGCTCGTTTGGGATGGTTCTAGGACGAAAGTCCTTCATGTGCTCTTTGCTCAATGTTTTCGGCGTTTGTTAACGCACTTCAGCCGTCGTCCTGTCTCTCTCGCCAGAGTTGCTCGTGACTGTGGTGAGTTTGTCCGTGCTTCAGCTCCTTCTTCACTTTGTTTGTCGGCTCAGATGTTTGGTGTTGTCGTTTTCGTTTGGTTCTTCGCAACGTACACTTGGCTATGCGCTCTCTTCTCAGTGGCTGCGTTTGAAAGCCCATGTTTGGTTTTGGGTAATTGATAAAACCTAGTTTGCTAATGTTTGCTCTAAATGTTTCATGAGATTAATTAGCAAATAACAAGATGGAGCAAAGGACCAGGTTGGTGGAGGCCACAAGTGAAGGGCAATGACGGCGTCCATGCAAATGGTTTAAGCCCATCAACGAAAGGAGAAAGCTCTAATGACGGCATCCATGCAAATGGTATAAGTCCATCATTAAAGGTGTCCACAAGCTTCATCAAGAGAAGAGAAGGAAGATGGAGAAAAGCTAAGAGCTCAAGGCAAAGGTATAACCAATAGGAGCTCTTTTGCTTTTAGTGATCAAGATTCTATAGGGAGAGTGATCACATTCAGAATAGATAGCCGTACTATCAAGAGGGGAGAAATTGTTTGTGAAATGCGGTTATCAAAGTGCCACTAGGTGTTCATTCTTGTTGCATATGCATATAAATGCTAGTAACACTAACAAAACCCATAGAAAACTCTTTGAAAAATGCTAACACGCATGCAATAAAGTGAGAGACACTTTGGAGTGTTAGTGACTTTGGAAACGGGGTGAAATTTGAGAGTTAGAGAGGAGTTTGGATCCTCTCTTCCTCTTGTCGAGCTTGCGAGGTAGGATTTAGTGCTTTTTGGTGATATTCCTTAGTAGAAAAGTGCACTGGAAACTTGCCAAAGTATCCCGGTGGCTAACTCTTTGAGAAGGTGCAAAAATGTATGCACCGGACGCTCGGAGCGTCTAGTGGGGTGTTGACACTTCTTAGCACAATCACCAGAGACAGGGTGTTAGGCTATCTCTGATAACGGTGCCAGAAGTGCCTGGGGTATTTCTTATGTCTATTGGATAATTCTGCAAGCGCACAGAATATACCGCTGTAGCACTTCACTCGGGAGTATTCCAAGGTATCGTTATTTATTTTGTCCCAAGGGAAAGCGGTTGCTAGAAATGTTAATAGAAAGAGATCCTTAAATCTATCTCAACTTAGTACAACTAGTGTAGAGGGGGTAATCGAAGTGTGATAGGAAGGTGATGATTCAAAGATAACAAATGAAATGTTAAAAGATAACTAGTGTAGTATAGCTAGGTGGGAAGACAACGAGTGAGAAAGGTTCCGGTGATTCAAACTCTACTCCTGTGATCTATCCTATCAAATGGACGGGGTACACTAAGACTGTGTTGGCACAAAATGTGGTTCCTCGCGCACAACACACCAGCGAAGCCGGATATGATCTCAAGAGCGTCAGAGCTTTCAAGATCCAGTTAGCTTCAAACCAGGTTCGAGTGCCGATGACTCTTAGGCGTGCCAGTCAATTTTACCTGCAATTGACAAGGAAAAAGATAGTCAGTAATCATAAGGCGGAACTAACTGGTGGGTCCAGGTAGTTCCAACTATGTGGCTCTAAGAGCCGATATAAACGGAGATCGACTAAATAATCGATTCCGGCATGCATTCGTGTTTTTCACAGGATAATCATTGAATTAATATATAATTGATTGGCGTATCTAATCAAATAATGACAATCTACATTAAATAAGTTTAGGTAGAAACCTATAACAGATCAAGATGCAATCGATTAACATAAACAGATCAAAATATCCGATACAGACTGTCTGAATGTCAAACAGACGAAAATCGGTTATTTAGCCGATTCGACTGAACATGATCGATTAACCGATGTTTTCTTGTGAAAGCATAGCTGCATCGGCTATTTAGCCAATCCAGGGTTCGTGAAGCAGAAAACTTGGCGGTGACCGTAGTCACGAGTCGATTTAATAAGAATACTGAACTGGTCTAAAGGCCGACGGCTCTGCATCCGTACAAATCGGCTCTTGCCAAGCTTGCTCATCACATACGAGCAAGACTGCAGTAGTACTGGCCATTGAAGCAATAATTGTGGCAGAGCATGAATAAAATATAGATGAACACTTATATAGATTTAGGGCCAATACTATGCGATCTTGATCAGGCAAGAAGATGTTATAGAAATAAATAAACAATAACATAACATCTTGATAACTTAATGAATCTAATTAAGATGCCAATTTAGTTAGAGCCGATAACTGATCCATGCACATAATCAAGCTTAACCTAGGCCCTCGTCCATCTTATGACGCTAAACATAGATTAAACAAGAAAACAAACATGAATCGATAACTAACCCTTATTTGATCTAAGGCCACGTCCACCGGATGACATTAAACTTATACCAAATAAGAATTAACCCCGATCTACGATGCTCCCATGTCCACCGGATGACATTAAGGAGACAAAGCTTAGCGAGGCATGACGGTACTTACAAGCAAGCTTGTGTCCACCGGATGACACCCAGCCCGATTGAAGAACTCGCCGAGATCTATGTTACTCCTACTCCTAAGGTTTGGCCGGAGCTGAAAGATGTGTTGTATTGATGTGTTTTTTATTACAATGACCGGGGGTTTATATTTATACTCAGGGCTCGACGAGAAAATAGAGTCCTAGTCGAATTACAACTCATAATGAATACGGAAACTAATAAACTCTCCTAATTTAGAGGTAACTTGGAGCCCAATCTTTCCTTTCTTTAATGGACTCGGAACGTGATCGCTTTCCGGGCGCCGAAGACTCGCGCTGACATCATCAAATCGGCTATTTTCTTCAACCGCACCGTTCTCACTTCGGCTCACAATTGATTTCGGGACCTAATCGACTATCTCTGCCTTGGCCTCTGTCCCGAAATCGGCTATCTACACTCGGCATCGACTATCTGCACCCAGTCCAAATTTTGGCGTAAACACATGCCCCCCAATTTTGGGATAATCTTGTTTATTCCAAAATTAGCACCGAGCCTCGATTCAATCCATTCTCTTGCCAAAATCTTAGCCTCCCGCTCAGTGCTTCAAAGCTCCGTGGCGAACCGAAACCCTAGCCAAGAAATCCTCTGCTGCACCTCCGATTCCGACCCGCTGCCTGCAAGAATCCACGAGTAATGGCGACTCCTTCCGAAATGCCCGAGGTACGAATCCTGCCAATCCGTTCTTCATCCATGAATCCCTGTTCAATCGATCACATATATCATCCGCCTCCCGGTCTTGAAGAACGAGGTCCTGATTCCACTGTCAAACGTGCCAAATGCCTTATTCCTTGGTCCAATGGGCAATTCTGATCCCGCGGAATTCATCAGCATGGAAACCAACCAAATCCCCTTCAGGGCCCTCCCGGTGGATGCATCTTCGTGGACCAAGAACTCCCTCCAAAACTGGCCTAACATGCCAATGGGGTGGAGGAACTGGTTCCGTCGGGTATCGGAGAAAAAACGAGCAGATTGGGAGTTGCGCAGCCTGAGCCAGTGCCTCAATTTATCCCTCTGCCAGATGAAGAAGAATGAACCACTTCTCATCGCCGCCAGCTATTTTTGGTCAAACTCTCTGAATGCCTTCATATTCGGAGACGGGCCGATGACCATTACCCTAGGCGATATCCACATGCTCACTGGCCTTCAAATCACCGAGACTTACCAATACTGGAATTTACTTTCCACGGGTGAGAAGAGGTTCTCCAAGCTGAACGAGTACAAGGGCTGGACTGGCTATATAAACACCCATCACATGACAACCTCCAGCATCAACGAAAAGGAGTACATAGCATTTTTGATCCTGTGGCTAGAGAGGTTCGTCTTCTGTGGCTCTTCTCTTGGACTAGCCTACCCTTTCAAATATCTTGCAGAACAACTAGCCCAAGGTCAATCAATTCCTCTGGGAAAACTTCTGCTAGGAGCCGCCTATAGACTGATGAGCCGAGTTGCCGGCTATCTGCTCAAAGGCGAAGAGGTTCAATGTATAACAGGGCCCTGGTGGCTGATTCAGTTATGGCTGAATCTTCACTTGCACAGGATGGTCAGGCAAAACTTGAACAATCTCGGCTACCCTTCCATAAAATATGCATAAGATCAAGACAAAGTCACTTGAGGTTGCCAGATCTTTGGCGAGCTGCTTCAGCCATAAATATTAACGCCAGTCAAGACCAACTGCTGGAATCACTTTACAGAGGCTTGGGACTGGGGATCTTGAACTGGTTCCTCTACACAGAGGATGAGGAGTTCTCAATGCCTTACAGCTTCAAATTCAGCACAGGGTGTTCTGATGAAGGAGCAACTGAGATCCTCAATGTAATGATTAAACCCTGCATACTACCAGTTGACTTTAAACATCTTCGAAGCTTAAGCACCTCTGAACCCAGTTGGCCTTCATACGAATTTTATCATCCCAATGTAACAGCAAGACAACTGGGTTTTGGCCAACTGCCCCCCAAGCTTCCATTCCTGCATCTCCTGAGGCCTAGGGATGAGCTCACTGAAAATTTAGAGGCCAACAGAATCTTCAACCTGGGGACAGATCTGCCAAACTACATCCTGGAGCAATGGGATCAGATATCAATGACTCATGAGAGCTTTGATCACTGGTGGCAACAATGGCATGCCCATCTATTCTGTCAAAAAATTCATGACAAATGCCAAGCCTTGGATCCAAGTTTTAACTCTGTAGCAGCAGTAAGTACTGGTAACCGATTTCATCACAATCGGCTGTTAACTATATTCTAACATCTTGTCGACGCAGGACCCAGAGGTGGAGCCACCAGTGCAAATTGATTATTATCCTCCATGCCCAAATGCCAGATTGGTCTCTCAGGCTCCATCAGTGAAACAGATGATGAAGGCCCCTGTCAGCATCACCGCCTCAATTTCGAAAAAGAGGGCTTCATCTAGCCTGCAAAAGATGACCACCAAGAAGCAGAGGTATAAAAGGAAAACTGCCCAGGTACTCGCATGTCTTTGAAACATTTTAGTACCATTTACTCAGCTTATCTAACTGAATCGGCTATCTAATAGGCTAGCATCCAGCCGATTCAGATATCCTCTGAAGGCACCCAGGCCGAAACCCTTCTAGAAACCACAGGCCATCAGGGCACTGCTAAAACAATCATCCAGTAAGAAGAAGCAAGAACCCAGGTATCACAATTAATCAAACTTGTAAACATACAACTCTACGTTGCTGAATGTTCTCTGACCTTTTTTTTTGAAAAATGCAGCCGAACAGTCCTCCCTCATGGGATCAGCTTGCACAGGAGATGACACCATCCCCGGATCACCCAGGTAAGACTCTTCGGCTGTTAACAGATCAAGTTTGCTTTTGCTCATTTTCTCCTTTGTAGAGCCCCTACTGACCATAGAAACATAGATTACTTCCACTGCTGGAAAAGAGATGGTCATGACAGAGCAACCAGGTACTTCATCAGCTCCACTTCCTCCAAGCTAGCTCTGTTCAGGTGAAGTACTTGTCCTTTAACCGATCACATTTTTTATACTATCACCTTCTAACACATGAATGCAGGTGCTGCAACCTTCGACTCCCAGCTGCTCCTTCGACTTGGAAGAGTGCTGTGATAAAGATGAGCTAAGCTCCAAATCCAAGATGCTGCCAGAGCCAGATTTCAAGAATCGGCTAAATGAACTCTTGCCTCTTCTGGAAATAGATCTTGCCGACCTAGCCCATCACCCTGAAACAATTGACCAGGCAATTGAGTTGATTCAACAGCACACACGCCCAGCAACTCTCAGCCTCCTAAAATAGCTGCCAAACTTAAAAGTGCCACTCCAAGATTCAAGAGTGCCCATATAAATCTGGCCGAGCTCGAATAGTTGAGGAATAACAAGCTGATCAACAAACAGGAAGCCCACAGGTTGGCAGATGAAGTCAAGCTGCTGAAGAGCACCATCACCTCGGCTGAATCAGAGTTGGATACTTTAAAAGCTAGGCGAGAGCAGCTGATGAAGAAACTTGAGGAAGTAAACTCGGCAATCACCCAACATGAGATCTCTGTATCAACAAGCACCGTTGATATGGCCGAGAAGAAGAAGCAGGTCAGCGCCAGGGTCATTGAAGGCAAACAGACCAGCGCCTGAACATCCTCACTTCAATAGCTGATGAAGATCAAGAGTCTCTGCAGATCGGCCACACTCTTCACATTGAATGTATGTCTTCCATTCGGTCCTCGTTGGGCCTGTAACCTTATGTCAAACTCCTTATGTGAATTTGAACAATAATGCAATGTATATTGGCCAGACTGAAATTGGCTTTTTCCTTGTTTTGCCTTTGAATCGGCTATATAGCTTGATCCTTAGTACTGAAATAGGTTATGCAGAAATCGGCTATTCAGTCGATTCCGAGTAGCTGACCCAATTAGCCGATCCTGAGCACACGGCCTGTTTAGCCGATTCCAGGCAACCGACCAAAATAGTCGATCGAGACGTTTCACTTCCCACGCGCTGCGGTAGTTCCGGATTCAAGAAACGTGGATTAACTCCAGCATAAAGTCCGCCGTGTCATCTCGTCTTCTGAGGAGGAACCGCCTTGGTGCTTCCGTCTTATAAATAGATGCCGGGCTTGAGCGAGCAACCACACACTTCCTTAGTTCTCGCTCGCCTGGCCTTTGCTCTTCGTCTTCTTTCTCCAGACTAAACCAAAACAACTCTAACACCACCAATGGCCGGCGACGGAGACCGCGGTAAGCGACCGGCTTCAGACCCCGCTGCAGGCGACAACTTCAGCCGGAGAGCGCCGTTGGCGAGTGGCGCACTTGCTGCGAGCCTGACTAGGGTAAGGCCACTGTTCACTTCTTGATAAATCCGCCGAATCCCTAATCTGACCGCCGATGACTGTGCAGTGATCGGGAACCCACTGGCGTTGGAGGCTCGGGGCCGCCGCCGGGCTTTCTCAGGCTGCTCCTGCGGCTGCTGGAAACACCCCTGGCACGGGTGCAGCAGCAGGCCCATCCGGCGGCCGTCGGCGTTGGGCGACAAATCGGCTATCTTCTACAGCAGGTAAATCAGCTTGTATCCATCGCGTTGATTTCCTTCCAATCCTGACACACCTGTCTTCTCTGCCTTTTTCAGCCTGGCGCACCTGATCTCTTTTCCTCCGGGAGCGCCAATCGGAATCGGCGGTAACCGGGCACCTCGCACTGCGCCCCCACAAGACCCCCCTCAGGATTCGGCCTCGAGCACTGGTTCTCATGAGGGATCCGACTCAAGATCTTCTACGGGCTCCAGGGACTCCTACACCGCCGCCGATGGTAGCCGCTTCCACCACCAGATGGTGGAGTATCGTAACCTCTACTCAGAGGCTACGAAGGAGAATGGCAGGCTGCAGGGCGTGAACGAGGCCCAAGCCGCTGCCCTTGTCGCCGCCGAAACTGAGGTGGCCAGAGTGCAGGCCCAGCTCGCCGAGTCCGACGCTATGGTGGCAGGTAAACTCCTGAAGTTATCTTGTAATGTGCTGGTGGAAGCCCTTGCATTGACCCTTCTTCTTTCTTGTAGCCTTGACCGCGGAGCTCGAGGAGTTGCGGGTAGCCGCCGTGACCGCCACCAACGCTGTCAATTCCCGTGGCAACACGCAGGCGGAGAGGCTCCTGGATGTTCACCACCGTGTCCGCCAGGTAGCCATGGCCGGTGTTCGTCACGGCGCCACCGGGGCTCTCACGGCCGCGCGACTCCGCTCCGATATAGCCCTGGGGGCCATCGAGCCTAGGTTCCCGGAGGGCTAGGACATGGAGGAGGCCAGCGCCCAACTGGCGTTCTTCTTTCCCCACGCCGACGGGGTTGTGGTCATCACCGATGCCGAGGACATCATAGATAGGGCCACCGATAATCCAAATTAGAATGTAATAGGGCTCCTCTGTAAACATGAAGCAGAAATGAAAAGTGTGTTGATAATCATCAATCTGTCTTCAATATTTTTTCTTTATTTTTGCTCTAAAGGCGATGGACATAGCATCGGCTGTTACACTCCATCGAGGGTGTTTCATTTTTGTGCTAAAAGCGACTCGTAAAAACGAAATCGGCTATTACGGACTCTCATTTTTGTTCTGAAGGCGATTCACTGCGTAGAATCGGCTATAGGAGCCAGATCTTGCACCGATCAGCTATCATCTTCTAACTGGGATACTAGGATAGTATTTCTTCAGATATTTTCCGTTAATTTCTCTGAAAAATCTCCTTCCTTCCAGATCGTCAAGTATGTAGGCATTGCCGGGCGCACACTCAACAACTCGATACGGGCCTTCCCAATTTGGTGACCACTTGCCGAATCGGCTATCTTTAGTCCTGATAGGTAAGACAGTTTTCCATACTAGCTCCGATTCGGCAAAGCTCTTACTTCTTACTTTGGTGTTATAATATTTGGCTACCCGTATCTTGTTAGCTTCAATACACTCCAAGGCTTTGAGCCGATGACAATGTAAATCTTCAAGATTGTCCATCATGATATCTTTATATTCACCGGCTGTAAGCTTGTTTTGTAATTTGACACGCCGTGTCTCAGACTGAACTTCCCAAGGCAGGACAGCAGCATGTCTATAAACCAACTCATATGGCGTAGCTTTAGGCGATACATATTGAGCCATTCGGTATGCCCACAGAGCTTCATTCAACGTCAAGTACCACCTCCTGGGAATCTGTTCAATCTTCTTCTTAATAACCTTGATCAAAATTTGATTTGAAGCTTCAGCCTGACCATTAGCTTGGGCATAATAAGGTGATGAATTATAAATTTTGATGCCCATGTCGTCAGCGAAGGTCAAAAACTCATCTGAAGTGAACATAGTCCCTTGATCTGTCGTGATGGTCTGTGGTATACCAAACCTGTAAATGATGTGTTCCTTTATAAACTTGATTATATCTCCAGATGTGGGATTCTTCAAAGGACCAGCTTCTACCCACTTGGTAAAGTAGTCTGTGGCAACCAGAATCCATTTATGACCTTTACTGGATGGTGGATAGATTTGGCCGATCAGATCGATTCCCCGGCCTCTGAACGGCCATGGTTTGATGATAGGATTCATAGCTGAGGCAGGAGACTTCTGCACATTCCTAAATCTCTAGCATTCTTGGCAACCTCTGTAATATTTTAAACAATCTTCAAGCATAGTTGGCCAATAATAACCAGTCCTTCTGATGATCCACTTCATCTTATGAGCTGATTGGTGAGCACCGCAAACTCCTTCATGAACCTCACTCATCAACTTTATCGATTCTTCTGTTTCGAGGCATTTCAGCAGCACACCTTCGACAGTCTTGTAATACAACTGACCATCCAGCAGCACGTACTAGATAGCTTTGTCGAAGGATTTGCAAGGTAACTTGCTATCTTGCCCCGCCAGTCATCAGCTGATTGCTCAGTATTGAAGACGTTCTGCATCGATCTGTAGCCCGAAGCACTCTGTGCTAACCGATTAGCCTCTTGATTCTGGGCTCTGGGAATATGGTACAATGAAACTGCCAAGAACACTCTGATCAAAGCCTGACATTGATCATAGTAGCCTCTGAGTATATCATCTTTACATTCAAATAGGCCGAGTAATTGGTTGATGACTAGTTGCGAATCTCCAAAAACCTCGACTACGTTGGCCTTTGCCTCATGCAGAAGCTGAAACTCTTTCCAAATCGCCTCATACTCAGCCTGGTTATTTGTCACTGTTGGCCCAATCTGGAAAGCGTACTCGAACCGTTGACCTCGAGGTGATATCAATTTTACCCCAGCACCTCCGCCTTGCTTGGAAGATGATCCATCAAAGAACATAGTCCATGGCGCTACGTCACTTATACTGACAGCGCCTCCATGATGCTGGGTGATGAAATTGGCTATTGCCTGACCTTTGACTGCTTTAGCCGATTCGAACCTCAAGTCAAACTCAAAGAGAGCCAGGATCCATTTTCTGATCCGCCCGTTCAGGATCGGCATTGATAACATATGCTTGATCACATCCGCCTTGGACACCACTACACACTCGGCTGACAGCAAATAGTGCCTCAATTTGGTGCACGAGTAGAACAGGCATAAGCACAGTTTCTTAGTTGGCGTGTACCTTGTCTCGGGATCTGTCACACCCAATTTTAAGGATAAAATTGAATGAACCAACTTATGTGCGCCTAGAGATCAATCACACACATAAGTGACAAATTACATAGTACCATCACAAGGTTTAATATATAATGAATAATATCACAGAGTCTTTACATTAATAACAGAGGAATATATATAACTCTCTCGCGGAAACTCAAATCCACAGGGAATAGTTGACTGGTGAACACAATCCTAGTAATCCTCAGAAGAATCATCATAGTCATCTGTTACCCATCCGGGATTTTTATCCAAGTATGAAAAATAAAGCAAGCGTAAGTACATGTCATACTCAACAAGAATAGCACGGGTTTATGAGGCTCAAATAAGGCATGACACTGGTTGACAGCGGTTGCTTTTAGTTGATCATGTTTTAGCAATTGAGTAGCATCAAGTGAAATAATCCAAGGGACAAGGTCACATAATCATATAAACATGATAATTAATATGGAATAAACATCAATAGAAACTTCAAATAAATCAACATTCAATTAGTTAAATTCCTGTAAGACATCCAAGGCCGCTCGTGACCGTGAGCGCGGTTGATATATCAGTTTTACACTGTGCAGAGGTTGCACACTTTCACCATGAGTCGTGATTTCCATGTGTCAGGGGTTTGCAAGGCCCACACTACACTGCCAAGGTGCATAACAGGGTCTCACTATGAAGTCTTTCAAAAGGCTCTCTAACAAGTTACTAATCAATCCAGGCACAATGGCAAGGGGCGGTAGAGCCCTCCTTCCAAGTGGCACACACACGCAGCAGTACACACAAGGACAGGAGCCACAAAACAACCAGCTCGGCAAGGAACCTTTCAAGATTAACAACATGATAGAAAGTAACTTCCTACTTGACTAAAGCCATAGCCATATAGCCCCCATGGTTGCGCTGTAAGTCCCGGTGTCATACTTACAGTTAAGCCCTTAGTCCATGTTGCTAAAAAGCATCTTTTAATCTTTATTTCATAATTAATTATTCAAGTTCATAAGATCATGACCCATCAAAGCACTAGCATCACTACTCAAATGCAATCTCATAGGTAACAAGGATCAAGTTATCAAAAGCTAGGAATAAACACTATGGTTGCCAAGGTAGACACATGCATCATGAATTTAGTGATTAAGGTGAATAGGTAACAAGGATGATCCATGCTATACTTGCCTTGATCAGAGTGCTCTTGAGAACTTGGATCCTCAACGTACTCTTGATCACCAACGTATTGCTTCCCGTCTGAACTCGATCATAAAATCACCACACAATCATCGAGATAATCATACACGAAGCAAACAAGATTTAGATTAGAAACAGTATACCAACAGTACAAAAACAGATTGAAAAGTTTATAAAAATAATCTACGCGTCGTTATGATTCCAACGATATAAAGTTCACGAAAATCGGAGTTCAAACGGAGAAGTTATGAATTAATCAAGATTTACTTTAATAAAATAATAGATTAAATCTAACCTCGAATTTTAAAAGTTGAAAACATGTGTAAAAGTGGTATGGTTACGTAGATTACGAAATTACAAATCTAACGGAATTTGAATGGATCAAATCGGAGCTAAAACGAATGTTTTATGGCAAAAATAAACTCAATGGCAATTTTGTGAATAGAGGAAAACACATTTTGAATAACATTAGGGGAAAATACGTTTCAAAACAGGAAGGCGTAATCCAAGTAATACGCTTTGGGCCGCGGGTTGAGAGGTTAAAAACTAGGGGTTTCTTTTGAAAAATGGCAAGAGCGAACAGGTACGGGCCATTTTCAGCCGTTGGATCTTAAGTCAACGACCAAGATTAGATCGTTGCTGGACACAGGGCTCTGTTCGCCGGAGGACGGCGGCCGACGGCGGCGCTCTCGCCGGAGAGAGCGGTTCTGGGGCTAGGGTGGCTTGTTTGGTGCGAGAAAAGGCTCTGGAGGTAGCTAGGCTTGCTTCGAGTACTATGGCCGCCACAGCTTGGCTCGCGACGGGATGGGGAAAGAGCAGCACGGCCTATGGCGGCCGGGCTTCGTCGGTGAGCTAGCAGGCGACTCGGAAGGGAGCAAAACGAACAAAAGATGGTGTGTGAGGCTTCTTTACCTCTCTACAAAGCTTCGGGGATGGTTGAATTGGACGGCAAAGGTCCCGGTGATGGACTCGACGGCGGTGGGCGGCCGGAGTCGTGCTGCTGCCGGTGACTTCGGTCGGTGAAGGCCGAGCTCAGGGAAGAAGGGGTCCGAGAGTTTCGCGAGCCTCTTGCGGTCCTCGTGGAGCCTGCAATTTCACCGGAGGAGCTTCAATTGGCGTGGTTGACGGCGGCGGCGCGAACTCGATGCGGCAGCGCAAACTTGGGCGGCTGCAGAGGCTCGGGTGGAGGCAGCTGCGGTGCTAGGGCTCGTGGGAGGGACGGCAGGGCGCTCGGGATTTATATATAGGGGAGGAGCATGCGTAACAAGCCCGGATTCCAGAGGATACGGTAATTGCGGGCGGTGCTCGTGTCCGCCTCGGACACTGGCTGAAGGTGGAAGGAGGTCCTGTCAGGTGGGGTCTAGCTGTCGGTCACCAAGAGAGAAAGAGCGGGCTGCAGCGCATAAGCGACTTGCTGGGCTGCTGACTGATGTGGGCCGGCTCTTGCTGGACCAGAGAGAGGAGGCAACAGCGATAAGCCTCTTGGCCTGCTCGGCCGAGAGAGAGCAGAGAGAGATTTATTCAATTTATTTTTCAACTCATTTTAAATGGATTTTTCTAAATAGATTTCTAAATATTTTGCAAGCCAACAAAATAATGCAAGCAATACAAATAAAAATTTGGACGGCATGAATGCAACACAACATGTCATTATTGCCTATAATTTATTTTAATTGCTCAGAAATTATTATTTACTCGATTAATATGCCGAACAATTGCATAAATAAATCAATTTGTTTCTATTTAATAAATTCAAAATTTTAGGGTGTTACAATTCTACCTCCCTTAAAATTAATCTCGTCCTCGAGATTAGCTAGTACTTACTCAAAAAGTTGAGGATATAACTTCCTTAATTCCTCCTCTTTTTCCCATGTTCCCTCGTTTTCTGAAGACCGGTTCCACTGTACCTTATACAACTTTATAATTTCACTCCTTCTGAATCGCTCAGTGGTTTCTAATATTTTAATTGGGTATTCCCCTTGAATCCGATTAACTGTCGCTGCTGGTGGTGGTTGCATTACTACATCAACACTGATTTTATCTCCCTTGGACGTAGTTAACACAACGACCTTTTCCTCACACTGAATAACTGTCTTATGCTGCTTCATCCAATCCAGACCCAATATAACATCTATTCCAGTTGTTCTTATTACCGTAGGGTTCACTTTAAAGTCTTCCCCCTTTAGAACAATGCTAACCGAAGGACAATAATATTGAGGTTGCATAGCCCCACCGGGTGAATTTACCAATAATGGGTTTTGTAGGGCTAATAGTGGTATACCGTGTATCCTAACAAAACTTTGTGATATGAATGAATGCGAAGCACCGGAATCAAAAAGTACGGTAGCGGGGATGGAGTTGACGTTGAACGTACCCATCATAACCTCTGGCGCTTCCTGAGCCGTCTCTGCAGACACATGGTTCACACTACCTTGATTAGACGATTGTTGATGTCTTCCCTTCTGGTTGCTACTCTACGGAGTCTGCTGGTTCTGCTTCTTGGGACAGTGGTAAGAGAGATGTCCCGATTCTCCACAGGCAAAGCACTTGATGGGAGTGCCAAATGTATTGGTCCTGTTGGGGGTCTTGCTAGGGGTAGCTTGCTGAGGAGTCTGGGTAGGAGTTTTCTGCTGTTGTGGTGGAGACTGAGAACGAGGCTGGTTCTGATTGCGGTTCCATTGATTTGATGGCCCTTGGTGTCTCTGCTGGAAATTCCGTTGCTGGGCGTTGGGGCGCGAACGGTTATTTCTTGTAAAGGTTTGTCCTTGCTTCTTCCTCTTGTTATCAGCCATCTCCTTTTGCTTGTTGTCGATCACTATAGCGCGATTCACCAGCTCTTGGAAATTGGGGTAGGTGGTTGTCATGAGTTGGAGTTGCAATCTATCGTGAAGTCCCTTGAGGAAGAGACGCTGCTTGTCCTTGTCATTAGCAACATCATCGGGAGCATACCGCGATAATTGAACAAACTGATCACGGTACTCAGGCACAGACATCTGTTCTTGCTTCAAAGCTCTAAATTCTGCCTGCTTCAGCTCTATCAGGCCTTCAGGAATATGGTATGACCTGAAGTTCTCAGAAAACTCTTGCCATATGATAGCAGGCGCATTATTGGGGCGACCGTACTGTAATGCATCCCACCAGTCTTGAGCAGCTCCTTGCAACTGTCCAGATGCATATAACACCTTCTCTTCATCATTGCATTGCACAATGGTGAGTTGTCTCTCCACGGCACGAAGCCAGTCATCAGCATCCAATGGGTCGGTGGCATGGTTGAACACAGGTGGACGACCTTTTAGAAATTCTCGTCGCTTATCTCTAGCTTGAGGTTGAGCAGGCTGTGGTCCTTCTGCTGGTTGGCTTTGAATGAACTGCATCATTGTCTCCATCAGCTGCGTTTGTGAAGCTATGAGATCTTGAATGCTAGGTTGTGGTGGTGGTGGATTAGCATTCCTCCTATTGCTGGCCATCTGTTTTTCCAACATATTAGAATTTTTCTATTATGCAAACACTTGTAAGGCATGAATCTGAATTTCTGGGCGAGATCCGATAATAGCAGCATAGTAAACTGATCATATCTGGAGGTTTAGAAATCAAACAGAGGCGTTCTCTATACCGTTGGAAAGCCTGAGAAATTCTCTACAATCTTCATGTGGACAACTTTTCCAGATTCTGATGTTAGATTAACCAAAAACAGACAATAACATAAACTGTCCGGTCTGCCATACTGCGCAGAATTCTCAATTTGCAACAACTGTATCTCCAAAACCATAATAGCTATTAATGTGATTCTTGAGGCCATGGAAAGGGATGGAAGTCTACTGTTCCCCTTAAAATTTTCATAATTTTTGGATTTATGAAATTAATTAAGAATAATTAATAAGACAGAGAGGTCTGAAAAACAGATTTCGGGAAAACCAGAATTATTCAACCCAATTATTTATTTAACAATCTTTATCCTTTAGATATTTTAGTTAAGAGAATTGGAGACATGCCCACAATTCTCAACACTCATTACAAAGAACCAAATCACACATAATTCATAATCACAAAGCAACAAGCACATAAAATTCACACGCACACAAGACTCGACTCAACTTGACTCACATCTAAATCGTTCTATTATCTAAGTGGACTCCTATCTTGATTCTTCTTATCGAGCTTGGGCATCCTTTCCTAATTCCTAGTTCATCCTTACATTGATAGTCATGCTTGCGGCTTGGCTTCTCCGACACGCTTATGGGGTAGTTTGGCGATCATATCTCATCTTCTTAATTTTTGACCAAGACAGAGGTAGAATGAGAATGAAATTAAAATTTTCATAGTAGAACAAGGTGACAAAGCATCAAAGCATGATAGATCATAGAATAAGAAGAGAAGCATCAAATTTTCATGATGGAATAAGGGTACGGGAAACACATAATTTAACAATTATCAAGGTTAAGTAGAAAGCATGAATGAGGTGAGAAAAGCACATCCTAATATATCCATTCTATTTAGGCTTGCGTCCTACAGTCAACCTATGCTCCGATACCAATCTGTCACACCCAATTTTAAGGATAAAATTGAATGAACGAACTTATGTGCGCCCAGAGATCAATCACACACATAAGTGACAAATTACGTAGTACCATCACAAGGTTTAATATATAATGAATAATATCACAGAGTCTTTACATTAATAACAGCAGAATATATATAACTCTCTCGCGAAAACTCCAATCCATAGGGAATAGTTGACTGGTGAACACAATCCTAGTAATCCTCAGAAGAATTATCATAGTCATCTGTTACCCATCCAGGATTTTTATCCAAGTATGAAAAATAAAGCAAGCGTAAGTACATGTCGTACTCAACAAGAATAACACGGGTTTATGAGGCTCAAATAAGGCATGACACTGGTTGACAGCGGTTGCTTTTAGTTGATCATGTTTTAGCAATTGAGTAGCATCAAGTGAAATAATCCAAGGGACAAGGTCACATGATCATATAAACATGATAATTAATATGGAATAAACATCAATAGAAACTTCAAATAAATCAACATTCAATTAGTTAAATTCCTGTAAGACGTTCAAGGCCGCTCGTGACCGTGAGCACGGCTGATATATCAGTTTTACACTGTGCAGAGGTTGCACACTTTCACCATGAGTCGTGATTCTCATGTGTCAGGGGTTTGCAAGGCCCACACTACACTGCCAAGGTGCATAACAGGGTCTCACTATGAAGTCTTTCAAAAGGCTCTCTAACAAGTTACTAATCAATCCAGGCGCAATGGCAAGGGGCGGTAGAGCCCTCCTTCCAAGTGGCACACACACGCAGCAGTACACACAAGGACAGGAGCCGCAAAACAACCAGCTCGGCAAGGAACCTTTCAAGATTAACAACATGATAGAAAGTAACTTCCTACTTGACTAAAGCCAGAGCCATATAGCCCCCATGGTTGCGCTGTAAGTCCCGGTGTCATACTTACAGTTAAGCCCTTAGTCCATGTTGCTAAAAAGCATCTTTTAATCTTTATTTCATAATTAATTATTCAAGTTCATAAGATCATGACCCATCAAAGCACTAGCATCACTACTCAAATGCAATCTCATAGGTAACAAGGATCAAGTTATCAAAAGCTAGGAATAAACACTATGGTTGCCAAGGTAGACACATGCATCATGAATTTAGTGATTAAGGTGAATAGGTAACAAGGATGATCCATGCTATACTTGCCTTGATCAGAGTGCTCTTGAGAACTTGGATCCTCAACGTATTCTTGATCACCAACGTATTGCTCCCCGTCTGAACTCGATCATAAAATCACCACACAATCATCGAGGTAATCATACACGAAGCAAACAAGATTTAGATTAGAAATAGTATACCAACAGTAGAAAAACAGATTGAAAAGTTTATAAAAATAATCTACGCGTCTTATGATTCCAACGATATAAAGTTCACGAAAATCGGAGTTCAAACGGAGAAGTTATGAATTAATCAAGATTTACTTTAATAAAATAATAGATTAAATCTAACCTCGAATTTTAAAAGTTGAAAACATGTGTAAAAATGGTATGGTTACGTAGATTACGAAATTACAAATCTAACAGAATTTGAACGGATCAAATCGGAGCTAAAACGAATTTTTTATGGCAAAAATAAACTCAATGGCAATTTTGTGAATAGAGGAAAACACATTTTGAATAACATCAGGGGAAAAAACGTTTTCAAAACAGAAAGGCGTAATCCAAGTAATACGCTTTGGGCTGCGGGTTGAGAGGTTAAAAACTCGGGGTTTCTTTTGAAAAATGGCAAGAGCGAACGGGTACGGGCCGTTTTCAGCCGTTGGATCTTAAGTCAACGATCAAGATTAGATCGTTGCTGGACACAGGGCTCTGTTCGCCGGAGGACGGCGGCCGGCGGCGGCGCTCTCGCCGGAGAGAGCGGTTCTGGGGCTAGGGTGGCTTGTTTGGTGCGGGAAAAGGCTCTGGAGGTAGCTAGGCATGCTACGAGTACTATGGCGGCCACAGCTTGGCTCGCGACGGGATGGGGAAAGAGCAGCACGGCCTATGGCGGCCGGGCTTCGTCGGTGAGCTAGCAGGCGACTCGGAAGGGAGCAAAACGAACAAAATATGGTGGGTGAGGCTTCTTTACCTCTCTGCAAAGCTTCGGGGATGGTTGAATCGGACGGCGATGGTCCCGGTGATGGACTCGACGGCGGTGGGCGGCCGGAGTCGTGCTGCTGCCGGTGACTTCGGTCGGTGAAGGCCGAGCTCAGGGAAGAAGGGGTCCGAGAGTTTCGCGAGCCTCTTGTGGTCCTCGTGGAGCCTTCAATTTCACCGGAGGAGCTTCAATTGGCGTGGTTGACGGCGGCGGCGCGAACTCGATGCGGCAGCGCAAACTTGGGCGGCTGCAGAGGCTCGGGTGGAGGCAGCTGCGGTGCTAGGGCTCGTGGGAGGGACGGCAGGGCGCTCGGGATTTATATATAGGGGAGGAGCATGCGTAACAAGCCCGGATTCTAGAGGATACGATAATTGCGGGCGGTGCTCGTGTCCGCCTCGGACACTGGCTGAAGGTGGAAGGAGGTCCTGTCAGGTGGGGTCCAGCTGTCGGTCACCAAGAGAGAAATAGCGGGCTGCAGCGCATAAGCGACTTGCTGGGCTGCTGACTGATGTGGGCCGGCTCTTGCTGGACCAGAGAGAGGAGGCAACAGCGATAAGCCTCTTGGCCTGCTCGGCCGAGAGAGAGCAGAGAGAGATTTATTCAATTTATTTTTCAACTCATTTTAAATGGATTTTTCTAAATAGATTTCTAAATATTTTGCAAGCCAACAAAATAATGCAAGCAATACAAATAAAAATTTGGACGGCATGAATGCAACACAACATGTCATTATTGCCTATAATTTATTTTAATTGCTCAGAAATTATTATTTACTAGATTAATATGCCGAACAATTGCATAAATAAATCAATTTGTCTCTATTTAATAAATTCAAAATTTTAGGGTGTTACAATTCTACCCCCCTTAAAATTAATCTCGTCCTCGAGATTAGCTAGTACTTACTCAAAAAGTTGGGGATATAACTTCCTTAATTCCTCCTCTTTTTCCCATGTTCCCTCGTTTTCTGAAGACCGGTTCCACTGTACCTTGCACAACTTTATAATTTCACTCCTTCTGAATCGCTCTGTGGTTTCTAATATTTTAATTGGGTATTCCCCTTGAATCCGATTAACTGTCGCTGCTGGTGGTGGTTGCATTACTATATCAACACTGATTTTATCTCCCTTGGACGTAGTTAACACAACGACCTTTTTCTCACACTGAATAACTGTCTTGTGCTGTTTCATCCAATCCAGACCCAATATAACATCTATTCTAGTTGTTTTTATTATCGTAGGGTTCACTTTAAAGTCTACCCCATTAGAGCAATGCTAACCGAAGGACAATAATATTGAGCTTGCATAGCCCCACCGGGTGAATTTACTAATAATGGGTTTTGTAGGGCTAATAGTGGTATACTGTGTATCCTAACAAAACTTTGTGATATGAATGTGTCACACCCAATTTTAAGGATAAAATTGAATGAACCAACTTATGTGCGCCCAGAGATCAATCACACACATAAGCGACAAATTACATAGTACCATCACAAGGTTTAATACATAGCGAATAATAACACATAGTCTTTACATAAATAACAGCGGAATAATATAGATAACTCTCGCACAATCTCCAATCCACAGGGAACAGTTGACTGGTGAACACAATCTTAGTAATCCTCAGAAGAGTCATCATAGTCATCTGTTACCCATCCGAGATTTTTATCCAAATATGAAAAATAAAACAAGCGTAAGTACATGTCGTACTCAACAAGAATAGCACGGGTTTATGAGGCTCAAATAAGGCATGACACTGGTTTAACAGCGATTGCTTTTAATTGATCACATTTTAGCAACTGAGTAGCACCAAGTGGAATAAACCAAGGAACAAGGTCACATGATCATATAAACAAGATAATTAATATGGAATAAACATCAATAGAAACCTTCCAGAATTAATTAATCATTATTCAATTGTTTCAATTCCTGTAAGACGTCCAAGGCCGCTCGTGACCGTGAGCACGGCTGATATATCAGTTTTACACTCTGCAGAGGTTGCACACTTTCACCATGAGTCGTGATTTACCCTTTTTCTCGAGGTGATCAGCCTCTCGATCCACTACCAAGGTAGATCGGTGGGGTTCACTATAAAGTCTTTCAAAAGCCTCGCTAACATGCTACTAATCAATCCGGGCGCAATGGCAAGGGGCGGTAGAGCCCTCCTTCCAGTGGCACACACGCGCAGCAGTACACACAAAGACAGGAGCCGCAAAATAACCAGCTCGGCATGGAACCTTTCAAGATTAATAGCATGATAGAAAGTAACTCCATACTTTACTAAAGCCAGAGCCATATAGCTCTCATGGTTGCGCTGTAAGTCCCGGTGTCATACTTACAGATAAGTCCTTAGTCCATGTTGCTAAAAAGCATCTTTTAATCTTTATTTCATAATCAATTAATCAGGTTCATAAGATCATGACCCATCAAAGCACTAGCATCACTACTCAAATGCAATCTCATAGGTAACAAGGATCAAGTCATCAAAACTAGGAATAAACACTATAGGGTTGCCAAGGTAGACACATGCATCATGAATTCAATGATTAAGGTGAATAGGCAACAAGGATGGTCCATGCTATACTTGCCTTGATCAAAAGGATCCTGAGAATTTGGATCCTCAACGAAGAACTCTTCATCACCAACGTAATGCTCACCGTCTGAACTCGATCATAACATCACCACACAAACATCGAGACAATCATACACGAAGCAAACAAGATATAAATTATAAACAGTACACCAACAGTATAAAATCAGTTTGAAAATATTATAGAACTATTCTACCCGTTCTAACGATCGCATCGATATAAAGATCACGAAAAACGGATTTATGGTCGAAAAGATACAACTACCCGAAGATTTGCTTTTATAAAACAAAACGAAATACAACTATAAACTTTGTTTAAATAAATAATAAATATTATATTTTAGAGAAACATCTAAATTAGATTACACGTATTAGAATTGTTTTAACGAAACCAAATAGAATAGTTATTCTTTTATTCATAAAAGATCAAAGTTGAATTACTTTTATTTAGAAAATAAGTGATTAACGAACAATTAAATTAATATTCAATCTAAAAGATATAGACATGTTAAACAACCTTTCTTCTGTGTAAAGTGTGATGAAATAAATCCAACACAATTTGAATCACTCAAATCGGAATTAAAACAAATAAGTTATGAATTAAATAACGTTTTCTTTTGTAAAATAATAGTTTAAATATAATTACGAAATTTAAAAAGTTAAAAACATATATAACAGTAGCAAATATACGTAGACAACGTAAATACGAATCTAACGCAAGTTGAATCATCCGAATCGGAATTAAAACGGAGAAACGATGGCCGAAATACGAACCGGTAGCAAATTTGTAAATACGTCGTCTTCAACCTCGGATCATCTTCTTCCTTGTGCTGCATACCGTACAGGCAATGGTGGGGAGCTGCTGCTGTTCGTTTACAGGGAACTGGAGAGCTCAGCCAGGGCTTGCTAGCAGGCGGCAGCGACAGAGGGCACGGTGCCGCTGGCTCACATGTCAAGGAGGAGGGACGTGGGGGGCGCCTCCCTGCTGTTGGTGCGCCGCTTCTGCTTGCTTGATGGCTGCACGCTGCTCGCTTGACTCCGCAGGTAGGGCGCAGGGAGAAGGAGCGGGTGCAGCGCAGCGGCCAGGGGCGGTAGCGACCGGTGGCGACGTCGAGGTGGTGCAGGTGACCGCAGAGGGCTGCGGTTCGCCGAAAAACGAAGAAATAAACCTGCTACAATGGTGGTCCTCGCCGGAAAACTTGACCGGAGAAGAAAAAACGAACGAGGAACGGTCAAACGGATATGGATTGGAGAAAAAGAAATATATCACGATGTAGGGAATGAAGAGAGCTACCTCATGGTGCTAGTGGTTTTCGCCGGAAACTGTCAACATGGCCGGAAAATCTCGCCGGAGAGTTCGCCGGAAACCTAACTTTTCCAAACTTCGACTTTAGATCTACGAGGCTACAAGTGACGGCTGCGAAAACGGGCCGTACTTTCAGAATCAGCGCGTCAAGGGCTACGCGGTGATATATACAGTTGTAGAGTTTGAGGTCGGTATAAAATAAGATATTTTTACTATTTTCGGAATTATTAAATATTCTGAATTAAATAATTCCAGAAAAATCTAGAAATGATATTTGGGCCCCGAAAAATATACTGAAGGCTCCGAAAATTATGGGGAAATTCCCGGAGATATTTTGAAACATGATGAACCCAAATAAAGTATTTGGACATCATGAAAAGATATTTTGGAGCATCTAAAAATTAGATTTTTCTCGCAGAAAAATAGGAGAAAGGTCCAGAAAATGCCGGAAAAATTCCCGGGAAGTTATTAGAGATAATTTGATGAATGATGAGCACCAAAGAGTGATTTGGAGCTGAAGAAAAAGGTTCTGATAAACTCTGAATGAATAATATGAGTTGAAAATCAAGGAATTTGATTGAAGATAGACACAGAGACACGCAGAAAAGATCGTTTACTAAACGCGTTTTGAAAACTTTACTCACTCATATCATTAAATCATTTTTAATCATTTTAAGTTTTGGCAAAGATCACTCAACCAAAATAAATCATATACAAGAGCATGAATGCACAACCATGTTGCTAAAACCTAGCTAGATTTTAACTTAATGAAAAATTTTAATTTCCCTATGTTTTCATGAGCTTAAAAATACCAAATTAAATAATTTTACCTATATTTCAAAAGTAGCAAAATTTAGGGTGTTACAGAATGAATGCGAAGCACCGGAATAAAAAAGTACGGTAGCGGGGATGGAGTTGACGTTGAACGTACCCATCATAACCTCTGGCGCTTCCTGAGCCGTCTCTGCAGACACATGGTTCACACTACCTTGATTAGACGATTGTTGATGTCTTCCCTTCTGGTTGCTACTCTGCGGAGTCTGCTGGTTCTGCTTCTTGGGACAGTGGTAAGAGAGATGTCCTGATTCTCCACAGGCAAAGCACTTGATGGGAGTGCCAAATGTATTGGTCCTATTGGGGGTCTTGCTAGGGGTAGCTTGCTGAGGAGTCTGGGTAGGAGTTTTCTGCTGTTGTGGTGGAGACTGAGAACGAGGCTGGTTCTGATTGCGGTTCCATTGATTTGATGGCCCTTGGTGTCTCTGCTGGAAATTCCGTTGCTGGGCATTTGGACGCGAACGGTTATTTCTTGTAAAGGTTTGTCCTTGCTTCTTCCTCTTGTTATCAGCCATCTCCTTGCGCTTGTTGTCGATCACTATAGCGCGATTCACCAGCTCTTGGAAATTGGGGTAGGTGGTTGTCATGAGTTGGAGTTGCAATCTATGGTGAAGTCCCTTGAGGAAGAGACGCTGCTTGTCCTTGTCATTAGCAACATCATCGGGAGCATACCGCGATAATTGAACAACTGATCACAGTACTCAGGCACAGACATCTGTTCTTGCTTCAAAGCTCTAAATTCTGCCTGCTTCAGCTCTATCAGACCTTCAGGAATATGGTATGACCTGAAGTTCTCACAAAACTCTTGCCATGTGATAGCAGGCGCATTATTGGGGTGACCATACTGTAATGCATCCCACCAGTCTTGAGCAGCTCCTTGCAACTGTCCAGATGCATATAACACCTTCTCTTCATCATTGCATTACACAATGGTGAGTTGTCTCTCCACGGCGCGAAGCCAGTCATCAGCATCCAATGGGTCGGTGGCATGGTTGAACACAGGTGGACGACCTTTTAGAAATTCTCCTCGCTTATCTCTAGCTTGAGGTTGAGCAGGCTGTGGTCCTCCAGCTGGTTGGTTTTGAATGAACTGCATCATTGTCTCCATCAGCTGTGTTTGTGAAGCTATGAGATCTTGAATGCTAGGTTGTGGTGGTGGTGGATTAGCATTCCTCCTGTTGCTGGCCATCTGTTTTTCCAACATATTAGAATTTTTCTATTATGCAAACACTTGTAAGGCATGAATCTGAATTTCTGGGCGAGATCCGATAACAGCAGCATAGTAAACAGAATTCGAACGTTGGCGCGTTGATTAGGAGACCGTCGGACTGAGGTCGGTCGTCCGGTGATCATCGGACCGGAGCCGTCGAACTAAGGCGTTGAACCGTCCGACGGTTCCAGAGAGCTCCCAGCAGCCTCAAAACACGTCGGACTCCGTCCGACGGGGGGTCGTCGGACTAAAGTCTCCAGTCTGATGCCCTCAGCGAATGCACGTGTCGACTGCTATGCGGACGACCGTCAGACGCTCGGGGCATATAGTCCGACGCTCTCTGTGGACTGGGTGGCAGTGTTAGCCGTCAGACGCTAGCAAATAGTCCGATGCTCTGTCGACTAAGCGTCTGACGCTCGGTTTTGAGTGAATTCGAGCCCATGTCAAGTCCTTTGCTTAAGTAGGCTAACACTTGTTAATTATGAAACATTACTTGAAGTGTGTTAGCCATTTTCAAAGTGTTTTGCAAAGGTTTTATGTTAGCCACTAGATCTAAATGCAATGCATGATCCAAACATCTAATGGCACTTGATAACCATGTTAACCGTGGAATATCTCCCCTCTTTATAGTATGGCTATCTATCCTAAATGTGATCACACTCTCTATAGTGTCTTGATCACCAAAATGGAAAGAGCCCTATTAGTATACCTTTGCCTTGAGCTCAATCCAAACCACCAAATGTTGAAGCATTTGATCCTTGAGTTGATGGGCTTACACCAAGAGCTTGGGCCTTCACTTGCTCCACACTTGATCTTCTAACCATACTTGTAATCCACAGCTTAAGCACAGTGGTTAGATACTAAGTGTCATCAATTAACCAAAACCAAACTAGAGCTTTCAATCTCCCCCTTTTTGGTAATTGATGACAACCTCTTACAAAGATATTCAATGAATTCAATTTGGTAGTATTAGCTCCCCCTAGATATGTGCCAAGAGTTTGGATTTGAAAAGCTTTGCACATATGCATTGGATTTGAGGTTTAGGAGAGATATTACTACCAACTTGATGCTAAGGTTTATAGAATTGGACCTTTGAAGCGCGATACCATCGGAGTGCATGTATAAACCTTCCTTAGCACCATGGATAGCTAGATACCAATTGGTGAATTTCATGCAACCAAAGACACTAGTATACCTCATGAGATCAACATTAGAAACAAGATACTAGTACTACTTGGATAAAAGCCTGGGATCTAGCTACCACTTCCTATGCATGCTAGTACTTCAATTCACCATACAATTTTAGGTCTAGCATACACCAAGCAAGCAAGTATATTGAATTTAAGTACAAATGCAATGGAACAAACATATGAGAATGCACAATCAAATGCTTGTGAGCTTGCTACCCCTAAGTGTGAGATCTGAATTTTAAAGTTTTGTGATCCCTTTAACTTGGCCTATAGCTCTCCCATCAACGGCCTAATGATGGTTCATCGCTCAACCTCCATTCTTTGTCCATCTCCCCCCATATCTTTGTTCCATTCTCTCTCCCTTTGTCATCAACGACAACAAAAGGGTAGCATGGGTAGGATATGATGTGAAATCAATGGAGGGAACCACTTGTTAGATTGTTTTCATTATCTTCCTTTTTTAAGCATTTAGCTTAGATTACTTGCACAAATATATAATTCGGTTTGTCCTTTGGCAAGCTTCTTCACGCCACTAGGGGTTATCTTGAAAAAGTTGGCTTATATACCATAGTGCTCATATTCTAGTTAAAATACTAGGTTCACAAGCCTACAAACTAGTCACATGTCACTACTAGATCAAACAAGATATAAAGGCAATAGTAGTGGCATATGATCTCAAAGGCATTTAGTTTGTCATGAATGAGCCTATCAAGAAGAAAGTATGTCTATATGCTCTAACAAGTTCTAGCAACATATGAATGACATACCAAACAATGATACCTTTGTTTTGTCGGAGTAGAGGCAAGTCATATAGTGGGGGTGTTAGCTCAACTCATGTTGGAGAAATCCAGGATGTTCAATTCATTCTTCAATTTGTAGAATCTTGCTTCATCAAGTGGCTTTGTGAGAATGCGACAAGTTGATCATCGGTGCCCACACTCTCAACTTGAATATCACCTTTAGCTTGATGATCTCTAATGAAGTGATGCCTCACATCAATATGCTTTGTTCTTGAGTGTTGTGCCGGGTTGGTGGCTATCTTCACGGCGCTTTCATTATCACAAAACAATGGCACATTTTTAAATTTGATGCCATAATCACTCAAGGTGGTCTTCATCCATAGCAATTGTGCACAACAACTCCCCGCACTAACATACTCGGCTTCGGCGGTAGAGAGTGCAACCGTGTTTTGCTTCTTGGATGACCATGATACTAGTGATCTTCCCAACAATTGAATGTGCCGGAAGTGCTTTTTCTATTGATTTTGCAACCCGCATAATCGGAGTCCGAATAACCGATCAATTCAAAGTTTGACCCCTTTGGATACCAAAGACCAACATCGGGTGTGTGCTTGAGATATCTCAATATCCTTTTGGTTGCCTTCAAATGACTCTCTCTAGGTGAAGCTTGATACCTTGCACACATGCAAACACTAAACATCACATCCGGTCTAGAAGCGGTCACATAGAGTAAGCTTCCAATCATAGACCTATACTTCTTTTGATCCACCATGTTTCCACTCTTATCTTCATCAAGATTACCGTTTGTGCCCAGTAGGTGTACTAATGGATTTTGCATTTTTCATCCCAAGTTTCTTCAACATGTCCCTAATGTATTTGCTTTGGCTTATGAAGGTTCCATTCTTCAATTGCTTGATTTGAAGACCAAGGAAATAACTTAATTCTCCGATCATGGACATCTCAAACTCATTTGCCATCATTCTTCCAAACTCTTCACAAAAGTCTTGATTGGTTGAACCAAAGATAATGTCATCAACATAGATTTGCAACATAAACAAGTCTTTGCCAGTTTTTTTTGTGAAGAGAGTGGTGTCAACTTTCCCTATTTTGAATCCCTTGGATAGCAAGAAATCTCTCAATCTTTCATACTATGCCCTTAGAGCTTACTTCAAGCCATACAAAGCCTTTCTCAACTTATAGACATGGTCGGGCTTCTTCTCATCTTTAAAACCCGGGGGTTGTTCAACATATGCTAGCTCATTTATGTATCTATTCAAGAAAGCACTTTTGACATCCATTTGATAAAGCTTGATATCGTGTGCACATGCATATGCTAGAAGGATTCCTAATTGCTTCCAATTTTGCAACCGGAGCATATGTCTCTCCAAAGTCCAATCCTTCCACTTGAGTGTACCCTTGTGCAACTAGCCCTGCCTTATTTCTAACAACAATGCCATCATGATCTTGCTTATTCTTGAACACCACTTCTAATATCCCCAACTATTTGATCCAATGGATGATCTCTTGCAATATGAACGAGTTGAAGAACTTGATTGCTTGAGCTAAGGTTGACTTGCTTGAGATGGAATGGCTTGTTGATCTTCATCTTGCTGAGCTTGAGTTTGATCATGAGAACCACTAGAGCTTGCTTCATTTGGATTTGCTTGTATATTGGATTGAGGTAGCACTTGATCTTTATCATCTTCATCTTCCACATCAATCACTTGTCTTGGCCGGATGTCACCAATATCCATGTTTTTCATTGCATTCACCAATTGAATTCCTCTCACATCATCAAGATTTTCTTCTCCATTTTGAGAGCCATTGGTTTCATCAAATTCCACATCATGAACTTATTCAATGAGTTTGGTGGTGTGATTCCACACTCTATATGCTTTGCTTGTGGTGGAGTAACCAACTAGAAAGCCTTCATCACATTTCTTCTCAAATTTTCCTAATCTGACAACTTTCTTCAAGATATAGCATTTGCAACCAAACACTTTAAAGTATGCAATGTTGGATTTTCTTCCATTCAATAGCTCATATGGTGTCTTCTTCAAGAGTCGGTGACAATAGAGTCTGTTGCTATAATAGCAAGCCGTGTTGATTGCTTCAGCCCAAAAATCCAAACTCACATTGTATTCACTAAGCATAGACCTTGCCATTCTTGTTGTCACCAAATGTGATACTATCAAGATTCCCATCTTCATTTGGCTTGATTGAATTGAACATTGTTGATTCTCCGGTCATGTGTTGAGTACACCCACTATCAAGCACCCAATGCCTCCCTCCGGACTTGTAGTTTACCTAAAAAAATCAATTAGATTTTGGTATCCAAGTTTGTTTGGGACCTTGGAGGTTAGTTACCAAGCTCTTAGGCACCCAAATAGCCTTCTTCTTTGGGCTCTCCTTAGGTGCACCAATATACTTGACTCTCACTTCCTTTGCACTCTTTGTAAGCACATAGCAAGAATAATGTCTAATGGATGACACAATAAGCTTGCTTTGCTTTATCATCCTCTTTTTGCAATATTGCTACTTGTGCCCGACTTGCTTGCAACTATAGCAAACCACACCATTGCTCTTCACAAAAGTAGTTTTATGAGGAACAAAGGCGGCTTTGCCATTTTTGGGGGTATAGCCAAGACCCTCCTTATTAATGGAGAACCTTTGACTACCCAAACACTTAAGCAAGCGGGCATCTCCACCATAGGCATTGCCTAAGGCTAGAGTGAGCTCATGCACCTCCTTCTTGAGGTTCTTGTTCTCAACCAAGATTGTGGCATCACAAGTGACATCAACATCCTTGGATGAGGTTGAGGTGGATGTGCTACAAGAAGTGTTAGTGGGAAGCAACAACAACAGGTGTATCAAATAAATCATAAGTAACACCTACGTCACATGTTGTTGGCACATCCTCTACCTTAGCCAACTCCGAAAGTGAAGAGTGAGCCTTCTCAAGCTTGGAGTGAGCTTCTTTTAGGCTCTCATGGTCTTTCTTTAGACACTCATGAGAAGCACTAAGCTCATCAAAAGGATTGCTCAAGGAGCTTCTTCTCCTTGGTCAATACTTTGCACTCTTTCACTTTCTTCTTAAGGTAAGAGTGTGTGTCACGTAACATGTTAAGGAGCTCCTCCTTGGAGTAGTCCTCCTCCTCACTCTCACTACCGTTCTCATCGGATTCGGGTTATACCTTTGATGGCTTAGCCATGAGACAAGTCGGTGTAGAGTCAAAGAGTGATGGCTTGATTTGGATAGCAAGACTAGCAATAGCCTTCTTCTTGGTGAGCTTGTGGTCATCATCACTATCATCATCGTCATTGGAAGAAGAAGCATCACTATCCCATGTGACACAATAAGAATGCCCCTTTTTCTTCTTGAATTGCATCTTCTTGGCTTTCTTGTACTTCTTGTTCTTCTTCTTCTTGTCATCCTCATCATCACTATCATTCTTGTGAGGACAATCGGCTATCAAGTGATCCTTGCTCTTGCACTCATAGTATCACTTGGTTGGACCCTTGCTTTTGGTGAAGTCTCTTCTCTTCCTTGCACCATAGCCCTTCTTTCTCATGAATCTTCTAAATCTTCTCACAAGAAGTGCCATCTCCTCATCATCATCACTTGAGCTATTTTCATTATCACTTGAGATTGACTTCTTTGCTTTACCCTTGTGTCTTGATGATGTTGCCTTGAATGCAATGCTCTTCTTCTCATTCTTGTCCTTCTCCTCCTCCTTTTCTTCCTTGACTCCTCCATCGTTCTCTACTCGGTATGTCTCATGTGTCATGACATCACCAAGCACTTGAGTTGGAGTCACCTTGGAGAGATCCTCCCTCACTATGATAGTGACCAAAGTCTCAAAGCGAGGAGGAAGGGATATCAAGAAGCGATGGGAAAAGTCCTTGTCATCTATCTTCTCACCGAGAGCCTTGAGGTCACTAACAATAACACTCAACCGGTGAAACATCTCCGGTATGCTCTCATCATCCTTCATCTTGAAACTTGCATATCTATCTTTGAGGATGTATAGCTTGGCACTCTTGACGGCGGTGGTGCCCTCATATGTATCCTCCAACTTCTTCCAAACCTATATGCAAACTCCAAGTCCTTGATTTGCTCAAAGACTTTCTCATCAAGAGCACTACAGATAGCATTGAGAGCTATGTCATTGAATTGAAGATTCTCTTCTTCTCTTGGTGTGGGATCATTCATGTCAATCACAACAAAGTCCTTCTCAACAATCTCCCACATCTTTCTATTCATTGATTTCAAGTGAGCTTTCATTTGCTTCTTTCAATAGCCATAGCTAGAACCATCAAACCGAGGTGGCTTGCCCATATGGCTTATCAAGTTATTGTGAGCCATTCTTGGTACCAAAGGATGTTAAGCCTTGCAATAACGGTGACCACGGCTCCGATAACAATTGATAGGTCCAAGTAGGCTAGAGGGGGGTGAATAGCCTAAGTAAAACTCTACAAAATAACACTTGATCAAGTAGTTAGACAAACAAACGGCGAAGCAAATTTTGTGCTAGCCTACTCAAACGTGTGCAAGCCTCCTAACCGTTCTACTTAGAATCTCTAGGGGCACACAACAAACTAATCTATGTTGAGCTACACTACTCCTAGGAGGACATGCAAACTACGAGAAATAACACTACACAAGTAAAGTGCTCAAATGTAAAGGAGAAGAGTAGGAGCGGTTATACCGCTGAGTAGTGTAGATAGCCAATCACAAATAGAAATACCAATGCACTCGAAGGTGATGGTCCACAAGAAGTCCAATGATCAACACAAGAGAACACCAATTTAACCCCGAGGTTCACGTGCTTGCCGGTACGCTTACGTCCTCGTTGTGTTGACCTCTACTCGAATGGTTCGGTGGCTAATTGACAACTAATGTCAAGCTCAACAAATGAGCATGTTTACGTTAAAATCTGGACTGAGTGCAAATAGCCGATGCCGGGTGTAGATAGCCGATTTTTGGGAACAAAGGCCAAAGCAGAGATAGTCGATTCGGTCCCGGAATCGATTATGTGCTGAAGGCGAAGGCGGTGCGAATAGTCGATTTGATGACGTCAGCGTGGATTTTCGGCCAGGAAAGCGATCATGTTCGGAGTTTGTTGAAGAAAGGAAAGATTGGGCTCCATGTTACCTCTAATTTAGGAGAGTTTGTTAGTTTCCATATTCGGCTTGAGTTGTAATTTGACTAGGACTCTATCTTATCAAGCCCTGGGTATAAATATAAACCCCGGCCATTGTAACAGGAAACACATCAATACAACACAACTTTCGGCTCCGGCCAAACCTTAGGTGTAGGAGTTACATAGATCTCGGCGAGTTCTTCAATCAGGTTGAGTGTCATCCAGTGGACGCAGGCTTGCTTGTAAGTACCGTCATGCCTCGCTAAGCTTTGCCTCCTTAATGTCATCCGGTGGACATGGGTGCATGGTAGATCGGGGTCAATTCTTATTTGGTATAAGTTTAGCGTTATCCGGTGGACGTGGGCTTAGATCAAATAAGGATTAGTTATCGATTCATGTTTATTTTCTTAGTTTAATCTATGTTTAACGTCATCCGATGGACGAGGGCTTGGGTTAAGCTTGACAATGTGCATGAATTAGTTATCGGCTCTAACTAAATTGGCAATTTAGTTAGATTCATTAAGTTACCGTGATGTTATCTGTCATTTATTGTTCATTTATTCATATAACATCTCTTTGCCCAAGCAAGATTTGTATAATATTGGCTTTAGATTTACATGGGAAATATTCATATTGTTTTATTCAAGTTATGCCTCGTCACGATAACTGCTTTAATGGCCAGTATTATCACGGTCTTGCTCGCACGTGTTGAGATATCTTGGCAAGAGCCGATTCGTACGGATATAGAACCGCCGGACCTACTAGACCAGTTCTATATTCTTATGGATTGACTTGTGATTTCAGGTCACCGCCAAGCCTTCTGCTTCACGGACCCTGGATCGGCTAAATAGCCGATGCAGCTATGCTTTCATGAGAAACATCAGTTAATCGATTAGTATTCAGCCAAATCGGCTAAATAGCCAATTTCTTTCTGTTTGACATTCAGATAGACTGTATTGGATATTTTGATCTGTTTATGCTAATCGATTGCATCTTGATCTGCTATAGCTATCTGCATAAACTTATTTAATGTTGATTGTCATGTCTGATTGTGCATATTAATCGATTATACATCAGTTTAATGACCGTCTTACTGAAAATCTGCATGCACGCCAGAATCGACTCTTTAGTTGATTTCTAATTAAATCGGCTCTCAGAGCCACATAGTTGGAACTATCTGGACCCACCGGCTAGTTCCGCCTTGTGATTACTGATTATCTGTTTCCTTGTCAATTGCAGGTCAAATTGACTGGCACGCCTAAGAGTCATCGACACTCGTAGACCTGGGTTTGAAGCTAGCTGGATCTTGGAAGCTCCAACGCTCTTGAGATCACATCCGGCTTCGCTGGTGTGTTGTGTGCGAGGAACCACATTTTGTGCCAACACACTTTTTGGCACGCCCAGTGGGACACGTTTCACTCATGACGAAGGGAAAGGCTCCGGAGACTGCCGCTCCCAAGGATGACGGTGTCATCAGAGTCAAGTGCGAAGAGATTGATCCTGAAAGATGCTCTAGGTGCTGGATCAGATCATCGAGGAATTCACTGATGCCTGTCTGCTCTCGTTCGCCAAGACTCGCGACTGGTCACGTGGTCAAGAAGAACCCCTATCCAAGATGGATCATGCATGGCCATAGTGACATGGGTGATGATGAGTTGAAGGATTTCATTCAGAGTGCTATTTGGTCTGCCTCTCACCAGGCAGTCGGACATCATCACAACGTCTTCCTGCAGACATTTTACCACATTATGACGACCGTCATCAGCAGGAAAGAATGGGAATCTCTTGGCCCGGCGTAATTTGGCATACCACCAGAAGACTCTAAGTCGGGAGCAAGGCTGGAACCTCCAATCCTCTTCCGCAACAGCCGATTCCGCCAAAGAAATCTGGTCAGGGTCCTGACATGACGATGGGATCGGTTCCAAAAAATAGCTTCAGCTCCCAAGTTGTATAGAGACTATTCTCCTGAGCAGATTGCCGCTTTCATGCGGGTGACTGGGAACACGCCGCCTGAGATTGAAAACAACACCCCGCCAGAGACTAGGGCCCACTCCGGGTTGTCACTTTGGGCACACTTATTCAGAGCTCTCGGCGGCGCCGCATCCTAGCTGCACCTGGTCACCTCAAGACAAACTGGTAAACAAGATGAGTTCTATGCTCAGGGACCAATTCAGCTTACAGCCGAAGGCTGGGGTCTTGATCAGATACAGGCACCCCTACCCTGAGTGGTTTGATCGCATCGCATTGCCACAGAGGTATAGCATGCCGGATTTCACCAAGTTCAGTGGGCAAGATGATGTGTCCACTATAGAGCACATCAGCCGATACCTGACCCAGCTTGGAGAGGCGTCATACGAGGAAGCCCACAGGGTCCGCTTTTTCTCACTATCGCTGACCGGGCCGGCGTTCAGTTGGTTCACTACTTTGGAGCCCGGGTCGATTCAAAACTGGGTGGATCTGGAGAGAAAATTTCATAGCTACTTTTTGTCAGGTACTGGCGAGAAAACTATAGTTGATCTGACCAGCATGCGCCAGAAGAGTAGTGAAACTAGGGTCGGCCTTCATCAAGCGCTTCAGGGAGACTAGGAACATGTGCTATTCATTGAACTTATCTGACAAGCAGCTCGCCCACTTGGTGATTGGTGGAATGCTCCTGCACATTCAAGAAAAGCTGGTGGGCGTTGATTTTGACAGTGTTAGCTAGGTATTGCACAGAGTGACTACGCTGGAGTTGCAAGCTCAAACCTTTCGTAAGGAGGGGAGATACAAGCAGGCGGCTTTCATCAGTAACTCAGACTCTGATGACGAAGACGAAGATGAAATCGCTGCTGTTGATCTGAAGTGGCGCAAGAAGGCCATGGACCGTGCCCAAGAACTAGAGCGCTGATGATCAGTACGACTTTGACACGCACAAGCTGGACAAATTGTTCGATCTATTGGTTAGTGCTGGGCAGATCCATGTTCCCTACCGATTACGTGAAACCTTCTCCTGAAGAATTAGGAGGGGAAGAGATTCTGTCAATACCACGGCGTCACCACACATGACACCAATGGGTGCCGCGCTTTCAGAATGCAAATTCAGAGAGCCATCTCGCACAGACTACTAAAGTTCGATAGCCCACCTAAGGGGAAGATGAAGATTGACAAGTTTCCCGTTCCCAAAGGGCCAGAATATGGTCGAGGTGTCAGCCCCCGCGGGCAAGATGAGAGTTCTGTCTTCCAACCGAGCCAGGGGCAATGCATCAGTTGATCCCGATACGTAGATATCGGCTGAGGAACTGGCAATGATCAAGAAGAACAGGGAGCAGAAACAAGGCCGATATGAGAAAGGGGAGTCTAGCGGCACTAAGAAGACCAAGCCCACATCCCGTGATCTATTGAACAAATGGCGGCGGGAGAAGGAGAAGACCCACCGTAGACAGCTTGAAGAAGAAGAGTATCGTAGGTGGGCTCGCGACGAAGAAGAAGCCCGCTACCCAGAAGAGCTGGCTCACCGGCGAGAGGAGGAAGAAAGCCACTGGCATTGCCCATTCTTCAGGCATTGCTAGAACGAAGGTCTGAGATTGCCGACTCTGCGCAATTGCCCGGAGTGTAGCGATCAATACAGAGAGTACAGGTATTCTCAGACCAACCGCCGGTCCGTGCATGAGAGGCTAGGGCGCCCTAATGGCATGCAGGATCGGCGTGAAAAAAGAGGGCCATGCGTGATCGGCTCAATGAGGCAATAGTCGATCACCAAGAACCGGTCTGGCAGGATGTGAGAGTACAATCGAACAACCGTTGATCTATGGGGAGAGCTATTTATTAATACTGAAGTAGGTACATGCGTCCATATGTTCCTATGGAAGTATCCCTGTGTGGAGTACTTACTTTTTGGGGTCGCAAGTGCTCACGGGAGCATTTTCGACAAAAAGTGCTTCTTATCGCTATGCATACATGTGGGACTGGGCTGAAATGAATCTTTTGCAGGTACGCTAACTACGTGTAGTATGATGTAGTTACGTATATGAGAGCGACTGTATGCCACCGCTTAGCACGGTAGTATGGTTAGGTGTGAGGACGTATGGAACATTCATGCATCATGGTTATTCATGTTCATGTTCTTATTTGAATTCTTCACACAATAATTAAAGTGAAATGTTAATGAGAATAAGTCTTTTCTACAACTATTCTCATGTCTCTCTCAAAATCTTCTACAGATGGCTCCACCAACTCACAACCACAGTTTTCTGGATCAATTTGGGACACCCACTCTGCTGTGGAGGACACTGGAATCTGTTGGCTATGCTGAGCCACCAAACTACTACTGGGAAAAAGTTAGGAGGTGGAATAGAAGTGTTTTACAAGGTTTGGGTTCATATACCAGCTATCCATGGAGCTGTATCTTGGCCTGGTTGGAAGGTCAACATTGAAGCCCTGTCTCCATGGGATGGTGCCCCAACGGGTAGCTTTCGAGGTGTTAATGTCCTTATGCAAGCGATTCGGTGCCGACATCAAGGAAGGTCCTTTGGATTTGTTCCCCAAGCTTGATATGGAGAACGCAACTTGAGATCAGGAGAATAGTGATCCATTAGTGAGGGGTCAGGATGAGGAAATGCAGCAGTAAGGATCCAGCTATGAGCGCCATGTTCGCAATATTGAAGATGTATTATAATCGACAGGAAAACTGGGACTCCATGTTAAGGAGCCTTCGCGATTCAATTACCAGGCAGCATGCATTAGTGACTCAGATAGAGCAACATTTTGAAGCCACAAGCAAAGCCCGTCATGATGCTCGGGATATGCTGGATGCCCTTCTAGCATCTCGCGGAGAGTTGCGGGATACCATAGCCGAATGAGATCAAGAACTTCATCAAGTTAACGTCCTTGGTCGACAGAGAGACAAATTACTGCATCAGCTAGGTGTCTTGAACGCGCACCTTGCCCGTCAAAGTGATGACTTCGCTCTCCAGATGCAGCATGCCAATCAGCAGATCGTGGAGCTGTGGAACGAAGTTCATTACTTGAACAACCCTGTTGCCCCAATTCATCCCCCAGACGCAGTCCGAAGTTGCTCCTCTGGTGTTGGAAGATGACAACGATCTTGCCTCCGATGATGAAGAGGAGAATCCTGAAGCTAGCGATAGTGATGACGGGAAGAGTAGTGCGTCTTTGATCGATAGCGATCATGACGACTAGTGGTTTCTAGTAGTTCTTGGAAGCTAATTGTGTGTAATATTTTTGTAAAAATCCCCTCTGCAGAGTTTAGGCCGTGTGATGTGTAGTTCTAGATAATGTAAAGACTGTATGGCCATTTTCAAAGCTGTGGTTTGTTGTAAGTTGTAGTTGGACGCTAGTACCGTGGTTTGTATTGGCTGCTAAGTAGTTTCCCTACTTTTAATATGGTTGTGTTGTGAAGTTGAATTTTTGTGCCCTTGTTATTATTATGTTTACTCTTGTGTATCATGTAATACTTTGGCATGAATTTCAATTCTCTGCAACAACACCATTATTAATCCTCTCCCATTTTTGTGAAAATTTTCACAGATGCCGGTCAATACTCGTTCTCATGGGTCCAATAGTGGTAGCAGGAATGACAATGAAAATGAAGAGTTGCCACCACCACCACCGTTCACACCTGAGCAGATGTTCGCACAGTTCATCGGGACTCAACACAATCTGGAGGCTGTCCTGCGTGAGATGGCAGCCAATAATGCTCGTGGTGGAAATCATCACCTGTGGTAATGGTGAGAACCATTTCAGCACCTATAAGGATTTCATGGACACCAAGCCACCCATCTTTAAAGAAGCTGCTGAGCCATTGCAAGCTGATGAATGGCTTCACGCCATTGAGCAAAAATTCTCAGTGCTAAGGTTGAATGATACTCTGAAAGTGAATTATGCCGCTCTTCAGTTTCAGGGACCAGCGGGAATTTGGTGGTCGCACTATAAGGCTACCATTCCAGCAGGTACTGAGATCACTTGGGATCGATTCAAAACTGCTTTTCGGGGTCATTACATTCCTCCAGGTCTGATGAGGATGAAGGCCAATGAGTTCATGCAGCTGACTATGGGTACTAAGAGCCTGACTGAGTACCTTCATTCTTTCAACAATCTGGCAAGGTATGCTCCTAGCTACGTAGATACTGATGAAAAGAAAATTGAAAGTTTCAAGAGAGGACTGAGCACTAAGCTGATGAAGAACCTAGGAAACAACACAAGAACTACATTCAATGAGTTTATCAGTGATGCCCTGCTTCAAGAGCACCAGAATAATCTGCATGCCATTGCTAAGGGTCAAAAGAGGCCATTTGAAGGAGGTTTGTCTCAGCCAAGGACTCCTCCTGCAAATCGTCCTGCTTATCGTCTCCCTATGCCAGGATCCCTGATTCAAGCCTCCAACTAAGAAGTTCAATGTGAATCAGCCATAGAATAAGTACTGCAGGGCTTTCACGGTACCTATTCCGAAGGGTAATGCAAAACCAGGGAATACAGCAAATGTCAAAATGCTGACTAGCAGTGGACCTTGTTTCAACTGTGCCAAGACTGGACACTTTGCTAAAAGTTGTCCATATCCGAAGAAGCAGACCGGGAACACGGGCGTTCAGCAAGGCCGTGTTCACTTCACTGAAATAGAAGAAATTCCAGAAGGAGAGCCTGTGACAGCAGGTATGTTTCTCATTAACCAAAGCCCCACAGTTGTTTTGTTTGATTCTAGGATCATCTCATTCATTCATAAGTCAATCATATGCACAACAGCATGCTTATCCAATAACAGAATTCAACTATGGGTTCCGTATAAGCTCAGCAGGAGCTGATATTTCTACTAGGCAAATGGTTCAAGGAGTGACCATTAGGATTAAGGAACAGGAATTTTAGAACTAGTTTGATAGTTTTGCCTGGTTTGGGAGTAGATGTGATTTTAGGGATGAGCTAGGATGAAGCATTGGGGTGCGAACCTCAATATTGTTGACCGAACCATTTCTCTGAAAGAACCTCAAGGTAGTGGGTCTTTCCAAGTAAGCTTACCGAGGAGTGGTGATCTTTATGGATTATCCTTTGCTACTGGGGCTGTTAATATAGCTGATATCCCTGTAGTATGTGAGTTTCCTGATGTCTTTCCTGATGATCTGCCGGGACTACCACCTGATAGAGAAGTTGAGTTTGCAATAGAATTGATACCGGGTACCGCACCAATCTCAAGAAGGCCTTATAGAATGCCGCCAAGTGAACTAGCCGAACTTAAGAAGCAAATCCAGGAGTTGTTGGACAAAGGTTTTATTCGTCCTAGTTCGTCTCCATGGGATTGTCCTGCTTTGTTCGTGAAGAAAAAGGATAACACATTGAGGATGTGCGTAGATTATAGACCTCTAAATGCCGTGACCATTAAGAATAAGTATCCATTGCCTCGGATCGATATACTGTTTGATCAGTTATCTAAGGCTAAGGTGTTTTCAAAGATTGATTTGAGGTCAGGTTATCATCAAATTAAGATTCATCCTCAGGATATTCCAAAGACTGCTTTTTCTACCAGGTATGGATTGTACGAGTATCTTGTTATGTCCTTCGGCCTAACAAATGCTCCTTCATACTTTATGTACCTAATGAATTCAGTCTTTATGCCTGAATTGGACAAGTTTGTCATGGTTTTTATTGATGATATACTGATATATTCAGAGAATGAGCAAGACCATGCCGAGCACTTAAGGATTGTCTTGACCAGACTTAGAGACCATAAGTTGTATGCCAAGTTTAGCAAGTGCAAATTTTGGTTAAACAAAGTGCCATTCCTTGGTCATATTCTATCTGCTAAGGGAATATCTGTAGATCCTTCCAAAGTGCAACAAGTGTTGGATTGGAAAGCACCAACCTCAGTCACGGAAGTTAGGAGTTTCTTAGGGATAGCAGGATATTATCGTCGATTCATTCCTGATTTCTCTAAGATAGCTCACCCTATGACTAGGTTGTTGCATAAAGATAAGAGGTTTGAATGGACTCCTGCTTGTGAGAATGCTTTTCGTACACTACAGAATTTGCTTACCACCGCCCCTGTTCTAGCGCAGCCAAATATTGAGAAACCTTTTGATGTCTTTTGTGATGCTTCTGGTACTGGTTTAGGGTGTGTTCTAATGCAAGAAGGCCATGTAATTGCTTATGCATCAAGGCAACTTAGAAAGCATGAAGAGAATTATCCAACACATGACTTAGAGCTAGCCGCTGTAGTGCATGCTTTGAAGATATGGAGACATTATCTCCTAGGAAACAAATGTCACATTTATACTGATCATAAGAGTCTTCGGTATATTTTTACTCAACCAGAGTTAAACATGAGGCAGCAGCAGATGGTTAGAGCTAATCAAGGACTATGATTTAGAAGTACATTATCATCTAGGAAAAGCCAATGTAGTTGCAGATGCACTGAGTCACAAGTCTCATAATCTGCTAGTGCAACCTTTGCTAGAAGATGGATTTAACCTGTTACATCCAGTTATATTGCATAACATCACAGTTAGCTGTACTTTGGAAAGTAAAATTATTGAAGCATAGAAAACTAACCCAGGAATATTCCATATCAAATGCAAGATGGAAGTACAGGAAACCAAACACTTCCATGTCGATGAAAAAGGAATTCTATGGTTCAAGGATCGTTTGGTAGTACCAAAAGGATCTGGAACCTAGAAATCAAATCATGGATGAAGCGCATTGTTCTCCTTTGTCTATCCATCCTGGAAGTAGCAAGATGTATCATGATTTAAAACCTTGGTTTTGGTGGACAAAGATGAAAAAAGAAATTGCAGCCTATGTGGCTAGATGTGATACATGTTGCCGAGTAAAAGCCGTCCATATGAAGCCCACAGGCTTGCTACAACCTTTGTCTATTCGAGGATGGAAGTGGGAGGAAATTAGTATGGACTTCATTGTGGGTCTTCCTACAACTCAAAAAGGATATAACTCAATTTGGGTAATTGTGGATCGTTTGACTAAGTCAGCACATTTCATTCCCGTGAAAGCTGATTATAGAACACATCAGTATGCAGACATATATTTTGCTCAGATAGTGCGTTTGCACGGGGTGCCTAAAACTATCATTTCTGATAGGGGACCTCAATTCACTGCTCATTTCTGGGAACATTTGCATAAGCAGATAGGCACTAAATTGGTCCGAAGTACCGCTTATCACCCTCAAACCTCTGGACAAACAGAAAGAGTGAATCAAATTTTAGAAGATATGCTTAGAGCTTGTGTCATATCTTCCAAGGGTTCTTGGGAAAAGTGGTTACCACTGGCTGAATTCTCATACAACAATAGTTACCAAGAGAGCATTAAGATGGCACCATTTGAAGCATTGTACGGAAGAAAATGTAGAACACCTTTGAATTGGGTTGAAGCAGGAGAAAGAAGATACTATGGTATTGATTTTGTGGAGGAAGCCGAAGAAAAAGTAAGAATTATTCAGAATCATATGGAAGCAGCCCAGTCACGTCAAAAGAGCTATGCTGACAAGAGGAGAAGGCCAATTGAATATCATGTTGGTGACTTTGTATATTTGAAAGTGTCACCGATGAAGGGAGTACAACGTTTTGGTATCAAGCGAAAAGTTGCACCAAGATACGTGGGACCTTACAAGATTATTGGGAAATGTGGAAAAGTAGCTTATAGAATACAACTACCCCCAGAGATGCAAGCTATCTTCAATGTCTTTCATGTTTCTCAACTCAAGAAATGTCTAAGAGTCCCCGAGGAACTGAGTGAGGATAGAAGATATAAAGTTGAAAACAGACTTGACCTATGAAGAGAAACCTATTAGATTGACACCAATGAGAGAGTGACTCGTAGCAAAATGATTAAGTTCTACAAAGTGGTTTGGAACAATCAAGGGGAAGAAGATGCTACTTGGGAAAGAGAAGACTATTTGAAGGAAGTCTACCCTACTTTCTACAAAACCTAGTATTACCCCTAATCTCGAGGACGAGATTCTTTTAAGGGGGGAGGGGCTGTAACACCCCAGTGTTAAGCTTGCTAAATCATCTGCATCACATTGCATTGGCATGCCATGAACATCATCTCATCATTTCATGTGTATGAGTAAAGTGAATTTCAATGCAATGCTAGCTACATCATATATAAATATGTGTATGTGCATATAGGGTTATAATGGTGAAATTAAACAAAAATGATTTTTAACATTTTTGGAATGTCCAATCTAGTTTAGAATGTCAAACTAAACCTTCTTCTTGTTGGGGGTAGCACTTGATTTGGTCACTAGCTAGGGTTTGCTTTGAAACTCAATATAGGGTCATTTAGAGTGAATCTGGCAATTCAATTTAAAAGTGCAATTTAAATTATTCAAATGCTTTTGAACCTTAAACAAAAGTTGTGGGAAATTTATTTTGCAACAAAGTCTATTTTTGGTCCAACTCATGAAAATGCATTTTACTAGGTCAATTTGAGTCCCTAAGGCAGATAGGGTCAGAAGTTTCTTCTGAATTTTTGGTTAAGTATAAAACTGAATCACAGTTTCAAGTATCCTACTTGGCTAATCTATATCTCCCTGTCTAGGCTTAACCAGCCCAAGGTGCCTTACTACCATTTAAAGTTCTCCTGTAGTACTTTAATTGGTATTAGGGAACCTTGCCCTGAAACCCAACGGATTAGTAGTTAGAGAGCACTAAAAATCGAATTTTAGTCGGATGCTCGTGCACTGAACCCAGTCGATCTCCCTTGTGACCACGTATCGAACACCTGGTGGGCATAATGTGTCATCGCCAGAAAACAACACCGCTGCGTCGTCGTGTCTTCCCCAGCCGTGCTGCACCGCCCTGCGAGGTCGCCGACTCGAAGTTGAGCACCTTGGAGCTGATCCTAATCCATTTCCCTCGTCTTTGCCGTCGCCTTCGTCTACTTCCATTTCCTCTGCCAAACCGAGAATTTCGCCATGGCGTCGCCAGTGTGCTGCGTCGTCCCTGGCTGACCACCGCCCGCTCCATCGCGCCAACCCCTCCTTCTTGACCTCCTCTACCTCCCTGACTTGTTGGGCAAAGTTGTGGTAGCGTGGTGCTCGCGTATTTCATCGTTGCCATCCTCTACGCCTCGCCGGAGCTCCACCACAGCTCAACCCGATGTGGCCACAAGGTGGTGAGCGTCCTCGTTGCTTTGCGTCTTGTGTTTCCATCTTTAATAGGGTTCGATTTCTTGGAATCAAAGACCGTTTGCCATGAGGTGGCCGGAGTCGGTCAGAACACCGACTTGCCGACGAGCGCTCCGCCGCTGAGCCGCCATGGATGGCACTGGAGGTGCTGCGGACCGTTAGGGTTCAATTCCTCGTAACCCTAGGACCTCTAGGTAGTCGTGAGTCATGTGGTGTAGCCATTTGGGTTTGTTTTGGTCTGAGCTCACCGGCATAGCTTCGCTGTGCGCCGCCATCTGCCATGGCCGCCGTCGAGCTTGCTCTGGCACGCCACTGACCCAACTGTCTAGCTCATTCGATGCGCTTCGGTCTCAGGAGCGCGAGGGTGTTGCCCGAGTTCTTCGCGGTCAAACGCGGTGGCTCTCCCTGTCTTTATGACAGGTGGAGTCGAGTTGACCCAGGGCCCCTGCCGTCAGCCTGTGTGTGCAGCCCTGGGTGAATGGATCTGTGTGCACATAGCAGTTAGGGTTAGGTTTAAATCCGAAAATGGTTTATTTCTATTTCCAGGAAATCTATACCTGTCCAAATGGAGTGAGACAAGACTTGTTAGCTTTCTGGTGACTTGTACTACTTATGAAAAATGTGAAACCCTAGCTTTGGTATAGTATTTTAGTGAGTTATAAATTTATTTGTAAATCTGAATTTAACTTTAGAAATTCATAACTAATTCTAGGAGTGTTATAAAAATGTGATTCCACTTCTGGTGATCTTGTTTTGATAAGTAGAATCAGGGAAAAATATTGTTTAGGTATGTTTACTGTTTTGTGATGGGGTTGCTGTTCAAACTCTATTTAGGGTTTGATTGCTTGGGAATCCATTATAAAATAAATACAAATGATCTGAGTATGAATATTTTTCTATGATGTTGTTAGGTAATGGAGAACAAGGGAAAAATATGAAATCTGTTGTTTGATACTTTTCACTTTAATAACTATTTTTCACTTAGATTCAGCCTACTGTCTTGTTATTTTTGTGTAGGAAGTTCTGTATGTCCAAATGACCTGAAATTTGGACAGTAAGCTATTGTAGACCTTTTCTGTCTACTGTACTTTTCTGGGAATTTTCTGTAACTTCGACCTGGTAGCTCTAGTTATAAGTGAAGCAAATGGTTATATAATTAAGCACTTGTTTGAAGCATAGGTAAATCATTTTCATGGTTAACGGTCCATCAACAGGAATAATTCTTGATGCATATCTGAGAATATACTTGCTGGAGTAAGATTGAAACTCAAGTTGGAAGTGCTAAGATGTTTATTTTAACTCATTATGAGCTTCCATAATAGATGTTGATGCTTATGTGACAATTAGGATAGACCATGAAAGCTTATCTTGCCTAGTGTATGAAGTTAAGGTTTCTAGCTACCGAAGAAGAAATATGCACGTAATTAATAAGAGAAAATAAATCATACATGTGTATTTGCATCTCATGGAAACATGCATACGCCTTATATTGAATACTTTATAAATTGTTATGCACCCCTGTATTCATTGCATGACATGCATACAGGATCGTTGGAGAAGCGAACCTGACGGAAGTGGATCCAGTCGAGGAGGAGATCACTCAGGAGGCCCCAGCTGCCGAACCAGGAGTCGAGGACAACACTGACTTGCCTGAGTGCCCTGACCATTAGCCCTCGACCTTTTTGAAAGGCAAGCCCCGGTGCATTCTTAATTTCTATGTCTTCGAAATGAATTAGCTTGAGTATAGTGATTGTTGCATTAAGTGTAGGAATTACTTGAAAATGTAGTTGCATTATATTGGACAACTATTATATACCTTTCACCTAAATAGGTTCAGGATCGTATCTCTGCTTAGCCTGGCTTAGAATCGGTAGATATGGTGATCCCGGTCACCAAGATAGAAAGTGAGAAGCACGGTTGGCTATATTTGCTATCGTGATATAACCATGAGAGTTGAAAGAAAAGTTGGGGTTAGCCAGGCATAATAGTGAAGCAATAAGACATGGAGGTCTTGATTGTGTACCTATTCCCCGCCTAATTGGATAGGGCCACTGTTGTTGGGCATCACTCGAGATTGAAAGGCGCCATCACTTAGCTGGCCGGATAAGTCGTTCCGACCGCGAAGCCGAGTAGCTCTATTTGGGCCGGGAACTGGTTAGCTGGGTTTATATACTGGACCGCATAGGGTTTTGGGAGCTAGATTGGACCATGGGCAGGTGGATTCCTGAGCTTCCTGGCCACTAGTCAGTCCCCCAATATATGGCTCCCCCAGACCTGCGGTTGGTACCCAAATAGTACCAAGGGTGACCTAAGGGACCCCAGTACAGGTCTGTCTGGATTTGTGATTGGCATTTGACACTAGCTGGTTTGTAATCGATTCGAATTGCCATCTCTCCTGGTTAGTGAGAAACTGGACTGATGTTCTGGCAACGTAGAGAATGAGAACTTTGATATGTTAATGGTTAATGAAAGCTTGAAAGGACAAAATGCTATGGTTATATATATATTGTTTGATCAAAATTAATTAAGTGAATGGATTAGAAAGGTGCTAATTTAGCAATTAGGTTTAATGTTACTAAAAAGAATTCTGCTAGTAACTATGATAATAAATGTTAAGAAGTGCATTTAAGCAAAATGAGTTAGCCCAACTCCACGTGAAAAGCCTTGCGTACTCCTTGAGAGTCTTTTATTTGGTAAGACGGGTAAGTCTTGTGGAGTACAATTGTGTACTCAGGGTTTGTTTTATGGTTTTTCCAAGAATTGCTTCTCCCCGGCCGTGGACGAGGACTGAAGTGTGGGAAGCTGTGTCTTCATGTTTAATAGTATAGTTATCATATCTAGTAGTTTGATCCTAAGCTTGGCACTGTATATTATTTAAGTAAAGTTGTTTAAAACTTGGTTTGTATAACTACTTGCTTCCGCTAAGGTTTGAAAACTTATGATGTAAATTATGGTTGCGTACTCTGTACTTCGAAGATATGTAATATGAATGTATGTTATTGAATCGTGTACGATCTTGGTTGTGTTACTGTTTGGTTTGAAATCCTTCGAGAATTCACTGACTACCGGGTTTATATGGGCTCAAGTGGGGTTGTTTACTGTTTCGACGGCTATCGCCGTACTTGTGCTCTAATAAATTGGTCAGTTCTGTCACATAGGAGAACCAGTGGTGCCCGGGAGACCTGACCAAAAGCCAACAACGCCGCGTACAGCGCCTCAGGAATAGGGAACTCAAGGCAGAAGGTCGTCCGAAGCAAATCTGGCGAGAGAAGCCTCCTCAAGGTAAAGGGAAGGCGATAGCCGATGCACAGATGGTCTTTGTGCTTCCGGCTAAATTCAGAGCATCCCGCGCGAGGAAGATCGAGTTTCTCTCTGATTCTGATGAGTCGGAGTCTGAGCAAGGCGCCGCCAGGTTGGTCTTTGCACAGTAGGCCACTTTTGACAAGCCGCCCAAGCACCGGCACTTGAAGGCTCTGTACCTCAAAGGATATGTCGATGGGATGCCCATGACCAATTTGCTCGTGGATGGTCGCGCCACAGTCAATCTCATGCCCTATACCACCTTCCACAAGTTGGGCAAGGGCCCTGATGATTTAATCGAGACCGACATGATGCTCAAGGACTTCAAAGGCAACTCTTCTAACACTCGGTGGCAATCAATGTCGAGCTAACAGTCGGGATGAAGACACTGCTCACTACCTTCTTCGTGATTGACAGCAAGGGCTCCTACAGTCTGCTGCTCAGGCATGATTGGATCTGTGCCAACTGTTGTGTGCCATCCACAATGCACCAGTGCGTCATCCAGTGGCATGGCGATGAGGTCGAAGTGGTTCCAGCCGATGACTCAGTCAGCATTGCCGTAGCAGATGCCATGTACTGGGAAGCCGGTGATCATGACTATTTTTTTGGTAGGACATGGGAAGAAGGCTCCATCAAGGTCAACGATGAGAGTCAACAGCCGGTCCGGGCAATCGGCTCTGAGTCTTTTTATTAATGGACAACCTGATCGATGGCACGGAGGGCAAGCTTGGACAGGGCTTTACGTCGGCCGATAAACTCGAAGAAGTGGAAATCGGACCTGGTGATAGACCAAGGCCGACGTACGTTGCCGCCAATCTTGACCCTGACTTCAGGCGAGAGTTAATCGATTTGTTGAAAGAGTACAAGGACTGCTTCGCCTAGGAGTACTACGAGATGCCTGGCTTAGACAAATTGATTGTTGAGCACAGGCTACCTATCAAACCTAGGTTTTGGCCATTCAAGCAACCGCCATGAAGATTCAAGCAGGAGTCGCTACCTGACATCAAGGCCGAGATCGAAAGATTGCTAGAAGCCAAGTTCATCCGAGCTTGCCGATATGCCGAGTGGGTATCGAATATTGTCCCTGTATATAGGAAGAATGGCAAGTTGCGGGTCTGCATCGATTTCAGGGATTTAAATAGAGCTTCCCCGATGGACGGTTACCCAATGCCAATAGCCAATATGCTAGTCGATTCGGCTGTAGGGAACCAGGTCATCAGCTTTATGGACGGTAATGCTGGCTACAATCAAATTTTTATGGCTGATGAAGATATTCCTAAGACTGCATTTAGGTGTCCTGGTGCAATCGGTTTGTTCGAGTGGGTTGTAATGACTTTTGGTTTGAAAAATGTCAGTGCAACTTATCAAAGAGCTAAATTATATTTTTCATAAGTTGATCGGCAAGATTGTTGAGATTTACATTGATGATGTGGTTGTGAAGTCCAAGAGCTACAAAGAGCACTTAGCCGATTTAAAGGCTACCCTGGAATGCACTCGGAAGCATGGCCTGAAGATGAATCCTAACAAGTGTGCTTTTGGGATGTCGGCTGGTGAGTTTCTGGGTTTCATGGTGCATCCTAAGGGAATCGAGGTTGGCAGCAAGAGCCGAAAGGCCATCGACTAGCTGGTGTCGCCAACTAACAAGAAAGAGTTGCAGTCTTTGTTTGGCAAGATTAATTTCATCACGAGATTCATTGCTAACCTGTCAGAGAAGGTGCTACCGTTCTCGCCTTTGTTGAAGCTCAAAAATGATCAGGAATTCAAGTGGGGTGACGTACAGCAAAAGGCTTTCGATCAAATCAAAGAATATATGAAGTCTCCACCTGTTCTGGTGCCACCACAGGCAGGTAAGCCGTTCAAGCTGTACGTGACGGCCGAAGACCATACGATTGGCTTGGCCCTTTTTCAAGAATTTGAAGGAAAAGAGAGGGCAGTATGTTATCTAAGTAGAAGGCTCTTGGATCCTGAGACAAGGTACACGCCAACTGAGAAGCTGTCCCTATGCCTATTCTATTCGTGTACCAAGTTGAGGCACTATCTGTTATCAGCAGAGTGCGTAGTGGTGTCCAGGGCAGACGTGATCAAGCATATGCTGTCCATGCCAATTCTCAATGGACGAATCAGCAAATGGATCTTGGCCCTTTCAGAGTTTGACTTGAGGTTCGAATCGGCTAAGGAAGTCAAAGGTCAGGCAATAGCCGATTTCATCACCCAGCATCATGGAGGCGCTGTCAGTATAGTCGACGTAGCGCCATAGACTATGTTCTTTGATGGATCATCTTGCAAACAAAGCGGAGGTGCTAGGGTAATATTAATATCACCTCGAGGTCAACGATTCGAGTATGCTTTCCAGATTGGGCCAACAGTGACAAATAACCATGCTGAATATGAGGCGATCTGGAAGGGATTTTAGCTTCTGCATGAGGCAAAGGCCGACGTAGTTGAGGTTTTTGGAGACTCACAACTAGTCATCAACCAATTGCTCGGCCTATTTGAATGCAAAGATGATATACTCAGAGGTTATTATGATCAGTGCCAGGCTTTGATCAGAGAGTTCATAGTGGTTTCCCTTTGCCATATTCCCAGAGCTCAAAATCAGGAGGCCAATCGGTTGGCACAGAGTGCCTAGGGTTACAGATCGATGCACGAAATCTTCAATACCGAGCAATCGGCTGATGACTGGCGGGGCGAGATAGCAAAATACCTTGAAAATCCTTCACAGAAAGTTAGTAGAAAGCTGAGGTATAAGGCTATCAAGTACGTGCTGCTGGATCGTAGGTCTTGAACAGGTGCTGCTGAAGTGCCTTGGTGCAGAGGAATCAATAAAGCTGATGTGCGAGATCTATGAAGGGGTCTGCGGTGCTCACCAATCGGCTCATAAGATGAAATGGATTATCAGAAGAACTGGATATTATTGGCCAACAATGCTTGAAGATTGTTTCAAATATTACAAGGGTTGCCAAACATGCCAGAGATTTGGGAATGTACAGAAGTCTCCAGCCTCAGTTATGAATCCTATCATCAAGCCATGGCCGTTCAGAGGATGGGGAATCGATCTGATCGGCCAAATCTATCCACTATCCAGTAAAGATCACAAATGGATATTAGTTGCAACTAACTATTTTATTAAGTGGGTAGAAGCTGTTACTTTGAAGAATGCTATATCCGTAGATATAATCGAATTCGTAAAGGAGCACATCATATACAGATTTGGTATATCGCAGACTATCACAACAGATCAAGGTACCATGTTCACTTTAGATGAGTTTCTGACCTTTGCTGATGACATAGGCATCAAAATTTACAATTCATCGCCATACTATGCCCAAGCTAACAGTCAGGCCGAGGCATCAAATCAAATTTTAATCAAGGTCATTAAGAAGAAGATTGAGCAGACTCCCAAGAGGTGGTACTTGACGTTGAGTGAGGCTCTGTGGGCATACCAGATGGCTCAGCATGGATCGACTAAAGCTACGCCATATGAGTTGGTCTATGGACACGCTGTTGTCCTGCCTTAGGAAGTTTAGTCTGAAACACAGCATGTCAAATTATAGAACGAGCTTACAGCCGGTGAATACAAGGATATCATGATGGACAGTCTTGAAGATTTACATTGTCATCGGCTCAAAGCCTTAGAGTGTATTGAGGCCAATAAAATACGGGTGGCCAAGTATTACAACACCAAAGTAAGGGAAAAGAGCTTTGCCAAATCAGAGCGAGTATGGAATACTATCCTACCTATCGGGACTAAAGATAGCCGATTCGGCAAGTGGTCACCAAATTGGGAAGGCCCGTATCGACTTGTTGAGTGCGCACCCGGCAATGCCTATATACTAGAAGATATGGAAGGGTGGAGATTTGCCAGGGCGATTAATGGCAAGTATTTGAAGAAATACTACCCAAGTATCCCAGTTGGGGGATGATAGACGATCGATGCAAGAACTGGCTCTTACAGCCGATTCTTTCGCCTTCAGGACAAAAAATTTGACATCTATAATAGCCGATTTCATTGTGACGGATCGTCTTTAGCGCAAAAAATGAAACACCCTCGATGAGGTGTAACAGCCGATGTAATTGCATCACCTTTAGAGCAAAAAATAAAAAACAAATGAAGACAGATTGATGATTATCAACACATTTTTCATTTCTGCTTCATGTTTACAGAGGGGCCCTATTACATCTTAATGCAGATTTTGAGTGGCACTATCTATGATGTCCTGGGCGTCGGTGACGGCCGCCACCTCGTTGGCGTGTGGAAAGAAGTTTGCCAGTTGCGCGCTGGCTTCCTCCATGTCCTGGCCCTCCGGGAACCCGGGCTCGATGGCCTCCAGGGCTATGCCGGAGCGGAGGCGTGCGGCTGTAAGAGCCTCTGTGGCGTCGTGACGGACGTCGGTCATGGCCACCTGGCGGACGCGATGGTGAACATCCAGGAGCCGCTCCGCCTGCGTGTTTCCATGAGCATTGACGGCGTTGGCAGCGGTCTCGGCGGTGACGCGCAGCTCCTCCAGCTGTGCGGTCAGGGCTGCAAGAACAGGAAAGGTCAGCGCAAGGATGACCATCAGTTCGACGCGAAGCAGTTTCAAGACACGGTCACCTGCCACCATGGCGTCCGACGTGGCGAGCTAGGCCTGCACATTGGCAGACTCGATCTCGGCGGCAGCAAGGGCAGCGGCCAAGGCTTTGTTAACGTCCTGTAGCCTGCCATTCTCTTTCGTAGCCTCCGAGTAGAAGTTACGGTACTCCACCATCTGGTGGTGGAAGCGGCGGCCATCGGCGGCCGTGTATGACCCGTCAGACTCTGAAGAAGAGCCCGACTGGGATCCCCCGCGGGAGCCAGCGCTCGAGGCCGGATCTTGAGGAGGATCCTATGGAGGCGCAGTCCGGGGTGTCCGGTGCGTGTCGAGGCCGATGGGTGCTCCCGGTAGGAAAGGAATCAGGCGAGCCTGGCTGAGAAACGACAGGAGAACGGCATGTCAGAATTAGAAAAGATCAGCTACATGGATTCAAGTTGCCTTACCTGTTGTAGATCGCCAGCTGACGAGGCGTCACTTGATGATGACGGCTGCGAGACGGACCTGCCATGGCACCTGCACTAGGGGTGACTCTAGCAGCTGCAGGTGCGGCTTGGGATGGCCCGGCGGCAGCCCCCGTGGCGGTCCCTGAACCTCCAACGCCGGTATTATCCAGATCCCTACACAAGACATCGGAGGTTAGGTCAGAAGCTCGACGGATATATCAAGAGGTGGATTGGGGCCTTGCCCTAGCCAGGCTAATAATCGGTTCCGCCGCGCGCCCACGGACCGCAGGATCCGACTGAACTTATCGCGTTCAGCAGGATCTGACGCCGGCCGCTTGCCACGGTCTCCATCGCCGGCCATGGTAGTGGTTATAGATCTACTTTGGCTTGAACTAGAGGAAGATGAAGGACAACGGCCGAGTGGACAAAGGCTGATGGTGTTTGTGGTGGTTTGCTCAGGCTGGATGTCTATTTATAAAGACGGAGCCACCGAGACGGTTCCTTCCTCGGGAGACAGAACGACGTGGCGGATTTTATCCTGGATTTAACTCACGTTTCTTGAATCCGAAACCGACGTGGCGTTTTGGAAGTGGAACGGGCTGATCGGCTATTTTGGTCGGTTGCCCGGAATCGGCTCTTTGGGCCCGATGTTCAGAATCGGCTACTCAGGTGAGTTGTTTAAAATAGCCGATTCGTTCGTGCCAGTGACAATACTAGGGATCAGGCTATGAGAAGCCAATTCAAAGACAGAACAAAAGAGAAGGCCGATTTTTAGTCTGGCCAAAATGCATTACATGATCATTCAGATATATAGATCAAGTGTAGGATTACAAGCCCAGAAGGGACCGGACAATGGTGATACATTCAGCAAGAAGAGCATGGCCGGTCTATAGCAGTTCCTGGTCCTCATCGGCTGCTGACTTCAGGATGTTCAGGCGCTTGTTTATTTGTTTGCCCTCAACAACCCTGGCGCTGACCTCCTTCTTCTTCGCGGCCAAATCAACGGTGCTTGTTGATATGGAGATTTCACGCTGAGTAATGGCCGAGTTGACCTCTGCAAGCTCCTTCATCAGCTATTCATGCCTAATCTTCAAAATGCCTAGCTCTGACTCGGCCGAGTTAATTGTGGCTTTCAGCGACTTTACTTGATCGGCTAACCTGCCGGCTTCTTGTTTGTTGGTCAGCCTGTTGTTCGTCAGTTGCTCAAGCTCGGCCAAGTTTTCATGGGCAGTCTTGATTCTTGGAGTAGCCCTCTTGAGTTTGACAAACTGTGGTAGGGAGCTGAGGATGGCCGGGCGCTGTCTATTGCTGAATCAATTCAATAACCTGATCAATAGGTTCAGGGTGCTCAGGCCAGATCAGTCAAGGCCACCTCCAGCTGAGGAAGAAGCTCGCTTAGTCATTTCTTAAGATCTGGCTCTGGTAGTGATGAAGACCTGGAGCTCAGTTCATCTTCGTCACAGTATTCCTCGAGGTCGAAGGAGTAGTTGGGGGTAGAAGGCTGCAGTACCTGGGTTCACGTATTAAAATGGTGATGGCATAAAGACTTTGGATCGATCAAGAGGATGAGTGCTTCACCTGGATAGAGCTTGGAAGGGGAAGAGCTGATGAGGTGCCCGGTTGCTCTGTCGTGGCCATTGCTTTCCCAGCAGCAGAAGCAGTTGCGGTATGCGTCTCTATAATGAGTTGGGTTTCTGCAAAGATTGAGAATAAATAAAAGCAGGAGAAAGCACAATAGTGCTAACAGTCGAAGAGTTACTTGGATGTTCAGGAGATGGTGTTCTCTCTTTCTTAAGATCCTCCCATGAAGGAGGGTTGTTCGGCTATATTTTTGAAAAGAAGGATCACAAAAATTCAGCAGGGGGCTTGTATACTCACAAGATTGATTAATACCTGAGTTCTTACTCCTTCCTGTTGACTGACTGTGGTGTCAGTTATGTCCGGAGAACCCCAGCAGTGTCTTCAGCTTGAGTACCCTCAATAGCTGTCTGGATCGGCTGAATGTTCGCCTGCTTGATAGCCGGTTCAGTTAAGAAAATTAAGGAAATGGTACAGAAAATACTGCAAAACGTCCAAGTACCTGGGCAGGCTTCCTCTTGGATCTTTGTCTTTTGGTGATAGTTTTCTGAAGGGTTGATGAGGCCTTCCTTTTCGAAAGTTGGGGCAATCATACTGACAGGGGCCTGCATCATCTGCTTCACCGAGGGAGCCTGAGAGCCTAACCTGGCGTTTGGGCATGGAGGATAGTATTTAATTTCTACTGGTGGCTCGACCTCTGGATCCTGCATTGGTAAAGTGTCAGGATACGATTAACAGCCGGTTGGAATAAGATCGGTTATCAGTACTTACTGCCTCTGACGAATTGAAGCTTGGGTCTAAAGCTTGGCATTTATCTTGGATTTTCTAGTAAAATAAGTGGGTATGTCCATTGTAGCCACCAGTGGTCAAAGCTTGTGTGGGTCATTGTGATCTGATCCTATTGCTCCATGGCATAATGTGGCAAGTCTGCTCCCAGATTGAAAATCCTCTGGGTCTCTAAGGGTGCAGTAATTTCATCTCTGGGCCTCAGGAGGTGTAGAAATAGAAGCTTGGGGGGCAGCTGACCGAAGCCAAGTTGTCTGGCCACTATGTTCGGATGATAGAATTCATATGACGGCTAGGTAGGTTTAGTATTGCTGGAGCTTCGTAGATGTTTAAAATCAGCCAGCAAGATGTAAGGTTTTATCATGATATTCAGGATTTCAGTGGATATTTCAGTCAGAGCACCCTGTGCTGAATTTGAAGCTGAATGGCATTGAAAATTCTGCATCATCTGTGTAAGGGAACCAGTTCAGCGATTCTGGCCCTAAGCCTCTACAGAGCCTTTCAAGCAGTTGACCCCAGCTGAGGTTGATATTGATGGCTGAAGCGGCTTCAGCAAAGCTCTGACATCCTCGGATGGCCCTGTCTTGATCTTCTGCATATTTTGTGGAAGGGTAACCGAGGTTGATCAGGTTTGGCCAGACCATTCGGTGCAGATGAAGATTCAGCCATAGTTAGATTAGCCACCAGGGCCCTATTATGCATTGAACCTCTTCACCCTTGAGCAGATAGTACGGCAACTCGGCTCATTAACCTGTAAGCAGCGCCCAGCAAAAGTTTTTTGAGGGGGATTGACTGACCTAAGGCTAGCTGCTCTGCAAGATACTTGAAGGGGTAGGCAGGTCCAAGTGATGAGGCCACAGAAGACGAACCTTTCCAGCCACAGGATTAGGAATGCTATGTACCCCTTTCTCATTGATGCTGGAGGTTGTCATGTGGTGGGTGCTGATGTAGCCGGTCCAGCCCTTGTACTCATTCAGCTTGGGGAATTTCTTCTCGCCCATAGAGGTCAAGTTCCAGTATGGGTAAGTCCCAATGATTTGAAGGTCGGTGAGCATGTGTATGTCGCTCAGGGTAATGGTCAGTCGGCCCGTCTCCGAAAATGAAGGTGTTCAGAGAATTCGACCAGAAGTAGCTGGTGGCGATGAGAAGTGGCTCGTTCTTCTTCATCTGGCAGAGGGATAAATCGAGACACTGGCTCAGGCTACGCAGCTCTTAATCTGCCCGCTTCTTGGCTGACATCCAACGGAACCAGTTGCTCCAACCTGTGGGTATATTAGGCCAATTTCGGAATGAGTTCTTGGTCCATGAAGATGTGTGCATCGGAGAAGCTCTAAAAGGGATTTGGTTGGTTTCCATACTGATAAGCTCCGACGGGTCGGAATCACCCATCGTGCCGAGGAAGAAGGTGGTCGGTGCATCCGACAGCGAAATCAAGATCTCATCCTTCAGGGTCTGGAAGCAGATGATATGTGTGATCAATTGGCCAAAAGATTCATGATTAGAAAGCGGAATAGCAGGGTTTATACCTCAGGCATCTCGGAGGGAAGTCGCCATTACTTGCGGATTCTTGAAGACGGCGTGTCGAAGCTGGAGATGCAGTGGTGGATTTCGAAGCTAGGGTTTCGGTTCGCCACCGAGGTTTGAAGCGATGAGCAGGGAGGTTGCGATTTTGGCTCAAGAGTGGACTGAATCGAGACTCAGTGCTAATTTTGGAATAAAACTATTTTATCCCGAAATTGGGGAGCATGTGTTTACGCCAAAATCTAGGACTGAGTGCAGATAGCTGATGCCGGGTTCAGATAGTCGATTTTCGGGAACAAAGGCCAAAGCAGAGATAGTCAATCGGGACCCGAAATCGATTGTGGGCTGAAGGCGAAGGCAGTGTAAATAGTCAATTTGATGACGTCAGCGCGGGTTTTCGGCCAGGAAAGCGATCACGTTCGGAGTCCGTTGAAGAAAGGAAAGATTGGGCTCCAAGTTACCTCTAATTTAGGAGAGTTTAGTTAGTTTCCATATTCGTTTTAAGTTGTAATTCGACTAGGACTCTATCTTATCAAGCCCTAGGGTATAAATATAAACCCCGGCCATTGTAATAGGAAGCACATCAATACAACACAACTTTCGGCTCCGGCCAAACCTTAGGAGTAGGAGTAGCGTAGATCTCGATGAGTTCTTCAATCAGGTTGAGTGTCATCCAGTGGACGCAGGCTTGCTTGTAAGTACCGTCATGCCTCGCTAAGCATTGCCTCCTTAATGTCATTCGGTGGACATGGGAGCACGGTAGATTGGGGTCAATTCTTATCTGGTATAAGTTTAGCATCATCCGGTGGACGTGGGCTTAGATCAAATAAGGATTAGTTATCGATTCATGTTTATTTCTTGTTTAATCTATGTTTAACGTCATCCGGTGGACAAGGGCTTAGGTTAAGCTTGACAATGTGCATGAATTAGTTATCGGCTCTAACTAAATTGGCAATTTAGTTAGATTCATTAAGTTATCGTGATGTTATCTGTCATTTATTGTTCGTTTATTCATATAACATCTCTTTGCCCGAGCAAGATTTGTATAATATTGGCTTTAGATTTACAATGGAAATATTCATATTATTTTATTCAAGTTATGCCTCATCACGATTACTGCTTTAATGACCAGTATTATCACGGTCTTGCTCGCACGTGTTGAGAGGACTTGGCAAGAGCCGATTCGTACGGATATAGAACCGCCGGCCTACTAGACCAGTTCTATATTCTTATGGATTGACTTGTGATTTCGGTCACTGCCAAGCCTTCTGCTTCACGGACCCTAGATCGGCTAAATAGCCGATGCAGCTATGCTTTCATGAGAAACATCAGTTAATCGATTAGTATTCGGTTAAATAGCCGATTTCTATTTTTTTGACATTCAGATAGACTGTATTGGATATTTTGATATGTTTATGCTAATTGATTGCATCTTGATCTGCTATAGCTATCTAGCATAAACTTGTTTAATGTAGATAGTCATGTCTGATTGTGCATATTAATCGATTATACACCAGTTCAATGACCTTCTTACTGAAAATCTGCATGCACGCCAGAATCGACTCTTTAGTCGATTTTGATTAAATTAGCTCTCAGAGCCACATAGTTGGAACTATCTGGACCCACCGGCTAGTTCCGCCTTGTGATTACTGATTATCTGTTTCCTTGTCAATTGCAGGTCAAATTGACTGGCACGCCTAAGGGTCATCAACACTCGTAGACCGGGTTTGAAGCTAGCTGGATCTTGGAAGCTCCAACGCTCTTGAGATCATATCCGGCTTCACTGGTGTGTTGTGCGCGAAGAACCACATTTTGTGCCAACAGAGCGCCACTAGAACCTACCACGAGCAAAGTAACTCAATGACACGAGCAATCCACTAAGTTTACCTTTGGCACTCCGTCGGGGAAGGTACCAAACCCCTCACAAGATCACCGGGAGTAGTCGGAGACAATCACCAACTCCGCCAAGCTCCTTCACTGCTCCAAGCCGTCTAGGTGACGGCAATCACCAAGAGAAACAAGAGAACTCCACAGCAAACACGATCAACAAGTGCCAATGGATGCAAAGATCAAAGCAATGCACTTAGATCACACTCTAGCTCACTATGGATGAGATTTATGCAATCTAAGTGAGTGAGAGTGTTAGAGAGGTGCTCAAGAGGTGTATCAACAAGTTAGAGAGCCAAGAGAACGAGTAAGAATCGGCTAAGTGCTATTTATAAACTTGCGCAAACACAATTAGCTGTTACTCACTTTTTGCGAGGCGTCGGACGCTGAGCGTTGGACGCTCGCGCGCGGGCATCGGAAAAAAGCGATCAGTCTGACTCTTTCTTCTTTAGCCAATCATGCGCTGCCACTGTCAGCGTTACCATTTGAATTCGAACTGTTGGCTGCGTTGATTAGCAGACCGTCGTATCGAGGTCGATCGTCCGGTGATCGTCGGACCGGAGCCGTCAGAATAAGGCGTTGAACCGTCCAACGGTTCCAGAGAGCTCCCAGCAGCCTCAAAATGCGTCGGACTCGGTCCGACGGGGGTCGTCGGACTAAAGTCTCCAGTCCGACGCCCTCAGCGAATGCCACGTGTCGAGCTGCTGTGCGGACGACCATCGGACGCTCGGGGCATATAGTTCGACGCTCGAAAAACAACGGTCCGACGCTCTCTGTGAACTAGGGTGGCAGTGTTAGCCATCGGACGCTAGCAGATAGTCCGACGCTCTGTCGACTAAGCGTCCGACGCTCGGTTTTGAGTGAATTCGAGCCCATGTCAAGTCCTTTGCTTAAGTTGGCTAACACTTGTTAATTATGAAACATTACTTGAAGTGTGTTAGCCATTTTCAAAGTGTTTTGCAAATGTTTTATGTTAGCCACTAGATCTAAATGCAATGCATGATCCAAACATCTAATGGCACTTGATAACCATGTTAACCATGGAATATCTCACCTCTTTATAGTACGGCTATCTATCCTAAATGTGATCACACTCTCTATAGTGTCTTGATCACCAAAATGGAAAGAGCCCTATTAGTATACCTTTGCCTTGAGCTCAATCCAAACCACCAAGTGTTGAAGCATTTGATCCTTGAGTTGATGGGCTTACACCAAGAGCTTGGATGCCTTCACTTGCTCCACACTTGATCTTCTCACCATACTTGTAATCCATAGCTTAAGCACATGGTTAGATACTAGGTGTCATCAATTAACCAAAACCAAACTAGAGCTTTCACCTTGAAGGAGCCTTCATCCCATGTCTTCCCAGAGAAGCAGTCATGCTCCCCAGATTCCCAGTAAGTAGCGTCTGCCTGCAGGCTATACTCACCGAATCATTAGCTGGGACGACTTCAACCTCATCACCATACCACTGGATCACACATTGGTGCATTGTGGATGGCACACAGCAGTTGGCATGGATCCAATCACGCCCAAGTAGCAAACTGTAAGAGCCCTTGCTGTCAATCATGAAGAAAGTAGTGAGCAGCGTCTTCTTCCCGACTGTCAGCTCGACATTAATTGCCCCCTGGGTATTAGAAGAGTTGCCACCGAAGTCCTTAAGCATCATGTCGGTCTCGATCAAATCATCAGGGCCCTTGCCCAGCTTTCGGAAGGTGGTGTAGGGCATGAGATTGACTGTCGCGCCACCATCCACTAGTATCTTGGTCATCGGCATCCCATCGACGTATCCTTTGAGGTACAGGGCCTTCAGGTGCCGGTGCTTGGGCAGCTTATCAAAGGTGGCTTGCTGTGTAGAGACTAGCTTGGCAGTCCCTTGCTCAGCCTTTGAGTCATCAGAATCAGAGAGAATTTCAACCTTCCTGGCTCGGGGCGCTCTGAACTCAGCCGGAAGCACAAACACCATCTGCGCATCGGCTATTGCCTTCCCTTTGTCCTGAGGAGGCTTCTCCCGCCAGATCTGCTTCGGGCAGCCTTCTGCTTTGAGCTCTCTATTTCTGAGGTGCTGCACGTGGCGTCTCTGGCTCTTGGTTAGATCCCCAAGGCACCACTGGTTCTCCTGCCAAACCGGCTCTTGGTGATCAACTGCCACTTCGTCGAGCCGATCGCGCAGGTCTCTTTTTTCGCGTCGATCCTGCATGTCATGTGGGCGTCCTAGCCTCTCATGTACGGATCGGCGGTTGGTCTGACAATGCCTATACTCTCGGTATTGATAACTGCAGTCTAGGTAATTGCGCAGAGTCAGCAATCTCAGACCTTCGTTCCAGCAATGCCGGAAAATGGGCAATGCCAGTGGCTTTCTTCTTCCTCCCGGCGGCGAGCCAGCTCTTCGTGATCGTGGGCCTCTTCTTCATCACGAGCCCATCTCCGGTATTCTTCTTCTTCGAGCTACCTCTGGTGAGTCTTCTCCTTCTCCCGTCGCCACTTGTTTAGTAAGTCATGGGATGTAGACCTGGTCTTCTTGGTGCCGCTGGACTCCCCTTTTTCAAACTAGCTCTTTTTCTGCTCCCGGCTTCTCCTGATCATCTCCAACTCCTCAGCCAATATCTGCATGTTTGGATCAACTGATGCATTTCTTTTGGCTTGGTTGGAGGTCAAAACCTTCACCTTGCCAGCAGGTGCCGCTACCTCGACCATGTTCTGGCCTTTAGGGAACGAGAACTTGTCGATCTTCATCTTCCCCTTGGGAGAACTGTCAAACTTCAACAGGCCACGAGAAATAGCTCTCTGAATCTGGGTTCTAAACGTGCGGCCATCCGTTGATGTCATGCGTGGTGACGCTGTGGTACTAACAGAACGAGTTCCCCTTCAGTTCTTCAGGAGATGGCCTCACATAATCGGGCGGGAAAGTGATCTGGCCAGCACTGACCAGTAGATCAAACAGCTTATCCAGCTTGTGCGTGTCAAAGTCATACTGGTCATCTGCGCTCCAATTCTTGGGCACAGCCATGGGCCTTTTGCCCTACTTCAGCTTGACAGCCAGCAACCTCATCCTCATCTTCATCATCAGAGTCTGAATTGCTAATATAGGTCGTCTGCTTGTATCTCCCTTCCTTGCGGAAGGTCTGATCTTGCAACTCCAGCAACGTCACTCTCTGCAACACCTGGCCAACACTGTCAAAGTCAGTGCCCACCAGCTTCTCTTGAACGTGCGGGAGCATCCCACCGATGACCAAGTGGGTGAGCTGCTTGTCAGTCAGATTCAGTGAGTAGCACATGTTCCGCATCTCCCTGAAGCGCTTGATGAAGGCCGACCCTAAGTCTCGCTACTCTTCTGGCGCATGCTGGTCAGATCGACAATGGTTTTCTCGCCAGTGCCCGAGAAGAAATAGCTGTGGAACCTGCTCTCTAGACCTACCCAGTTTTGAATCGATTTGGGCTCTAGAGTAGTGAACCAACTGAAAGCTGGCCCAGTCAGTGACAGTGAGAAGAAGCAGACCCTGTGAGCATCCTCATATGACGCCTTGCCGAGCTGAGTCAGGTACCGGCTGATGTGCTCTGTGGTGGACATGTCATCTTGACCACTGAACTTGGTGAAGTCTGGCATGCGATACCTCTGTGGCAACGCCACACGATCAAACCACTCGGGATACGGGTGCCTGTATCTGATGGAAACTCCCGCCTTCGGCTGCAAGCCGAATTGGTCCCTGAGCATTGCACTCATCTTGTTGATTAGTTCGTCTTGAGGCGACTGGGTATAGCCAGGGTGCGGCGCCGACGAGAGCTCATTGTAGGTATGCCCGAAGTGATAGCCCGGAGTGGGCCCAGTCTCAGTCGTCGCGTTCCCAGTCGTCCGCATGTAGGCGGCAATCTGCTCGAGAGAGTAGTCTCTGTATAACTTGGGAGCTGAAGCTATTTTTGGAGCCGATCCCGCCATCATATTGGGATCTAGAGCAGACGACTTTGGCGAAATCGGCTGTTGCGGCGGGGGACTGGACGTTCCGGCCGCTGCACCATGATTTGGAGTTCTCTGGCGGTATGTTGAAGTATGTTGGGCCTAGAGACTCCCAATCTTGCTTGCTAATGATGGTCTTTATGATGCCGTAGAAAGTCTGCAGGAAGACGTTATGATGATGCCCGACTGCCTGGTGAGAGGCAGACCAAATAGCGCTCTGAATGAACTCCGTCAACTTGTCATCGCCCTTGTCGCTATGGCCATGCATGATCTATCTTGGATAGGGGTTCTTCTTGACCACATGGCCGTTGCGGTTCTTAGCGAACGATAGCAGACAGGCATCAGTGAATTTCTTGATGATCTGATCCAGCACCAGAGCATCTTCAGGATCGATCTCTTCGCGCTTGACCCTGATGACGCCGTCATCCCTGGGAGCAGCGCTCTCTGGAGCCTTCCCCTTAGTCACGAGTGAAACATGTCCCACCGGGCATGCCAAAAAGTGTGCTGGCACAAAATGTGGTTCCTCGCACACAACACACCAGTGAAGCCGGATATGATCTCAAGAGTGTCAGAGCTTTCAAGATCCAGCTAGCTTCAAACCCGGTTTGAGTGCCGATGACTCTCAGGCGTGCCAGTCAATTTGACCTGCAATTGACAAGGAAAAAGATAGTCAGTAATCATAAGGCGGAACTAACCGGTGGGTCTAGATAGTTCCAACTATGTGGCTCTGAGAGCCGATATGAACGGAGATCGACTAAAGAATCGATTCCGCCATGCATTCGTTTTTTTCACAGGATAATCATTGAATTAATATATAATCGATTGGCGTATCTAATCAAATAATGACAATCTGCATTAAACAAGTTTATGTAGAAAGCTATAATAGATCAAGATGCAATCGATTAACATAAACAAATCAAAATATCCGATACAGACTGTCTGAATGTCAAACAGACGAAAATCGGCTATTTAGCCAATTCGACTGAACATGATCAATTAACTGATGTTTTCTTGTGAAACCATAGCTGCATCAGCTATTTAGCCAATCCAGGGTCCATGAAGCAGAAAACTTGGTGGTGACCGTAGTCACGAGTCGATTTAATAAGAATACAGAACTGGTCTAAAGGCCGGCGGCTCTGCATCCGTACAAATCGGCTCTTGCCAAGCTTTCTCATCACGTATGAGCAAGACTGCAATAGTACTGGCCATTGAAGCAATAATTGTGGCAGAGCATGAATAAAATATAGATGAACACTTTTTATAGATCTAGGGCCAATACTATACGATCTTGATCGGGCAAGAAGATGTTATAGAAATAAATAAACAATAACATAACATCTTGATAACTTAATGAATCTAATTAAGATTCCAATTTAGTTAGAGCCGATAACTGATCCATGCACATAATCAAGCTTAACCTAGGCCCTCGTCCACCGGATGACGCTAAACATAGATTAAACAAGAAAACAAACATGAATCGATAACTAACCCTTATTTGATCTAAGCCCACGTCCACCGGATGACGTTAAACTTATACCAAATAAGAATCAACCCCGATCGACGATGCTCCCATGTCCACCGGATGACATTAAGGAGACAAAGCTTAGCGAGGCATGACGGTACTTACAAGCAAGCCTGCGTCCATCGGATGACACCCAGCCCGATTGAAGAAACTCGTCGAGATCTACGTTACTCCTACTCCTAAGGTTTGGCCGGAGCCGAAAGATATGTTGCATTGATATGTTTTTTATTACAATGGCTGGGGGTTTATATTTATACCCAGGGCTCGACGAGAAAATAGAGTCATAGTCGAATTACAACTCATAATGAAAACGGAAACTAACAAAATCTCCTAATTTAGAGGTAACTTGGAGCCCAATCTTTCCTTTCTTTAATGGACTCTAAACATGATCGCTTTATGGGCGCCGAAGACTCACGCTGACGTCATCAAATCGGCTATTTCCTTCAACCGCACCGTCCTCGCTTCGGCCCATAATCGATTACGGGACCCAATCGACTATCTCTGCCTTGGCCTCTGTCCCGAAATCGGCTTTCTGCACTCAGCATCGACTATCTGCACTCAGTCCAGATTTTGGCGTGAACAGACTGCTACCTTACTTCCGGTGTGTAGGGGGTAGTGCGAGACAATAGAGGATATAACCTCTACCCGAAGCACCTACTCTCTTATGGGAGCCTACCTTTTAAGAACTTGCCTAAAACACGTGGAGGGATACTAAGACTAGACAACGCTATCACCACCTGCTAGCACCCACTAACAATCCGTGCGACAAGCGGCATTCAAAGATAAGATCTAGTCTAAGCACCATACTTGCACTAATTCTTACTACTCTAGCTGGGATTCAAACAACTAGAGCATCCTATGACAGGCGATGAACTACACACGTGAGCTGGTTAAAGGATCACAATCTAATATAAACCGACCAAGTAATATGATAACTCAGAACAATACTGTTACTAGAATAGTAATGCACTAAGTAAAGACTCAGTAAAGTAAAGCAAGGATATTATATTAAAGTAAATAAGTCTTACAGAAAGAGTAAGATACAAGAGCTATACCAGATTCTCCAGCAGACGACTCCGGAGACCCCGAGTGCAGCTCGACTCAACTCTAACTCCCACACTAGACTACAACTACTAGAAGTGGAACTACATTGTTTCTCACTTGTATCTTGAATGAATCATGTCTTGAGAGGGTGGAGGCAAGCCTCTATTTATAGGAGGAGATGGAGGGGTACCACGTCAGCGACCCGTGTGCTCCTTGCCTCTCCACCCTTGGATAAACCGACTTGTAACCGCCTTAAGATGGATGGCCCCAGTGATTCCATCACGTGGGAAGCATGCTGGAGGGCGGTGGAGTAAGGCGGTGGCCTGGACCCACCAAGAGGGTGTCGGCTGACCCTCTATGACAGGTGGGCCCAGGCCTAGTGTGGTCCCTACCATTCATAGAGTGTCCCCTTGTGCTGGTTCTGTGTTGATTGTGTGTTTCACGCCTTGATCCTTATGCCTTGATTCTCCACCGTTGAATGGAAACAGATGTTGATCTGATAGGATGAAATGAGCTGGATGGAGTGTCACACGGATCATGCCACGTCATCAGAGCTAGGTGGGCCCCATGATGGGTTCAGCCGACCCATGCATGGCCCCACCTTGAGCTCTCCTCTCTTCTAATTGATGTCTTGAGTCATTTGTTGAAGTGTGATGACTTGGTTCCCAAATACATGGTTCGGCCGACCCATCATATTGGGCTCCAAGTGCTCCAATTTGTTCTGTTTTGATCTTCCCTGCATTCACAAGCTAAGAGTACAAGTGGAACTAGTTATTGATAAAATATTTTCATGATATGTTTATTCTCCCTTGAATCCGAGGCATGTTGACGGTGTTTGAATGTGGATTTTCATTGTTTATTCCACCGTCAATAAGATCCCCCAAGCTTAACCTTTGCTCGTCCCGAGCAAATAATTAAACTTAGCCTTGGTGGATCAGGAGTTGCTACAATGTTCATGTTTCAATAGTACCATGTGCACAACAAAATACTTCTCTTTTGAATGGAAAAATTGGCTATAAAAATTCACCCATTTTACCTTAGTCTTTTATGGGGCTAATGACCTTTCCTTTGCCTTAGGTGGTTGAGAGACAGAATAGTTTAACTTGAGCACTACTTTTCTCATTCTTTGCAAGTTTCATACTGGAGGTTTTAGCAATGTTTTGCAAAAGAAAACTTAATGTTCCTCATATGGTTCTCTCATGTCGCTCAAATGGTGTATGATTCCTTACCAAGGCATAAAATAAATGTTGCCTTCTCTTTTTGTCCTATGTGGAGCTTAAGGTAGGAATGAATGAATGTAGCATGCTTACTTTGCATATATTGTAGAGTCAAAGCTTGGATCCAAAGAGAGAAGTGTCATGCCCTTAGATCAAGATGTGCAAGTGTGTGGAAAGAGTGGACTATAATGCTCCTCTATTTGAAATTGTATCTATCTCTAACAAATTTTTGAGACATGGCTGTTAGGAATGTGCCCTAGAGATAATCATAGAGATGATTGCATTGCCTTGTGTCCATGATATATTATGAGTTCATTGAATTTCCATAAAAGACAACTTGTATTGATTGGCAATTACGTGAATTGTTTGTGAAACTCTTTTACTTGTATAGTTATTCTAAAGTTGTCCCTGATCAAACTTTGTGTAAGACACAAATGATTATTAGATCAGCACATTGTAAGTTGATGACTATGTTTCACAAGTCATGAACATGGAGATGTTAAACTAACAAGGTGGGCACATGTATGACATGGGGCTGGACTGACCCAACATGAGATGTTCTTATCTCTTTGCACATCATGTACGTTATGTCCCTAGACCTGAGATTATCGCATGTACTCAAGATGTGAAACGACCTACTTAGGGATTATCAAACGCTACTCCATAACTGGGTAGTTATAAAAAAGTCTTCGGGTTAAAATATGCTGTGAGACATAGACAATCAAGATGGAACTTGCCCCTCTCTATGTGAGAGATATATTACTGGATCACTCGAATGATTGGATCAACAAATGCATGGCCGTGCTTGGGTTAAAAGTTAACCCACGAGTTGGACCAAATATCGTGTGGCAAGAGAATAACATGCATATGGGTTGTGGTGGTTCGTCTGATATGATCTTTGCATACACATAGGAGTTGTCACGTCTTGCTAGAGGCCGCTGTCAACTATTGGGCGAGTAGGTGTACTTGGGCCATGTCTATGTGTGCGTGAACCCATAGGGTCGGACGCTTAAGGGATGGAAGCCTAATTCGGGTAGGACCTGAGTTGGATAAGGATTAGGGTTTCTAATGGGCCTCCAATTTGGGAGCACCTTAGGGACGCCTATATAAGTGAGGGGTAGGGCGAGGCAAAGAAGATACATCCTTTTGGCCACCGCCGTCGCCTCCCACTCTCGCGCCTTTGTTCCTCGCGGACCTAGCAGTCCGGAGGCACAACGCTTCCTCCTGTACGTGTGGATACCTCGGAGGTGTTGCATCTGCAGCACAAGGACGGAACCTGCTCGGAGTTGGTCGGAGGTGATCGGGATCTAATCGGAACCTGATCGGAGCTGGTCAGAGGTGATCGGGATCTGATCGGAATTTGATCGGAGCTGGTCGGAGGTGATAGGAATCAGATCAGAAACTGATCGGAGCTGATCGGAAATTGATCGGCATCTGATCGGAACTGGTCGGCGACTGGTCGGAGTTGATCGAAGAGCTGCTCGGTAAATCTGCATGTGGTCGGACGTGACGGACGACCGCACAACTACACTGCACTGCTGCGACGCATTCGACTACATCAAGTCGTCTCTAGCTGCACCTGCGTGTCTAGTGGTAATCCCGTAACCCATAACTAGCAGTAGATCCTGGTTTATGAGGTCAGAAAATTTTTGTTTTCGGCTAGCGTAGCTTCCTCGTAACCCTACAGTGGTATTGGAGTGGTTACTGCATTGTTATAGGTTCGGTTGTGTTCATATGGAGATATGCATGGTTTTAGATGAGTCTCCGATGATCATGGTTCATAATTTTGCTGTGCTGGTCTTGTAACGATCTACTCGTACCGGTCAGAATTCCGCCATCCGAGTTAAATGATACATGTAAATCAAGTCATGGTGAGATGTATATCAATTAGATTGATCGAATTCGAACCTAGGTCAGGTGCCAAGCGCATGTGATGTGCGGCGGTGGTAGATTGGATCTACTACCGGGCGCCGGGGTGTAAGAAAAGTGCTGCTCGGTAAAACGGCCGTAACTTTTGCATACGACCTCGGATCGATACAATTCTTAAACGAAAATAGTAGATCCGATTATCCCCAACTTTGTTGGAATCGTTTAACTCTGTTTTGCAGGAATTTTGTGATTGGTATAGCCCTTATGTGTATGTGATGCATGTATGTGATTAATCATGGCCTGCATGTCATGAGTGTGACAATATGGCTAGAGCCACATAGATATTGTCACTTTTCAATGTAATGGCCTGCGTGCCAATCTGTGATGATCTACCTGCGACTATGTAATGTTATTTCACTACCTTACGTTAGTGATAACTAGTTTTGGTGGACTCACTAAAGGATGGCATACCTTTATCATGGAGATGGAGATCATCATGATGAACAGATTGATGGAGATAGAGATCCCCAAAAGAAATAATGGGCTATACCAAATCATGTCTGTGTTTATGCCGTTCTTTCTATTTTCACTTCGATAATGTTTTTGTCTACATGCGGTAGTGAAATAGATTGATCCCTTGGCAATGTTTAAGTTCAAATGCTTTCCCAAACCTTGCACTGTCACAAGTCTTGTACAATCGGTGGTGGGATCTATGAAATTAGGGTGCCACCGGTTTTCCTTGACTAGACAGGTTCGTATCAGATACTTACTACAGAAGGCTTGGTTACTTGAACAAGGTCATCCTAACGGTTAGGGACCTTGAAGCATGAGGAGTTGGATGCCACAGCATAGAGATGCTGCCCAACAACAAGAGTCATATGTGATATGATTAGCAAAGAGTTGCATACCGATCTACCATGTCTTCTAGCGGTGATGCTAAAGCTCACTAGTAGACTTGTTAGTTGTGGGTCTTGAATCACTAAGTTTCAATAGAGGGATACTGATTTTAGTGGGAGTAAATTCTATTAAAAGGTTTAATATTATTTACCCAGTCTTGGATACATTGTCTTAGTATTTTGGTTTACTTTTGTTGTAGATCAATGGCGCCTAGCAATCAACCATTTACTTTGCGTTCAATTCTTGAGAAAGATAAGTTGAATGGAACAAACTATGAGGATTGGATCCGCAACCTGAGAATTGTTCTCAGGGCTAGAAAAAGGAAGATATCCTAGACACCCCATTACCTGAAGAACCTGCTGATAATGCACCTGCTGCTGAGAAAAACGCTTTCAAGAAGGCATCCGATGCTGATCTTGAAGTGAGTTGCCTTATGCTTGCTTGTATGGAACCAGATCTGCAGATGCAGTTTGATAACAACCATGCAGTGTACGATATGATCGTGGCGCTCAATGACATGTTCCAGACTTAAGCTAGGACTGAAAGGTTCAATGTCTCAAAGGCTTTTGCTGAAACCAAGCTAGCAGTGGGCGCTGCAGTTGGGCCACATGTGATCAAAATGGTTGGTTACACCCAGAGGTTGGAGAAGCTTGGCTTCCCAATTGGCCCTGAGTTAGCTACTGATTTTATTCTTGCTTCTCTTCCACCCAGCTATGGGAACTTCATTGCGAACTACCATATGCGTGGGGCCGAAAGGGGCTTGAATGAATTGTGTGGCATGCTTAAGACAGCAGAGGCTCATATCAAGAAAGGTGCTGGCAGTAGCCATGTGATGGCGGTCCAAAACAAGCCTAAATTTAAGAAGAAGGGCAATTCTTGGAAGAAGAAAAAGGGCAAGGCTAAAGATGAGATCTCTAAGCCAAACCCGCTTGTGCCCAAGGCTGGACCACCTGCTGAAGCTGAGTGTTTTCATTGTCATGTGAAAGGTCACTGGAAGAGGAACTGCAAGTTGTACCTGGAATCCATAAAGGATCACGGCAGTAAAGGTACTCCCGCAGCTGGTACACTTGTCGTTTATGTTACAGACATTTTCCTTGCTGATTCTTACATTAATTCCTAGGAATTTGATACTGGATCGGTTGCTCATATTTACAATACGATGCAGGGAATGATAAGAAGTAGAAGCGTGGAAAAGGGAGAAGTTGATTTCCGTGTAGGCAACAATGCAAGAGTTGCTGCGTTGAATGTCGGGACAATGCAACTTCACCTCCCATCAGGATTTGTTTTGGAATTAAATAATTGCTTATTTTGTTCCTAGTTTAAGTCGAAACATTGTGTCACCTTCATGTCTGATGAAGGATGGTTATTCATTCAGTGAGCAAAGACAATGGTTGTGTGATCTCAAAGAATGATATGTTTGTGGCTTATGCATCCATTGTGAATGGGTTATTTGTTTTAAATCTTGATAGTGCACCTATTTGTAATATTAGTGCTAAGAGGCCTCAGGCTTAATGAGTTAAGTTCTACTTATATATGGCATTGTCGTTTAGGTCATATAAGTGAAAATCGCATGAAGAGGCTCCATTCTGATGGGCTCCTAACTTCGTTTGATTTTGAATCATACGAGACATGTGAAGCTTGCTTGATGGGAAAGATGACCAAGACACCTTTCACAGGTTTTCCTGAGAGGGCGTCTGACTTATTGGAACTTGTACATACTGATGTATGTGGACCAATGAATACGATAGCTAGAGGCGGATTCCAATACTTCATAACCTTCACCGATGATTTTAGTAGATATGGCTATGTCTACTTAATGAAACATAAATCTGAGACATTTGAAAGGTTCAAAGAATTTCAGAATGAAGTTGAGAATCAATGTGGCAAGAAAATTAAGGCCTTACGATCTGATCGTGGAGGTGAATATCTGAGCCACGAGTTTAGCAATCATCTGAAGAGTTGCGGAATTGTTCCACAGCTTACGCCTCCTGGAATGCCTCAAAGAAACGGCGTATCCGAGTGGCGTAATCGGACTTTGTTGGACATGGTTCAGTCAATGATGAGCTAGTCGGACCTACCTTTATCGTTTTGGGGATATGCTCTAGAAACAGTCGCTTTCACATTGAATAGATGAAAGGTCCTAAATGGCTAGAGGGGGTGAATAGCCTATAAAAATCTACAAACAACACTTAACAAGCCGATTAGTAACAATAGCAAGCTTTGCAAAGCACTAGCTCTAAACTACACTATGCAAGCCACCTAGACAAGTATACTACACTATGATCACTAGTTCACACTCAAAGGCTATGTCACTACTATACACTACTCCTAAGTGAGCAACTAACTAACAAACTACACAAGAGAGTAAGTACATAAATGTAAAGAGTAAAGGTGATTTCAATACCCCCGGTGTAGAGAAGATATGAAGTCCAATATAACCAATCAATCAAATACAAGAGAAATCCTCGGTAGAGAGATGACACAAGATTTTTTACCAAGGTTCACTTGCTTGCCGGCAAGCTAGTCCTCGTTGTAGCGATACACCCACTTGGAGATTCACGCGCTAATTGGCATCACACGCCAAACCCTTCTCAAGGGTGCCGCACAACCAACACAAGACGGGGATCCACCAAGCTACGAGCAATCTACTAAAGATGCCTTTCACGATCTCCCGCGGGGATAGGCTCAAAAACCCCTCACAATACCTTGATCGGAGGCGGAGACAATCACCAACTCCCCTCAACGATCCTCGCAGCTCCAAGCCATCTAGGAGTCAGCAAACTCCAAGAGTAATGAGAGAAACCGCTGCGAATCACCGCTACCAAGTGCCTCTAGATGATCTCTATCAATGCAATGCAGTTGATGCTCTCCAAACTCACCAAATGATGATCACAATCAAGTAGGATGAGTGAGAGTGGAGTGGGAAGGCTCACAAGTATGCTATGATGTTCAAGAGTGCCAAGAGCTCCTCCCCAAACTAGCCAAGTGACTATTTATAAGCCACACACAAGAAAATAGCCGTTTAGACTTTACTGCGTACTGTCGGACTGTCCGACGGCCAGACCGTCGGACTAATCTGCACGGTCAGACGCCCCGGATGAACGCCACGTGTCACTAACCGTTTGAAGTCGAACGTTGGATCACAACAGCTAACTTCCCGCGCTAAACGAACCGTTGGACGGACGAGCGTCGGACTAAACCATACGGTCCGACGCCCTCAGCTGACCACCGTCGGACTCAGCCAGATGGAGCCGTCGGACTAACGAACGCGGCCGTCCGACGCTTCCAGAGAGCTCCCCGAGCGCTGAAAACCGTCGGACGTTGGTCCGACGCTCACCGTCGGACTAACGCCGAGAGTCCGACGCTCTCAGAGCTCGCCACGTGTCAGCTCTCGTACGATCTGCACCGTCGGACACTTCGGCTAATGGTCCGACGCTCAGAAACTGAGCGTCTGACGCTCTCAGCAGTGTTAGCCGTCGGACCAAGGCTAATGGTCCGACGCTCTGTGACTCTACGGTCTGACGCTCAATTCTCTTAGGATTTTCACTCAAACCTTTCACCCTTTGTTCCCATGTGCTAACACCAAGTGTTCTACACCTTGTGCACGTGTGTTAGCCTTTTCAAAAGAGTTTTCCAAGGGTTTGTTAGTGTCACTAGCATCTATATGCAATGCAATGATCATGAACACCTAGTGGCACTTGATAACCATATTTCATCAACGATTTCGCCCCTCTTGATAGTACAGCTATCTATCCTAAATGTGATCACTCCCTCTATGGAGTCTTGATCACCAAAAGCAAAAGAGCTCCTATGGATTATACCTTTGCTTTGAGCTCCTAGCTTTTTCACCATCTCTTGATGAAGCTTGTGGATTCCTTTTGATGATGGACTTATACCATTTGTATGGATGCCGTCATTGCCCTTCACTTGTGGCCTCCACCGACCCGGTCCTTTGCTCCATCTTGCCATTTGCTAATCAATTCTCATGAAACACTTAGAGCAATCGTTAGCAAACTAGGTTTCATCAATTACCCAAAACCAAACATGGGCTTTCAATAGAGTGCCGTCTAAGTCCGTAGTTAAGACACCATATGAGATGTGGACTGGTAAGAGTCCCAGTTTGTCTTTTCTAAAAATTTAGGGTTATGAAGTTTATGTCAAATGACTTATATCAGATAAACTAACACCCAAATCGGACAAGTGCTTTTTCATGGGATACCCAAAGAAAACTTTAGGGTATTACTTCTACAACCGATCAGAGGACAAAGTGTTTGTTGCTCGGAATGGTGTTTTCTTAGAGAAAGAGTTTCTCAAACAAGAGAAAAGTGGACAGAAGGTGTATCTTGAAGAAGTTCAAGATGAGGTAGTTGGGAAAGACTCTACAAGTGATGCTAACGTAGCAGAACAAGTTGAGATTCCTGTGCCAAAAGAAACACTGCCGCTACCACGAAGGTCAGCAAGAATTCGTGAAAAACATGGAGAATTGTTGTTGTTGGACGATAACGAGCCTGCGACTTATGCTGAAGCAATGATGGACCCGGACTCCGAGAAATGGCAAAGTGCCATGAGATCCAAGATAGATTCCATGGGGAACAATCAAGTTTGGAACTTGGTTGACCCTGCCTGATGGGGTTAGACCCATAGAGTGCAAATGGATCTATAAAAAGAAGATGGATATGGATGGAAACGTTCAAGTCTATAAAGCTCGACTTGCCGCAAAGGGTTTTCGGCAAGTTCAAGGAATTGACTACGATGAGACTTTCTCGCCGGTAGTGATGCTTAAATCTATCCGGATCATTCTAGCAATCACTGCTCATTTTGATTATGAGATTTGGCAGATGGATGTTAAAACAGCCTTTCTAAATGGAAATTTGGAAGAGGACGTGTATATGATACAGCCCGAAGTTTTTGTTGATCCCGATAATGCTAGAAAATTATGCAAGCTTAAGAAATCTATTTATGGGTTAAAACAAGCATCTCGGAGTTGGAATATTCATTTTGATGAAGTGGTCAAAGGGTTTGGCTTCCATCAGAATGAAGAAGAACTTTGTGTTTACAAGAAGGAAAGTGGGAGTGCTTTTGTATTTCTAATCTTGTATGTGGATGACATACTATTGATTGGGAATGACATTCCAATGTTGCAATCCGTGAAGACTTCACTGAATAATAGTTTTTCTATGAAGGATCTAGGAGAAGCAGCATACATTTTGGGCATCAAAATCTATAGAGATAGATCAAAGAGGCTTATAGGATTAAGCCAAGACACATACATTGACAAGGTGTTGAAACGGTTCAACTTGGAACAGTCCAAGAAAGGGTTCTTGCCTATGTCACATGGTATGCGCTTCAGCAAAAGACAGTGTCCTTCGACTGCTGATGAGCGAGAGCACATGAGTAAGGTTCCATACGCCTCGGCAATTGGTTCCATCATGTATGCCATGATATGTACTCGCCCAGATGTCTCATATGCTCTAAGTGTTACGAGCAGGTACCAAGTTGATCCAGGTGAGAGTCACTGGACACTTGTTAAAAACATTCTTAAGTACTTGAGAAGGACTAAGGATGTGTTCCTAATCTATGGAGGTCAAGAGGAACTCGTTGTAAATGGTTACACCGATGCTGGCTTCCAAACTGACCCGGATGATGTAACAGAACCGACCAATTTATATGAGCACAAGTACAGCGACAGCTGTTTTCCCAGCTATCAAGCCACACTTGAGCCAATATAAACCCGGTAGTCCGTGAAATCTCGAAGGATTTCAAACTTTTACATAGTACATACCCCATGGATCGTAGAAACTCAGCAGTACACATACACATGATACATAGATTCGCACATATTTCAAATACATCAGAGTACAAGATAAACTTTTACATAAAAGTTCAATAGCGGAAACGAAATCATTTTACATAAGCTTAATTTCATAATACAATGCCAAGTACCGATCAGTCACAGCAACATAGATGAGACAGATAACATGACCTTGCCCAAGGTCTAGTCTTCCTCTCCCGAAGGATAGAAGTAACTCTTTAGTCAACCAAGCATTCCTCCTGCAACATTGGGAATAAAACCATGAGTACTCAATTGTACTCAGCTAGACTTACCCGATAGGAAGTAAATAAAAAGACTCTCAAGGATATGCAAGGCTTATTTGGTGGAGTTCAGGAGATAGCATCATTTTTGCAGAAAAAGCATTACTACAATAATCCCTCAACTTATCAATTTTAGATATTGTTCAGCTTCGATTTCAGTTCAGCTATTATAGCTAAGGTTTGCAGCTATACTAAGCAATCACTTGATATTATAGCAATCAATAAACCATATGATTTCTGATATCCACAGATATCAACCTCATCTCACCATTAATCACGTTCAAGTTGTTAACCTCTACCTCACCAGAAGATCAGTTTAGTTTCTCACTAACCAGGAGAGATGGCGATCCGAATCGATTGTACCAGATGGCAAATATGCCAATCACAAACCCTGTCAGCCGAGCCACTGGCTTCTTGGGTCACCGTTAAATCTTTCTGAGACGTAATATGTATCGCGGGTTTGGGGGGCCCATATTCTTAGAGACGAACCCACTTCTAGGAAGCCTCAGGTCCTTGACCTGCCCTTGGTAAGATGGTGTCTCTGCACATACTTCCTACCTCCAGAGTATGTCTACATTATCAGCCCCAATTCCCGGCTCAGAAAGAAATACTCGGCTTCGCGGTCAGAACGACTTATCTGGCCAGCTATGTGACGACGTCCTTCAATCTCAACTGATGTCTGGTGGCCTCAGTCCTAGTCGGCCGCAAGTAGCACCGAAGTCAACATGACCCATGTCATGTAGCTCCCCACTACCTAGCCTTGATTCTCTCATTAAACATTGTGGCATGGTGACACATATAGCCATCCATGTGGATCTCATCAGTCACCACCTACACTCGCGGATGACAGGAAATCACCCGACTTTCTCGCGGATGACAGGAAATCACCCGACTTCTACCGGTCTAAGCAGGGCTAAGCATAAGATCGGTCACCTGTCTAGTAATAGTATCAGGTTCACATATATAGTAGACAAGGTAGATATGCAGCAACGGTTTCAAGCCAACTCCTATACTTAAATGCACAAACATACGATTTAATAAAGACCGGTGCATTTATAAAAAGAGATAGGTGGAGGCTTAGGGATGCTCCGGGGCTTGCCTGGGGTTCAGCACTAAGTTAGTGTTTGTTAGATGACACTTGTTCGACGAGCATTTCCCATCCAAACACTCGATTAGTCCTTCCACCTTCGTGATTAGTTCACCACACCGTCTTGTGGTTAGTTCCATCATCATGTCCTTCACTCCACGTGTTCATCATCTATCGTACCTAAATGAGATGCACAATACACATGTATGAATAAGAGAAAGTAATACAAGACATGTTAATCTAGCATCACTGAACCATGATCTAACAATGCCACCAAGCAAGGCAACATGAAAGCAATCCTAATCTCACATATGCAGTTTAAGGACAGCAGGACAGCAAGCACAAGATTTAACCATAACTGAAGCTATATACATCCAACCAGGGTGATCTAAGCCTTTCTGGAAAGCTATTGAAATTGTATACAACTTTGGTATTATCCTTTTCAGATGATTTAATTCATATAATGGTCAAACAACACAAAGAAGGCAGCTCTGTCCAGATTTGGACAGATTCTGTCCTCCCAACTCAAACAATCATAACTTGAGATTTATACCACCAAAAGGGATGATCCTAGACAACTTAGAAACTATAGGAAAATCACTACAACTTCTCTGTTATCACCAAGAACTGATTCAAAGCATAAATTGGTCAAACAAAACAAACATTCAGATCTGGACAGAAAACAATCCAAACCTGACAGCAGACTTCCAAAAGCCATAACTCCTAAACTATCAGGCCTATGAACAAGAAATTTTAGGACAAGCTAGACATAGAAGTTGGCTACAACTTTTTATAGAACACATTTTCATGAAACATCATTTTCATGGAGGGAACACCATAACAACAGGGACTATACATGCAGCTATTTCTCAGCAGGATTGCAATTAATTTGGTTACTTGTTTTTCACCCAAGAAACACATATGTGAGCTAGTTAAATAGCTCCAAACATCATAACACAACATAAAGAATTCATCTCAGGTTAAGACATGGCAATAAGTCATAAACAACATGCATGTGTCTAATTACCTCCAATCTTTCACCAAATATCACATAAAAGTCTATTATTTAATTGTTTAAGTTATATGGTAAACATCTCAAATGGAGTTGATATTTTTATGAGAGATAGTTAATCACAATTCATGACCAAGGTTCAAATCTTACATGCTCAGGTTCCATAATTTAATTATTACAAAATACACAAATCTATAATGCAATAAAGCATTGGAGAGCAAATTAAATAGGAAACTCAACATTTTCTGAAACAACATGACCATATTATTGATTCTCAGGCTAACACAATATCATACAAAGGTAGTGGAACACCATTTTCCATTTTTACCATAATATATTATTTATAATGCATTTCAATTTACTTAATATGCACCAAAGAAGATAAATCAACAACTCAGTCATACATGCACCATAAATCATGAAATTTTAACCATATATTACACATCATACATAGAATCTACAATTAAATTTTCATGCCATTTGGAGTAATACAACTCCAGATACAAAAATAACAAGCAATTCAACCATTTATTTCCTATTTAACAAGATTAATGTGAAACATCATTAAAACAGTAAATAACCTATAAGTTTTATATTCTTAAGAGCTATTACATATTATTAGAAGACTAACAAAATTGGAACCACAATTGTTGGACTTATATTTCTCAAATTATGGCCAAAAGCATGTTAATAAAAACTCTAAACCACTTTTCAATAATAATTTCTACAGCACACGAATGTAAATAACATGGCACACATTATGGATTCAACATGCAGAGCACTTCAAGAGTAAACTAACAAGACAAGTTTCACTAATTTTGAAGCTCTGCAACTCAAGATATCAATTTTCAAAGAGGAAGCCAGATCTGTAGAAATTGATGCCAATATGAGCATCGCGGGCCCCACATGTAAGCCACACAGGGAGCTTCTTCTTCCTCATTTCTGGGGAGAGAGAGAAACCGGAGGAGGGAGAGGAAAGGCAACGGCGGCCAGCGGCTGACTTCACCGGCGGCCAGCGCCACGGCCACGCAATGGCAGGCCGCACCCGCGCCACTGCCCGGCCTGCAGCTGCCTGCGGCCAACCCCCCCCCATGGGCAACAATGGCGCGTGCTGCGGCCACAGCGAGCAGTGCCAGCAGCGGCGACCAGCGGAGCCAACAGCGAGCCGGCAGCAACAACTGCAGCGCAGCAGCGCCATGCAGCAGCGCAGCACCACGCAGCCGCAGCTCCACTCCGCGCAGCCACGACGGAGCTCGAGCTCGACGGCCATGGTGGTGGCGCTCTGCTTGCACGACTGGGAGCGAAGAAGCGAGGAAGAAGGAGAGCAGGAGTGAGAGAGGATTGAGTGGAGCACTCTGGTGCTCGCCTTTTGCCGGAGAGGAGCAGCAGGGGCGCAGGCGAGGTGGCACAGCGAGGTTGGCGTAGGTGGGCGGCGCCTAGAGCTCGGCGAGCACGTGTTCTCTATTGCAGCATTTTGACGAGCACGTGGTGGGTGTTGTCGGTGCGGGTTTGAGACGCCGGTTTGGGCTGCTTTTGGGCCGAATTAGGCAAAGGGCCAATTATGAAATTTGCTTACCTCAGAGCACTCTACAACTTTTATTAAGGTAGCTCGGCCATTTGATAACTGGATTAGTGTGTAATTAAGCCCAAAGTTGATGTTGTCAACATCTTAATTACAATCGAAGATCGAGCGGCAAACCTTGTCAAACAGAGTCAGATTACTCTCAAATTTTGATATGTTGTGCTCCAAAGAGTTTGAGACAACTTTTATTTTGGGTCCAACTCAAGTTGCTTAATAAAATTTGTAGAACATGAAACATCAATGCAATAAGGGCTGATTTTGGACTTAGAATTATTTAAGTGCTGAAATCAGGATTTTACCAAACTTGATTCCACTGTTTGAGGCACTTAGAGATTGAATCATGAGTTGGTCCAAAAATAACAATTGTTGTACTCCAAAATATCTGTAACTTTTATTTTGGGTCAAACTTCATTTCTTGCTCCAAAATAATATTCCTACTTTGGTCAAACTAATGCAATTAGAGAGCTCAAAGTAAATGTTTAGGCCAATAAAGGTATTTTCTTGGCATTTGCTCAACATGAGTCCTTCATGACTTTTGTTGTAGAGTTCAAGTAGAGTTGTTTGGGCAAGGTTGCAAGGTTTGGTTGACTTTGCATGCTCATCTTCACTTAATCCATAAATCCAATTAAGTGAATAATTTGTCATTCCATGTGAATTCTCAATTCGGATCTTTATAAGACTTTTACAATAGCCATGGGAGATGGAGATGAATGTGAGAAAGTCACCAAGATCATGGATTGACATAACTTGGTTCGGTCCAGACTCGCTGGTTAGCTCGTGACTAACACCTAGGGTGTTACAGATGATTCACAATCTCAATCAGGTTTTGTGTTCACAATAAATGGTGGTGCAGTAAGTTGGAAAAGTTCCAAACAAGAGACGGTGACTGATTCTACAGCAGAAGCCGAGTACATTGCAGCTTTTGGAGCTGCAAAGGAAGGTGTTTGGATGAGGAGGTTCCTCATTGAACTTGGTGTGTTTCCAAATGCGTCCAGCCCATTGAACCTACATTGTGACAACAATGGGGCGATAGCGCAGGCTAAAGAGCCAAGGAATCACCAGAAGAACAAACATGTACTACGGAAAATTTCACCTCATTCGAGAGTTCGTTGAACGAGATGAGATTAAGATGTGCAAGATACACACTGGATTTGAATGTAGCAGATCCTTTGACAAAGGCACTTCCATAGCCTAAGTATGAGGCGCACTTGAGAGCTATGGGTATTAGATATCTTCGAGATTAACTCTAGTGCAAGTGGGAGATTGTTGGGAATGTGCCCTAGAGATAATCATAGAGATGATTGCATTTCCTTGTGTCCATGATATATTATGAGTTCATTGAATTTACATAAAGACAACTTGTATTGATTGGCAATTACGTGAATTGTTTGTGAAACTCTTTTACTTGTATGGTTATTCTAAAGTTGTCCTTGATCAAAGTTTGTGTAGGACACAAATGATTATTAGATAGTTGATGACTATGTTTCACAAGTCATGAACATGGAGATGTTAAACTAACAAGGTGGGCACATGTATGACATGGGGCTGGACTGACCCAATGTGAGATGTTCTTATCTCTTTGCACATCATGTATGTTATGTCCCTAGACCTGAGATTATTGTATGTACTCAAGATATGAAATGACCTACTTAGGGATTATCAAACACTAATCGGTAACTAGGTAGTTATAAAGATAGTCTTCGGGTTCATCAGGAAATATGCTGTGAGACATAGACAATCAAGATGGAACTTGCCCCTCTCTATGTGAGGAAGATATCACTGGATCACTCGAATGATTGGATCAACAAATGCATGGCCGTACTTGGGTTAAAAGTTAACCCACGAGTTGGACCAAATATCGTGTGGTAAGGGAATAACATGTATATGGGTTGTGGCGGTTCGTCTGATATGATCTTTGCGTACACATAGGAGTTGTCATGTCTTTCTAGAGGCCGCTGTCAACTATTGGACGAGTAGGTGTACTCAGGCCATGTCTATGTGTGCGTGAACCCATAGGGTCGCACGCTTAAGGGATGGAAGCCTAATTCGGGTAGGACCTGAATTGGATAAGGATTAGGGTTTCTAATGGGCCTCCAATTTGGGAGCACCTTAGGGACGCCTATATAAGCGAGGGATAGGGCGAGGCAAAGAAGATACATCCTTTTGGCCACCGTCGTCTCCTCCCACGTTCGTGCCTTTGTTCCTCGTGGACCTAGCAGTCCGGAGGCACAATGCTTCCTCCTGGACGTGTGGATACCTAGGAGGTGTTGCATCTGCAGCACATGGACTGGATTCCTACTCGGAATTGGTCGGAGGTGATCGGGATCTAATCGGAACCTGATCGGAGCTGAGGTGATCGGGATCTGATCGGAGCTGGTCGGAGGTGATAGGAATCTGATCGGAGCTGATCGGAAATTGATCGGAACTGGCCGGCGACTGGTCGGAGCTGATTAGGGGAGCTGCTCGGTAGATCTGCAAGTGGTCAGACGTGACGGACGACCGCGCAACTACACTGCACTGCTGCGATGCGTTCGACTACATCAAGTCGTCTCCGCTGCACCTGCGCGTTTAGTGGTAATCCCATAACCCGTAACTAGCAGTAGATCCTGATTTATGAGGTCAGAAAATTTTTGTTTTCGGCTAGCGTAGCTTCCTCGTAACCCTACAATGGCTATCATTTTTCCTTTTCTTTTATTCATGAGCATAGACTTGCTCATGTTTTTCTTTTTCTTTTCTATGGACTTTCTTGTGTCCATATTTCTTTTTCTTTTTATTTTGCATAGCCTTTTGTCTCTTCTAACATATCAACTAAGAGAGATATTTTATAAGACTTTAACACATGGAGCATTTATTTAGTGGAAATGTGAGGCATGTGGTTGCGTACTTCCAGTGTAGAAGCAGCATGTATATGTGGTGTGTACGTGATCTTGATCTTGGGAGCATGATAAGATTCTCAATAAGGGACAACAAGACTTGACAAAACTTAATACAAAGCAAATAGCTTATTTGGAAGGTCTAACACATGTTTAGCATATTTAGGCTGTGGTAGGAATTTATTACCATCTGAGGAACAATAGGGTTTTGATTGTTAAGAAATAAATCTCCAGTAATCATGCATGCTTAGAACAATATTATAGCAGCTCTTGTCTTACCATATCATATCTCACAACAAGTTAGACTTAGTTCTAGCACTTAGCATCCATAAAGTTTTCAGGTTCATGATGATTTTAAATGAGCCAAGTGATCCATACTTAAAGAAATACTAAGTTATAAACTAGGCATTAAATAAATATTAACAGAGCAACTATTCATCATTTCCTTGAGGAAGGTAAACATTCATGAGACATATGAGAATAAGGGAAATATTTTTGGTATTTTTATCTTATTATAAGGATAATAAATTGAAAATACATGCAACGAGATGGGATAGAGGACTTACCTTGGTGGGGGAGAGGATCTCCCCCAAGCTTGCCGTTTTGCTCATTGTGGTGGGCGGATAGTATTGGAACCATCCCGCCCAGCGTTGTGCTTCTTCATCTTGGATAACTGTGCCAAACTCAGAGTTGCATCCTGCTTCAACTTGCATCGCGCCCATGTCTTCGATGAGTTGTTCCATTTCCGACCTTTGAGTCTGCCGACCCCTCGTCCGTGCGGATGGACGGGGAGTGCGCACTCTTGGAGTGTGCCGTTGAGGCCGTTCCATGGACCCTGAAATGTCCTATGGAACTTGCCTCATCGCCTTCTTCGTTGTCTCCTCCTGCTGCTCGTGAGGGGCCGCCTTGCTCAAATTGAGCGGCTTTGTGACATACTCCTTGTCACCCTCCTTGTACGTGCAACACTTTGGCTTCTTGCCTCTCGGTCCCAATTGATGGTTAGTGTGTGCAGCGCATACAACCGACGTCTCTCACATGGGAGAGAGATTTCGGCTGTATGCCCTGGATAAATCATTTTTAGATCACCATTTTCATCTCTTTTTAGGACTTGAGTACTTGTGAAGAAATCTTCAGTTATGATATCTCCAGGAGAAGCAATATATTCAAGGTAGTGTGTTCCATTCAGCAAGTCCATAGTTTCAGCAATGCGAGTGATAAAAGAGGTAAAGAATATAGACTCGCTTCTATAGAACACACCAAGCCAAAAATGGACTAACATCTTAGCAGGGGAACTTTTATTTTCTTGGTCATGGCATATAGCAATTTTAATTCATCATTAAGAAGAGTTTGCACATCAGAGCCAGGAAGAAGAGTTATAGCCATCCAATATCGCAATAATCGCAAAGTGGGATTATGGATTTCGTCAGTTTTAGGATCAGAGCAGTCGTTGGATCCAGTTATGGCTTTCCAAAATTCAGCCTTGTCAAATTTTCTTGTGGCTCTAGCTAGATCTAGATGACAATCATTATCAAATCCCAATGCCATGCTAAAAACTCCCCAAGTTAAATTATACTCTTGATTGAACATGCGAAAGTAGACATTATTATCAGTGGTTTTCAACGAGCATAAGAATTCCATGGTGAGCTTTTTAATTCCAATTTCTTGCACTTCCCAAAAACTTCCCCACCCGATTGTATTGAAGATAGTATTAAATTCCACGGTCATACCTGTGCTGTCCAAAAGGATAGAGTCGATAATGCCGGTATGTTCATACCCGCGGTGCCGGATGGCGAGGTACCTTTGGTACTCTTCTTGATCCAACATGAGGCCACTCTCAGTTTTGTCTTGGTGGAGCTTCTCTTCCTTCATCTTCGTCATGGCGGGGTCGTCGGGAGGAACTCCCTACGACACCCTTGGCCTTCTTGAATGCGGAGGAGAACTTCTTCATCTTCCTGCAGCAATGAGACAACACAAGGATGCACTAGGACAACAATGGGTTAGCGTTAGCTATCCCAATGTTAGTAGTCCTTGCAGGGTATGGCTACCTCCACAAACAAGTTAAGTGCAAAGACGAGAGTAGGGCAAGCTTCTACACTACAATATTTTTTTGGGTTTTGTTTTGAGTGGATAACTACAAATAAACTTGAGAAAGAACTTGCTCACTAGAGAGAAGAAGAGAGATTGTGTGCTCGAGATGATTCAGCTGGTTTGGATGTGGGTTTGAGCACACAATGCAAGGGTATTTATAGGGGAAGAAGGGCTGGTGACTAGGCTACTAGGGCCAGGTCGGCCGAACCCCCTACTGTGGTTCCAGAGCTGCTTTCACCTTTGGACAGGGAATCTATTTGAATTCAAACACAACTTTGCAGAATGGACTTTAATCATGGGTCGGCCGACCCATGTTTGGCCTCTTTTTCAGCTTTAAACATTGTGTTTCACTTTGTCCAGTAAAGCAAAGACTAGTGGTGGACCAAAAGTGGTGAAATTTTTAGAGATTCCCTTGCCTAGTGCCTTGTGAAAGAGAAAGGTGTATGACAAAAGTGGGGACATGTTTTAAAGTGATTCCCATGGACCATGAGAACACTAAAGTGTAACACCCTAGTGTTAGTTACTATTTTCACACTTGCATTTGCATGTCATCAAGCATAGATCATGACATTTCATGCATCATCATCATTGCATTGGAATTGGTTTCCTTTAATTGCTATATGTTTGTTTATATGTCCATAACATGCTATATGTGTTGACATGCAAATGTGATGCTTGTTTACTGTTCTAGATGTCTTAGACATGTTTGGGATAACATTTGGAACAATGTTCATGTTGGTAAAATCCCCAAAATACCCCTCTAGCTCATAGTTGACTAGAGAACCCTCTAAAAGCTATTCTGTTTGACCAAACAAGAAGGGCATTTTAGAGATTTTGCATGTCAATGCACCCTTAATCAAAGTTGTGTAGAATTTTATAATCAACAAACTTTATTTTTGGGTCAACTCATGAAAATGGGTGGAAGCTGGTCAAAAAGTTGAATTAGTGCAGAATTGGAGCTGTTTTGAGGTTTCAAAAATTTCTCTAAGTCTAAACTGCATTTCAGTTTCGATGTACCCATGTTCCTTAATCTTTATCTCTCAATCCAGGCCGATATAGAGTAAAGTGTTCTAATATGGAATGGAGTACTCATGTAGCTCTTTGATCCATATTAGTGAAGTTTTCGCTGAAACGTCCCTAGATCACGAGCTAGAGATCGATCAAAATCGAGTTTCAGTCGGTTTCGTATAACTGAATCGGGCCGATTCAAATCGGCATTCAGCCGAGTAGCTGGCAAGCCATCAGGCGCCGCGCGCCATGTGGCGACCGTACGCCGGCGTCGGGCCACGCCCGCCTGCCGTCGCCCTGCAAAACCGAAGGCGACACTCCTCCCTGTCCCTGCCCGTCCATTTCGTCCTCCCCCGCCTCCTCTCTCGCCTCTGCTCTCCTCTTTCCCCTCCGCCGTCGCCATTTCCGCCGAGCGGAAGCGCCGGCAAAATCTGCCGCCACCGAGCCGTCTCCGACCGCTCCATCTCCGTCATAGCTTCGCCTTGCTCTGCTCTTCATCCTCGACCCCTTTCCAGGCCAAGAAGACCAAAGGTATAGCCATAGCGAGTTGCTCGCCGCCGCGACCTCGTCGGAGCGACGCCGAGCTCACCGCTCGCCGCGTCGAGCACAATGCCGTGGCCGGTTTCCCTCTCTCTCGCTTGTCTGGGTGTCCTCGTGAGTCTTAGATCTAGCCTAGGTCATTGGTCGGGTCGATTTCGCCGTAGTTTTGCCGGAACCCTGAGCTCGCCGGAGTTCCGCCCGCCACCGCGTCGCCATGCGCGCGGTTAGAGCAAGCTGTCGTGCACCGCTGTTCGATTCATCGAGCAAGGAGCTCCGTTAGGGTCTAGGGAGTGCGGAACGTGGGTTAGCATCGTCGGTGAAGGCCGGAATCGGCCGGCGCAAGTTCGCCGGACCGCCGCCGTCCGCCATTGCCGCCGTTGAGCTTGCTCCAGTGGGGGACAGGCCTCGAGAGTTGGTTCGCTGGGTTCGTCTCGTCGTCAGGAGTCCGTTGGTGCTCGTGGTGTTCGCTGGAGACCTCGCCATCGGCGCCGGCGGCTCTGTCCCTCTCGCTAACACGTGGGATCGGGTTGACCCAGGGGCCCGCGGGTCAGCCACTCTGGCACATCTCTGCTTCACTGAGCCGGGTGCACGTAGCAGTTTCAGTCGGTTTTCAGTTTTAAGGAATTATAAAATAGATTTTCAGAAAATGTGTAAAATCTTCAAAATTCATATCTAGAGCTAGGAGTGTCCAATTTGGGTGAACCAAATTTTGTTGTGTTTGTATTTCTGAGCTCTATCAAGGAAAAATATAAAATGTACTTTTGGGATACTTTTTCTGTGCAGCTTTGTTTAAATTGTTAAATGCTTGTAAAGTTGATAAATGCATAAGTAATTGTAGGAATGTGCTAAAAATGTGATTCCACTTGCATTAATCTTGTTTAGGGAATTGGAATCTGGGAAAAATATGCTTGCTAGTGTTGCACTGTTATTTATATGATGTCTTGTATAATGTGCCCTTTATGCTTTAATCTTGCAAAAATCGCCATGCTTAATGTGTTAAGGATATGATCATGAATATTTTTCCTGAACCATGTTATATTGTGAAGAAGCTAAGAAAAATGGGAAATCTGTTGTTTGATACTTTTCACTGTGTTAAGTATTTTCCATTGCTTAAAAGGCTGGTTGTTTATTATTTTTGTGTAGCCTGTTATACTTGTCCAAATGACTTGAAACTTTGTCAGTAGGCTAATCTGGATGTGTAATAGCTACTGTAATTTTTCTAGATTTTTCTGGGCACAGTAAACAGTAGGTCCAGTTATAAGCTAGGGTTTGTTTAATTGTTTTTAAGCAAGTATCTTTTGGTTGGCAAGTGTTTTCATGTATTTCTGTGCTATTTCAGCATTGTCACTTGTTAAAACAGTGGAGCTAATCCTAATTTAAGCTTAGGGCAGCAATGCTAATGTTTTGTTTATATGATGTTGCTCATGCTTGTTAGTTATGAGATGATTGTGGTAGGTTAGTTGATGCATGTTCATTATTAAGTGCAGGTTGTAGACCTCTTACCCGGGACGAGAAATTGTTCTATGCTTTGCTTAAGAAGGGTGAGTATGAGTTGGTTGTCTAGAGAAGAAATATGCACGTACTCAGTAAATGAGTGTGGATTGTTAAACTGATTGCATATCATGAGTTAATTTGTGTATCTCTATCTTGCATTTCATGTGCATTCTCAGTTCTCATATATGCATATCATGCATACAGGATCGCCGGGAGGAGTGACGCTGTTGCAGTTGGATCCACCGGAGGAAGGAGTTCCGCCGGAGATTAAGGTGCCAGAGGTTCCCGAAGGCTAGGAGGAGGAGGCTGAACTTCCTGAGTGCCCTGATCACCAACCTACTAACTTTGTGAAAGGCAAACCCCGGAGCATCCCTAAGTCTCCACCTATTCTTTTTACAAATGCACTGGTCTTTATTAAATCGTATGATTGTGCACTTAAGTACAGGAGTTGATATGATACCGTTGCTGCATTTATACCTTGTCCACTTATACTTGATCCTGAAGTTTACTAGACAAGGGATGGGTTCGATCTTATGCTTAGCCATGCTTAGACCGGTAGAAGTCGAGGGATTTCCTGTCCTTCGCGAGCATAGGTGGTTACTAATGATGTGGTTGGATTCCACATGATGGAGTATATGTGCCACCATGCCACAGTGTCTAATGAGAGAATCAAGGCTAGGTAGCGGGGAGCCGCATGACATGGTTGAGGTCATGCCGTCTTCGGTGCTGCTTGCGGCCGACTAGGACTGAGGCCACCAGACATCAGTTGAGATTGAAGGACGTCGTCACATAGCTGGCCAGATAAGTCGTTCTGACCGCGAAGCCGAGTATTTCTTTCTGAGCCGAGCTTTGGTGCGACTAGGCAGACATATTCTGGAAGGTAGGAAGTATGTGCGGAGACACCATTTTACCAAGGGCAGGTCAGGGACCTGATGCATCCTGGAAGTGGGTTGGTCTCTGAGAATATGGTCCCCGCCAAACTCGCGACATATTGCGTCTCAGAAGGATTTAACGGTAACCCAAGAAGCCTGTGGCTCGGCTGACAGGGTTTGTGATTGGCATATTTGCCAGCTGGTACAATCGATTCGAATAGCCATCTCTCCTGGTTAGTGAGAAACTGAACTGATCTTCTGGTGAGGTAGAGGCTAATAACTTGAACATAATGATTATGGTGAGATGAGGTTGATATCTGTGGATATCGGAAATCATATAGTTTTATTGATTGCTATAATATTCAGTGAATGCTTAGTATAGTGGCAAATCTTAGTTAAATAGCTAAACTGAAATCGAAGCTTATCACAACTAAAAATGTATAAGTTCAGGAACTACTATAGTAATGCCTTTTATGTAAAATGTTGCTATCCTCTGAGCTCCACCAAATAAGCATGCATATCCTTGAGAGTCTTTTTATTTACTCCCTATCGGGTAAGTCTAGCTGAGTACAATTGAGTACTCCGGGTTTTATTCCCATTGTTGCAGATGGCGTAGTGTACTATGCGTATTGCAAGAATTGCTTCACCCCTGCGGGCGAAGAAGACTAGACCCGAGGGTAGGGTCATTATCTATCCTTAGTCGTTGTAAGAATGCTGTGACAGGGTCACGTGTTGGTACTCGTATTTGAACTCTATGGTGTAAAACTATGTTGACTTCCGCTACTACTGTATTTGTGTAAATGACTATGTTGTACTCTGATGTTTAAATTCGGTTGCGAACTTATGTATCATGTGATCGGGTGTTGCTGAATGAATGATCCTTGGGGTATGAAAATGTTGAAATCCTTCGAGATTTTCGGACTACCGGGTTTATATTGGCTCAAGTGCGACTTGATTGCTATTAAAAATACGATCGTTGTACTTGTGCTCGTATAAATTGGTCGGTTCTGTGACATAAAGCATGCCAAAGTGTCCACATTTTAGAATTTGGATGGTAGTGGATGTTGGATTCTCTTTGAAACATGTGAAAGTGGTCATGACCAAAGGTGGTCGACCAAATTCAAAATGAGCTAGTGATTAAAGTTGGGATAATAATCAGGACACCAGACCAACACCACCAGAGGTGAGTGGGCCCCATGGTGGGGTCGGCTGACCCCACCTTGAGGTGGTCCCACCACCTCAGGCGTGAGCACTACAGTTCTTTTCAAGTTTTATTTATCTAAGTATTTTATTTTGTCAAAATAAATTATTGCAAAATTTAAATATGAAATGCAATGAAGGAAATGCAGGAATTAAAATGTAGAAATCAAATATGAGATAAATACTGATTTACCTTACCAGTAAGGGCTCCATGCTTTTAGGTCCATAGAGCAGGACCTCTCCATGTTGCTATTAAAAATGCGATCGTTGTACTTGTGCTCGTATAAATTGGTCGGTTCTGTGACAGCTGGTACCAGAGCATAATTCAGCATATACCGTCACTTGACTATTTAAAAATTTAAAAGAGTTTTGAGTTTTACAAACTAATTGCCAACTGGTAGTGTGTATAGGTGATTTGAACCAAGTGTTTGCAAAACTTATGAGTACCAATGATCAAGTCCTATAGCCTCTATATATATATGTGGTAATTAGGTGGCTTATGTAAGTACTGACTTGGGAGAAATTGCATCATGTTTCTATTTGTGGTTCATTTGGTTTTATCGTGCAGATAATTATGAACTGTCGGTTTCTTATTGCTTCTTATGGATCAATGTGCCGCGTCGCCTGAGGTAAGGTGAGATGTGAGTGTAAGATCGAACAACCGTCGATCGATGGTGAGTGTTATGGCTACTGAAGTGAGTACATGTGATCCATATGTGTACTTATGGAAGTAAGGTGGAGTAATTACTTTTGGGGTCGCAAATGTTCATGGGAACATTTCCGGCGAAAAGTGCTTCTTGTTGCCATGCATACATTGGGAATTGGGCTGAAATGTATCTTCTGCAGGTACACTAACCACGCAAAACGTATAGCACGGTTAGTTACGTATATGAGAGCACGTGGTATGCCACCGCCTATAACGTTAGTTAATATATACTATGTGTGAGGTCGTTGGCACGTGCATGCATCATGATCATGAAATTAATTCAAGCTATTTGTACTATTTTCCTTCCCTATGATAAAATTTGTGCTGCCCTATCTTATTCTAAATGCTGAAAGATGTTGTAATGTACCAGATGGCAGCTGAAGGTGAGCCGCAGAGTGGTCAGTTTCTGGAGCAGTTTGGCACACCCACTGTGCTATGGAGGTTGTTGAAGTCTGTGGGGTATGCAGAGCCACCATTGTATTTCTAGGAAGCCAGCGGAAACCATGGTGCAGCCTTGGTTTGATGTTTGGGTGACTATCCCTGTGCTTGAAAGGGGTTGGTCGTTTCCAGGAATAAGGGTGGAAGTTGACATGAAGACGCCATGGGATGGTGCGCAGCTTGCAGCTTTCGAGGTGTTGACGGACATTTGCACCAGTTCAACAAGAGAGCTTGATTTGGGGCCAGCAAATGTTTTTCCCAGGGTGGATGCTTCTCAGGGTGAGTGGGCTCAGTCTAGCCAAGCTTCCTTGGAGCGAGGCAGAGATGAGCGTGCTCATAGCACGGGTGCTTCTATGAGTGCTATGTTTGCTATCCTGAGGATGCATTATTCCACTAGGGATGGTTGGATGAAGTGCGTTGAAGCCCTGCATGATGCTGTGGAGAAGAAGTTAGAAGCTGAAGAGTGGGCACGTATGGCTCGTCGTAGCTCAGATGACTTGGTGGTAGCTCTCACTGCCTGTCGCAATGAGTTGTTACGATGCACTGGCGCTTTGTTGGCCGCTGATCGCCGTGTTGAGGTGCTCGAGAGGCAGAATTCAGATCTTCACCGCCAGCTTGACAATCGCAATATGAGCTTGACACGTCAGCAGCGATGAGTTTCTACAGGAGTTGCGTGCTAGTCAGCAACAGGTTTGGGAGTTGCAGCAGGATGTTCATCGTCTGAACAACCGTGTTGATCCGTTTCATCCTCCGGGTGCAGCGGAGTTTGCTCCTGAGATCTTCGTTGCAGCTGATGATGGTGAAGCAAGTGAGGAAGAAGAGGAAGAAGACCCCGAGGAGATCGTGCCTATTGACGAGAGTGATGACCATGGTGGAAACGTGTCCGGAATGGACAGTGACCACGATGATTAGGCTCTTTCTAGTGATCTTGCCATGATCGGCACCCTTTTGTAGTGGAAAAACCTTTAATGTAATGTAATGGGTAGAACCTGGTTTGTACTATGTGAACCCTATGTGTTCAGGGCTGGAACCATCAAACTTCTAATTAAGTAATGGTAACTTATGCAGTTTGGAAACCCTTTTTGGTTGCGCCTTGTTATTGTGCGGTTGTGTGATGATTATTGAATTATTGTGCCGTTTGTTGGTTATCAAAAATGATCATTGATATCTTCTGGGCATAATCTTTCGGTTTTCCTTGGCATAACTGACACCTAACAATGGTTGTTGTGTGTTGCTACAGATGGCACCTCATACCCGTCGTCATGGGTCAACCAGTGGTGGTGGGAATGAGCATGAGGATGAGGAGTTACCGCCTCCTCCACCACGTACCCAGGAGCAGATGTTTGCTCAGTTCTTAGATACTCAGCAAGCTATTCTGCAGCAGATGGTTGCTAATAACAACAACAATAATCGCAACAGAGATGGGCGTCGTGGAAATGATGAAGACCAGTACAGTAACTACAAGGACTTCATGGACACTAAGCCTCCGGTATTCAAGCAGGCTGTTGAACCATTGGAAGCTGATGAGTGGCTGAACACTATTGAGCAGTCATTCTCTGTGCTGCGGTTGACTGAAACCATGAAGGCTAGCTTTACTACTATGTTGCTGCAAGGCCAAGCTGGGATATGGTGGGCAAATCGCAAGACCGCCTACCCTGTGGTTGCTGATATCACCTGGGAGCAGTTCACTAAGGATTTCAGGGGACACTTCATTCCAGCAGGCTTGATCAAGATGAAGGTTAATGAGTTCATGCAGCTTACTCAGAGTACCAAGACCCTCACTCAGTATCATCATGCCTTTAACAATCTGTTAAGGTATGCTCCGTGGATGGTGGGTACTGATGAAAAGAAGATTGAAACTTTCAAGAGAGGCCTTAGTACCAAGCTCATGAAGACTTTGGCGAAACAACGCTCGTACAACTTTCAACGAGTTTATCAGTGAAGCTTATATCCAAGAGAAACAGAACAACTTGCACACTGCTTCCAAGGGAGGCAAGAGGCTATTTGAAGGAGGCTCTTCTCAGCCAAGGGCTCCAGCAGCTAGTCGCGTGATGGCAAATTGCCCTGCTTATCGTCCGGCTGTTCCTGGAGCAAAGTTCAGGCCTCCTCCAAAGAAGCAGCAACCAGCACCACAACGCTACAAGAAAGGTTTCACAGTGCCTTTGAACAATGAACAATGTTCTTTCAAGCAATACTTCCCAAGCAAAAACTAATCAAGGTCTTGGGCCTTGTTTCAATTGTGGTCAGCAAGGGCATATCTCTCGCTATTGTCCTCATCCCAGGCAGGGTCGTGTGCATCACACTACTGCTGAGGAGCTTTCGGAAGGTGAACCAGTTACTGCGGGTATGCTTTCTGTGAATCAGTATCCTGCTATTGTTTTGTTCGACTCTGGGTCATCGTATTCTTTCGTGAGTCAAGCATTTGCACAAAAGCATGCATTACCAATTGTTGAGTTGAGCCATAGTTTCCGGATAACTTCAGCTGGGGCTGAAATTTGTACGCGTCATGGTGTCGGGAATGTGGCCATTGAGATTGGTAATCGGGTTTTCGTCAGTAGTCTTATTGTGCTACCAGGGTTGAGTCTGGATGTTATTTTGGGGGTTAGTTGGATGGACAAGCGGGGTGCGGTGTTGGACGTCCCTAATCGGATGTTGACACTGAAGAAACCCCAAGGTGAAGGCACTTTTCAGGTTCATCTGCCCCGTAGGGGAGATCTGTTTAGTCTCTCTTTCTCAGTTGAGGCCTGTAACACTTCAGAGCATCCCTGTAGTGTGTGAGTTTCCTGATGTCTTTCCTGATGATCTACCTGGACTTTCTCCTGATCGAGATGTGGAGTTTGCAATAGAACTTATTCCTGGTACGGCACCTATTTCTCGAAGGCCGTATAGAATGCCTCCTCATGAGTTAGCTGAACTCAAGAAACAACTCCAGGAGTAATTGGACAAAGGATTTATTCGTCCTAATTCTTCTCCGTGGGATTGTCCTACAATCTTTGTTAAGAAGAAGGATGAAACTTTGTGTATGTGTGTGGACTACAGGCCACTTAATGCTGTGACAATTAAGAACAAGTATCCTCTACCTCGTATTGATATCTTGTTTGATCAATTATCCAAGGCTAAGGTTTTCTCCAAGATTGATCTGAGATCTGAGTATCATCAAATTAAAATCAGACCACAAGATATTTCCAAGACGGCTTTCTCCACTCGGTATGGATTGTATGAAGTATTTGGTTATGTCTTTTGGATTAACCAATGCTCCTGCACATTTCATGTATCTAATGAATTCGGTATTCATGCCTGAGTTGGATAAGTTCGTGGTAGTCTTTATTGATGATATTCTGGTGTACTCTGAAAATATGGAGGATCATGCTGAACACTTGAGGATAGTCTTCACTAGACTCAGGGAGCATAAGCTGTCCGCCATTGCCAGCCGTTGAGCTTGCTTCGGTGGGGGACAGGCCTCGGGAGTTGGTTCGCTGGGTTCGTCTCGTCGTCAGGAGTCCGTTGGTGCTCGTGGTGTCGCCGGAGACCTCGCCGTCGGCGCCAGCGGCTCTGTCCCTCTCGCTGACACGTGGGGTCGGGTTGACCCAGGGGCCCGCGGGTCAGCCACTCTGGCACGTCTCTGGTTCACTGAGCCGAGTGCATGTAGCAGTTTCAGTCGGTTTTCAGTTTTAAGGAATTATAAAATAGATTTTCAGAAAATGTGTAAAATCTTCCAAAATTCATATCTGGAGCTAGGAGTGTCCAATTTGGGTGAACCAAATTTTGTTGTGTTTGCATTTCTGAGCTCTATCAAGAAAAAATATAAAATGTACTTTTGGGATACTTTTTCTATGCAGCTTTGTTGAAATTGTTAAATGCTTGTAAACTTGATAAATGCATAAGTAATTGTAGGAATGTGCTAAAAATGTGATTCCACTTGCATTAATCTTGTTTAGGGAATTGGAACCTGGGAGAAATATACTTGCTGGTGTTGCACTGTTATTTATATGATGTCTTGTATAATGTGCCTTTTATGCTTTAATCCTGCAAAAATCACCATGCTTAATGTGTTAAGGATATGATCATGAATATTTTTCCTGAACCATGTTATGTTGTGAAGAAGCTAAGAAAAATGGGAAATCTATTGTTTGATAGTTTTCACTGTGTTAAGTATTTTCCATTACTTAAAAGGCTGGTTGTTTGTTATTTTTGTGTAGCCTGTTATACTTGTCCGAAATGACTTGAAATTTTGTCAGTACGCTAATCTGGATGTGTAATAGCTACTGTAATTTTTCTAGATTTTTCTGGGCACAGTAAACAGTAGGTCCAGTTATAAGCTAGGGTTTGTTTAATTGTTTTTAAGCAAGTATCTTTTGGTTGGGAAGTGTTTTCATGCATTTCTATGCTATTCCAGCATTGTCACTTGTTAAAACAGTGGAGCTGATCCTAATTTAAGCTTAGGGCAGCAATGCTAATGTTTTGTTTATATGATGTTGCTCATGCTTGTTAGTTATGAGATGATTGTGGTAGGTTAGTTGATGCATGTTCATTATTAAGTGCAGGTTGTAGACCTCTTACCCGGGACGAGAAATTGTTCTATGCTTTGCATAAGAAGGGTGAGTATGAGTTGGCTTGTCTAGAGAAGAAATATGCACGTACTCAGTAAATGAGTGTGGATTGTTAAACTGATTGCATATCATGGGTTAATTTGTGCATCTCTATCTTGCATTTCATGTGCATTCTCAGTTCTCATATATACATATCATGCATACAGGATCGCCGGGAGGAGTGACGCTGTTGCAGTTCGATCCACCGGAGGAAGGAGTTCCGCCGGAGATTGAGATGCCAGAGGTTCCCGAAGGCCAGGAGGAGGAGGCTGAACTTCCTGAGTGCCCTGATCACCAACCTACTAACTTTGTGAAAGGCAAGCCCCGGAGCATCCCTAAGTCTCCACCTATTCTTTTTACAAATGCACTGGTCTTTATTAAATCGTATGATTGTGCACTTAAGTATAGGAGTTGATATGATACCATTGCTGCATTTATACCTTGTCCACTTATACTTGATCCTGAAGTTATTACTAGACAAGGGATGGGTTCGATCTTATGCTTAGCCATGCTTAGACCGGTAGAAGTCGAGGGATTTCCTGTCCTTCGCGAGCATAGGTGGTTACTAATGATGTGGCTGGATTCCACATGATGGACTATATGTGCCACCATGTCACAGTGTCTAATGAGAGAATCAAGGCTAGGTAGAGGGGAGCCGCATGACATGGTTGAGGTCATGCCGTCTTCGGTGCTGCTTGCGGCCGACTAGGACTGAGGCCACCAGACATCAGTTGAGATTGAAGGACGTCGTAACATAGCTGGCCAGATAAGTCGTTCTGACCGCGAAGCCGAGTATTTCTTTCTGAGCCGAGCTTTGGTGCGACTAGGCAGACATATTCTGAAGGTAGGAAGTATGTGCGGAGACACCATTTTACCAAGGGCAGGTCAGGGACCTGATGCATCCTGGAAGTGGGTTGGTCTCTGAGAATATGGTCCCCGCCAAACTCGCGACATATTGCGTCTTAGAAGGATTTAACGGTGACCCAAGAAGCCAGTGGCTCGGCTGACGGGGTTTGTGATTGGCATATTTGCCATCTGGTACAATCGATTCGAATCGCCATCTCTCCTGGTTGAAACTGAACTGATCTTCTGGTGAGGTAGAGGCTAATAACTTGAACATAATGATTATGGTGAGATGATGTTGATATCTGTGGATATCGAAAATCATTTGGTTTTATTGATTGCTATAATATTCAGTGAATGCTTAGTATAGTGGCAAATCTTAGTTAAATAGCTAAACTGAAATCGAATCTTATCACAACTAAAAATGTATAAGTTGAGGAACTACTGTAGTAATGCCTTTTATGCAAAATGTTGCTATCCTCTGAGCTCCACCTAATAAGCCTGCATATCCTTGAGAGTCTTTTTATTTACTCCCTGTCGGGTAAGTCTAGCTGAGTACAATTGAGTACTTAGGGTTTTATTCCCATTGTTGCATGATGGCAGTAGTCTACTATGCGTATTGCAAGAACTGCTTCACCCCTACGGGCGAAGAAGACTAGACCCGAGGGCAGGGTCATTATCTATCCTTAGTCGTTGTAAGAATGCTGTGACAGGGTCACGTGTTGGTACTCGTATTTGAACTCTGTGGTGTAAAACTATGTTGACTTCCGCTACTACTGTATTTGTGTAAAAGACTATGTTGTACTCTGATGTTTAAATTCGGTTGCGAACTTATGTATCATGTGATCGGGTGTTGCTGAATGAATGATCCTTGGGGTATGAAAATGTTTGAAATCCTTCGAGATTTCGGACTACCGGGTTTATATTGGCTCAAGTGCGACTTGATTTCTATTAAAAATGCGATCGTTGTACTTGTGCTCGTATAAATTGGTCGGTTCTGTGACATAAAGCATGCGAAAGTGTCCACATTTTAGAATTTGGATGGTAGTGGATGTTGGATTCTCTTTGAAAGCATGTGAAAGTGGTCATGACCAAAGGTGGTCGACCAAATTCAAAATGAGCTAGTGATTAAAGTTGGGATAATAATCAGGACACTAGACCAACACCACCAGAGGTGAGTGGGCCCCATGGTGGGGTCGGCTGACCCCACCTTGAGGTGGTCCCACCACCTCAGGCGTGAGCACTACAGTTCTTTTCAAGTTTTATTTATCTAAGTATTTTATTTTGTCAAAATAAATTATTGCAAAATTTAAATATGAAATGCAATGAAGGAAATGCAGGAATTAAAATGTAGAAATCAAATATGAGATAAATACTGATTTACCTTACCAGCAAGGGCTCCATGTTTTAGGTCCATAGAGCAGGACCTCTCCTTTCGGGTTCATTCTTTGGGTGCTTCGATTGGTCCCGGAGATGGGGGCCGTGATGATGGCACCTCTTTCTTTCGCCATTCCTTCTTGGTTGATGTTTGCGACTCATCGAAGTCAGCCTTTTTTTTAACTGCCTCGGCTTTACTTACCATTTCGGCCTTTTTGGCCTTTGGCGGTTGATTGTTGGTACCTGCATTGCATCAAGTAATGGAATATGCACGTAAAGATGATGAATTACCTCGACGAATTTCCCAAATTGCTCGTCTGTGGTTTGCTTCCTTGTCCTTGGGAAAGGTAGCAGCACATTGGTGTCATAATATTCATGAGGGGCTGTCTTTCCCTAGAACTTGGTGTTGTCATCAGGCGGTGGCAATTCTTCTTCTTCTTCTTCTTCTTCTTCTTCTTCTTCTTCTTCTTCTTCTTCTTCTTCTTCTTCTTCTTCTTCTTCTTCTTCTTCTTCTTCTTCTTCTTCTTCTTCTTCATCTTCCTTGTCTTTCCTTGCAGCCTTCCCTGCCATGTTAGGATGTGGTGGATCGTGAGTGGACTTACCTCCCCTCGTGGTCACCGCATTGATATTTGAAGTATTGCAAGTATTTTTAGAAAATGAAGTAATAGCAACAAGGTGAGCTAATCGAGATTCTAGCGTTTTATTAAAGCTCATTTGTTCCCTTACAGAGGAAGAAAGAAGATCCATTTTAGCATTTAATGTTTCAAGGATCTTATCATTTGCTAGAAATCTTTTATTCATGCTTTCATTGATTTTAGTTTGGTTTATGACAAGATCTTTCAATGATGAATGGTTACCAAAATTTGCATTACCTTGAAACTTGGAGTTCGACGTCCATCTTCTTTGTTGAGGATATTTTAAATTATTGTAGATGGCGTCTACCTTCTCAGGATTTGTTTCGGAATCAGATACACTACATACTTGATTCCATTGATTTTTGGAAGCATAGTGTTGGATGGCCTCTCAATCTTTCTTGAAGTTAGCACGTTCTTCCAACTTTCTCAAGAGGAGATCCATCTTCTCGGAGATTGTATCTACTTCATGGATGGTATGTGTGTTCTTCTTCTTGGATTGGAGTCGGTCTTCATTCCACCCTTGATTTGTCACAATCTTTTCTATCGGGTTCTTGGCTTGTGTGACATTGAGTGAAGTGAATGCTCCTCTTACAACGGCATCAAAGTGACTACGGGCTAATGGGGTTAGCCCATGGTAGAAACCTTGAATCAGGAGCCATTCTTGGATGCCATGATGAGGACATCCCCGAATGTATTCCTGGAGGCGTTCCCATTCTTCGGGAATCGTCCCATCCACTTGTTGTTTGAATCCCGAAATATTTCCTCGAAGAGTAGTGGTTTTGCCCATCGGGAAGAACTTATTGAGGAATGCATTGGCATAGTTCGTCCAATTGTTGGCATCTTCTTGACAAGCATAGAACCATTGTTTCACTTTTCCGAGCAAGGAGAACGGAAAGAGGCGAAGACAGATGATATCTACTTTGACTCCTCTTATAGCAGTAGTGCCACACAACTCTAGAAAATTCTGGAGATGCGCATTTGCATCCTCATGGGGCTTTCCACTGAATGTGTTGGCTTGCACCATATTGTTAAGAGATGGCTTAAGCTCACAAGTGACATCCCCCATTAAACTGCGGACCGGTGGCGACATTGATGGCCGACGGTGCAGAATACTCGAAGATGGTCTTTTGGGCCATAGCTTCCTTAGGTGACAGTGCAAAGCCTCCTTCCTTGAGTGATTCCAAAACTGAATCGGACATCCAAGAGGAGGCTGGACGGGGTCTAGCACTCTGGGTGGATGTCTCGGGATTTTCTATTGTTGTGGCTAAAAACCGGAATCCACTCATATAATGCCTTGCTTCATGATAAAGAGAAGCAGAGGCAAGGGTAAACCCTACTACAACTAATTGATACTAAATTGATGATAGGATCCGGATTCGATCATGTTAAAATTTCTAGCTTTGCTTTCCCCAGCAACGGCGCCAGAAATGCTTGTTGACACTTCTTAGCACAATCACCAGAGACAGGATGTTAGGCTATCTCTGATAACGGTGCTAGAAGTGCCTGGGGTATTTCTTATGTCTATTGGATAATTCCGCAAGTGCACAGAATATACCGCTGTAGCACTTCACCCGGGAGTATTCCAAAATATCGTTATTTATTTTATCCCAAGGGAAAGCGGATTGCTAGAAATGTTAATAGAAAGAGATCCTTAAATCTATCTCAACTTAGTACAACTAGTGTAGATGGGGTAATCGAAGTGTGATAGGAAGGTGATGATTCAAAGATAACAAATGAAATGCTAAAAGATAACTAGTGTAGTATAGCTAAGTGGGAGGACAACGAGTGAGAAATGTTCCTATGATTCAAACTCTACTCTTGTGATCTATACTATCAAATGGACGGGGTACACTAAGACTGCTACCTTACTTCCGGTGTGTAGGTAGGTAGTGCGAGACAATAGAGGAATATAACCTCTACCTGAATCGCCTACTCTCTTATGGGAGCTTACCTTTTAAGAACTTGCCTAAAACATGTGGAGGGATACTAAGACTAGACAGGGCTATCCCCACCTGCTAGCACCCACTAACAATCCGTGCGACAAGCGGCATTCAAAGATAAGATCTAGTCTAAGCACCACGCTTACACTAATTCTTACTACTCTAGCTGGGATCCAAACAACTAGAGCACCTTATGACAGGTGATGAACTACACACGTGAGCTGGTTACAGGATCACAATCTAATATAAACCGGCCAAGTAATACGATAACTCACAACAATACTATTACTAGAATAGTAATGTACTAAGTAAAGACTCAATAAAGTAAAGCAAGAATATTATATTAAAGTAAATAAGTCTTACAGAAAGAGTAAGATACAAGAGCTATACCAGACTCTCCAGCAGACGACTCCGGAGACCCCGAGCGCAGCTCGACTCAACTCTAACTCCCACACTAGACTACAACTACTACTAGAAGTGGAACTACATTGTTTCTCACTTGTATCTTGAATGAATCATGTCTTGAGAGGGTGGAGGCAGACTCTATTTATAGGAGGAGATGGAGGGGTGCCACGTCAGCGATCCGTGTGCTACTTGCCTCTCCACCGTTGGATAAATCGACTTGTAACCGCCTTAAGATGGACGGCCCTGGTGATTCCATCACGTGGGAAGCATGCTGGAGGGCGGTGGAGTAAGGCGGTGGCCATGGACCCATCAAGGAGGGTCGGCCGACCCTCTATGATAGGTGGGCCCAGCCTAGTGTGGTCCCTACCAGTCATAGAGTGTCCTCTTTTGCTGGTTTTGTCTTGATTGTGTGTTTCATGCCTTGATCCTTGTGCCTTGATTCTCCACCGTTGAATAGAAACACATGTTGATCTGATGGATGAAATGAGCTGGGTGGAGTGTCACACGGATCATGCCACGTCATCAGAGCCAGGTGGGCCCCATAATGGGTTCGGTCAGACCCATGCATGGCCCCACCTTGAGCTCTCCTCTCTTCTAAGTGATGTCTTGAGTCATTTGTTGAAGTGTGATGACTTGGTTCCCAAATACATGGTTCGATCGACCCATCATATTGGGCTCCAAGTGCTCCAATTTGTTCTGTTTTGATCTTCCCTGCATTCACAAGCTAGGAGTACAAGTGCATCTAGTTATTGATAAAATATGTTCATGATATGTTTATTCTCCCTTGAATCTGAGGCATGTTGACGGTGTTTGATTGCGGATTTTCATGGTTTATCCACCATCAACATGGGGTAGCACCGAACGCGTCCGGCTAGTGAAACTTCTCACCGGACGCGCTGGAACACTGTTCCAGTGTCCGGTGCCTTTGGCCGAGTGAGCTACAGTTAGCCGTTGGAGCAGCGGACTGCTGAGGAGCGTCCGGTGTCACTTTGAGCTCTTTGGATGCTCTTTGCGTGGACACCGGACACGGGCGTCGGAGCGTCCGGTGTGAGCGCGCGCAGCAGGCGAATTCAAATAGCCAGTACACGTGTCGCTGGGCGATACACCGGACGCTGCACCAAACCCGTCCGGTGTGAACTAACTGTGCATCTGGTGCCCCCCGAAAACAGTGAGTAACTGTTTCAATTTTGAGTGGGGGCTATAAGTAGTGGAGTGGCCGGCTTGTGCTCTCTCTCTTGCACATTTCCATTGACTCTACAAGCTTGTGAGCCTCTCCACTCCTGTCTCAGCACATTCCACTTGTTTGAGATCATCATTTGGTGAGATTGGAGAGCATCAAGTGTATTGCATGAGTGTGATCATCTAGAGGCACTTGGAGAGTGGATTTCGCAGCGAATTCTCTTGTTACTCTTGGAGTTTGCCGACTCCTAGACGACTTGGAGCTGCGAGGATCGTTGAGGGGAGTTGGTGATTGTCTCCGCCTCCGATCGGTGAAGTTATAAGAGGTTCTTGAGCCTTCTCCGTGGGAGATCGCAATTGGCTACTCTAGTGGATTGTGCGTAGCTTGTGGATCCCCATCTTGTGTTGGTTGTGTTGCACCCTTGAGAAGGGTTTGGCTTGTGATGTCAATTAGCGCGTGAACCTCCAAGTGGGTGTATCGCTACAATCGAGGAGTAGCTTGCCGACATGCAAGTGAACCTCGGTAAAAAATCTTATGTCATCTCTCTACTGAGGATTTCTCTTATCTATTGTGATTGATTGTATTGGTATTCATCTTCTCATCACCGGCGGTATAAAGTTCATCTCCCTCATCCTTTATATTTGAGCATTTACTTTTTGTTCTATATACTTGTAGTAGTTGCTCACCTTGGAGTAGACTAAAGTAGTGACTTAGCTTCTTATGTGTGATCTTAGAAACATTAGCCTAGAACGGTTAGGTGGCTTGTATCACTTTCTATAGGCTAGCGCATAATTTGCTTCGCCATTTAATTTACTAACCGCTTGTCTTAAGTGTTGTTTGTTGAATTTTTTATACGCTATTCACCCCGCACTAGCCATTTAGGACCCTTCAGCATTGCCATGGTTACTTCTTGGGCAGAAACTCTTTGTCGTCGATGTCACTCCATCTTGTGCATACTTTGTCGATTGGTCTCTGGCCATATGCTTTGTAGCCATGCTATTTGTTGATCTTGTTTGGGCGGATACTTTGATGTCATAGTCGTCTCTTTTCGGTAAACGCTTTGCCACCGCTTCTTCTTCTACCTTGTTGGTAGCATTTGTGTTGTTATTTCGTCTCTTGCAAGTTGAGTCGATAAGGTTGTGGCAGAGGGCCCTCTCCCTACCGCGCTTCTTTCTTTCTCTTATGTTTTACGTTCTTAACCACTATCTTTGTGGTCTTGTAAGCTGCACCATGGGTTCTCCTACTGTGTGTTTGGATTGCGGGATATCTCAGGTTTGATCCAGATGACATGCAATATATTTGGTTTGCGGTAGAACTAGGGCGAATCCAATAGGGAATATTCCCTCTATATCTGGGTTCACCTGATTCCTCCAAAACACGAAGCCAACCCACATCGAAGTCATCGCTCTCCGTCTCCATGTCTACCTTCGATCGCGCCTCTTCCACGGCACTCGCCCTCAGCGGCCAGCGCTCCCGGGTGGCCATCGCCCAGCCCTACCTCGGCGTCGCGCTCCCGGTGGCCACCACACGCAGCCCCGGTCACGGCCTCGTCCTCGGGCCCATGCTCCCAGTGTCCTAGACCTGGCCTTGTCCCACGCTCACAGCGGAGACCGCGTCGGACTCCGGCCAAGGGAGGAGCTGGCAATGGAGACTGCATTGGGCTAGGCAGCAACAACACAAGCAGAGATCCTTCGATGCTGCATGCTCGGGTGGACAGAGGAAGAAGATAAGGTAGGTGTTGCATGGTAATTATTATATAATTTTACCCGTCAACTAAACATGAAATAAGGGTATAAGAGCAAACATCACTATAGAATAAGGTTTTAACTGACAGAATTCCACAGTTTTGGTGAATCAGTGTTTTGCAGGGGGTTATACAGAAAAGAATCAAGGGAGACCCACATGTCGGATTAAAATAACAAATTCCACCATGAAAGGAGATCAAGAATATCCTAGAGAACACCAGAGACTCACCGGAGGAAGCGGGGCCCACATGCAAGTCAGAGGGGATCGGCTGATCCCACTGACAGGTCGGCCGACCCCCAGAGAGTCCTTCTCGCCTGCGTTTCGACGTGGACCCACATCCCGAAATTTCACGCAATCCTAGCCGCCCATCGAAGTTGGTTTGATCCAAGGGCTATGGTTCATCCCACCGGTCTATGTAAGGACCCCTAGACCCCAGGGTTTCAAACAGATCATAATTAGATCAATCATTCAATCAACCAGTCAGAGCTAGAAGGCTTCCCGAAGCCATTGTAAGCTCTCTCTTGTATCTTAAACCTCTCTTGAGTGCTTGAGATAAAGTTGATTGACATTATTCTACTATTGATTATGTTCTCAATTATGCTATTTATTGCTTATCTAGATTGTATACTTTGCATAGTTAGGATGCATTCATATTCATATATAGGTTTGTATAGCACTCATTCATTGACGTCATGGGTGGGTGATGAACAACATGTAAGCATGGTGCTTAGATGTGGTTTGTCTGCAAATGCGCCCTATATTCTGGGTTCTGTGGTAGATCGCGGATGTGACACTCCCATTGAGTCCGTTTGTAGTCCACACTCCGAATGTAGGGGGAGTAGGAAGTTATTATTATTTTAGAAGGCTGGCTATGATCTTGATCTTCCTTAGTAATATTCCCTTAAGTATGAATATGAAGTGTCTTCTCCATGATTGCTAGTATAATTAGGATATCCTTATGCTTCAACCCTAATCCATGCTAGTGCCTAGATAAGAAGTGCTCTAAGTGATCATTATGTTGATTGATTGATCATTATGCATATCATACATATCATTATTATTGTGATATAACCCCTATTCTGAGTAAATAGGTCATTCATGGTTAATCTCCATATTTGCATATGCATATGACATCTATCTATCTACCTACATCCTATTTATTGCCAACCCTTCCCAGTGGTAAAATATAAATGATAACTCAGGAATACTCCAGGGTAAAATGCTACAATGGTGTATATTTTATCTGTGCGCTTGCGGATACAATATAATATATTCCAGTCACTTGCAAGAAGGAGAGATCTTTTAGAATCATACTGGGGATGACAACCTACTTACTTCTAAGAGATAGAGAAGGAGTTCAAGTGATCTGTAGACTAATCAGGTGGCACATTAATTTATACCTCCCATCATTTTTAGCGCCATTGCTGAGGATAGAGTCTAACTCTATTTTTAGTGGTGACGTTAGAAATGCCAACAAGCTTTTTTGGCGCCGTTGCCGGGGAAGGCATTTGGCATGCATAAGATGTGGATAGATCATATGCATAACACAAAATATGTCAAGAAACCATATAAACCTTACTGAAACAGGCTCACCCTGTCCTTGTTTACTCTTTGTGTAGCTTATGCAGGGTGATGTATGAACGGATTTGACCTTCCGCAGAATTTTGTTGAAGATCCAGAAGCTTTGATCAGGAAGACCCGAGCCAAGCTCAGGAAAACCCCAGATCCTCCACCGGAAGACATCTGTACAAGAAGAAGTTTGACACCAGACTTTGAGGCCATGGCAAACAAGAGCCTTCGCGAGTTCTCTGCTCCAACTACCGCAAACATCCGTATGGGACCACCTACCGATGTTAGAGACAATGGATTCGAGCTCAAGCCTGCGCTCATCAACATGGTACAAGCTAGTCAGTTTTGTGGAAAGACACATGAAGATGCGAGTGCCCATCTCCAACACTTTTTGGAGATATGCAGCACTTTCACCATCAAGGGAGTAACCAGAGATGCAATCCTACTCCGCCTATTTCCATTCTCACGTTTAGGAAGAGCAAAATAGTGGTTCTACGCAAACAAAGACAAGAACACTACATGGGACCTCTGCTCCACTGCCTTCCTAGCAAAGTTCTTCCCTGTGGGCAAGACGAATTCTCTCAGAGGAAAGATCACCAGCTTTTAGCAACAGCATGATGAATCTGTCCCGAAAGCATGGGAACGCTTTCAAGACTATATTTCAGAATGGCCACACCATAGGATGGAGAATTGGTTGCTCATGCAAACATTCTACCATGGGTTGACTATCAGCACCCGTGAGACGATGGATGCTGCTGCTGGAGGAGCTTTTCTGTCACTCACCTTTGAGCAAGCTACCGGCCTTGTGGAGAAGATGGCATCCAACCAGAGTTGGAATAAAGAAAGAACCCCGACCCGCAAGAGAGGAGGAATGCATCAGCTCAAGGAGACCGACATGATTTCTGCCAAGATGGACCTGCTGATGAAGAAGCTAGATGACCGAGTCAATGACAAGAGAGAGGTCAACCACATACACGATGCCTACATGACATGTGAAGAGTGTGGAGGCACTGGCCACTAAGGTCACAGCTGTCCGGAGATTCAGGAGGATATGAACTACGTGGGCAACAACAACAACATCTACCATGCCCAGAATCAGAATTGGAATCAGAATCAAGGTTGGAATCAGTAATAGAGGCCCAATTACCAAGGTAATCACTCAGGAAATTACCAAGGTAACAACTTCAACACACCGTTGAGAGATCTAGTCTCTGGCCAAACCAAACTGCTAGATCAGCTTTCCAAGAAGCTAGTCTCCAATGGCAAGTTGCGAGAAACCATCAACAACAGGATGGATGGTTTTTCCTCTGCCATCAAGAACCAGCTCAGCTTCAATAAAATGCTAGAATCTCAAATAGCTCAGCTGGCATCTTCGATCCATCCAGCCAATGAAGGAAAGATCCCAGGACAACCAGAAGAACTAGAAACTGCAAACCTGGTGAATATCTTCAATGCAAGATGGTACCATGCAGAGCATCGGTCCAAGTGGTGGAACGATGACTCTCTACCGGAGAAGAAGGGAGATCTAGGAAGGCCCATCATACCAATAGCCATTAGTGAACACGCCTTCGAAGAAGCAATCTGTGACTTTGGCGCAAGCGTCAATATTATGCCCAAGGTGATCTACAAGAAGATCCATGGAGATGCACTCCTATACACCAACATGTGCTTGCAGCTAGTAGACCAGTCACTCTGCTATCTGAAGGGGATCCTCGAAGACATATGTGTACGAGTTGAACACTCGTACGTACCTGCCGACTTCGTGGTAGTTGAGACAGGAGGGGATAAGAAGTCACCAATCATTTTGGAACGACCATTCCTTAGCACCGCCAAGGCTATCATTTATGCCGACAACGCCAAGATCTGTTTCACTATCTGGGGAAGAAAAGAAAGATTCAGCTTCAAGAATAGGATACTGGAAAGTCCAGCCCATCCACAGAAGCCGTACACCTACGAAGACAAGCCTGCACAGAAGAATACACACAGAAGAAGGAACAAGGCTAGGCAGATTCACACTGAAGCTATGAGGATGATCAACTCGGTCCAATCTAAGTATGATCACCTTCTAGTTTCACCACACATTCCCAAGCTTGACGATCCAGGAGTACCAACAATCGACTGCACAATCAATCAGAAGATCTTCTACAAGACCTTCTGCGATACGGGCTCGAGTGTCAACATAATGGCCAAGGTAACTTATGACTTTCTATTTTGCAAGACACCCTTGTACTCTACCTACATGCAGCTGCAGATGGTGGACTAGACATTCAGATTTCCAGAGGGGATCGCTAAGGACGTTATGGTGAAAATTCGAGATCATTATATCCCCACTGACTTCTTGGTCCTGGACATGGGAGAAGAAGAGTACGATCCACCGCTCATACTTGGAAGACCGTTCCTCAACACTACAAGAGCAATCATCTATATGAGAACAGGAGAGGTCCACTTCTAGTTTCACAAGGAGAAGGTCCGCTGCTACTTCAACAGTTACACAACTTATGAGTAGCCGAAGAAGAACAGGTCAAGGAGGAGACACCGTTCCTCTAAAAAGACCTACCCACTCAAGGATGGTTGGGCAGATTATGAAGGAGAGGTCAAGAGAAGTGACTACATCAAACCAGAAGAAAAGAAGGAAAAAGAAACTGTGAAGGAAGAGCTCTCAGCTTCGACCTCACCAGCAACATCAACTTCACCTACCAGAAAGGAATGGAGGAACAAGGAGTCACCTCAACCCGACGATGCACCCAATAAGGAATGAACAAACAAGGAGTCCTGACGGAGGACTATAAACCACCGAACCTTCACCAAAAGGTAAAACTGGTATTTATCCATACCATACTATTAATATCTTAGTAGTTGCATATTTACTTTCCTACATTAAAAAGAAAATAAAAATATTTATTGCTTTGCGTAATAAAATCTAAAAGCCCCATGTGACTAATCTTGTGACATAGCTCATAAAGACTATTCACTGTGGCGGCACAAAAATAATTTTGCATATAGGATAGATGTCTGCATCATATTTAATTCCTGCAACTATAAAATTGAAAATACCAAAAATATGTGGGCACATGAAGGTCCACACTTTTTAAGAAAATACCAAAAATATGTGGGCACATGAAGGTCCACTTTCTTAGGAAACTTTACACTGGAATAAAAATCACTTACCATGGAGTGGTATTAATCTAACCCCTCTCCATGAGATTTGGCATTCTTATTGGCAATTAAGTATCACAGGATAATATGAGATCAAGGAGTTAGTCAACCTGGCGCCCTTATACTGCCGATACAGCTGCTCCCAGACGGATCACTCAACTTGCCACATTGAAGATCCTGTCAAACATCTAGCTTGGGGGAGGGCACCCTCCATTCAAATCCAGCTAAGTATAAGTTTTTCCACCTTATTATTGTACCATATTGCTTTTTGCGTGAGTTAGCTAGTAAGATTAAAATTTGAAAACCAAATAAATAGTGTTTAGGTTAGTTAGTGTGCTTGAATAAAATAAAAAGAGAGTTCTTACAATAATTTTGCTCAGACTAGATGGAACCATGCTCAAGAATTTGATAAGTAGCACCTCACTATGATCCCTCATAACACTTAGTTTTAAACCTTGAATCATCCCAAGTTTTAGACACAACCATTTTAACTTGAAAATTTACTTTGAACCTGAAACTGGTGGGTAGCAAATGCTTGATCTAAGTCTAAGTAATTGAGGGATATGATATGCAAAATATAAGTTGCTATTTATCTTGTTCCTAATGATGCCTGAATTCTGAAGATTTATTTTGAAAATCTTTAAAACCACATGATGTGTTCCTGTATGACAAGAGCTTTATATCCCTATCACAGCCATACATGCTAGACTAGGAAAACATACACATAATTATATGCTACTTGCTTTGCTTTGAGTTTAGTCAAGCTTTGTTGATACCTTAGGAACTTGTCATGCTTTTACAATCAAGATCATGTGCACTCCACCCATAATGCACTACTCATCCCGAGTAGGCGCATCCACACATTCTATCTATTCCACCCAAAAATATACCCCATTGGTTACCCTAGATCAATGCTCTAAATTCTTGTTGCTATCTCTCAAAAGAAAAAGGGAAGTACTGTTGCAGAGAAGAGGCATGTGGCTATGCAAAAGAGTGAGATGAGAGAAAACAATGGGTACAAAGATGCCCGCCTGAGAGGTAAAAATGGACAAGTGTCTGAATTTATCAAAACAATGGGTACTCTGATGCCCGCCTGAAAAAAAAATGAGAAAGAAAGATAGCACATGTTGTCCTGCAGCACAATTCCCTAGTATTGAAAAAGAAAGAAGAGAGATATTTTCAGGAGCAAAAGAGTAGAATTAGGATTAGCCACCAAATATCCACCTACAACCTCACATCCACTTATATGCACATCCTGATTTGATTGTATGACTTGTTTCTTTGGATCCATTGTTTGACTTTACAACATATTCATTGCAAGTATGTATGAACTGCCTCCTTACCCATGAACTCCACATAAGCCAATAGTTATAGGGTGAGAGAGAGAAGGCATGCATCACTATTGCCTTTGTAAGGATCCACAAATACCACATATTGAGAGACTTGAGGGAGTCATACACAGGAAACTCTAAGTTTTATTTTGAAAACTTGCAAAAGCTTCAGGATAAGAGTTGATCGACAGAGCTTGAGAGACATAGTGCTTAACTTAGACATTCTGTCCTTCAATTGCCTAAGACCTAAGGGAAAGCTACAAGCTCCATGGTCAAAGGTAATAAAGGTAAGTCTAAAGGTTAGCATGGTCCACTCTAATCCTTGAGTACTTATTGGTTTAAAGCTGAAAACTTATGAGGGGTAGCTATAACTTATAATATCTGCTAAAGTTTGGCTTTGCTAAGGGACTAGCAAAGGTTAAGCTTGGGGAGCTTGTTGACGGTAATTATTGTATGATTTTACCCGTCAACTAAACATGAAATAAGGGTATAAGAGCAAACACCACTATAGAATAGGGTTTTAACTGACAGAATTTCACAGTTTTGGTGAATCAGTGTTTTGCAGGGGGTTATACAGAAAAGAATCAAGGGAGACCCATATGTCGGATTAAAATACAAAATTCCACCGCGAAAGGAGATCAAGAATATTCTAGAGAACACCAGAGACTCACCGGAGGAAGTGGGGCCCACATGCTAGTCAGAGGGGATCGGCCGATCCCACTGACAGGTCGGCCAATCCCCCAGAGACTCCTTCTCGCCTGCGTTTCGACGTGGACCCACATCTCGAAATTTTACGCAATTCTAGCCACCCGTCGAAGTCCGTTTGATCCAAGGGCTACGGTTCATCCCACCGGTCTATATAAGGGCCCCCAGACCCCAGGGTTTCAAACATATCATAATCAGATCAATTATTCAGTCAACCAGTCAGAGCTAGAAACCCTAGAATCATTAGAGCTTCACCATCTAGAGCATAGCTACACGGGTTAGAAGTAGAACAAGGCAAGTTTTACTCGAGTTCCTGATCTGTCTGGAGCTAGAAGGTTTCCCGAAGCCATTGTAAGCTCTCTCCTATATTTTAAACCTCTCTTGAGTGCTTGAGATAAAGTTGATTGACATTATTCTACTATTGATTATGTTCTCAATTATGCTATTCATTGCTTATCTAGATTGTATACTTTGCATAGTTAGGATGCATTCATATTCATATATAGGTTTGTATAGCACTCATTCATTGACGTCATGGGTGGGTGATGAACAACATGTAAGCATGGTGCTTAGATGTGGTTTGTCTATAAATGCACCCTATATTTGGGTTTTATGGGAGATCGTGGATGTGATACTCCCGTTGAGTCCTTTGTAGTCCACACTCCGAATGTAGGGGAGTAGGAAGTTATTATTACTTTAGAAGGCTGGCTATGGTCTTGATCTTCCTTAGTAATATTCCTTTAAATATAAATATGAAGTGTCTTCGCCATGATTGCTAGTATAATTGCACCAATCTAATATGTCTTTGATAGTATAGTTAGAATGACTCAGGATATCCTTATGCTTCAACCTAATCCATGCTAGTGCCTAGATAGGAAGTGCTCTAAGTGATCATTATGTTGATTGATTGATCATTATGCATGTCATACATATCATTATTATTGTGACACAACCCATGTTCTGAGTAAATAGGTCATTCATGGTTAATCTCCATATTTGCATATGCATATGACATCTATCTATCTACCTACATCCCATTTATTGCTAACCCTTCCCAGTGGTAAAATATAAATGATAACCCAGAATACTTCAGGGTAAAATGCTACAATGGTGTATATTTTATCTGTGCGCTTGCGGATACAATATAATATATTCCAGTCACATGCAAGAAGGAGAGATCTTTTAGAATCATACTGGGGATGACAACCTACTTACTTCTAAGAGATAGAGAAGGAGTTCAAGTGATCTGTAGACTAATCAGGTGGCACATTAATTTATACCTTTCGTCATTTTTAACGCCATTGCTGAGGATAGAGTCTAACTCTATTTTTAGTGGTGACGTTAGAAATGTGACAGGTGGGCCCCACTGATGGCTGGGTTTAACCGTGTGAAAGTATCATCTATTCCATCCTCTCTACCATTCCAATCAAATAACAAACTGGGTTCAACCCACCCTACTAACCAAACAACCAGCTAGGTTCAACCCAATCCCAAAATCTAGGATATGGACCCAACCCAACCCATATGGTTCTAGAACCAAACACATGGCTATAAATGCGTCGTGTAAGCCTTCCTTTTAGCACTCTTTTCTTCTTAACAAAATACATGTGAAGATGTGTTGTTAAAAAATACTGCAAGCGGAAAAATGAAGGGAGTGGGGAATCTTTGTTGTTGTGTTGTGATCTCCCCTACAAAGATTATTTGAAATGTTGGACCCCCCTCCCCCCCCCCCCCCCCCCCCCGCCCCACCCAAATCCCTACCCGCACACACACACAAATTGTGGAGGAAACACAGAAGGCCCCCTTGCATAAGGCGAATTAGAAACAATAATTCCTGTCTTGAGGTATATATTGATAAAATGAAAGTAATTAATCCATGTGCTAATTAGTTATGCATGGAACCATCGTGTGGACATATATACTAAGTTCTTATTCGGCACGTTGCTTGGTCAGGAAAAAGGTTCTTGGTTTAGGCCTTCAACAAAAAGCTAAAATAAATAACTGGCGGAATAATGCATGTAACTAAGCCTAACTACAAATGACTGGCAGAAATATGCAGTCCCAATGCTAACTACATGTGGTTTCTATTAATATTGATTTTCATAGACTCTACATAAAGAAATTATGATCCCAATGGATAGTTTCTACGGAAAGTTTTTATCCAATCGCATATATTCTCTTTTTATTCTCCACCAATCATATCCTTTCGTATCTTGGTTCTCATGTAGACTTAGTTTCTAATTTAGACCCAGTTTCTATAATTTTTGCTCTCTCTTCAATAATCCTCTTGCCACATTAGGAAAACATTTAGATGACAGTACAATTAATGTCTATACAAACTATACTCGTTTCTCTAATATATAAATTTTGTCTAAGCCTAACTACATATCCTTCAGTTATATTCAATGCCATGCAAATAAGAAAATACATAAACATCAGTGACCGCGTGCCTTTGCTTGGTAGTATGGCTTACACTGATAGCAGCCAGGGGCTTAGGCTGACTGCAGCGTGAACGCTACGCTACCCTGCAGTAGCGAAATCGCTGCAGCGCCATACGCCATCGCCAACGCTACGCGCGTGAGCCCGCTACCTGTGACGCCTGCGCGGTCATCCTTTACCGTTCCGGCGCGGGCCCACCGCAGCTAGAGAGGAGAGAGAGAGAGAGAGAGAGCACGTCGGAGCCGTGGTCACGCCGCCCACTGCATCCCTGGCCACCTCCGCCGCCGGATCCGGCCCCACCGTGCCGCTGTGGAGCAGCCGCGCGAGCCGGAGCAGCCGCCGAGGCCCGCCGGAGGAGGAGGCCGCGCGCCGTCCCGGAGGAGGAGGCGCTCGCGGGGGCCAGCCTGAGGAGCCGCGCCCGCCGCTCGCCAGAGGAGGAGGCGCTCGCGGGGGCCGCCGGAGGAGGAGGCGCTCGTGGGGCCGCCGGGCCCGCCACAGGAGCCGCGCCCGCCGCTCGCCGGGGCCAGCGCTCGCGGGGGCCGCTGGGGCCGCCGGGGCCGTGCTCGCCACTCGCCGCGGTGCCATCACGCTGGGCAGAGGCCGCGAGAGTGAGGAGAGAGAGAGAAAGGAGGGAGGTGAGAGAGTGGGTAGGAATAAAAAAACGAAAAAGAAAGTATAGAGTAGAGATATAGAGTATGGATGAGTGCAGGAGAAAGTAGTATAGAGTTGAGAATCTCGATGATCAGGACGGAATATTCCTTTTAGAAGATGAATTTAGAGTATGACGAGTGCGGATTACACTGATAGCAGCCAGGAGAAAGCTGACACTATCACACAGTAGACAGCACAGTACATGGATCGATGCTAGCCGTTGTAATACTGTCGTCCTACATCGATCAATCAAGACTGAAGTCAAAGTCACAGACAGAAGAAATCAGAACCACATATGGATCTTTAATTATTTACGTGATCCCTTGTCATCTTAGAAAAGCAAGTGTAGTTTTTCCTCAGGTATTTGTCTCGTTAGCTCAGGTCAATTCAGTTATTTCAGCTAGCTGCACGTCGCAGAAGCGCATCAGGTGCCTTCCACACAGGCTGGTAGCCCAGGAGACTTGACTGTGCACAAGCTCCGCAGTCCACATACGCGCATGTACCATGAATGTAAAAAAGGAAGACTTGACTGAGATAAAGTGGATGCAAGAGCCTAACTCTATGAATGGAACAAACCAAGGTTCTGCAACGAGACCAATATTTGAGAACAATATGAAGCGACCGGTGGTGCCGGTGCAACGACCCAACTTTTGGCGTTAGCATTGCAAGCCTAGTAGCCGTTGAAGAAACTGTGTACTGTACTGTGCAGTGAGAATGTTAAAGAAACTGTAGAACATCTTTTCTACACTGCTCTTTTGCCACCCAGTGTTGGAGCCTCTTGAATCTGAACATACTAGCAACTCAATTTTCCCTGATCGATATTGTGGTTCACTTCAAGAGCAGTTTGCAGTCTCAATTTTTCATGGTAGTGATAATTTTGATGTGCTGGTCAATTTTGTCAGCAAGAAATAATTTAATCTTCAAAGGGATTCCTGCAAACCTGGGAACTTCTAAAAGTCTTTTATGTAAAGAGCTATTGGTCCTTCTGCACAGAGCCAAGCCATCAATTTCTGCAATCTTTGAACAATGGTTGCCGAATCTGGTATAGGCACCAAGCTTCTGTTAATTTTCTTTATCTCTTCTTTTTTGTTTCTTAAGCTCTCTGCTTCTCTCTCTTTCCCTCTCACTTCTTAACTGTGTACCATGCATCTTTTATTATTTTAATAAAATCTCTGTAGGGCCTTTTTGCCCCTCCAGTTCCGTAAAAAACCCTCGTAGCCGTTTGGGAACGTTTGGAAAATAGAAATAAAAGGATGAAACTGACAGACCTGATAAAAAAATATATGAAACTGAAATACTGGAACAAGACAAGCGCGTGTACAACATGAAGTGCAAATTTGGCTCACCATAGATCGTATCGGCGACATATATACCATATATCCAGATGGCAAAAACATTTACTGATATATTCACAATATCAGCCTTTGAAGTTCCATTTGGCAAAATATTTGCTGACCAACACACTTTTTTCAAAACGACCATTCTTGGTTGTAATAATATTTGGCGACCAACATGAGGTTTACTGACAAATACAATAGCTTTACTGACGAACATGATTCATACTAGTTTTTCGATATTATCAACCAAAAAAAATAAAAAAAATGGAGCACTATATTCATCCCGTCTCTCAACAACAAAACTCACTTCACAGTGAAGACAGTCCAAATGAGCACTTCACAGAGATATAAATAAGCACCTTGCTATAAGATTAGAAATTGCAGGATATTTTGGATTGTCCAGGTCATCATCATGTCAGATGAGGGCCTACATCGATCGTTATTAATTACCAAAGACATGTTGCTATCTTCATTATCGGTGGTCCATAGAGTGAAAAGGGCACGGAGAATTTGTTCCAAGTCTCATTCTTCGTTTAGGAAACAGGCCGACAGCTATCTCCCAGTTAAAAATAAACAAAAAAATTGAAATAGAATTGGTACAGATAATGCTTCGTCATCAAAATATTTTATCTGCTGATGAACTTTCGTTGCTCAAGTGAATTTCAGGCCATTCAGGACTTAAAATATTGTAATACCCATAGAGAAAGGATCTTAAAGAATAATGGCTAGGAATTGAACTAATATTTACCTCCTGTTACCATGACAGCTAAAGATATTTATATAAGGAACAACTAATAATAATGTCTCTTGAACCACATGATAGATAAAGATCTTAATTTAGATTACGAACAACTCATAAACAACATATCATAAAGCAAGCACCTCACATGGTACATATATATGCATCAGCATGCATAACTAAGTAGTCTTACAGAGCCCCCCCCCCCCCCCCCCCAAAAAAAAAAAAAAAAAAAAAGGTAGTCATACTATAGAGGACAGGTGTTAATTCCATAATACTCATACAAAGCTGTTCTATGAGTGTAGGACCATGAACACTGGTCGGTGTAGGGCTTTTTGAGACTTGTCATCATCTCTACCCTCTCAAACTATATGTGCCTCCTTGTGGGATCTCCCCGGCAAATTGCTTCTTCTTTGTTGCGATATAGTCGTTTAGTATATCTTGCTCTGACAGCGCCCTCTGGAACACCTTCTGGCCGCCGGAGACAGAAACTCCAGCACCCGCCGGCGGCCTAGCCACCACCGTCATCACCCTCGGGTTGGCGAACACCCATGGTCTGGTGATTAGGTTGTTGTAGTAGACAGGCTCAATCTTCTCCACCTTCTGCACACTCACGTCGCCCTCAGCTACCAAAGAGTTCTTAGTGCGAGGCATGGTGTATGTGTGCGTTTGCTGGTTTGTTTGCAAGGAAGGAAAATTGAAGCGAGCAAGACACGTTTGAGCTTGTGTGCCTTCCTATGGTTCTGGTGATGGCCTCCATTTATAGGCCTCAGGCGGTGTGGTGGTGTGGCTGTGACTGTGATAGCAGAGTGAGAACTAAATAAAGGTGGCAGCACTGCTGTTTCTCATATATGATGGGTCTTTGTTGTTAATGTATTTCATGCCGTAGGTGTGTGCTAAGCTTGGTATCATGTATTTCCATTCTGGTGGACCATACATACAACTAGTCTGAACACATCTCAGCATCCTGAAATTTCATGACACACTTGAAAAAGCTCAAAAGCTTGACCATGCATGTCCACTGTGATGCAGGGAAGGAAAAAAAGTTTAATGGAAGGGAAGAATCCAACAAAGAATAACCTGATCCTTCTAGATATTTTGTCTCTAGACTGGACTGGACCACCAAAGGACCATGATCTGATAGTTCGAACCTCGAAGTCAGATATCAGGGAAAAATGACTGTTAAACCTTACTTTGCTTTTCCATTTGCTCACACAGGGACAGCCGGACAGATGAGTGTCTTACATGCCAAAATGAAGAAATTTCTGCATAAAAAAGCATATGTAGCCAGTATAGATTCATCACTTTTCATATATATTTAGCACAACATCTTATTTATCTTTGTTGTTTTTCATATATTAACCATTTCTTGAAATGCGCACAAAATATCCGAAGAAAATTCAAGCTTAGCTGGTGCCAAGAGCCCCCTCCCTTCCCTACAAACCGGTCATGCCATAAGGGAATCAGGGAATACAACACATCACCAACGACGTACGCAATATCTGCAAGAGAACTTGACATTAATTTGCAGAAGAAGGTAGTCCACCTCAAGTGCAAAGATCGAGATCTTAGTGGAGATCTGGCTAACTTTATTTGCTAGTAGTAGGTAGATTAATTAATCGGCAAACCTTCCGTTTCGAACACGACAACTAACTAGCGAATTGCATGCCTAGCTAGGGTCTCAGATTCTTGTTAGTGGAGCCCTATAATGTGCGCAGATATTTGCCATGTGTACGTGCTAATACCAGCTGTGCCTTAACACTTACGGTGACAACACATGGAAATTCTGTTGTGACTAGCTCGCGAGTGATTTGATGTCGATTCTACCTGAGAATAAACCATGTGTTCGCTATTACCAGAGCTCACTAAAATCAAATAACACTTTGCGCCATACCATCACATGACGCAATCAAGACATCATGTTTGGAAACTTACATATGTATTTATACTATGGCATGCTTTAGCTAGTATATATGTTCCTTTTTCTGGCTGCTACTACTATTGACTGCAACATTTTTTTCAATCTATACCATCCTAAGCTAAATTCCAAACAAAGCCTAAATCCGTAAAAGCGTTAGCAACAGAGGAGGTATTTCGGAATGGCTCAGAAGAGATATTTTAGAAGGTACTAGAGAGGAGGACATGAGGATTGTGAAGATAAGGGTTAGTCGATGAGCAAGTGACAGGAAGGTGCCTTGAAATTCCACGAGGGGTTGCGTGGAATTATCCTCGGATTCCTTCATAGAATTCCCTCGAAAGTGCTTGATGCCCGCATTGGAAAGAAGTTTATTGCAAGTGGAGAAACTGACCTATCATGATATTGATATATATGATCAAACCACGTAGGTATCTTTGTACACAACCACCTGAAATCACTAGTACACAAAAAGTCTACGCAGGCGCCACGCTTTTATTTCTACAGGCGGTTTTGATTATCGGACGTCACTGGAAATCAAATGATGGGCCCAAATCTAAAACCGCCCATAGAAATCGATTTCTACAGGCGGTTTTCTTAACAAAACCGCCTGTAGAAATGCACCATTTCTACAGGCGGTTTTGTTAAGAAAACCGCCTGTAGAAAACCAATTTGTACAGGCGGTTATTTTAAGAAAACCGCCTGTAGAAATAAGGGCATTTCTACAGGCGGTTCCTTAAGAAAACCGCCTGTAGAAATCGATTTCTACAGGTGGTTTCTTAAGTGAACCGCCTGTACAAATCGGTGCCAATTTTAAAAATTTGATTTTTTCAAATGACTTCAAATGAAAAAACTGTCTACATAAAAGTTGTAAATCTCGAAAAGTTATGAAACTTTGTAGTTGAAATTTTTTAATTTGAAATCATCTTATTTACGTAAAATACGGTTAAAGTTTGAAATTTGAATTTTGACTTTATGAAAAAAGCCTCGGATGAAAAAACTGTCTACATGAAAGTTGTAGATCTCGAAAAGTTATGCAACTTTGTAGTTGACAATTTTTTTATTTGACTTCGTTTAGGACCCCAAACAATCAGTTTTCTATCGGTTACGTAGCAATATGTGACGAACCTAATACTATTAAGACACAAGTGAACTATAGGTGGAGTGGTTAGAGGGGGTACGCGCGAAGTAGAGGTTGCAGGTTCGAATCCCGCCGGCCGCGTAGCGCGCGAATTTTGCGTGAAAAATGCTGCGACTTGCGACTTCGATCCGACGGGCGGGCGCTGGGCGATGGCTGCCTCCCCTTATTTAAAAAAAATTTCTCTATTTTTTTTTGCCCGATTTCTATTTTTCCGAAAAATATTTGTACTGACAGTTTGCTAAGAAAACCGCCAGTACAACCGATTTGTAGTGACGGTTTGCTAAGAAAACCGCTGGTACAAACCTATTTGTATTGCCGGTTTGGTTAAGATAACCGCCAGTACAAATCGATTTGTACTGGCGGTTTTCTAAACCACCGCCTGTGATTTGTACTGGTCTTTTCTACTGACGGTTTGAAAAAACACCTGTAAAAATATTTTTGCAACCGCCTGTATAGAGTTTTTCTGTACTAGTGGTTGTGCAGTCTAAAGTGAACTCTATCTTTCAGGCCCATCTTTAACTTTCAAAAAAATGGACAGTTAGTCTGGCTCCGATCGAATTCTATCGTGTCTGTAAAGGATAATGAGGGCTAGGCTCGATTACAAGTTCGAGCTGGCTTGTTTGGCTCGCGAAAATATATAAATCTATATTTTAAAAAGATTATTGGCGTAAAATCTGGTTCGCACTTAGCACACCAGTGAAGCCGGAGCAGTCTGTAGAGCAAGGTCAGCAGGCCCAGCTAGCTTCGACAATCAGGTTCCAAGTGTGCCAGTCAATTTGAGCTGCAATTGACAAGGGAGAAAGAGTCAATCAGTAATACAAGGTGAAGCCACTAGTGTGTCCCAGTTGGTTCTAAATATTCGGCCCAATGGGCCTTTTATCATGGGCTATCGGCTAGAGAACCGATATCCGATCGCATGAATCGATTGTGCGGTTACAACATAAACATCCGATTTACATTTAACCGATCCAAGAATACACGAATGAGAGCAAGCTATATTAACCGAATCTCAACTATACATTATTTTACACATTAATACATATTTAAATCTATCATGTTCATTAAATAGGATCGACCAGATCGTTACAGCTAACAATCCACATGAATCAATCTCAGTATGATCAAAGCATAAGACAACATATAAAGGAAATCGAGTAAATATAACATGCGAAAGGCAAGCGCAAACGGAGTAGACTAAACAGACGATTTGACTATCATACAGGCAACATACAAGCCTATAAAGTAAACAACGCCTTAAATCTTTGACTAATCAACCGAAACCATCGCTTACGTCAAGAGGATCGACTGGATCGTTACAGCCCGTGATGTAAACTAATCATTAAATATATTAATCAAAGACTCTTAACATAATCTACTTTATTACTTTAGTGCAACCTATATACAATCTAGATCTGAACTAACCGGCTCATGATAAACAGATCTACTCGCTTAAACAAGATATTCAATTAATGTTCATTAAGCAAGATAGAGACATAAGATTTAAGCCAACAAGAAACAGATCATGATTGGGCAATTAATGATGCTTAAAATAAATAAGCAATAAATAAATACAAGCATCATTGGTAATTTAATGAATCTAACTAAACACGCTAATTTTAGTTAGAGCCGATAAGTAACCCTCAATCAAACTCAAGCAGTGGGGTATAAGGCAGAATTACACAGGCCATACTCAAATTAAACAAGGATCGATAACTACTCGAATCTGTCTAGCAGTGGGGTACGAGGCAGAATCGTACAGGCCATACATGATAAAAACGAGTGTGACGGTACTTACGAGTAAGCCCGAGATCGACCGGATCGTTGCAGCCATGCTTGTCGAAGAAACTCGCCGGTTCTACTCTACTCCTACTCCTAGGGTTTTTTGGCCGAGGGCCGAAAGGTTTGTTGTATTGATGTGTTCGTGCCGTGTTACATTGAGCTTGGGTTTATATTTATACCCAGCAGATAGAGAGAAAATCTCAACCGAATGGAAATCCTAGATAAAAAATAAGAAAACAATAAAACTTCCTTATTCTAATATAACTTGGAGCCCATCCTTCCCTTTTGTGTGGTCCTGCTTCCTGGTTGCTCCGTGGTTGGCGTGCCTGCATGTCTCTGCTCGTTTGTGCCAGTTATCCGATCTCCTCTTAGGTCAACCTGGCTTCCTCAGCACGCCCTAATGGCGTCAGCATGTGTTTGATTCAATGTTTCGATCATTTCATACCTGCTGATAATATTCGATTGAGCCCCCTCGATCGGCTATCCTCCACGCATCCGATCACCTGGGGACTTATCCAAATTCTGGTGTAAACACATGCCCCCTAATTTTGGGATGAAATTGGTTTCTTCCCAAAATTTCAAAAAGTCCTTTGGCTTGTCTAATTTCCGATCGTCAGTATATCTGTTTGGACGCTTCGCCTCCTGTGCGCTGCGTCCAAATTTATATCCTATTTCTTGAATCAGGCATATATCTGAAACACCGTATGTTTTTCAAGGAAACCGCCTATGACTATAAATCAATGCTAAAGTTGTCCAGCATACCACACATACTTTCAAACCTTCTTGCCACCTCAGTAATCCTTCATTTTCCCCATCTTTCCTTGTCTCTCCGATTCCTGCCGAAGAACTCAATGGCCAGCGGCGGTGATCATGGCAAGCGCCTGGCCAGCAGCCCCGCCGAGGTTGATGAAGGGACTAGCCTTCCCCGTCCTACGCACCTGCGCTTCCGCGCCTATTGCAGGTAAACCGGATTTAGCAAATGCATCTGCTGAGATTTTCTTCTCCTTTCATCTGAATGTGCACCGTGCGCGTTTCAGCCAAGGTAGGGTACTTCGTCCGAAAACCCCTGCTGCCAGCGATCTGGGCAAGGACGTCGCTGGTGCCGCGTCTCCTCCTACTCCTTCCTCGGTCTTATTAGCCGACGATCGCCTTGCCCGGCACCCAGCAGCACAAGATTATCAAGGCCTATTCCTGAGGGCCACCAGGGAAAACGACCAGCTTCAAGAGAGCTTGCGGGCACAAGCTGTCGCCCTCGCCATTGCTGATTCCGAACTGGCGACGATGCAGGCTCACCTCTCGGAGGCCGACGCCGTGGTGGCAGTTATGTTTCTTGTTAGCATCATCTTCATCACCCATCTTGCCCTGACCTCCAATGTTCCTTGTTCAGCAATGACAGTACAATCGGAGAATCTGCGACAGATCGCCGACGAACCTGCCGATGTCGTCGGCGCATGCGGCGCATCGGTGAAACTCCGCCTTCAGGATATCCACCGCTGCGTCCGTGAAGCAATTACAAGCAGCATCTACCGTGGCGCTGCCGCCAGCCTCGCAGCCGCCCAACTCCGCTACGGATACCTCATGCTGTCCGTCAAGCCTGGTTTCCCAGACGAGGAAGACCCTAGGGAGCGCGAAAGTCTCATGGAAGCCTTTGATGAACACGCCAAAGAAATAGCAGTGACTGTCTCTGCTGAGGGTATCATCGATGAGACGCGCAACAATCAGTAGTTTGTACTAGGTGCAGACTGCTTAATGAAATCCCCTGTATAATCTGCATACATTCTTCTTCTGTTCTTGTTCTAAAGGCGGTATACACCACATCGGCTGCCATTCCCCATCGAGGGTTTATTTTTTTGTTCTTAAGGCGATTTTCCTCTACAATCGGCTGTTGTGAGGCTGCGACACTCCATCAGCTTCTCTTCCCTTTTTTCTTCTGAAGGCGACCCTCGTTGGAATCGGCTATTACGCTCCATTGAGAGCTGTATAACTGAAGGCGATCTCTAGATGAAATCGGCTGTTAGATTCTGATTGCCGTTCACGCTCCGACCGGGATGCTAGGGTAGTACCTTTTAAGATATTTGCCATTGATAGCCCAAGCAAACTCATTTCCTTCCAAATCTTGTAGAATATACGCATTGCCGGTGCACATCGTGTAATCCGGAACAGGCCTTCCCAATTTGGAGACCATTTGCTGAATCGACTGTCTTTATTACCAATGGGCAACACTACTTTCCAAACCAAATTCCGATTCGATGAACTGATTGCTCTTTACCTTCTTATTGTAGTATTTAGCTATCCTCTTCTTGTTTGCTTCAATGTTCTCCAGAGCCTTCAACCGATGTCAATTCACATCCTTCAAGCTGTCCATCATGATATCTTTATACTCATCGGTTGTGAGCTGGTTCTGCAACATAACTCACCACGACTCAGACTGAACCTCCCATGGCAATACAGCGACATGTCCATACACTAGTTCATAAGGAGTAGCCTTAGTTGAGCCATGCTGAGACATCCGGTAGGCCCATAACCACCTCGTTCAAAGTTAAATACCATTTCCTCGGACTCTGATTGATCTTCTTCTTTATGACTTTGATCAAGATCTGATTCAATTCCTCTGCCTGGCCATTCGCCTACGCATAATGTCGGTGCTAGTTTTAGCGGGGCTAACACCGGCTAGTAAATATGTGTTTCGCGGTTGAGACTACGGATGGAGTGCAAAGGGGAACACAAGGATTATACTGGTTCAGGCCAAGAAAGTCCTACGTTCAGTGGAGAGGAGAGTCGTGTTGCCTTACACCGGGGTGCTTGTAGTAGGGGTTTACAAGGTAGGCGAGAGAGAGAAGTGCTTCCAGGTCTCTTGTGAGTGTCTAAGTGTATGCAAGTCGTTTGCTGTTGGTGTGTATGTGTGAGTGAGAGCTTAGGAGTTCCGGTGTCCTCCTAAAGCTAGCCTCTGCTCTCCCTTTTATAGTCGCAAGGGAGAGGCAAGGGCAGTGCTTACAATGCTACGTATGTTACAGTCAGGAGTTGTTGTTCCTTGTTTGACTATCGTCAGCTACGGTCTTTTCTCTGTGCCTCCGGGGTATGGCTGTAGTGGTTCGTACGATCTTGGTGAGTTTCGAGGCAGCAACAGTTGTCGGATTACGGCATGCCGTAGGGTCACACCAGATGGCTGTCCTTCCGCACGATGTGACAAGAGGGCGAGTTGTCTCAGGGCGTTGTCTCCCGAGGCTCGGGACTCCTAGAGGCGTGATGGAATGGAGCAGGGTGATATCTCCCCTCGGGCGTATTTCTGGCCTTTGGACAGTACTTCCCGAGGGTTAGGTGGGTCCGGATGGAAGGCGTGCTCGTCCTTTCGAGTGGACAGTGCAGTAGGCGCTTTTCCTGTTCTTGCATAGCCCGTCGTCAGGCGCTCGGACTGTCGCAGTCGTAGTTGGTAGATCCCGGCGGAAAACGGGGCGGCGCACCGTAGACCATACCGTGGAGAGGACGGCCGTAGTGGGCCTATCAAATCCGCTGCCAGGGAAATCCTGACAGGTGGTATGGCCGTCAGGGGCGTGCGAAGCACAGTCGCGTCGAGAATCTCGCCTGATGGGACAGTGCTTGTAAAGTGGTCAGAGAGGTCTCTTGTGGTCCAAGATTGCTCCACTGACATCACCTGTGCCTTGGATGCCTTTGTGAGATTGCGCTCGAGGGGGATGGGGAAGCTCGGGCGAATCGGAGAATGGGCACCGAGGGCGCCGCTCTCCAGAGCTCTCCCCGGGAGGCTCGGGTGAATCGGAGATTTGGTGCCGAGGGTGCCGCTCTCCCGAGCTCTTCCGGGGAGGCTCGGGCGAATCGGAGAATTGGCGCCGAGGGTGCCGCTCTCCCGAGGGTTGGCTGTCATTGGTGCAATGACGTCGTGGGCCTCCGTAGACGCGGCCTTCGTGAGCTTCGGATGCGGCCTTCAAAGGCTTCCACTGGCCTTACTTGGGCCGGGGCGCGTTGGGAATGAGCGTTTTTGCATTGAAGTTGGGTACCCCAAACTTTGGTACCCGACAGTAACTCCCGAGCCTGTGGCGGAGTGAAGGCACTCCTCCACAGGTTCACGCTGGTTCTTCCTATCAAAAAGATAAAGTATGGGTTGTTTTTTCCGGTGGGTGCGCGCGAGCGCACCCACCGGGTGTAGCCCCCGAGGCTTTGGAGGGATGATATATCCCTTCAAAGGCTTAGAATCGTGTTTGTTAGTCCTCGGGTGTTTTTCGATTTATTTAGGAGGGTTGTTTCCTTGGAAGCGGATCCCCTAATCCTCCCATCGTGTTGGGAGGTCGTTCGGTGGTCTTTCCAAGGTGCAGGGCAAGTTCCCGAGCCTCCGTTTTCGTATCGGAGATCGGTCGGGTTCTTCCCTGTCTTTTTTAATTCGACCTTCACGCTCTTTTTTTGGGAAAGAGAAAGGTTTGGTCCTGCTCGACTTTCCCGCTGGGGCACGAGTCGGCATTTCCGGTGAGCTACAAATGGGTTGGTCCAAGTAGAGGTCCGTGCCCCGTTCGTTGGGGGTCGGCTAGCGGCCCGTGCACACTCTAAATGTTTCCCGAGGGTCAGTTAGTGGATGTCGGGTCCCTTCGATGGGTCCCGAGGGCATGATGCCTCCCACGGAGGGATTCCACGTAACCGACTCGCTACTGGGACTTGGACAGAGCATGGGATGTCCCTTGTGACGTTTCGGGTGTCGGGATACTGGCCGTTTCCGTGACCCATCCACTAGCTGTCCCTAACTCGGTTTCCCTCGGGCGACTGTTCGAGCCACGGAGGGCCAGTCTTCGATCCCCTAGGAACATAACGGGCGCCCGAGCTCGGGGTTCCTTCGCTGGGAAGGAGAAAATATTGGCGGAATTGAGGTGCGCAATTGTAATGATTCGGCTCACCTTTTGAGGCGCGAAGCCTGACGTACGCGACGGTTCGGCTCAGTCGAGGCGGTTTGCGTGTGCGGCGATGGCGGCGACGTGGGGATTGTGGGGGGTCCCACGTAATTAATGCGGCGGATTTACTGTGGATCATGGCTCAGGTATATAAGAAAAGATCGTGATTTCTCTCTTTTTACCTTAGCCATTCGCTCGCATGGCCGCTCGCCTTCTCGCTCCCGTCGCCTGTCTCCTCGCCTTCGCCTCCTCGCTAGAGCCATTGTTGCCGCGACCACAGCCCTTCCCCCCTTCGCTTGCCATGGATTCCTCCTCCACCGCTGTCGACGCCACCGCCGATGTTGCCGCCACCGACGCCGCCACCACCGATGCTGCCACGGCCGCCGCCGGCTTCCTCAGGCTGGAGCCGTGGCCGAGGAGCACTGTGACGGAGGCGCAGCTGGAGCGCCTCGTCACTCTGGGGCTGCTGCGTCCTCGTACCGACGCGCAGCACCCGGAGTGGGCCGTGCCGCCGCGCGACCACGAGGAGACGAACCCCGGCGAGGGTACGTGGTGCGCTTCGTTGCTTACCACGAGCGTGGGCTCGGCTCGCCACCGAGCCACTTCTGTCGGGCCATCCTCTTCGAGAACGGGCTGGAACTCCACAACCTCACCCCGAATTCCATCACACAGGTGTCTATTTTTGCCACCCTGTGTGAAGGCTACTTCGGGGTGCCCCCGCACTGGAACCTGTGGCGCCGCATTTCCCGCATCGACTGGTACAACAAGTGGGTCGGCGCGAGGAAGCCACGGGAGATCCAGCGCGCGGGGGGTGCGGCCTCGTGATCTGCTCTTCGTCGTACATCCCCTATAGGGCCCCCTCCTCCAACAAGGGGTGGCACAGTGGCTGGTTCTACCTTCGCAACGACGGGGGTCTCTTCCCCAAGCTCACGGGAAGGGCGCTCATGGCTCCCCTTCCCCAATGGGAGTGGGGGTGCCTATAGAAGGAGTCCAAGCACCTGGCCGTCTACTTCAACGCGCTCAAGGAGTTGAACAGGAGGGGCCTTACAGGGGCCGGCGTGGCGGGGAACTTCCACATGCGGACGGTGCTACCTCTGATAGAGCGCCGCCTGGCGCTTCATCAGATGGTGACCGGGTCGCAGCAGGAGGGCACGGCGATGCTGGCCCATGACCTTGGCGAGGCGGAGGTCATGCGCCGCGTCGGCTACATGGTGGGGGTCATCCCACCTGGGAGGAGGTGAACCAGGTGCCTATGCGTCCCTCCGCAGGCTTCCCGGCGTTGGTAAGTGTCATTCGTTTGATCGGGCCACTGGTTTCTCCATCTTCCTCCTAACCTTTCTTCTTCGTTCGTCGTATGGCCTCTCGAGGACCGGGAAGGCTTCCCTTCCGCCTGTCCCGGAGGACAAAGAGCGGCGAACCTAGAACCGCCTCCGAGCCACGGCGGAGAAGGCGAGGAAGGACAAGGCGACCGCCCGAAAGCAGAAGAACGCGCGGAAGGTGGAGGAGTCCTCCCAGCGCCACCGTCGCCTGAAGGAGGCCGGGGAGCCTAAGGTGGATACCCGCACCGATGATGACGACGACGACGATGATGAAGAAGAAGATGATTTTTCCATCTTTGATTAGATGGAGTCTGACCGGCCGCTTGCGGCTACACCGCCCGCGGTGGGCGCTGACGAGCCTGGAAAGGCTCCGTTGTCAGTGTCCGCCGGCGGGGTGCCGGGGTTCGTGATCCGAACCCTCGGGCAAACCTGCTAGAGACCGCGTCCAAGGATGCGGCTCCTGGTAGGGCAACATCAGGAGGCGGGGCTCCGCCCGCCATCAGCAACGTGGTTCGGCCGGAGGGGCCGGGAACGGGCTCAGGCCCAGTGCCCGAGATGCCCCGAGGCTCCAGTGGGGGACCAAGGGTCCCCTGTTTCAGTGGACCCTCCCTACCGACGCGTCGTTGGTCGGCGCAGCGACCAAAGGCGGGGGGAGTGCTGGGAAGACGCCGCCGGAGCCGGAGCCCACCGGCGCCAATACGCTGGCGCTTGTGCTGGGGCCCTCCCAGGCTCAAGCTTCCCCGCCGAGGGGCGGTGATGTCGGGACGACCCCCGGCGCCCAGGTGGAGCCCTCGTCTCTGGGCGGCTCTGGCCCGGACGCCGGGTTGGCACCGACTCCTCCTGCCGCCGGCGCAGCCCACACCATCCGTCGTCTCGCCGAGCGTGGGTGCTGCGAAGAAGAAGAGGGTGATTCCGAAAACGAGGTAAGTATCTTTACCTGTAATTCCTTTCTAGTGGGGATCCTTTCATGAGCGCTCCTTTCTTCATTCTCTGCTTCAGGAAACGCTCGGGAGCGGACCTCCAGGTGTCGCACCTGAAGGTCCTGAAGGTGCAGGGCCATGACACGGCCGGGGGGAGTGCCCGGCCAGCAGGGCGAGGAAGTTCGTCTCCCCACGGGTCCGCCTGTGGTGTCCGAGGCTCTTCCCTCAGGGGAAGGCTATCTCAGCGGCGGCGGCCGTCGTCGTGCCCGAGATCGACCTGGAGGCGGAGCCAGCACGGGCTTCCGAGGCCTCGACCGTCGGTTTCGGAGATGCCTCAGAAGCGCCAGCCGATGCTGCCCCCATGGAGCCTGCTGCCACGGGGTCATCGGCCGTGGACGTCAGCGCAGGAGCTCCCCCCGCCCGTGAGGAAGGCCCCTGGGTGCTGGCCTTGAGGGAGCCTTGGCCTCGGGAGCTAACCGCCTCCCGGATCGAGTGGGCGGACCGCGCAGACCCTCAGGCGCCGCATGTCTTCTCGCTCCGGGATGACCTTGAGGCCCCCAAGTGGGACGCCGTTTAGGAGCTCGGGTTTAGCTCGGCGGCGGGGCTCCGCGCGATCGCCGACGTCCTCGAGAAGGACCTCCCGGCCCAGCTTCGGATAAATCCCCGTGTCTTGTAAACTTTTCCTGCATATGAACATCGTTCTTACCGTTTCCGCTTCTTCCTTCTTTCCAGGACCTCATGCACACCTCCCGGGACAAGTCCCGCTTCCTTCGCGGCAGGCTCAGGCTTTGGAAGCAGCTCGATCTCAAGGGTAAAGCCCTTTCCCGCACTCAGGGCGAGCTCGCCGCTGCGACCTCCAAGCTTGCCAGAGTAAGTGTCGACAACACTATACTGAAGGGGGAGGTCACGGAGGCGCAAGGCCGAGCCGCTGCCTCGGCGACACGAGTGCAAGAGTTGGAAGAGCGCCCTGGCCGCGATGACGAGGGAGCGCGATGCCGCCCGAGAGCTCACCGCCGAGGTCTTGGCTCTCCACCTGGATGAGACTCGGGAGGCGTTGCGCTTGGCGCTCGGCGTGGCGGACTTGGCCGGGAAGGAGGCACAGAAGGCTCGGGAAGAGGCTAACCGTAAGCGCAGCGTTGTTTTTTTTCCATTCTGCTCGTCTTGGTTGCTCGCTGTATTTTTACTCATCTCCGTGCTTTGCTCCCACAGTTCTGCAGGTGGCTTACGACGGCGAGTTGGCCGAACACCTGGACCTGCAGAAGGTCGCGCGGGCACTGTGTGACTCCATCGGCACCGGTGGAGAACCCTCGGGGATGTCGCTCCGGAGCTGACTGGAGGCACTCCACGGCAGCATGAGCAGCCGGATCAAGGAGGCCCTTCTGACGGTTGTCCAAAAAACACTGGCGGTCGTGAAGTCCCACTACGGGAATTTTGATGCCGACCCTGTCAGCGAGGGCTTCCTTGAAGCCGACGACGCCGAGCTCTTGGCACTGGAGGATTCAATGAAGGAGCCAGGAGAAGTGCTGGCGGGCCTCTTCCAAGCCGAGGTCGAGCTCCCTCCCCTGAACCTGCCATGAAGAAGAAGCGGGCCATAGTGCCCTTGTAAAAAGTAACCTTTCGTGAGTGTCTTTAGAGGAAAAAAACAATATGGCCCTTCATGGCCTCAATATTTATGTAAATATTTGTTGAATGTTTATTTCGCTTTGTTTCGTGCTTTTTTTCTTAGGTGTTTTTTCTTGCCGATCCTGTGCCCGGGCCATCGAGCCTCGGGGGACACTTTTCGGGTGTCGTAGCTTTAGCGGCATAGACGCAGCCGATGTCCTAGGAACTTTGGCAGAAAGAATCCTTAGAAAAAAGGCTTAGGCATCTCCTCCCGAGCCTCCTCCCTTGGCCGAGCGTAAATCTTATAGGTTTTCTTCCAAGTGCGGGTTAGCCTTTGAACGCGGAGTGGCGAGGGGAGATGCTGTGGCCCTGGAGCGTAAGTGGTCTCCTCAACTCGGCCGGCTCTGTTCTCTGGGACTTTCCTCACTCTTCCGAATTCTATAAGTTCATGCTTGATTTCCGAAGGGAAGCGTGTTTTAGGGAGAAACGAATTCGACGAGTTTTGAAATTTTTGCGTTTCCAAAATTGTTGAATCTCGGGAAAGTCGGAGGGTTCCCCCCGTCCTAGCCCCCGAGGGAGGGTCGGCCTTTCCGTAGGTTAGGCCGAGCCTCGCTTTTAATGCGCGGTGAAATAAAGGGTCATTTCACTCCCGAGTGTAGGCTCGGATTGAAAATCTAAAAATCATGTAAAAGGAGTAGAAGTCGGGTCTTTTCATTGATTTCAAGATTTTACCAAATAGTACAATGCTCGAAATCTTAAGGATAGAAGCGACATAGCTGTTCGATATTCCAAGCGTTGCTGTAGACCTCGCCCTTCTCGTTCGCGAGCTTGTATGTGCCGGGGCGTAGCACCTCGGCGACGAATGGTCCTTCCCCCGGACGGAGTGAGCATTGTGGCGCCCTTTGTCGTCCTGCCTGAGCCGTAGCACCAAATCGCCTATGCTGAAGGCTCGGCCTCGGACGCGCCGAGAATGGTACTTGCATAGGGATTGCTGGTACTCGGCCGAGTGCAACAGGGCCATGTCCCGAGCTTTGTCGACTTGGTCCAGCGCGTCTTCGTGGGACTGTTTGATTGCCCTGTTCAACGTAGGCTCGGACCCTCAGGGCGCTATACTCCAGATCCGTGGGGAGGACGGCCTCTGCACCGTACACCATGAAGAAAGGCGTGAAGCCTGTGGCTCGGCTTGGCGTAGTCCTCAGACTCCATATCACTGCCGGGAGCTCCGTCAGCCACCTCTTGCCAAATTTATTCAATCGGTTGAATATCCTCGGCTTAAGGCCTTGGAGAATCATGCCGTTGGCACGTTCTACTTGGCCGTTCATTCTCGGGTGGGCGATAGCTACCCAGTCCACTCGTATGTGGTACTCGTCGCAGAGGGCCAGAAATTTCTTTCCGGATGAACTGCGTGCCGTTGTCGGTGATGGTGGAGTTCGGGACACCGAACGAGTGGACGATGTCAGGTGAAGAATAGCACCGCTTGTGCCGAGTTGATTTGGGCGATCGGCCGAGCCTCGATCCACTTTGAGAACTTGTCGATGGCGACAAGCAAGTGGGTGAAGCCCCCGGACGCCTTCTGGAGGGGCCCGACAAGGTCTAGTCCCCATACGGCGAACGGCCAAGTGAGTGGGATCGTCTGGAGGGCTTGAGCCAGCAGGTGAGTCTGCCGAGTGTAGTACTGGCACCCCTCGCAAGAGCGTACCACCTCAGTAGAATCGGCCACGGCGGTTGGCCAGTAGAAGCCTTGTCGAAAGGCGTTACCGACTAGGGTTCTCGGCGCTGCGTGGTGACCGCAGGCTCGGACGTGTATCTCTTCAAGCAAGCGTTTGCCCTGACTAAAAGGAATAAGCGCTGAAGCACGCTCGAGGGACTCCGTCGGTAGAGGCAGCCATCGATCATCGCGAAAGACTTGGCTTTGCATGCCAGTCGTCGCGCTCTGGTTTTGTCCGAGGGCAAAACTCCTCAGACGAGTCAGCTGACCAGCTGGCTCGCGCCAGTCCGGTTCGTCATCGTCTATCTCGGCTTCGATCTCCATTGCCTTGGCTTCGTCGCCGTCCTCAGCCAGGGTCTCGGGTGACTCCCCTTTGTTGGAAGGGTCGGCAGCCCCCGAGGGGCTTGCGTGGCTTGAAGACGGTCCGGGTTCTCCCGGGGGCTTGGGGGTCTTCTTCCCCTCTGCTTTCGAGGGTTCGGTACTGACCGAGGGCTTGTGGAGGTCATTGACGAATATGCCCGTCGGGACCGTGGCCCTTTCGGACGCGATCTTCACCAACTCATCGGCTTCTTCATTGTACCGATGCGCGACGTGGTTGAGCTCGAGGCCGTCGAATTTCTCCTCGAGCAACCGCACCAGCTTGCAGTAGGCAGCCATCCTGGGGTTCTGGCACGTCGACTCCTTCATGATTTGATCCACGACGAGCTGGGAATCACCTCGGACTTCGAGGCGCCGGATCCCGAGCTCGATGGCGATGTGGAGACCATTGACCAGAGCCTCGTATTCGGCCATGTTGTTGGAAGCCGTGAAGTGTAGCTGCAGTAGGTACTTGAGCCGGACCCCAAGGGGTGAGCTGAAGATGATGCCTGCACCAGCACCAGTCTTCATCATCGACCCGTCGAAGTACATGACCCAATATTCTTCTTGGGTCGGTAGTGGCGGTAGATGTGTCTCGGTCCACTCTGCCACGAAGTCCGCAAGCACCTGGGACTTAATGGCTTTGCATGGCACGTAGATGATGCCATCGCCCATGAGCTCGATGGCCCACTTAGCGATCCTCCCAGTCAGTTTCTCGATTTTGGATCACCTCCCCGAAGGGGAAGGATGATACCACAGTCACGAGATGGGATTCGAAGTAGTGCCACAACTTGCGTCGAGCAAGAACGATCGCGTGCATTAGCTTCTGGATCTGAGGGTAGCGTGTCTTGGTCTCGGACAAGACTTCACTGATGAAGTAGACCAGTCGCTACACCGGTAAGGCGTGTCCTTCTTCCTTGCCGCTCTACGACGATCGCTGCACTCACAACCTGGTTAGTAGCAACGATATACAGCAAGAGATTCTCCTCTTTCGTAGGAGGCACAAGAACCGGTGCTTTTGAAAGTAGAACCTTAAGCCTTTCGAGGGCTTCCTGGGCCTCGGCAGTCTAGGTAAAGTGCTCAGTTTTTCTTCAGCAACCCCATGAGCTTCTGCACACCCTTGAGGTTCCAGATCGGACCCATTTGCGTGATGGCCGATATCTTTTCTGGGTTGGCTTTGATGCCACGCTCCGAAACGATGAACCCGAGGAGCATGCCCCGTGGGACCTAGAAAACTGCACTTCTCGGGGTTTAGCTTTATGTTTTTCTTTTTAAGGCAATCGAATGCCTTTTCTAGGTCGGCTACTAAATCACTCGTCTTCCTAGATTTTATCACTATATCGTCTACGTAAGCCTCAACGGTTCGCCCGATGAGGTCCCCAAAAACTTTGAGCATGCAACGCTGGTAAGTTGCGCCCGCGTTTTTTAGGCCAAATGGCATGGTTACGTAACAATATGTGCCGAAAGGAGTAATGAAAGAGGTCGCTAATTCGTCAGACTCTTTCATGCGGATTTGATGGTAACTGGAATAAGCCTCAAGAGAGCAAAGTCAGTTCACAGCGAGCAGTAGAATCAACTATTTGGTCAATGCGAGGTAATGGAAATGGATACTTAGGACAAGCTTTAATTAAACTAGTGTAATCGACACACATTCTCCATTTTTCCATTTTTCTTTTTAACCAAAACAGGATTTGCTAACCATTCTGGATGGAAGACCTCCTTGATGAATCCGGCCGCCAAGAGCTTCTGCACCTCCTCCCCGATGGCTCGGCGCTTCTCCTCGTCGAATCGGCGCAGGCGCTGCTTCACCGGCTTGAAACCGACCCGGATGTCCAAGGAGTGCTCAGCGACCTCCCTCGGGATGCCTGGCATATCCGAGGGACTTCATGCGAACACGTCGGCGTGGTTGCAGAGGAAGTCGACGAGCACAGCCTCTTATTTCGGGTCGAGAGTGGTGCTGATCTTCAGCACCTCGCCGTTGGGGGAGCTCGGGTCGAGGGGCACCTCCTTCACCCCCTCAGCGGGCTCAAAGGTGCCCGTGGTCTTCTTGGGGTCGGGGACCTCCTTTTCCAACCTTTCGAGGTCGGTCACGAGGGCCTCTCACTCCACCAGCGCGCCGGTGTACTCGCAGCACTCGACGTCGCACTGGTACGCGTGCTGGTAGGAGGCGCCGATGGTAATCACCCCTTTTGCCCTAGCATCTTGAGCTTGAGGTAGGTGTAGTTAGGGACCGCCATGAATTTGGCGTAGCATGGCCTCCCAAGAATGGCGTGGTAGGTGCCGTGGAAGCCTACCACTTCAAATGTCAGGACCTCCTTCCTGAAGTTGTCAGGAGTCCCGAAAGTAAACGGGCAGATCGATCTGCCCGAGGGGTTGCACACTCTTTCCGAGCACTATCCCATGGAACGGGGATGTCGTGGCCCGGAGGAGCGAGTGACTGATCCCCATCAAGTCGAGGGTCTCAGCGTAAAGAATGTTGAGGCCACTGCCTCCGTCCATGAGGACTTTGGAGAGCCTCGTGTTGCCGACGACGGGGTCGACAACGAGTGGGTAGCATCCCGGTGATGGGACGTAGTCCGGGTGGTGGTCCCGGCTGAAGGTGATAGCATCGTGGGACTAGTTGAGGAAGCGTGGTGTCGCTGGTCTGACGGAGTAGACCTCCATGCGCTCGCGCTTTCGCTGCCGCGGCGTCGGGGCAGTCTCGGGCCCGCCGAAGGTCATGAGGCATTTGTCGATGGGCGGGAACTCATCATCCTTCCCGTCCTTGTCCTCCTGATCCCTGGCTGGCTTCTTGCCGGCGTCGTCCTTGAACGCCTGCCGGCTGTAGTCCTTCTTGAGCATCACACACTGCCCTAGTGTGTGATGCACCGGGCCCTGGTGATAAGGACACAGCTTGTTGAGCATGTCGTCGAAGCGGCCTCGAGGGGGTCATTCCCTCTTGGGCTCGATGGCCGCCACGAGGGAGTCATCGCGGAGTGGGGCCTTTCCCTTCCCCTTCTTCTTCTTGTTGTTCGGGCCTCGGGAAGGGGTGCCCTCGGGGGCCTCCTCCATCCATTTGCCCTTGGGGTCGGAGAAGAGGGCTCCTACCGCCTCGTCCCCCGAGGCGAAGCTGGTTGCTATCTTCATGAGCTCAGAGACACTGGTGGGTGTCTGGCGCCCGAGCTCATGAACAAGCTCTTTGCGGGAAGTTCCTGCAGCAAACGCTCCGACGATGTCGGAGTCAGCGACCTGGGGTAGCTCGTTATATTGCTTTGAGAACCGCAGGATGTAGTCCCTGAGGGACTCACCCTGCTTCTGCTTGCAGCTCCTGAGGTCCCAGGAATTGCCAGGGCGCACGTACGTGCCCTGGAAGTTCCCAATGAAGATCTTGACCAGATCACTCCAGTTGAAGATCAGATGTAGGGGGAAGATGTTCCAGCCAAGCTCTTGCAGAGTCGGCGAGGAACAAGGGTAGGTTGCGGATGATGATGAGATCATCGTGCACGCCGCCAAGTTGGCACGCGACACGATAATCCGCTAGGCCAGAGTTCGGGGTTAGTTTCCCCTGAGTACTTGGCTATGTTGGCCGGTTGTCAGAACCGGGGCGGGAACCTGGCCCTTCAGATGGCCTCGCTGAAGACGCGAGGACCCGAGGGCTCGGGCGAGGGCTTACGGTCCTCGTCCGAGTCGTAGCGCCCTGTCCCGATGGACATGGTAGCCTCGTACGGCTCCATCGGTCTTTCACCGACCGCGGGCTTGAAGGATGGCTTCGGACGTCGACGTCCTTGCCCAGCCATTGGTGGACTGATGGGGCCCTTGGGACCTCGGGATGCACCGAGGCCTCACGATCGTGGCGCGCCGTGGCGCCACGTGGGTGGCTTTCAGTGCAGCGGTGGCGTGACGCCGAGCTTTTCGCCTGGAGGACGGCTGCATCCTCCAGGAGGTCTTTGAGCTGGTCCTGGAGCTGACGTGCCTCCTCGGTGGAGGGCTCAGGCATGCTCCGAAGCAGCATTGCCTCCTCTGTGAGCTTGCGGCTCGCCCGAGGCAGGGCTCCTGGTGTCCCGGCTCCCTCGTCGGCGAGGATGCGAGCCTGGACGTCCCGGGCCCGGCGACGAGCTGCTCCACCGGTGCCTTGCCGCTCGTCACGCTGGAGCGCAGTTCGTAGCTGAGTGAGGCGTAGGCAGTCCTCCTCCATCCATGCTTCCAGTTCCTGGAGCTGCTCTAGCTCCGGGGACTGGTGCGCGGGGCGAGACGGCCCAGCCCCCGCGTCTTGCGGTGGGGCCGACCGTGCAAGCCGCGGAGTGGCCAACGGAGGGGTGCGTTGCTGAGACTGTGGCTGGAGCGGGGAAGATTCGTCGTTGTCGTCCCTCGAATGGACGTCCTCCACCCATCCTTCCTCGGGGTGCACCAAGTGGTTGGACTCCCGAGCGGGGTCGATGTAGGACTGGTCGGAGTCGGTGGCGACGCTCGGAGCGTCCTCCCACGAGTCTCCGGGGTGGACGGTGAAGTCCACGTTCGCCCAGAACTCGTCGTCGTCGTCACTGAGGCCCCGCCGTGATGGCGAGGTCCAACCACGATGATCCCACTCCTCCGAGAATTCTCGGGGAGTGGGATGTAAGTGGAGCCAGTCTCCTCCCTGCCATATACCCTAGGATTGCTCCCGGGAGAGGATGGTGGGGAGGCCACATGGCCGCCCACGAGGTCAGTCTAGACGCTCGAGGCGGTGGACAGGTGTCTCCACCAGATCGTGCAGCAATGCACGGACCGTGCGGACGTGGGCATCCATGGCGTTCTGGAGCCCGAAGAGAGATGACGGCGCTGTATCCCTTCCGCCATGAGGGCGGAGAGAAAGACCCGTCGACGTCGCAACTTCGCCTCCGCCCGTCCTCTGGGCGGTTGGCGGTCGTGTAGCAGTCGGCGTCGGAGGTGTCGTGGTGGCGACCGGCGCAGTGTTGGCGTCCCCCGCCGGGGACACGTGGTTGGCCACGCCTTTCGTGACCAGGGGCTGGTTGGCGCGGTTGCGCCTCCTCCTCCTAGTCTGCCGGGAAGCGCGGCGTGCGGCATCCCCCTCGTCCTCTGGGACGGGAGGAAGCGTCGTCGTGGCCCTTTCCCCGGCCGCTTGATGGGCCTGGGTCAGGATGATGACGGTGCGGAGCTCGGTTGGGCTGCGGGTTCATCTCAAGCCCATGGCCGGTGGCCACGAACTCGAGGCTCCCGAACCGGAGCACCGCGCCAGCGGGAAGCGTCATGGAAACGTCAGCCATCCGTGACCTGGATCAACACGCAAAAGGCCCCTACCTGGCGCGCCAACTGTCGGTGCTAGTTTTAGCGAGGCTAACACCGGCTAGTAAATATGTGTTTCGTGGTTCAAGCTACGGATGGTGTGCAAAGGGGAACACAGAGATTATACTGGTTCAGGCCAAGCAAGCCCTACGTCCAGTGGAGAGGAGAGTCATGTTGCCTTGCACTGGGGTGCTTGTAGTAGGGGGTTACAAGCTAGGCGAGAGAGGGAAGTGCTCCCAGGTCTCTTGTGAGTGTCTAAGTGTATGGATGTCGTTTGCTGTTGGTGTGTATGTGTGAGTGAGAGCTTAGGACTTCCGACGTCCTCCTAAAGCTGGCCTCTGCTCTCCCTTTTATAGTCGCAAGGGAGAGGCATGGGCAGTGCTTACAATGCTACGTATGTTACAGTGAGTTGTTGTTCCTTGTTTGACTGTCGTCAGCTACGGTCTTTTCTCCGCGCCTCCGGGGTATGGCCGTAGTGGTTCGTACGATCTTGGTGAGTTCCGAGGCAGCAACAGTCGTCGGATTACGGCATGCCGTAGGGTCACACCTGATGGTTGTCCTTCCGCACGATGTGACAAGAGGGCGAGTCGTCTCGGGGCAGTTGTCTCCCGAGGCTCGGGACTCCTAGAGGCATGATGGAATGGAGCAGGGTGATATCTACCCTCGGGCGTATTTCCGGCCTTTGGACAGTACTTCTCGAGGGTTAGGTGGGTCCGGATGGAAGGCGTGCTCGTCCTTTCGAGTGGACAGTGCAGTAGGCGCTTTTTCCCGTTCTTGCGTAGCCCGTCGTCAGGCGCTCGGACTGTCGCAGTCGTAGTTGGTAGATCCCGGCGGAAAACGGGGCGGCGCACCGTAGACCATACCGTGGAGAGGACGGCCGTAGTGGGCCTATCAAATCCACTGCCAGGGAAATCCTGATAGGTGGTATGGCCGTCAGGGGCGTGCGAAGCACAGTCGCGTCGAGAATCTCGCCTGGCGGGACAGTGCTTGTAAAGTGGTCAGAAAGGTCTCTTGTGGTCCAAGATTGCTCCGCTGACATCACCTGTGCCTTGGATGCCTTTGTGAGATTGCGCTCGAGGGGGATGGGGAAGCTCGGGCGAATCAGAGAATGGGCGCCGAGGGCGCCGCTCTCCCGAGCTCTCCCCGAGAGGCTCGGGCGAATAGGAGATTTGGCGCCGAGGGTGCCGCTCTCCCGAGCTCTCCCGGGGAGGCTCGGGCGAATCGGAGAATTGGCGCCGAGGGTGCCGCTCTCCCGAGGGTTGGCTGTCATTGGTGCAATGACATCGTGGGCCTCCGTAGACGCGGCCTTCGTGGGCTTCGGGTGCGGCCTTCGTGGGCTTCCACTGGCCTTACTTGGGCCTGGCCACGTTGGGAATGAGCGTTTTTGCATTGAAGTTGGGTACCCCAAACTTTGGTACCCGATACATAGTAGGGAGAAGAATTATACAATTTGATTTCCATACTGTCAGCAAACTCTCTGAACTCCTCTGAGGTAAATAGGGTTCCTTGATCGGTCGTTATGGTCTGAGGAATATCAAACTGATAGATAATATGCTCCTTAACAAACTCAATCATATTCTTGGACGTAACAGTCCTCAGAGGAATTGCCTCAACCCACTTGGTGAAATAATCCGTTGCCACTATTATGAATTTATGTCCTTTGCTTGACGAAGGATATATTTGGCTGATCAAATCAATTCCCCATCCTCTGCACGGCCATGGCTTGATTATAGAATTTATAGCAGAGGCTGGTGACTTCTGGATACTGCCAAATTTCTGACAACTTTGGCATCCTCTATAATATCTGAAGCAATCTTCCAACATTGTCGGCCAGAAATGCCTAGTCCTTCTGATGATCTATTTTATCTTATAAGCAGACTGATGAGCCTCACATATTCCTTCGTGTACCTCGCTTATCAACCTTTCCAACTCTTCTTTCCCAAGACATTTGAGCAGGAGGCCCTCGACAGTTTTATAATATAGTTGCCCATCGAGCAATACATACTTGATGGACTTGTATATGAGTTTTCTGCTCACCTTTTGTGAAGGATTTCTGAGGTAATTGGCTATTTCTATTATCCAATCTTCTTCTATTCGTTTCGTGCTGAACACTTCTTGGATCAATCGATACCCTGAAGCATCTTGTGCTAGCCGATTAGCCTTCTGAGTTTGGACTCTAGGAATATGAATAAGAGAGAACACCAAGAAACCATCCAATAATGCTCTGCATTGGTCGTAGTACTCTCTAAGTATATCATCCCTACATTCATGTTGGCTGAGCAACTGATTAATCACCAGCTGTGAATCCCCATATACTTCAATTACCACGGCCTTTGCTTCATGTAGAAGCTGAAGTCCTCTCAATACGGCTTCGTACTCAACCTGATTATTAGCCACCACAGGGCCAATCTGATAAGCAAACTCGAAGTACCGCCCTCGTGGTGAAATCAAAACAATGCCGATACCTCCACCATGCTTGCATGAGGACCCATCGAAGAACATAGTCCATGGCATTGCCTCAGAGTAACTCGCCTGACCCCCGTGATGTTGAGTCACAAAACCTGCCATTACTTGTCCTTTGACTGCCTTGGCTGACTCAAACCTTAGGTCAAATTCTGACAGTGCCAGAATCCATTTGCCGATTCTTCCATTTAGAATTGGCATAGATAACATGTGCTTGATTACATCTACTTTGGACACCACCACACACTCTGCCAGTCAGCAAGTAGTGCCTAAACTTTGTACATGAGTAATATAAGCACAAACATAATTTCTCAGTAGGAGTGTATCTTGTCTCTGCATCCAGCAATCTCCGATTCAAATAAAAGGGCACCTTCTCTTTACCTTCGAATTCTTGCATAAGGGGTGATCCAATCGTGTGGCTTTTGGCTGTCATATACATCTTAAAAGGCTTCCCTGCCTGTGGAGGAATTATCACAGGAGGAGACTTCATATACTCTTTTATGCTTTCGTACACCCTTTGCTGTACGTCGCCCCATATGAACTCTTGATCATTCTTTAATTTTAACAATGGCAAGAACGGTAACACCTTTTCTGACAAGTTGTCTATGAACCTCCTTATGAAATTGATCTTTCCCAGCAAGGACTGTAACTCCCTTTTATTCGTCGGGGGCACCGCATCATCTATTGCTTTCCTGCTTTTTCTCTTCAACCTCGATTCTGCTCCGGTGTACCATGAATTCCAGAAACTGTCCAGCTGATACTCCAAACACGCATTTGTTGGGGTTCATTTTCAAACTATGCTTATGAGTACACTCCAGAGTTTCTCGCAAATCGACCAAATGGTTCTTGTAGCTCCTAGACTTTACTACTATGTCATCAATGTATACAATTTTACTGATCAGCCGATGGAAAATATAATTCATAGCTCTCTAATAAGTCGCACCGGCATTCTTTAAACCAAATGTCATGACCACCCATTCATACAATCCAAGGGCGCCAGGACATCTAAAGGCCATTTTGGGAATGTCCTCATCGGCCGTAAAAATTTGATTGTACCCCGCATTTCCGTCCATGAAACTAATGACTTGATGCCCTGCTGCAGCATCGACAAGCATGTTGGCTATTGGCATTGGATATCCATCCATAGGAGTTGCCCTGTTTTGGTCTCAGAAGTCAATGCACACCCTCATCTTGCTGTTCTTTTTGTACACAGGGACAATGTTTGATATGCACTCAGCGTACCGGCAAGGCTGTATAAACTTAGCTTCCAGCAACCTCGCTACTTCCTTCTTTAGATCATCTAATATCTCGATCTTGAATCTTCTGGGAGTTTTCTTGAAAGGTCGATACCCGGCTTTTATTGGCAATCGGTGCTCGACGATGGATTTGTCTAAACCGGGCATCTCATAGTATTCCCAAGCAAAACAATCTCTGTACTCTTTCAACAGGCTGATCAATTCTTGTCTAAACTTGGGTTCCAGGTTTGCAGCTATGTACGTCGGCCTTGGCCTGTCCTCAGGCCTGATGTCTACTTGCTCTAACGCATCGGCTGATGTGAACCCTTGTCCCAGCTTTCCGTCAGTTCCATCTATCGGGTTATCCATTAAACATGATTTTTGAAGCCGATTGCCCAGATCGGCTGTTGACAATCGTCGTTGGTCTTGACAATGCCTTCCTTCTCAGCTTTCCCTGAGAAACACTCGAAGCCTTCTATTTCTCTATACATGCTATTGGTGCCCTTTTTGTTCTCGAAATCATCTGCCTTGATTGTTTCCACCTCATTTCCATACCACTGAATCACGCACTAATGCATTGTTGATGGGACGCAGCATTTTGCATGGATCCAATCACGCCCGACGAGCAGGTTGTATACACTTCCACTATCAATGATGAAGAAAGTGGTGGTCAAGGTTTTTCTCCCAATCGTCAATTTGACATCAATTGCCCCCCGAGTCAAAGATATCTTGCCACCGAAATCTCTGACCATCATGTCTGTTTTTGTTAAGTCTTCTAGGCCCTTACCGAGCTCACAAAACACATTATGTGGCATCAATGTGATAGAGGCGCCACCATCTACCAGCATCCTGGTCACTTGCTTTCCCTTGATGTGCCCCTTCAGATACAGAGCCTTTAAATGTCGATGGCTGGCTGGCCTATCGAAGATAGCCTGCTGCATAATGTCCCGATGTCTCGCCATCTCAGATTCACATAGACTTTCCCTCTTTTTCTGAGCTCTTCCACTGATACATGTACTTCAGCGTCAATTATGGCTTCCCTTCTCGCCCTTTCAGAGGTCGGGATCCTAATTCTGTTCTCCGGAACCGACACCTCGACCATGTTCTTGCTCCCTGGTCGAGCATCATCCCTAGCGTTCAATATTTTGGTGCTTTCAAACTTTAGGGCCCCCTCTGGATGGCCTTCTAGATGTGCTGCCTGAAGTCTAGCAATCATTGGTGTCATGAGATTCCCTCGCATGAATTTTGCAAAACTTCTTTCCTTTCAGCTGCTCACACTTGGCATGACATAATCTGCTGGAAATTCGATTTGCCCCTTTGCCAGGAAATCAAATAGTTGGTCGAGGTTGTATCCCCAAAAATCACTCTGTTTTCTGGTACCCTTGGACTTGGGAACTACCATTGCTTTTCTTCCCCACTTTAGCTCAATTGCTGTCACCTTGTTGTCAGACTCTCCTGACCCGTCGGAACATTCGTTACTGACGAAGGCGCTGCCTCTGAATCGGTTCTTCTTGCAATGGTTCTGTGACTGCGCCTCCATCACTGCTACTTTCTGAGAGACCTGGTTCAGAGTTCCACATTCTACGCATGCTAACTTCTCCTTAATTGCCGAAGGGAGACCCATGATAGCCAACTGTGTGAGCTAGCTGTCCGACAATTCTAGCGAGTAGCACTGATTTCTGACCTCTATGAACATCTTGAGGAAATCAACGCCCGACTCATTGGGTTTGTGCTTCATTGTAGCCAGGTCGGCGATGTCCCTTTCCTCGTTCCTGGCATTGAAGTAGGCGTGGAATTTCTTTTCCAAGTCAGCCTAGTTGATGATTGAGTTGGGCGCTAGCGATGCAAACCAGTTAAAGGCTGGCCCGGTCAACAAAAGTGAGAAGAACCAAACCCTGTGTGCATCTTCTACTGAGGCCTCCCCCAATTGCGTGAGGTACCGGCTAACGTGCTCCATTGTGGTGATGCCATCCTGTCCACTGAACTTAGAGAAATCAGGGATCCGATAACGCGATGGCAAAGCCACTAGATCATACCATTCTGGATAAGGACGTCTGTACGTGATTGACGTACCCTTGGCATTCAGACCGATCTGCTCCTTGAGCATATCGGTCATCCTCTGCAGCAGATCATCATTCTGTCCCGTGGGTTGCTGGTTAGCATAAGGATTGCAGCTCTAAGCCCTTTGGTAACCTGGATTCGGGCGCATGCCCTAGTGACTGTACTCAGGGTGGTAGTGATAGCCCGGCGGCCCCGAAAGCACCACACTCTCCCTTGGTGCACCTTGGTTGGTCACGCCGGGGTCAACTCCCTTGCCTAGCTTCTGATAATGTGGAGACATTTTTGTAGCCAATTGCGGGACCGAGCTTGTAGCAGCAAAACCGTCCTCTAATCCCTTCGGCTGTTGTGGTTGGTTTGACATCCCAGCCGCTCCTGATGATTCCACCGGGGGCATGGCAATGTACACATATCCGTGTGGCGCATACTGCCTGAGCAAATTTTCCATGTGCCCCCGGAATGTTTCTAGGAACATGTGATTATTGAGGGCCACCACATCCTCTGTAGCTGTATATACCAGCTTTTCAAGCAGCTCACGCAACTCCGGTCCTGACATGTTAAATTGTCCATGGAGGAGGTAGCAGGGTGTTGACACAAAAAGTGGTTCCCATGCTCAACACACCAGTGAAGCCGGACAGATCCTCAAAAGCAGCAGAGCTCTTGTAGATCAAGCTAGCTTCAGGCCCAGTTTGAGAGTGTCGGTGACTCCCAAGCGTGCCAGTCAATTTGACCTACAATTGACAAGGAAAAGATGACAATCAGTAACACAAGGCAGAACTTACTGGTGTCCAGACAATTCCAAATTTACGGCCTTTCAGGCCCTGTTTGTAGGCTATCGACTAAAGAGTTGATATCCAGATAAAATGAACTGTTTTCCATGAAACAAGCATTAAAACATAATATAACCGATTCATTCGCATCAATAAGAGTGGTAGCTTGCATGAAATAGATCACAATATAACCAAAGCATGCATGACAAGCTAAATCGATTCATAAAGATAAATCAGTATAAGAACTGGACGAAATCTGTTGATTAGCCGATTCGGCAAATACGAGCAACATACAAGCCTATGAGACAGACAATGCTTCAACCTTCAAACCGACATACTCAACTCATCATTTTACAACAGTGGAGATCGAGCGGATCGAGACAGTCATGATGTAAACCATGGTTGAATCTGCCAATTATTATATCTAAACAATGTTCATCTCATTACTTGAGTGCAACTCGTACACAATCGAGATCTAGATCTATTGGCTAATGCAACACATTCTATTTATCAATGCATAAACACGTGATATTCATCATTCATTGAACAAATAGATCTATTAGATGTAAAGCCGACATATATAGATCAAGATTGGGAAAATTTGGTGAGTATTGCTTATAAACGAATCAACTCAAGCATCACCTGATAACTTAATGAATCTAACTACGATGCTATTTTAGTTAGAGCCGATAACTAATCCATGACCATTAACCATCTTAATCTAAGTCCTTGTCCATTGGATGACGCTAAACATAGATTAATCGAGAGAATAAACATGAATCGATAACTAATCCTTGTTCGATCTGAGTTCACGAACACTGGATGACGCTACACCTACATCTAACAAGAATCAACCTTGATCCACTATGCCCTCATGTCCACCGGATGACATTAAAGAAACATAGCTTAGCAAGGGATGACGGTACTTACAAGTAACCTGGCGTCCACCGGATGACACCCAGCCCGTTCGAAGAAACTCGCTGGAATCTACTTTACTCCTACTCCTAAGGGTTTTTTGGCCGGAGCCGAAAAGGTTGTGTTGTATTGATGTGTACGTGCGTATTACAATGGCCGGGGGTTTATATTTATACCCAGGGCTTGACAAGATAGAGTCCTAATCGAATTACAACTCACGACAGATATGGAAAACTAACTTTCCTAATCTAAAGGTAACTTGGAGTCCAATCTTCCCTTTCCAAAACGGACTCCGAACGTGATCTCTTCCTGGCGCTGAAGATTCGCGCTGACGTCATCAATCGGTTGTCATCAATCGATCCCATCCTTGACCACTCCTTCCATGCTCAATACCCGATTCAGGACTCGATCGGCTGTTCTCGGCTTTCTTCACACAATAGACCTCGCTCCTGAAATCGGCTCTTTCCCCTGGCATCAGATATCTGTCCTTGGTCAGATTTAGGTGTAAACATAGGGAAATGGCATCTTCTGGTACATACCCTTCTCCTAGCTTTTGGAGAAACACCTTAGGCAAGTGTCGTGAAACTTAGCGGTGTGCCTCTCTAGTAGCTGGGCGGACTCCGGAGGCAGTTCCTCCAAAGTCACGCGGAGGACATTGCTATTGTCGATCATGGTTCGGTGAAGTTTGTACCACCGGGCGTGCCAAAAAGTATGTTGGCGCGAAATCTGGTTCGCACTAAGCACACCAGTGAAGCCGGAACGGTCTGTAGAGCAAGGTCAGCAGACCCAGCTAGCTTCGACAATCGGGTTCCAAGCGTGCCAGTCAATTTGACCTGCAATTGACAAGGGAGAAAGAGTTGATCAGTAACACAAGGTGGAACCACTGGTCTCCCAGACGGTTCCAAATATTCGGCCCAATGGGCCTTTAATCATGGGCTATCAGCTAGAGAACCGATATCCGATCGCATGAATCGATTGTGCGGTTACAACATGAACATCCGATTTCTATTTAACCGATTCAAGAATACACGAATGATAGCAAGCTATATTAACCGAATCTCAATTATACATTATCTTTGTTGACATCCTACTAACATCGCCAAATATAACTATATAACTTTTAATACGAGAGACGAGATTAGAAGATGTATGGTAATTAATTAACTGGTCATTAGAAACTAGCCACTTATCTATTACCAACATTCTTAAGCATGAAATAGGTTGTCAATCTAGTTATATATCCTAAGAATAAATAAAGGTTTCATATGCTATTCAATGTGACTAGGCAGAAATATATAAATATAAACTAAAATCAATTCTGCAAATGGACAGATAATTATACCATTGTAGCATTTTACCTTAGGAGTTCTACCAGGTTGTCGATTTCTATTATACCACTGGGAAGGACTTGGATAAACTTTAATCTAATATATTGATAGTGATTATATACAATGGATAAGGGGTGATATCGATGCTATTTTCTCTACTCAGAACAGGTAGAGGTCACAAGGTAATAAAGATAAATAAAGTGATAAGTATGATCAAGCAATCATAATTAAAGATAAACATCAGAGCACTTTCTAGTCATAGTAATAGCTAGCCAATGGATAAACTAAGGAATTAATATCTAAGATAATTCTATAACTACGTCAATGAATAACTCCAATTAGTGCAATTACATCTAGCAATCATTGTCAGATTAGTCCTATATCATCATCACATGTAAAGGCCATCATCTAGGAAGGATGTGAAATAGAGTCGTCACCCAAGCTTCGCGACCGTGCCTACTTGCCTACATACGGGGGAAGGACTATGGAGGACTCAACGCAACTCACCTACGCGATCTACCACATGACCCGGCATATCAGGGTGCACTCGCAGATAAACAAAATACCTAGACACCACGTCTACATATTGTTCATCATCTACCGAACAATCGTTTGGATAAACACTATACGAGCAATTACATGAATTCAATAAGATCAAACCAACTGTACTAGACATATAATCAAAGTAGACAAAGACTATTGTAATCAAGAACATATGAATAATTAAGAACAATGTTTTCCTAATCATAATGAAGAATACAGTAAGAGATAAAAAACTAGAACCATACCGAACTTTGCGCTCCAGACAAATGCCGGGGCTCCAGATCCCGCCGAAGAACTAGAACTCCTCTACTTCTAATCTAACTAGACTAGAACTATGAACTAGATGGCTCTTGATGAACTAGGAGGCTTTTGATGGCTTGAAGACTTGATGCCTTGGTTGAATGATTGATTGGATGCCTCCAGGGGGTCTACCCCTTTTTTATAGCACGTAGGATGCACGTGCGCTGTGCGATCAAACCGACTTAACCAAAGGCCGAGATGACTCTTCAAAGGCTGTGGAAGAAGACTCCGAAAGGCGGCGGCGAAACCCTAGGGGGAGCGCAGCCCGGCCCCCTAGGGGGCCGGCCGGCCCCACCCTAGCAGGGTTCGGGCCTCGGTTGCTCGGGTGTGTTTCAGAGGCTTCTAGTGTTCCGATGATGATGTTTCCTTCGCGGTTAAGTTTCGTGTCTTTTATGCACTTTAATCCTTCTTTTATGCTTTTCTGGAATAGCCCCTAGAAAATACAGAACATGTAAAACTCATGAAACTGTCAGTTAAAACCCTAGACTAGTGTGTATTCATGTTTCCTTGGTGTCTAAAGTTCTAATAAAAGCTGACGTGATCCACCGTCAACAACACCACCAAGCTTACCTGTTTGCCAGTCCCTAGGCAAACAAACTAAGCCTAATTTACCAAAGTATTTGGATCAGGAGTTGGTACAATGCTTTCTTATTTTCCAAGTACACATGCGTTCAAACAGAGATTCTCCTCCGGATTAGACAATAACTGCCCTAACCTTCAAACTTACCCATTTTACTTTTAACTATGGAGTTTTACAGCTTTTGCATAAGTTTTGAGCAATTGAAAGATAGAACAATAAAGTCAAGCACTATGTCTCTATTCTTCACAGTACCAATATTCCGGAGTTTTGTGAATTTTCAAAATAAAACTTAGAGCTTAATTGTATGACACCCTCAAGTCCCTCAATATATGTGGTATTTATGGATCTCACTTAGGCATTAACAATGTCATGCCTTCCTATTGCTAAGGATATATAGTGGAGCTTATAGGAGTGGCAATAACAAGGATAAGCATACTTGCAGTCCATATATTATAAAGTCAAACAATGGATCCACAGAGAATCGAGACATACAATCAAACCAAGATGTGCATGTGTATGGAATATGGTGGATAGCTGTATATGTAGTGGCTAATCCTAATTCCACTTATGCTCTTTTGAAAATAAATCTCTCCTTTTAGGATTTGCAGTAAAACATGGGCTACCTTTATTTTCTCTCTCTTTCTTTTTTTTAATAGGGAGGCGGGCATCTAGTACCCATTGTTTTAATGCTGGGACACTTGTCCATCTTTTACTCCCTTTTTATTTTCATACTTTTACATAGCCACATGTATCCGTTAAATGATTTGGAGAGATAACAATGAATAAGGCTTAGAGCATTTATAATAGGGTTGTCCTATGGGGTGTATTTTTGGTGTTTTCCTCCCTGCGTAGGAGAAAACATTTTATGATGAACACAGATAGAAGTGGAAATAGTTGCGATTACTCTTAGGATAGGAATAATGCATATGTGGCCTGGAGTGTGTACGTGATCTTGGTTTTAAAAGCATGACAAGACTCTCATGAGGTATACAATAAAGGTTGACTGAATTCAATGCAAAGCAAGCAGCATAAATGCGCAAAGGGTTTCCTATCTAAATGTATCATATATGGCTTTGGTAGAAATTCATACTTTGTCATACAAGAGCTCATCATGTAGATTTTAACCTTTTCAAAATAAATCTCCAGAACTTAGTAATGCTACGAAATAGATAAATAGCAGCTCAACTTTCATGAATCATATCAATCAATTACCTAGACTTAACTCAAATGTATGCCTCCACAAGTTTCAGGTTCAGAGTAAATTCTTAAATTAAAAACAGCAGTATCTAAAACTCAGGAGAACTTAAGTTTGAAAACTAGGCACTTGAAAGGTATGATAACAGAGCAATTATTCATCATCTCCAAGATAAATTTTAGTGTTCATCAATTTTATTTAATTCTAGCCTAGACTGACTCCAAACATATTCTAATATATAACTAAATGTTTATTTGATTGGACTCAAAAGACTCTATAATTTTGTGGACGTTCATGTGCCCACGTATTTTTGGTATTTTTTTTAGATTTTCCTATGATACTATGGTGAACTTTCATGTGTTCACATATTTTTGGTATTTTATGATTATAAAATAGACTCAATAATCGCTAGATATAATATTACCTGATAACTAGGGGATGCTCCTCCCCCAAGTTTGATGTTTGCAATACTCGGTGTTGAGTGATCTTCAGAGTGGGCTAGCCAGTAGTAGCCCTGGTGGGTGCCACTGATAGGCTCTCTCCTTAGTCACAATATTGTTCCTACATAATTATACTCCAACAAGATAACCAAAACTCGAGGTTTGAATTCAACAAAGGGTTAGCGGTCAGCTAATGAGTAATTGATTATTCTTTATGAGTTGATTTTAATTGACAGAGTTTAACCAGATTCTAACAAGATTCTCTTTTTAAGATTTTCTAATTTTTCTTATGCAGAAATCAAATACGTATGCATGTTATATATTTTTATGCCACCATGGAGAAGATCTATTCTTATAGGGCCTTAGGATTTTCATGATGCAACAAAGTAAATACTATTATTATTTTTTTATTTTTACATCGCCACAGTAAATACTCCTACAGGGTTTACCATAAGTGCATTCACATGGGGCTTTAGTTTTTATAATGCAGTAAATAAAGCAGTAAATATTTTTGTTTTTTTATATTTAATGTGCAAAAAGTGATTGTACTAATAAATGTGTTGAAGTAAAATTACTGATGAATACTAACTTAATTAGATAACTACCATTCTAACCTTATGGCTAGGGTACGGAATTTAAAATTTACCGACAGGAACTTAAATAGAGGAGAGTACTTACTCAGCAGGTTCATTGTCTGAGGTTACCTGAGTCAATTCCCCATTTTGCGATGGTGTAGTAGGTGCTTCTTCCTTCTTCTCTCTCTCAGGTGTGCTTCTCTTGATTCTTTGTCCTTCTTTATCCATTCTGCCAAATGTGCATGGATCTCTTCCTTCTCTGCCTTAGCAATCTGGTCCATCCTCTCAGCTTTCGCTTCCCACTCACTCCAGTGTGGTGCTTGTATAGCTTCTTCTTGCTCCTTGTAGCAGTCCTCGTACTTCACAACCTTACCAGGGAATTCCTCCCATCCACAGTGAGACTGGGTAGCCTGACGGCGGGCTTGGCGTCTTCTCCTGTTGCGTTGCTTCCTGCTCTGCTCACGATTAAAAAGTGTTCTAAATTAACAGCGTACCTTTCCTGTGGGTAGGTTGAAGTGGATCTGTCCAGACCTGATGTAGATAATAGCATTGGTGGTGTAGACAAATGGTCTACCCAGAAGAATAGATGATTCCCTGCATGTCAAGAACTAGAAAATCTGCGGGTATGTATTTATCTTGAATTCTTACCATAATGTCCTTAACTATGCCTTCAGAGAATCTCAGTGTTTGGTCTGCCATCTGCAACTGAATATATGTTAGGTACAGGGGTAAATCATTAAATAAATCATCATATACCTTTTTGGACATTACATTGACGCTTGATCCAATGTCGCAGATGGTGTCGATGAAGGTGGTGTCTCGGATTGTGCATTCTATGATTGGTACACCTGGGTCACCTTTCTTTATTGGGAATGGTTTTGAGAGCATATGATCATTTTCTGTGTTGATAGCAGTGATTAGTTGAGCAGTTTCTTCTGGTATATGCTGGGGCTTGTTTTTCCTCCATCTTCTATTGTTCTTCTTCTTGGGTTATGGTTGTGGTTGCTCTTCTTGTTGATGGAATTGCTTCGGGACTGCAGGGGTCTTCATGATGCGGTTCTTGAACGAGAATCTTTCTTTCTTGTCCTTGATGGAAAGGACAATCTTGGCATGTTCCGCGTAGATGATGGCTTTGGGTGTCCACAAGAATGGTCATCCTAAAATAATGGGTGCCTTCTCTTCTTCTCCTGTCTCCATGATCACGAAGTCAAGTGGGACATATGATTGCCCCACTCTGATAATAGCTTCTTCTAGCACTCCCTCAGGGTAGCAAATGGACTGATCTGCGAGCTGCAAACGCATATCTGTGTGCAACAAAAGATCACCTAATATTTTCTCATAAATTATCTTGGGCATTATGTTGACACTTGCGCCGAAATCGCAAACAACTTCTGGAAAACTGTGACATCCTATAGAGATAGGAATGACAGGTCTCCTAGGGTCTCCCTTCTTCTCAGGTAGTGAGTGATCAATCCATTCTATATCTGTAGGCTCAATAAGATATTGGGTTGCATTGTGAATATCAACAAGGTTAGCAGTTTCTAAATCTTCTGGCTGGCCCAGAATCCTACCTTTCTCAAATGGAGGGACAGCAGCAGCTAGCTGGGCTAATTGTGATTCTAACATTTTATTAAAGTTGTGCTGATTCTTTATAGCAAAGAAAAGGTATCCATTCTAGTATTAATATTTTCTAAAGCTTTATCATTAGAGGCTACCTTTCTAGACATTTGGTCTAACAATTTAGATTGACTAGCAACTAAATCTCTTAAAGGTGGAAGATTGTAATTATTACCTTGATTGTTACCTTGGTAATTACCTTGTCGAGGTTGCTAATTCCATCCTTGGTTTGGCTGGTTCCATCCTTGACCTTCCTGAGGACGATAGTAGGTATTATTGTTGATGAAGTTCACATCCTCTTGCAGTGTAGGGCAGTTGACAGCTGAATGCCTGTAATCTCCACATTCTTCACAGGTCATGCGAGAATCGTTGACATGCATGACTTCCTTCTTCTCTATATCTAGCTTCTTCATGATGAGGTCTAGTTTGGCAGTGACTATGTCAGTCTCCTTGAGATAATGGATGCCTCATCCTCTCTTGCGAGGTTGAGTATGTTCTTCATTATAGATTGAATTTGAGGCCATCTTCTCAACAAGTGCTTTAGCTTCTGGAAGCTTAAGTGACAGGAAAGCTCCTCCTGCTGCAGCATCTATGGACTCACGGGTGCTAGAGATAAGCCCGTGATAGAAGGTCTGCAACAATAGCCAATCGTCTATCCCATGATGAGGACAATCTTCAATATAGTCTTGGAATCTTTCCCATGCTTCAGTGAATGATTCGTCGTGTTGCTGCTGAAAGCTTGAAATTTTCCCACGCAGAACATTTGTCTTGCCCGTAGAAAAGAACTTTGCCAGGAAAGCAGTTGAGCATCGGTCCCATGTAGTGTTCTTCTCTTTGTTGGCGTACAACCATTGCTTAGCTTTCCCCAAAAGTGAAAATGGGAAAAGGTGGAGTAAAATAGCATCTTTTGGTACTCCTCTGATTGTGAAGGTGCTGCAGATCTCTAAAAAGTGTTGTAAGTGTGCACTTGCATCTTCCTGAGCTTTTCCACAAAACTGACTGTCTTGAACCATGGTGATAAGAGCAGGCTTGAGTTCGAATCCATTCTCCCCAGTGTTGATTGCTGGTCCAGTCCGGATGTTTTCTGTGGTTCGGGAAGAGAACTCGCGTAGTGTCTTCTCAGCCATGTCTTCAAACAAATCTTCTCCTAAATGTTCTTTTTTCAATGTTAGAGCTGGCTCCTTTGATGCACGAGCTTGAGCAGCAATGGGTACTATTGATAGCGACTCAAAATTGTCCCTCGCCTCTACAACCTTCTTCCTTCTAAGAAGTTTCTCTGGATCGTCAGTGAAGATGTTTAGAAGAGAAAAACCATTCATTCATCACCCTGCATAAGACAAGCAAATGATAAAAAATAAGGGTGTGCCTGTTTGAGTTAGAGATCAATCGGTAACACAATCTTATCCATTATTTATATGAACTATCAATATTTTCTAAGTTTAATGTGCCTTCCCCGGCAACGGCGCCAAAAATGCTTATTGACATCTACTAACGTCGCCAAATATAACTATATAACTTTTTAATAAGAGAGACGAGATTAGAATATATATGGTAATTAATTAACTGGTCATTAGAAACTAGCCACTTATCTATTACCAACATTCTTAAGCATGAACTAGATTGTCAATCTAGTTATATATGCTAAGAATAAATAAAGGTTTCATATGCTATTCAATGTGACTAGGCAGAAATATATAAATATAAACTAAAATCAATTCTACAAGCGGACAGATAATTATACCATTGTAGCATTTTACCTAGGAGTTCTACCAGGTTGTCGATTTATATTATACCACTGGGAAGGACTTGGATAAACTTTAATCTAATATATTGATAGTGATTATATACAATGGATAAGGGGTCATATCGATGTCATTTTCTCTACTCAGAACAGGTAGAAGTCACAAGGTAATAAAGATAAATAAAGTGATAGGTATGATCAAGCCATCATAATTAAAGATAAACATCAGAGCACTTTCTAGTCATAGTAATAGCTAGCCAATGGATAAATTAAGGAATTAATATGTAAGGTAATTCTATAACTACGTCAATAAATAACTTCAATTAATGCAATTACATCTAGCAATCATTGTCAGATTAGTCCTATATCATCATCACATGTAAAGGGCATCATCTAGGAAGGATGTGAAACAGAGTCGTCACCCAACTTTGCGACCATGCCTGCTTGCCGACATATGGGGGGAGGACTACAGAGGACTCAACGCAGCTGTCACCTACGCGATCTACCACACGACCCAGCACATCAGGGTGCACTCGCAGATAAACAGAATACCTGGACACCACGTCTACATATTGTTCATCATTTACCGAACGATCGTTTGGATAAACACTATACGAGCAATTACATGAATTCAATAAGATCAAACCAACTATACTAGACATATAATCAAAGTAGACAGAGTCTATTGTAATCAAGAACATATGAATAATTAAGAACAATGTTTCTCTAATCATAATGAAGAATACAGTAAGAGATAAAGAACTAGAACTATACCGAACTCTGCTCTCCAGACGAATGCTAGTGCTCCAGATCCCGCCGAAGAACTAGAACTCCTCTACTTCTAATCTAACTAGGCTAGAACTATGAACTAGATGACTCTTGATGAACTAGTGTTGGCACTTCTTAGCGTCAGCAGAAAAGTCCGCAAGCGCACGGAAGTACCGTTGTAGCACTTCACCCGGAAGTATTTAGGGTATCGTATTTATAATTTTCCAAAGGAACGGCTTATGTTTATAGGCTCTTAGCTAGTTTACCCTAGAAAAAGGTAGAGGGGATAACTTGGGTAGAGAGGATACACTAAGGCTGGAAACACTAAGTGAAGATAACCTCCCCACTACTTGTCTGCTTTAGGCCCACTGACGCAGCTGGTCTGCCAGCCGATACCGGTATCAGCGCTACTCCGCGGCCGAACGTGGGGGAATTCAGATACGAGTGGACAGGGCTGTCACCACCTGCCACTAACCCCTCTGCCCGTGGGCACGCGCAACATACGAAGGTAGACCCCGACTTAGACACCACGTCTACGACGGCGACTACTACTCTAGCGATGGCCAGGAACTTCCGTCTTTATCAGGAGTCCTCTACTAGAGCACCCGTCCAACGGACGAGCGACGATCCCACAAACAAGTAGCTTTATAAAAGTAACTCACTTAATGGATCAAAACTAGAATGTATCACAAACCTCTTACTTCAAGCAGCAAGATGGTTGTAGAGGTACAAGTTGGATGTGAGAGCCGACAGGTCCTGGCACTTCGTCCACCCGAGGGTAGAACTGCTTCGACCCCGCTCTCACTTCTCAAGCTTCTATCTCTCTCTAACCCTATACTAGCCTAGCTAGAAGCTAAACTAATGAAAAAATGGTGGCACTCCCTTCTTCTTCTCTCTTGTATCAAGTTGTTTTCTATGGAGGGGGTGAGGGCCTCATTTTATAGCTCCACAGGTCGGTTTTGGCATAGCTAAGTGTGGAAGGAGGTGAAACCGCCTTCAGGGAACCGCCATGAGCACTGTCGCTGAAAACAGGGCCCGGGAAACTTCAACTGGGGGGCGGCCGCACCCGTGGGCGGTCGGTCCCTGGGAGGCGGCAACTGGCCACCGCCTTCGGGTGGTCGGTTGCTCCCTGGGCCTGGGCCTCCCCCGTCATTACGGATGGATCACGTTTGATGGTTTGATGGGCTTTTCTCTTTTATTCTTGATTTGCGCCTTTTCTGAATATGTTTTCTGAAGTGCGCTTTCCGGTGATTTTTATGCATTTCCACGTGTTCGACCTGCAAGTCACATGTGCAACAAAACTCATGGAAAGGTTAGATAAAAACCCTACCTTCTATTTATTTTAGCATTAGAATGATGTTATATTCTGGATGTTAAGGACCGCCAACAACTCCCCCACACTTGGTCCTTTATTCGTCCTCGAGTAAAGTGCTAAGGACCAAATGGGTTCATTTTCCATATTCATAAAGATCTGCATACAGTTTATTCCAAACTTCACCTGGATTTATGAACTTCAATGTGTCTACCAAATTATCTTGAGTAATTGCAAAATGGAATAGTCTGGATTCAAATCTGCTTAGTTTGTCCATGCGTAGAAACTTGGGTTTTTGCAAGATTTTTTTTTAAAAAAAATCATAAGAATAGCTTGTATTCCTTGAATGATTCTCTCAAATCGCTCATGTATGTAAGTGGTTCCTCACCAAGGCATAAAAATAATGCCTTCACATGGTCATCCTACCTCTAAAAAGGCTTATCTGGAGTTTTAGGTAGGAATGAAAATGATGAAGCACACTTACTCTGCATATGTTGTCGAGTCAAACCCCAGACCGTACCGGAGGGAGTGCGTCATACTCCTAGATCAGAATGTGCATGTGTGTGGAGAATATGAAGGTGGAAACCAAATTCTAAATCTTTTTGATACTCTATGCATCATGATTCTCCTTTTTGAAAAAGACAAGATATGGGCTATAGGAACTTCATCACTATTTATATTATATGTATATTTTTTTAACGGGTATTTGGAATCTTCTTTCCTGTTTATTTTCTGATGCCCCTTGGCACAGTTCCTCTCTTTTTTAGCATAGCCCCATATCTTTTATTGGCATATGACATATTTTGAATGAGGAGATATTACGATGGATGAGTAAAGTTTTTGTATCAAGGGTGCGTGTTTCTTTGGATAAAAACAGCACTTTTATTTGGTGGAGGAAAACTGCGCAACTCCTAGTGTAAGAGTTGGCATATATTTTTTGTGGATGTATGGATGCGTGTTTTGCGCAACTCACAGGGTGAGAGTTGGCTTCGTTTGGTGGGTGCATGTGAATTCTGATCTTGGGAGCATGAAACATCTCTCAACAGCGGTCACGAATTTTGACTAGACTCATCACAAGGTAAGTGGCATATGTGGAAGGTTTCATTATAGAGAATCATATTTGGCCTTGGTAGGTATTTGTTAATCTTTCAAGGAACATGCTAATTGAATTTTTGTTTTGTAAAAATCAATCCCAAGTACTTTGTAAGAACAAGTAAGCATCATGTCATCCGGCTATATCTTATTTGTCAATTACTTAGATAAAAAGGGGTCCCTGATCAGTGTTCATAAATCTTGTAGGAATATTAGCAAGGAATAAAAAGTATGCAAATATTCTGAACATAGGAAGACATGTTTGATGGAGTATGTAGGGGACATCATTCTTTAGATTTTATTTAAAACTTTTTAGTCAGGGAGAGAGAGGGGAGATGTTTGCACAAACCGAATTTGATTTTTGTTCTTGTGCAGTTTAAATTTGAAGAGTCCTTCCCCCACACTTGTTTTCTTTCCTGTCTTGGTTAGTCACAATATATATATATATAGAAAACAAGTGCGCAAAATATTCAAAGATAAAAACTTTTTATTTCATTGATAGATAAAATAGGCACATTATATTGAAGGGAAATATGTTTGAGAAGTAAAAGATTGTGGTAATGAAAATGTGTGCCTATTTATTTGTGTAGCAGGAGCGTTCTAAAGATATTTAGAGAACGTGCTCAACTCCTGCTGCCTTAGCGAGCCTGCGCAGTTGCTCTCCATAGCCACGGCGCATCTCATCTAATTCATCTCTAAGTCCTTTCACGCTAAGATGAGCCTCGGCTATGCGGGTTTGTGTCTTTTCAAAATTTAGGCGCGTGCACTTGATGCTAGCATTGAGCGAGGCGATGGTTGGCCCCTTAGGAGGCTTCTCGTCCTCACTATCACTAAAGAAACCCTTAGGCTGCCCTCTAATAACTTTCCTAAAGACCTTGCGCTTTTCGGCAGAGGGTGCCGGATTACTAGAGGGAGCTTCACCCTTGCGAAAAAGACCCTTGGTGTACCCTCTATCGGGTTTGCGTACTCCCCTAATGGTATAAGAGCGAATATCCTTAGTGGGAGACTGACAAGGAAGGTAAACTGGAGGTAGAGGGTATCACGACAGCACGATTGCTAAGCCCGCTACTACTAGGAGCCTTCCTCTTGAGGCCTAAAGCGCTGGTAGTTGATAGGGCAGCAATACTCTTCTTCTTGGCACCTCCTTCGGGTGCACGGGAGCGTGCCGTGGACTTCAAGCTTGATATGTTGCTGAAGTTATCGCTAGGGGGTGGTAGAAAGGCTAGCGGCTACTCCACTATGGCACGAGCTTCTTCTCTCATAAAAGAGCTCCCTTGATAGGGAACTATGTCTAAGTTGGCAATGGAGCCGGGAGCTTGGATCAACGAAAGAGCATAGCTAGACATGGTCATGGTTTGCAAGTGGAAGAGCTTAGCACCTTTGCAAGAGGAAGAAGAGAATGGTTTGGTGTGAAGAGAGGAGAGGCCTTGAAATGCTTTTTTATAGGTTCTACCGAGGTCTCTGTTGAGGAAATGATCTGATCGTAACCAAGGACGTGATGCTGGAGTAATCACAAACAGGTACGAAAAAAATTGACGTCATTTGAGCTGGCTAGGGGGACGGTCGACCCCGGGGGCGGTCGGTCCCCTAAGTCCACCTGCCAACCCCTGCTTTTGCCCATATTCCTATCAAAACAAGTGGAATCCCATCCCAGTTACGATCAAGTGTGATGCACGGAGGATCAAAGTGATTGAGTGTAAATTTGATATGTCATTTTTATAAAAATATCTCAAGATTACACTATCATGCATTTATGAGAGAATATACCTATGATCAAAAGGATTTCATGTAAATGAAAGGAAAGATCATAGGGGCTTTTTGGGTATTTCATAAATGCAACATTATCGCTCTACAAGCATCTATTTATTTATAAAATAGCCAAGTATAAATATGGAATATGTTTTTGTAAATTTATTTATTTTATGTATATATATATTATTTATATAAGTTTTTAATGAATTCCTTAAAGGATATTATGTTGATTTCATCGACGAAATTCGGTTCGGGTTCAAGGAATACTTTGAGACGTTGACCGTTTACCTTATGGATGTTCCCGTCATCGTCTTCTATTGTGATTGCTCCATGTGACGATACGTTGATGACGGTGTAAGGTCCATCCCATTTACTTCTAAGCTTGCCTTTCCCGAACAATTTGACTCTTGAATTGAAGAGCAGAACTTTGCCGCCTATCTTGAACTCTTTATGTTGAATTCTTCGATCATGCCATCTCTTCGTTCGTTCCTTGTAGAGCTTGGCACTATGATAGGCCTTTTCTCGTCATTCTTCTAGTTCTGCTATTTGTTTCTGCCTATTTTTACCAGCTGACTTGAGGTCCATATTTCAGGTTTTAATTGCCCAGTGAGCTCTATGTTCAAGCTCAACAGGCAAATGGCAACTTTTCCCATAGATCGGCTGATATGGTGACATCCCGATGGGGGTTTTGTAGGCTGTCCTGCATGCCCAAAGCGCATCAGGTAGCTTATCTTTCCATCCCTTTCCATCTCGTTCACCGTTTTCTGAAGGATGTTTTTAATTTGTTTGTTCAAAGTCTCGGCTTGTCCACTGGTTTGGGGGTGATAAGGAGTAGCTACATTGTGCTTGGCTCCTAGCTCTCGCAGGAATGCTCTGAAAGTCTTGTCTATGAAGTGTGAGCCCCCGTCACTTATCACCATCCTTGGTGTTCCAAAGCGAGGGAAGATCACTTCATGGAACATCTTCCTTGCACGTTTTGCATCTGCTGCTCGGCAAGGTAGCGCATCGACCCATTTGGAGACATAGTCGACTGCTACGAGGATGTACTCACAGTCTCCCGACTTTTGGAATGGTCCCATGAAGTCAATGCCCCAGACATCGAAGACTTCAATTTGGAGGTTGAAATGAAGGGGCATGGCGTTGCGGGAGCTGATGTTGCCTTGCAGCTAGCATTGTCGACACCTTCGGATGAACTCTTTGGTGTCGTTATACATCGTTGGCCACTAGAATCCGCACTGCCAGATTTTGGCTTATGTGCGGAAAGCTCCATAATGGCCTCCGTATGGTGCTGCATGACATTTTTCTATGATTTGTGCACCCTCAGCAGTCGGAACACATCTTCTCAATAGTCCGTCGGCACAAACCCGGTATAAGTAGGGTTCATCCCACAGGTGATGTCTGCTTTCATATTCTAGCTTCTTTCTGGATTCGCCTAGGGGTACGTACCCTGATACTATATAATTCACAATGTTTGCATACCATGGGTTTTTGTCGGTGACCATGAGCAGCATGTCGTCGCGTAGGAAGTCATTGATTTCTTGTTCCTGCATGTTAGTGACTTGCATACGCGAAAGATGGTCGGCAACAGTATTTTCTACTCCTTTTTTATCTTTTATTTCAACATCAAATTCTTGCAATAATAAGATCCAGCAGATCAAACGAGGCTTAGCATCTTTCTTGGTGAGCAGATATTTTAAAGCGGCATGATCAGTATAAATAATTATCTTTGCTCCCACCAAGTAAGATCTAAATTTATCGATAGCAAAGACTACTGCGAGGAGCTCCTTCTCGGTTGTGGCATAATTAAGCTGAGGTCCTGTTAGAGTCTTGCTAGCGTAAGCGATCGCATGATGCTTCTTATCTTTGGTTTGGCCAAGGACCGCACCAACAGCGTAGTCGCTAGCATCACACATGATCTCAAAGGGTAGCATCCAATCCAGAGGTTGGATGATGGGCGCAGAAATGAGTGCTTTCTTGATGGTTTCGAAGGCTTTTAAATACTCATCCGTAAACTCAAAGGGTACGTCTTTTGCTAACAGTCTAGTCAAGGGTCTAGTGATTTGTGAGAAATCCTTGATAAAGCAGTCTATAGAACTCTGCATGGCCTAGAAAGCTTTGGATCCCTTTGATGTTCACAGGGGGAAGGTAGTTGCTCAATAACTTCTATCTTTGCCTTATCTACTTCTATCCCCCTTTCGGACACTAAGTGTCCAAGAACAATGCCTTCACGGACCATGAAATGGCACTTTTCCCAGTTAAGTACCAGATCCTTCTCTTGGCATCTTTGCAAAACTTTGTCTAAATTCTCAAGGCAATGATTAAAAGTTTTTCCACAGACTGAAAAATCGTCCATGAAAACTTCCATGATCTCTTCAATCATTTCTGAGAAAATAGGCATCATGCAGCGTTGGAACGACGCGGGCGCATTGCAAAGCCCGAATGACATTCTCCTATATGCATATGTTCCGTATGGGCATGTAAAAGTTGTTTTGCTTTGATCGTCAAGATGGATGAAAATTTGGTGGTAGCCAGAATATCCATTGAGGAAGCAAAAGAAAGAATGTTTCGTGAACCGCTCTAACATCTCATCGATGAAGGGCAATGGGAAATGATCCTTTCGAGTTGCCGCATTGAGTTTTCTATAATCAATGCACATCCTCCATCCCATGACGGTACGTTGTGGGATGAGCTCGTTCTTGGCATTCTCAACTACCGTCGTTCCTCCTTTCTTAGGAACCACTTGGACGGGACTAACCTAGTCACTGTGTGGTACGGGATAAATGATCCCGACGTGAAGAAGTTTGAGGACATCCTTCTTCATGACTTCCCTCATCGCATTATTGAGCCTACGCTGTAGTTCGCGTGATGGTGTGCTGGCAGGGTCAATAGGGATGCGATGGGTACAGAGCGTTGGGCTAATCTCCTTAAGGTCTTGCAATGAATACCCAAAGACTGATCTATGTTTTTCTAAAACGGCAATAAGTCTGGTCGTCTCGTCATCTGAAAGCTTGTCACTAATGATGACGGGAGTGCTTTTGTTGCCATTTAGAAAAACGTAACATAGTCCTTCAGGCAGGGTTTTTAGATCAACGGGAGGTGGAGTTGGCACTTCCTCTTTAGGAAGGTCAAAGGTTTCTCCTACGTCATCCTCTTCTTCTATGAAGAAGTTAGCATCTTTTTCTAAGGACGACTCAGGAGGCTCAAAAGGTGAAACCGACATAACCTCCTCGGGCAGGGTAGGACAGGGGAGAGGGTCTGCAACCGAGTTTTTGGCTCGAGCAAAAGGTATGGAAAAATCATTCCTCCCCAGCTTAACATTCAATTCCCCTGTTTTTGCAGCATTGGAGAGAAATTTCTCCAGGGGATGCCCGATCAGCACGCTGAAGTCTACATCGTCAAAGATGTAAAAATCTAATGTCAAGACTACATCGTCGTGCTGAATATTGATGTTGTGCACCAACCCTTTTCCCAGTTGACCAGTTCGTGAGCTGTTTCTCAGGGATAGGGTTGTAGGAGCAAAATGCTTCTCACTCAGATGAGTGCGTGCAAAACTTGTACACATTAGGTTTGCTCCTACCATGGGGTTATACAACATCTCCACCCAATCATCCTGGATTTTGCAACGAATGGTTCGCGAAGGGGAGCGAATCTGAATTACTTCAGATGAAGACTCCCTTTCGTTTGTCCATTCGTCACTCATGATAGCCGTCAACTCCCTAATGGATTCCTTTAAAGAATTGAGGCAAGGTTTTGGAGTGACAGAGACGTGGGTGTTTTTCTTGCATGCATACTTCGAGACATTCCCGAAATCATCGAAGAAGTCGTCATCGAAGTATGGAAGACCTGAAGGTTGGAGACCTTCCTTCGGATCTTCTGGTTCGGGTGAGGGTGTCTCTATAGGTAACGTTGGTTCGGCCTCGGCCGAAGAGACTTCCTCATGACACAGCTTTGGCTCTACATGGAGGGGTTCTAATGGAGGAGTATTCTCTAGAATGCAATCTAGAAGAGCCTCTCCTTCGGCCGTGGTTTTGTGTGTGAACGACCCTCCTGCGGCTATGTCGAGTTGTAGGGCAGAGTCCTTGCTAAGTCCTAACCAAAAGTGCTGTAAGAGCACGTGGTTGGGAATAGACAAGTCTGGGCCAGATTTTGTTAAAATTGTAAATCTTTCCCAAGCTGCACCTATGGATTCCTTCTCATTTTGTTGGAAGTTGAGAAGCTCTTGACGTAGGGCAGCGATTCGGGATATAGGGAAGAATGCTACGCAAAATTTGTTTCGCAATTCCTCCCAATCACCAGCTACCTTCCCTACGTTGAGGGCGTACCATTGTTTGGCTCTCTCATCAAGCGAGAAAGGAAACAATTTCCACCGCATTATTTCATGTGACATGCCGGCAATGGTTAGGCATGCACAGAGCTGCTCAAACTCCCTTAAGTGATGATATGGGTTTTCGTAATCTAACCCTGAGAAAGTTTGTTCCCGAACCATGGCTATAAAAGCCGGGCGAAGTTCGTAGCTTGAAGCTGTGATTGGCTTCGCGGATTGTGGAGGTTCAACGAACTCGCCCTTAGGAGCAAAAAGTTTGGAGATGGTGGGTTGCTCCATTGGACAAAAGGGGTAAAAGAAGAGAAAGGTAAAAACAAAGGATACACGGGCAACTAGGTTTGGAGACTAAAAACGACAACTATTCCCCAGCAACGGCACCAGAAATGCTTGTTGGCGCTTCTTAGCGTCAGCAGAAAAGTCCGCAAGCGCATGGAAGTACCATTGTAGCACTTCACCCGGAAGTATTCAGGGTATCATATTTATAATTTCCCAAAGGAACGGCTTATGTTTATAGGCTCTTAGCTACTTTACCCTAGAAAAAGGTAGAGGGGATAACTTGGGTAGAGAGGATACACTAAGGCTGGAAACACTAAGTGAAGATAACTTCCCCACTACTTGTCTGCTTCAGGCCCACTGACGCAGCTGGTCTGCCAGCCGATACCAGTATCAGCGCTACTCCGTGGCCGAACGTGGGGGAATTCAGATACGAGTGGACAGGGCTGTCACCACCTGCCACCTACCCCTCTGCCCGTGGGCACACGCAACATACGAAGGTAGACCCCGACTTAGACACCACGTCTATGACGGCGACTACTACTCTAGCGATGGCCAGGAACTTTCGTCTTTATCAGGAATCCTCTAATAGAGCACCCGTCCAACGGACGAGCGACAATCCCACAAACAAGTAGCTTTATAAAAGTAACTCACTTAATGGATCAAAACTAGAATGTTTCACAAACCTCTTACTTCAAGCAGCAAGATGGTTGTAGAGGTACAAGTTGGATGTGAGAGCCGACAGGTCTGGCACTTCGTCCACCCGAGGGTAGAACTGCTTCGACCCCGCTCTCACTTCTCAAGCTTCTATCTCTCTCTCTAACCCTATACTAGCCTAGCTAGAAGCTAAACTAATGGAAAAATGGTGGCACTCCCTTCTTCTTCTCTCTTGTATCAAGTTGTTTTCTATGGAGGGGGTGAGGGCCTCATTTTATAGCTCCACAGGTCAGTTTCGGCGTAGCTAAGTATGGAAGGAGGGTGAAACCGCCTTCAGGGAACCGCCATGAGCACTGTCGCTGGAAACTGGGCCCAGGAAACGCCAACTGGGGGACGGTCGGTCCCTGGGAGGCGGCAACTGGCCACCGCCTTCGGGTGGTCGGTTGCTCCCTGGGCCTAGGCCTCCCCCGTGGTTACGGATGGATCCCGTTTGATGGTTTGATGGGCTTTTCTCTTTTATTCTTGATTTGCGCCTTTTCTGAATATGTTTTCTGGAAGTGCGCTTTCCGGTGATTTTTATGTATTTCCACATGTTCGACCTACAAGTCACATGTGCAACAAAACTCGTGGAAAGGTTAGATAAAAGCCCTACCTTCTATTTATTTTAGCATTAGAATGATGTTATATTCTGGTTGTTAAGGACCGCCAACAACTAGGAGGCTCTTGATGGCTTGAAGACTTGATGCCTTGGATGAATGATTGATTGGATGCCTCCAGGGGTGTCTGCCCCTTTATTTATAGCTCGGTGGGATGCACGTGCGCCGTAGGATCAAACCGACTTAACCAAGGGCCGAGATGACTCCTCAAAGGCGGTGGAAGAAGACTTCGGAAGGCTGCGGCGAAACCCTAGGGGGGCGCCGCCTGGCCCCCCTAGGCCCGCCCCGGTTGCTCGGGTGTGTTCCAGAGGCTTCAAGTGTTCCGATGATGATGTTTCCTTTGCGGTTAAGTTTCGTGTCTGTTATGCACTTTAATCCTTCTTTTATGATTTTCTGGAATATCCCGTGAAAAATACACAACATGCAAAACTCGTGGAAACTTTCAGTTAAAACTCTAGACTAATGTGTATTCATATTTCCTTGGTGTCTAAAGTTCTAATAAAAGTTCACATTATCCACCGTCAACAATCTTACACAATAATACGTATTTAAATCTATCACGTTCTTTAATTAGGATCGATCGGATCGTTGCAGCTAACAATGCAGGTGAATCAATCTCTACATGATCAAAGCATAAGACAACACGTAAAGGAAATCGAGTAAATATAACATGCGAAAGGCAAGCGCAAACAGAGTCGGCTAAACAGCCGATCTGACTATCATACAAGCAATATACAAGCCTATAAAGTAAACAACGGCTTGACCCTTTGACTAATCAACCCAAACCGTCGCTTACGTCAAGAGGATTGACCGGATCGTTACAGCCCGTGACGTAAGCTAATGATCGAATCTATGAATCAAAGACTCTTAACATAATCTACCTTATTACTTGAGTGCAAACTGTATACAATCTAGATCTGAACTAACTGGCTAATGATAAACTGATCTACTCGCTTAAACATGATATTTAATTAATGTTCATTAAGCAAGATAGAAACATAAGATTTAAGCCGACAAGAAACAAATCATGATTGGGAAATTAATGATGCTTAAAGTAATTAAACAATAAATGAACACAAGCACCACCGGTAACTTAATGAATCTAACTAAACATGCCAATTTTAGTTAGAGCCGATAACTAACCTCAATCTAACTCAAGCAGTGGGGTGTAAGGCAGAATTACATAGGTCATACTCAAATTAAACAAGGATTGATAACTACTCGAATCTATCTAGCAGTGGGGTACGAGACAGAATCGTATAGGCCGTACATGATAAAAACGAGCGTGATGGTACTTATGAGCAAGCCCGAGATCGACCGGATCGTTGCAGCCGTGCTTGTCAAAGAAACTCGCCGGATCTACTCTACTCCTACTCTTAGCGTTTTTTGGCCGGGGGCCGAAAGGTTTGTTGTATTGATATGTTCATGTCGTGTTACAATGAGCTTGGGCTTATATTTATACCCAGCAGCTAGAGAGAAAATCTCAACCAAATAGAAACCCTAGATAAAAAATAAGGAAACAATAAAACTTCCTAATTCTAATATAACTTGGAACCCATCCTTCCCTTTCGTGTGGGCCTGCTTCCTGGTTGCTCGGTGGTTTGGCGTGCCTGCATGTCTCTGCTCGTTTGTGCCAGTTATTCGATCTCCTCTTGGGTCAACCTGGCTTCCTCAGCATGCCCTAATGATGTCAGCATGTGTCCGATTCAATCTTTGGATCATTTCATACCTGCTGATAATATTCGATTCAGCCCCCTCGATCGGCTATCCTCCACGCATCCGATCACCTGGGCACTTATCCAAATTCTGGTGTAAACAAAGATACTGAGAATAGAAATAATACAAAAACGACCCATCCATAAACCTTAGATCAACGAAAAAAACTTAATATGTATTAACATATATTGTCCACTCTACGTATCGATGAAGAAGTGATGATATGTGGGTAATATAACATTCTATCAGATTAGATTTCTTGCAATGACTAGGCTATAGATCAAGCAAATCTAAGTCTATAAATAAATAAATATCAGATAGTTCGTCTTACAAGGACATGTGAAAGGTCCAAGAAGGCTAGAGGGAGATGAATAGCCTAATTAAAATTCTAAAAATAACACTTGACCAACAAAGTAGTATAACAAACGGTGAAACAAGTTTTGCGATAGCCTACTAAATGCAAGCCATGCTAACCGTTCTAAATTAAGTCTTTAGGTTCACATACAAACTAGCCTAAGTTAAAAGCTACCAACTCTTAAGTGAACAAACTACTAACACTACTACTACACAAGTAATTGCACAAATGTAAAGTTAAGGTGTAGTGGAGTTTATACCGATGAGTAGAGTAGATAATCAATCACCAGATGAAATACTATACCAATACACTTAAAGGTGATGGTCACAAAGAAATCCAAGCCAATACAACAAAGACAATGAATTTATCCCGAGGTTCACGTGCTTGCCGGCACGCTACGTCCTCGCTGTGTGGACCACTAATCGGTGGTTCAGTGGCTAATTGACAACCAATACCAAACTCAACAAATGAGCACCACAAGAACCTGAAGCTGTGTTCTGATATGTGCCTCACGGTTGTTGTTCTCTTGTGGAAGTGGTGGGATGTGCGAAACAAGGTCAATGCGGGTGAACTTATCCAGTCATGCCAAGTAACAGTGAAGGCGGTGGTCAATATGGTTTCTGCTATCTTAAAGTCTGAAGGTCAGCATGATGCAGGAGCAGAAATATGCAACCGGAAATGGTGCCCTCCACCATCGGACATTCTGAAGATAAATTTAGATGGGGCTTTCCAGGAAGAGATGAAGGCCGGTGCTTGGGGCTTTGTCATTCGCAATCACAAAGGTGAGACTGTCCTAGCGGATGTGGGGAACCTAGGGCTAGTGCACGATGCCTTGGTAGCTGAGACGATGGCGTGCAAGGAGGTACTAGCTAGAAGCAACCGAGCATTTCGGTATATCCATTATTGAGATTGAAACTGATTCTGTACTGTTGAAGGAAGCAATCACCTCGTCTTCTAGTGACTATTCTGTTGGCGGTGGCCTCTTTTGGGAGATTCGTAGTCTTATTCATGAAGGTTTTAATTGTTTTAATATTTGTAAAATTCCGAGATCTTGGAACTCGACGGCGCGCAAGCTTGCTGCTTTGGGTATGAGTTGGGACTAGGGTCAGTTCTGTATCTGGACCGATCCTCTCCCTGATCTTGTAACAAATTTGGCTGCTCGCGATTTGGCTGAGCTCGAGTTTATTAATGCAAGGCCATAGGGCCATGTTAAGGATCAAAAAAAAAAATGCTTGGAGGCTGTTTACATTAGCAGATGGAGTTTTTCAAAATAAACGCATGGTCACGGTGAATTCATGAAAGAAAATAGGAGGAGGGCTGATCATACTAGGGCGTCTTCAGCCATCGAAATCAGACACATCTGTCATACGCAATATAAATATTCCAATCCTTATTCCTTAATCCAGCATTGGAAAATCAAATCAAAATGTATAATAGCATAAAATTCGAAATCCAAACTGGACCAATTCATTTTTTTTACCTAGCAAAGCTCCTTGTGGCTACTAGGGGCCAGGTCCACCCCACCGCTAAACTGTACTCCCTACATTTTAAATTATGACATATTTTGGTATTTTAAGATTCATAGTTTACGTACTTAGATATATGTTACGTTTTGATACATAATAAAAACTGTGAATCTGAAAATACCAAAATGTCTTATAATTTAGATGTAGGAAGAATGGATATCTCCCTTTATTTTTTTTCTGGACCCAGTTATGCCGACGCCAGACGCTCATAATCACAAGCACACTCATCCCTAGGAATGTATGCAGGCACACCCTACTTATGTGAATACCTACGAAGAACTGAATTGGACCGGTAAATGTAAAGATTAACGAAGTAATCACAACGCCTCTTTATCGATGGATACGTGGATAGCTGAGGTCAACCCTATCTAATCTAAGTTCCATACATATCTAGAAAGTGCTACTTATATATACGTCCATATCTGAGCATATATGATGCTTATTGCGATGCGTCGACGACGGCGGCGGTGGCGGTGGCGGCGGCACCCAGTGGTTCTAGCTGGAGCTAGTGCAGAAGTGCAGGGGAGCACCTCGATCACCACATACTCCTCTGCTTCCTGATGAACTTCTCCGCCTCCCTGTCGACGTCAACAGATGGCCTGGAGACCATGTTCAGGAACTGAACCTGCTCGATCTTGTCCACCTTCTGCACCGCCACCTCCCCGCCGGCGCCGGCCGCCCTGCCAGCACTGCCACCGGTGGCCGGAGGAGGGCTCTTGTTGCTCCACCGGAACATCGTCTACGATGATCCTTCTGCTTGCTATATACAGTAGTTTATACTAGACCCGTGCACACGAGCTAACGCTTGGTAGGTGTGTTGTGAGCTTGGATGGATGGTGCAATTGACAACTGGTCGCTCGCGTTTATATAGCTGCCCGCGAAAGATCTTCTTCCCTCGACAACCCGTGTAGAGTAAGAGAGAATCCACGTGTTAATTCTCAGGTTTTTGATCATATTGCTTTAAGCTGCTCGTGGCCATACACGTCGGGTCAGTCAATCAGCAGTCTGCTGGTCTCAGACGACTGACGCTTGGGTGCTCGTTGTATGTCTGGTCAACAATGGCATGCAGCAGGTTGCCTCTGCCTCTGCTGCGGGGGATGAAATAGGGTATCCCACATATGCCATTTTTTTTCCTCGAATACGCAAAAGACTTGCGTATCATTGCTATTAGGAAGAATAGAGTTTTCAATACAAACAACGCGCATCTAGCACACTAGGTAGTCCAACACTCGGACCAACCTAGCAGACTGCTCCCCGGTTCGATGTTACATAAATGGTACAACCAACGCCGAAACATCGCGTCGCCCTACAGGTCTTCCACGAAGAGCTCGGACGTGCGCCCATTGAAAGCTGGAAACAGTGCGTCAAGGGCCTCCACATGGCTCGAGGATAAGGTCCCAGAACGAATGGCGTCGAGTATCCCCATGGGCGCAAGTGAAACTCTAGCGGCCGGCGGCGCAATCCCCAACCCCTGGTTGAGGAGCAGCTCGCCCCGCTAAGAGGCTGGTATGTGTGCCAACGGTTGGGCGGCAATCTGTGTGCTTCTGTGCCTGATAGGCTCAGGCGTCCTGGCTCTCGCCCTCTGTCGTGGTGGAGAGGCAATCAAGGGCGGCTCCAGCACGACCAGCACCTCATCTCGGAACCGTGTGAGGCGCCGGGCAGCCTCAAGCGACGCGGGCGTCTCATCGCCAATCTCAACGTCAGGCTGACACACCCGAGGAGGCGTGAGCAGCGCCAACTCCTGCGCCGATGGCTGAGGCGGCTCCACAAACCCCAGGGGGGCGGCCGCATCGCCGACCTCGACTTCGGGATGACCCGGCCGAGGAGGTGTGAGCTCCGCTAGCTCCTGCGATGACGGTTGAGGCAAGAGGACAACTTCCACCGGAGGCGGCTCCACAACCGGGGGGGGGGAGGGGGAGGGGCAACAGAGCAGCTCACAACGACTGTGGTGGCAAGGAGCTCCTCCAGCATTGGGTTGAGGATCACTAGCTGGCTCGCAATGAGTGAGGTGGCAAGCTCGCCCTGCATCGGATCAACCGAGTCGACTGATGTGACCATTGGCCGGCACGCGACGAGCGACGGGGCAAGCTTGTCCCACATCGGGTCAGCCAAGATGACCGAAGTGGGCGGCCTTGCACACTCAACATTAGTGCCTCCACCAGAGGATCTGGCTCGAGCAAGCTGCAGGTGGCCGTCGAAGAAGAGGCGTCAGCGGTGGGCGCGCCGGTGGTGGCGCCCGATGCTTGGGCGGCATCGGTCAGAAGACCGTTGCCGTCGTTGGCGCCGCCCGCTGGCGCCGCGAAGACATCCGGCCCGACGAAGCCCGACCCGCTGGGCTCGACGACGGACCCAGCCGGCCTCCTGCGGTGCCTCCGACGCCTGCATCGTCCCCGCGCGTCCTACTGTCGGCGATCGGCGGTGAGGGCGGTGGCGTTTACTGTGGCTCCGCCAAGTCCGCGCATACCACCAGGGTCTGCCGGACCACCAGACTGAGCCACCACGGTACGGCCTCCCGATGGCCGGTTGCTCATGCGTCTCAGCTACTTGCAATCACGCGCAATGTGTCGAAACCCCCTGCACCGCAGACATCGCTGGGGCAACCTGCAAGTGGCCACTCTGTGCGCGAATGAGAGGCAGTTGAGGCACTTGCCGTGCAGATCAGCCAGGATACACCCCGGTGGTCGACGACTTGCGGGCAGACCCCCTCGATCCAGGCGAAGCGGCACAGCCGACGCGGCAGCCGGGCGCGTCTCCTGCCGGTGGAGGACCTCCTGCCACCCACCGGCGTCAGGGGCAGAAACCCGACGAGAGCGGCCGAGGCGTTGGCGTGCTGGGATGCGGCCCTCCACTGGGCAGGTGGCATTCCGTGCACCAACTGCGACCGTGGCCGACGACGCATTTCCCCCCTTTGGCCAGCACAGCGATGTCCCGATGTCGCATCGCCATAGCCCAAAGGTGGAGGCCGGGTGGGCTGGGGCGTCGTAGAACGCATCGAAGGCCTCGATGGCTATGGTCCCCGATGAACAGCATCCAAATAGGACGCCGATGAAGCTGGCGTCGAGTCTGCGCCGGAGGCGCCGATGAGGTCCTCGTCAGCCCACTGATGGGCCTTGGGCCGCCCTGCTGTGCACTCCCGTGGGCGGAAAGGGGCGGCAATGGGAGACAAGATGGACGACGGGCTCGGGGCGGGGCAGACGGGCAGACGAGACATGCGTCGACACCGGCACCCGCCCCAGCCGACGATTGAGCGGACGCCCGCGCTGCACCACAGGCAACAACGCCGTCGGCTACCACTGTCCAAAATAAAGTTCTATCTTTAATCAAATTATCTAAATCTTAAATAACTTCATATATTTACGAAGCTAGGTAGATATATACTAAGATATTATTTTATAATAAGTCTACGGATAAATATTAACATGTTTTATATAAATTTGACTTTAGTATAGGCAGTACTCCTGCTATACTAGAATTCCTTCTTTTTGGAACCAAGCGAGGAGGAGCAACAACCGTGTTGTCACATGTTGCCACTCGCTGCTAAATGAAGTTTCGCCGCAGCTGCTGCGGCATATTCGTGGGACTCATGCTTTTACTTGGCTTTGTGTAAAGGTCATATTTTCAGACGTGTAGCGTGTTGCGCATTTCGTATACTAATCTTTTTTGAACCACAGGCATATATTTCGTAGTGTTGGCTACTCGTGTCAGGGCTCACGGACATCCATCGATCTCACTGAGATGATGTCAGGGTGGCTACGTCATCAGCTAAACTGATGACGATGGTGGTGATATCCTACTAGATATTGAAGTGGTGATCACGCCGAAACAAGTCAAACAACCCCACAGTAAGTCAGTAGCGGCTATGTAGAACGAAAACTTCAGATGAGTAAGGGCGCGCGTGCGTATTTTTTTTTCTTTATTTTGCTAAGGATCTCTTTTCTTTCTACCGGGCATCAGTTTATTTCTCTCTAGTTGACTACACTGTTGTTGTTGGTGTAACTTGTGACGTTTTTTTTTATTCTAAGTGTCTCTGCAAAAAGCAATAAAAAAAGTGAAGAATTGCCTGAAAATCTGGCTTCAATTATAATGAGGTCTTGTTTGAATGTTATCGTATTCACCTCAATCTACGTGGGTTGGAGTGGATTGATGTGGAACTTGAATCCAAACAAAGCATAACATGTGGGTGGTATCTCTCCGCCTCCATAGTGTCCCTTGGGTCCTTAAATCGCCATGCGAAAAATGATAGACTAATTCACTGCACTAGATTAATAACATAGTGGAATCTATGCCCCCGAATTACTTTGGTAGTGGAATATGATTAGATAAAATAATTAGCACGATCATTGACACGTGATATCAACTGATTCGAGCAAGGTGTCCGTGATTTCGACATGCCAACAATTTGAGTCTGCACTTCTCTACTTTTACATATATATGAATCAAGATAAAATAGATATATCTGTGGATGCACCCCGCATTAGGTTTCACCGTGGGTGGATCCACATAGGGCGTGTTCTTTTGCCTGAACGTTTATGGCTTGGGCAGTCCAGGAGGGCTAGTAGGGTACCACTGGGCATGCCCAACATGTGCAAATCTGATTATTGGCGCCATTTTCCCATGAGAGCCAGTCCCTGGCGGTTTTTGTTTTTGTTTGCCTGGACTGCTGAGCTGGCATGGCAACCAACTCCCAGCTACCAGTTTGGGACAATTTTTGTTTGCCTGGACAAGATGACATACATCAATGCTGGCCCTGTTCGTTTGTCTGAAAAGAAACGTTGATTTTGATTAATGCTAATTTGTTGTGAGTAAAAAATACTGTTCTATGTCTCAAAAAAGCCAAAATAAGACAAAGGAACAGGGCCGAGCAACACCTTACATTGTTCATATAACACTTACGCCTGCTAATGAAAATCATTTGACACCTTAGAACTAGTCTAACAGGTCCTACAATTGTTTCACTTCATTCAGATTACAGAAACCAGTACACAGAGGAAGACTAGGATTACTTTTTTTTTTTTTGTAACAAATACTAGAGCTGTTGCCTTGAATTTTGATTGAAGGCAAGGAAACAGATGGGCTTACACAGAGCCAATGGGTTGGTAGCTGAGTTGAAATCATGGATTGCTTGTTCATAAGAGCTGTACTTGCGATGCACAGCTCCAGGATATACAAGAACTTGATTGTTACGATACTAATTCACACTACGATAATCCGATTACAATAACTGGAGCTAGGCTCCGATGACCAAGGTTGCTGCCGGCTGCCCTCTAGCGACAGCTGGCCAAATGTTCTCCGGCAATAACCCAGATGCGTTTCCCTGTTCGAGTTTGCCAACGTTAAAAGGTTACAGCTGCCAGAGCAGCGATTCACCGGATGCAACCAGGCTTGGGCTGGATCTTACTTGCTCTACTCTGGGCTGGATACCTTAGCGTTTGGGCTTCACGATCCGCTTCTTCCTCAGGCTGGACCTCATGTACTTAGTGGACCCAATGTCTGTAACATTACCCCCCCCCCCTTTAGCAGCGGCTTGTCCCCAAGCCGTTGAATTAGGGAAGCATTGCATGATCTCATCTTCAGGCTCCCAAGTTGCAAGTTCAGGTGGCATACCATACCATTTGATTAAGAGCTGATGATGAATGCGATGATGTTTGGTGGTAACCTTACGATCAAGCACAGCTTCAGGCACCTGATTAGAAGGAATATCTGAAGGTAGAGGAGAAGAGACCACTGACATGTTTCCAATAAATTTCTTCAACAGGGAAACATGAAAGACCGGATGGATACTGGAATGAGAGGGAAGTTTGAGCTTATAAGCAACTGAGCCCACCTTTGCTTCAATGTCATAGGGGCCGAATATCGGTAAGACCAGTTTCCTGGTCTGCTAGCAACTGAACTCTGAGCATGAGGCTGTAATTTGAGCCAAACTCTATCACCGACTTCAAAAGTTCGTTCTGTTCTTTCTTGTTGACTGATGTTTCATACGTTGTTGCACCCGATTGAGTTGCTACTGTAACAGAGCATTGGTTGTTTGGCGAGTCTGAAGCCAAGTACCTAGGTCAGGAACCATGACATCTTGATTAGGGTCGATGCCAAAATGACGAGGTGACTGAGCATACAGGATTTCAAATGGTGTATGTATGAGAGCAGTGTGATAAGAGGGTGTTGTACCAGTACTCTGCAAGATGGAGCCACTGGGACCAAGCGAGTAGGACAAGAGTGAATAAAGCATCTGAGGTAACCTTCAATGCACTGATTTACTCTCTCAGTTTGGCCATCGCTTTGGGGATGATAGGCCGTGGACACACACAACTCAGTGCCAGATAAGGTGAACAATTCTTTCCAGAGAAGGCTGGTGAAGATCATATCCCTGTAGAAACTATTGCTGTTGGCATGCCATGAAGTTTGTACACATTTTCCATGAATGATTGTGCAACTTGAAGTGCAGAAAATGGATGTCTGAGCTTGATGAAGTGAGCAATTGTAGTGAGAAGAGGTGGGCAAACCCTCTTTGAAGTCCATAGTGACAGTTTTCCAAGCCTGATCTGGTACTTGTAAAGGTTGGAGTAATCCAGGGTAAGGAACCCTTTCAGCCTTGGCTTGTTGACAAGTTTGGCAAGCTACCACAAAATCCTAGATAGACTGTTTAATGTGTGGCCAGTAAAAGAGTTTTCTGATTCTGGTGTAGGTTCAAAATACACAAATGTCCACCCATGGGACTAGCATGAAACTGACTCATGACTAGAGTTCTGATTTGGTCAGAGTGACCAAGCCAAATAGCACCATTGTATTTGATGATGCCATGCACTAGACTTGTAGTGTCCTTGAGGAAACTTAAACAGCTAAGCAGTGAGAAGATCCTATGCTGCAGGACTGTCAGCATAACTGTCTTGTAATGATTGGAGCCATTGGGGTTGAGCAACAGAAATAGCTGCTAATATAGAGGTAGAGTGATGAGCTCTAGAAAGAGCATCAGCTGCTCTGTTAGTAACACCTTTCTTGTAGAAAACTTTGTACTAATATCCCATGAGCTTGGTCATGACCTTCTGTTGCCAATAGGAATGCAGCCTCTGATCATTGAGACGAATAAGGCTCTGTTGATCAGTCTGGATAATAAATTCCTTTGGTTGAAGATAAGCCTTCCATTGATCCATAGCTAACAAGATGGTTAGACTTTCCTTTTCATAAGTGATAAGCCTTGAGTTCTAGGCCCCAATGCTTTGCTGGCAAAAGCTATAGTATGACCATTCTGGTGAAGCACTGCCCCAACTCCAAAATCAGAGACATCAGTTTCTACTATAAATGGCTCATTGAAATTTGGCAGAGCTAAGACTGGAGAAGAGACTAATGCCTGCTTAAGTAACTGGAATGCCTTGTCTGTAGTATCTGTCCAAACGAACATGTTGTTTTTCTTCAAAAGATCATTCAGGGGTTTGGCAATTACACCAAAGTGTTGGACAAAGCGCCTGTAATACCCAGTAGAGACCTAGGAAATTTTTGAGTTCCTTGACCTTCGCAGGCATTGGCCACCTCTTAACAATATCAATTTTAGCAGGATCTATAGAAACTCCATTAGGACTAAGTACATGGCCCAAATAATGAAGTTCTCTTGCTGCAAATGTACACTTGGACAATTTAACCTTAAACTGGTGTTGTTGCAGCAACTCAAAAACTGCCTTGACCAAAGCAATATGTTCAGAGAGGTTATTGTTGTATATAAGTATGTCATCAATAAAGACAACTACACCTTTCCGAAGTAGAGGAGCCAAAAATATGATTCATAATAGCTTGGAATGTTGCAGGGGCACCAGTCAACCCATATGGCATCACCATATATTCAAAATGTCCATGGTGGACTTTGGAAGGCAGTCTTGAACTGATCATCTGGATGAACGAGGATCTAACGGAAGCCTGACCTCAAATCCAGGTTGTAAAACCAACAAACACCATGAAGTTCTTCAAACAACTCTTCAATAATTGGCAAAGGGTACTTGTTTTTAACTGTATAAGTATTGAGTTTCCTGTAGTCCACACAGAGACGTCAGTCACCTATTTTCTTCTTAACTAACAATGCTGGGGAGGCAAAAGGACTGGTACTATGTTGAATCATCCCTGAATCTAGCAAATGCTTGATTTGCTTTTCAATTTCATCTTTCTTGAAAGGGGTGTATCTATATGGTTTCAGTCTGAAAGGTTGTGCACTAGGAATCAGGGGTATTGTGTGAGTGAGATTTCTGACTGGTGGAATTTCAATTGGTTTAGCAAACAAGTCCTTGTAGGAGTCAACAAGTTGCTGAATCTGAAAAGGCAACACAGAAGGTGCTTTGTCTACACAAGTTTCCACAGTATATAACTGAACCATACCCCAAATAGACTGTTCTTTCTCCATGGCAATCCACTGATTAGTAGTAATTTCAGGGCCTTGAAGTTGGTCAAAAGTTTCTTTATGCCATGCAATTTAACTCTAGTTCCTTGATAGTCAAAACTGAGCCACTTTTCTTTCCATTCTATTTCCATAGGACTAAAAGGGGCTAGCCATTCCATGCCAACTATGGCATCATAAGAATCAATAGGCAGAATCTTGAAAGAAATAAAATGTGGTCCCTTGAATAGACCAAGGACAATTCTGCAGCTCATGAGTGCAAGGTATTTGTGCCCCATCAGCCACTCTAACAGTAAGTCCTTGCCTCAGAGGAGTCCATGGCTGAAACCTTGAAGCCATTTGTTGACTGATGAAATTATGAGACCTTCCTGAGTCAACTAAGACCACAACATCGCGTAAAAAAAAACTAAGACCACAGCCTGATGGCTACCAATAAAGGCATGCAACTTAAATGTAGGGGAAATATTAATACCCTTAAGTGCCACATCAGAAATGGCCATGAGTTCATTTGGGTCTGAATTAGAATCATTCATACAGTCAGGAGTGAGAAATTCTTCAGCTGTAGGTAAGCATTGCCAAACTTCTTCAATCATATGAAGAGGAACAGTAGCAGAACATTTGTGTTGAGGTCCCCATTTGCCTCCACATTTGAAACATAACCCTTTTGCTTTTCGATAGGCCATCAAATCTGAAAGTTTCTCATCTACTTTGCTTGTTTTGCTCTCTATTTTGGATTGCTTAGCAA